>JAKSZU010000008.1:30967641-31602641 GCA_026018925.1 Tupaia tana
AAAAAAAACCTTAGAGACAGATATGGGTTATCTGAAAAGTCATAGTGCATTTTTGCATAGCAAAACATGTTGTGACTTTTCCAATGACCCAATAGAATGTTTAGAGGGAGAGATAAAGATATTGAATTTGGAACAGTTAAAGATTTGTATCAGGGGCCAAAAGGTGGCATGGTGGTTAAGGTGCTGGATTCCCACATGGCCAACCATGGTTCAAGTCCCAGACCTGATGGCTTGCTTTCTCACTTTCCTTTTCTCTCCCTCCCTGTCGCTCTCTGATCAAATTTAAAAAATTAATAATAATAACAAATAAAGTTAAGAGAATAAATAATACCTAAAAAAAAAAAATTTCTATCAGGGATATGAAAATTAAAAAATACATTTACAGGTCCAGCAGGTGGCATGGACATTAAGACACTGAATCCTACATGACCAGCCTCGTGGTTCTGGTCCCGGATTTGGGAACTTGAAAATTGTGGCATGTCCAAAATCTGAAGAGGAGAATGGAAGAGGAAGGCCATCCCCCAGGGGATGATTTCTCACTTTCCCTCTCTCTCTCTCTCTCTCTCTCTCTCTCTTTCTCTCTCTCTTTGTTTGTCTCAGGCAAACTCACATACCTTATGAAAACACATTTATGTTACTGGTAGAGTTGGAATGACTTCTCTTTTTCTCTCTAAATCTTCCCATAATTTCAAGCATGATTTGTTTCAGTCTCAATGATCAGTGCAGCTCTGATATTCCTTACCTCTATTTATTTATTTAGTATTGCCACAAAGTAGAAATTTGATCGTCTATTGGTAACTACAGAATAATGAGATGTTCATTTCCTTAAGAACTTCTTATAAATATGTCTTGACTCTCACAATTGGGTTCTAGATTTTTTTTTTTTTTGACAGAAAATGACATGCCTTCTGCTTCTCTTTAAACATGTATAGTACTGATAACAGCTCTGAACACACAGTCCTTCAGCTAATGCCTGTTCACAGTAAAGAACAAGAATGGAATGTTAGGAACTTCCAACAGGATATATCTTGTTACTGCTTTGAAAGAAGTTTGAGGGGAAAAAAAACATAATGTATGCTAAATACGCACTCTTGTATTTACTGTTTACAGATGCTAGGTTATTCACATCGTCCCCTGAAGTCAGAAAAGATGAGGATTAAAGTCAGAACCCTGTCTTCTCAATAAACAGATAGATTTATGCCGCTAAACATGCGTAATCAGAAGAGAGCAAAGAGGAAAGCTCAGTTGGCTCCTGTAAACGTACCTTTTTAAAATAGTAAAAGAAGTCACATACCTCTCTTTTCACTTCATTTAGGGTTGGACAACAATCTGGATCCTCTTCGAGTTTGTCTTAAATTCTTTGGAGAAAATGGCAGGAAATAGGGCCAGTACAGTAGCCTAGTGGTTAAGAGAGTTGGATCCCACATGACTGACTGCTGCTCCAATCCTGACCCCAGTGGCTTGAAAAATATGCCAAACATGTGTGCGTGCAACGAAACGGAGAAATGGAAGAGAAGGAATCGCAGCAGGATGGCCTTCCTTTGGGGATGCTTTATACTTCTCCTTTTCTGTCTTTCTAGCAAGTGCACATGCCCTCTAACACTGGGGAAAAGAGAAAAAACAAAGGGAAGACATAATTAATTAAAAATAAAAGGATTCTGTGACCAGCAGATGATGCAATGGTTATGTTGTTGGACTCTCACATAGACAACCGCAGTTCAAGTCCTGGACCCAGTATCTTAAAACTCAGCAGACCACGTGTGCATGTGTGCTCCAAATCCCAAGGAGATAATGGAGGAGAAGGGATTTCAGTGTGACTATCTCCATCCTCCTTTGGGGGTGGGTGACTTCTCACTTTCTGTCCTCTCTGGTGAGCACACATGCCCCTATAGAAAAAAAATCTCTCTCAAAAAAAAAAAATAAATAAAATAAAAGGATTCCTTCAAAATGTGATGACTGGAGTCTATTTTGCCTCTCATACCTGAAATAGAACATATATATAGATTGCTCTAAGAAAGTATGTATATTATGGTTCTTTTATCAATTAAATTTATTCTCCTGACCCACGGAAGTTATGGGGGGCAGGAGAGTTATCCCAAATGATTGAAGCCAGTCCATACGTAAGTGGAGGGCTGAAAATCAAAATATCAGCTCCCTCTAAAGAGTTTTTAACTGGTCTTCCTCATGAAAATGGGAGCACAGATTTTCTTCTTCCACACAGCCCCACCCTACTTCTGGGGACTGTTAATTCTCCAGAAAAAACGTTTTTAAATTGCATACCATAGTGAAAAGTCAATTTCTCGCTATCATGTGTCTCTTTTTTTCTACACCCCACAATGTGTCAAATTCAGGGTCACATAATTTTCTGTCTACAAAACACTTCTGTAAAAATCAAAAAAGCTGAAGTAAGCGAAATATTTCAGATTCCCAAACACAGAGAAAAAGGAACACAAAATAAAAATGATAGGGATGAGAGAACAAACTTGGCTTTAATGTAAATTCCAGCACAGAACACATATTCCAGTTTTCTAAAAATAAAGACATGTAGGTACTTAGTAGCTCTTTTAATTTTTAAATGGACTATAGGTGGGGCGTCTCAGAAAATCCAAAATACTCCAAAATTGAAACTTTCTGAGTACCATCCTGCTACTGAAGGTAGAAAATTCCACACTGGACCTCATCTGTTGGGTCTCAGTCAAAACAAAATATTGTATAAAATGCCTCAGCTGATGTGTATGAGGTTCATATGAGGCCCAGATGGTGGCGCAGAGATAGCACAGCATGCTGTGATGCTGGATCCTGATGAGGTCTCAATTCACATCCTGAGGTTTTCCCTGTCATTTACCAGGCACAAGAGCACATGCCCATAATCACAGCTGACTGGGGACTGGGGTGCATTGTAGCTTAAGGCCCCCATTGGAAAACACCACTCTTTCTTTCCCTCTCTCATATTGGAAGAGATAAAATAAACATTAAGAAGTATGTGAAACATAAATTTATTATTTGACTTGAACCCTATCCCTAAGATATCTGACTATATATACATATATATACACAAACACGTACACTGTGTGTGTATATATATATATATATATGTATGTATATACTGTGTGTGTATATATATGTATGTGTGTATACACACACACACACACACACACACACACATGCAAATATTTTTTTGAGAGGTTTTTGCTACAGGGCGCGTGCACTTGCCAGAAAGACAAAGAGAGACAGAGAGGACAGAAAGCCAGAAATCAAGGCTATTGAGAAGCATCTACATATGAAAAGCAGTATCTGCCTGCTGTCAATGTTTATCTTTCTGTTGTTGTTAATACCCAATACCCCGCCCCCATAATGCCCAGTATCAGGGCTAAAGGAAAATCACATGCGTTTATCAGATTGTCCCCCAAAAAAGATCAGAGAAATTTTATGATGTGAGTCATTTTCACATCTTCAGACGATTTACATTAAAAAAACAACTGGTTTTACATTCCACTTCCTTCTTCCCCATGCCTTTGCATCCCATTTTACCCTTCCTCCATTTTCTGCCCCTTAAAAGAATAAGCGTCAGGCTGGTTCTGGTCACAACTTCTTCATCAGAGAAGCTGTGCCCACCTGAACTTCACTGTTTTATACTTGTGTGTCTTTGTGTGTTTGTTATTGAGTCTATTTCTAATCCACAGCCTTCCCCATTCAGAAAAGCATGTTCATGCCAAGCTGGTCCCAGCAAAGTGGCACCTGACATGGGGCCTGAGTACAGGGAAAGAGTCAGGCGAAGGGCCACTCTTTGCAGCCGGCTGGATATTATTGAGTAAGGTAAAATATCCTATAGAATATAATAAGAGTAGAAGAAAGAGATACCAGAGAGAAAGAAATACTAGAGTAGAAGAGATACCAGAGTAGAAGAGATACCAGAGCAAAAGAAAGAGATACCAGAGGGAAACAGATATTAGAGTAGAAGAAAAAAAATACCAGAGGAAGGAGATATAAGAGTAAAATAAGGAGATAATAGAGCAAGAAAAGGAGTGAATTCTATTATTTTTTGGATGTTAAAAACATGGGGACACAACTGTCTAAAGAGAGAGAGAGATGTATGTTCAAATATTGTATTATATGTTAAAAGCTAAGGGCGATAGAGTTACCAAGCAGCTACATCAGTTCCTGGTTTTTGTGCAGGAAACATGCCCTTGATTCCCAGAGCAAGGAACAGTTTATGAGGAGACTTGGGACAAGGTCAGAGAATAGATCAGGAAAACAATATACAACAGAGGGTCCTAGCAAAAGTCCCATTTTTGCTTTCTCCCTGTGGAATTTAATTAAGGAGTACTTGAAACAAAACCCTCCAGAAAAAAAAAATAAAAAAAAAAAATAAAAAAAAATAAAAAAAAAACGAAGTTAGTTTAGTAACTCCACCAACTAACACACCAGAGGGCTATGCCTACCTCTTACTTAAGAAATCAGAGTCCTGTAACTAAAGACAAGAATACAGAGGTAATACCTGGTAATAAAAAATGACAGTCTTTTAAAGTTATGCGGATTTAAGATTGCAGATTCCAAAGCTGTTCACCACTCAGAAGAAACGTGTTCGTTGCCAAGCTGGTCCCAGCAATCCATCATGGGAGTTGTAATAATGTCATTAACTATGTAAAAACCAAAGTAAATAGACCTAATGAATAAAACACCAGCAACTACTCTCAAAATGAACAGTTAAGATTGTGCTAGACGACAGAGATTGAACTAGTGTGGCTATAGAAGGTACATTTACTCATAAGCATATGAAGTGTGGCTTTATTTCCTTTTTTTTTATGTTTTTGCCATAGGGCACATGAGCTCACCAGAGAGAGACAGAAAAAGACAGTGAAAAGTAAAAAATCACACACTCACAAACACACACACACACACGTGGGGGATGGCTACAGTACAATTCCTTTATGTCCATTTTTCTGGAATTTGGGGCACACAATCTGTGATTTTCAAGCTGCTGGGTCGGGGAATTGAACTTCGACCATCTGGGAATCCAGTACCTCGACCACTATGGTATCTGTTGCCTTAATGTGTGACTTTTCATATATATCAAACAATTGTTCTTCTAAATTAATTTTTACTCATTTCAATTTCATGATTTCTTGTGGAATTGTGAAAATTATTATTCTTAATATGTCAAGTCCGCCAGCAAAAGAAAAGAATTTATAAAGAACTTAATGGTTCCACAACTTTAAATCACAACTATTAGCTGATCAAAGTAATAATCACATGTAGTAATTTTAATTATAACTCAATAATTTCTTATATAATATATAAAAAATCAGTGCAGAGTCTTCAGTGTTTTGTTTTTTCTAGAAATATTTGATGTTATTATGAGTGTTACTGTAAATGTAGAAGGTCAAAGTTGAGAATAAATTTTAGTGTCAGTAATTGTAAATACATTTTTATGAGACTCAGCATCACGATAAAAACTCTGTGATTTCTAAATTAGAAAAACAAATAGACTAGAAATATACTTTGAATGATTTGTGATATAATTTATAATTGCATCTGTATTTGTTTTTCTGCTATAACAAGTTACTAAAACTTAATGTCTTCAAAACAACACATGTTTTGTTCCAGTTCAATAGGTCAGAAGTCCCAACACAGGTCCCATTGAGCTAAAATCAAGGTGCAGCTTCAATTCTTTTTCAAGGCTATTGGAGAGAACCCATTTTCTTAACCTTTTGAGCTTCTAGATACTGCGTACATTCTCAACTTGAGTTCTCTCTAACTCTATTTTCAATCAAGTAGCATAGCATCTTTTTTTGACCCATTTCTATAACCACATTTCTTTCTCTTATCACATCCAGAAAAGCTTATCTGAGTTTTATGGACTCAATAGTACTGGGGCCAACTCAGATAAAGCAGGATCTTCTCATCCTTAACTTAATTTGATCTATAAAGTCCTTTTAGTAAGTTACCATCATCACAAGTTCGAGGTTAGAATGTGGACATCTTTGGGGGGACTATGTGTTTTACCTATTGCAGCATTCAAATTAGCTGTAATATCCAACCAATTCATACATAAGCTACATAAAGACAATGAAATTTAACAGTCTCACAATTATAAATTTACAAACAATAATTTTTAAATTTTACTTATTTATTTATTTTTGCTATTAGGGAATGTGCATTTGCCAGAGTGACAGAGAGAAACAAAGAGACAGAAAACAAAAATCATCCCCTGGGGGGATGACAAAAATAATGTTACAGACAGAAAGAGAAGAAACAAGATGGGGTCGGCAGATGGTATGGTGATTAAGGATGCTGGACTCCCAACCACGTGGCCGACCACAGTTCAAGTCTTGGACCTGGTGGCTTGCTTTTCTCACTTTCTCTTTCTCTCTCTCTCTCTGCCCCTCTCTGGTCAAATTAAATTAAATAAATAAAGTTAAATAAAATAATTCTTTAAAAAATATAGAAGGACTAAGAGAACATACAGTATAAAAGCCTTTTTAAAAAAGTTTGAGCTGACACCTGAAAGATGGGTGGAAGATAAGTAGGCCAAGATTGCTGAGAATGTATCTATTTTTGTCTCTTTTAGTTCATTTTCCATGTGAAGCCAGAATCATTTTTCAAAATACCAAATTTGATTATATTACTTCTCCTCCCACATAAAACTCTTAAATGACATCTCATTGCACTTGAGATTTAAAAAAATAATAATCATAAAGTTAAAAGAATATGAAATGTCTACCTGACCTGTTCCCTGATTTTTCTGTTGGTATTAGATTATGCCACTCCTCTCCTTGTTCATTATATGTTCTTCACATTTGTCTTTTCCTTTCTAGAAAGCACCACATGGAACAGTCTACATTCTCAGTCTTTGTTGTAGATTTTTCTAGGCCTGCAATTTTCTCTTCTATGTCTGAGATTCTATTTTCTGTATGATCTAGTCTACTTTTAATACTTTCAAGGGAGATTTTGACTTCCTGTATTATAGCCTTCATCTCTAACAGGTCCATTTGATTCTCTTTTTTTTTAAATTATTTTATTTAACTTTATTTATTTTAATTTGACCAGAGAGGGACAGAGTGAGAGAGACAGAGCAGGAAAGTGAGAAAGCAAGCCACAAGGTCTGGGACTTGAACCATGTTTGGCCATGTGGGAGTACAACACCCTTAACCACCATGCCACCTGCTGGTCCCCCATTTGATTCTTTTTTAAAGTGTGTAATTCCTCTTTTAGATCTTGCAAGAATTTTTTCACCTCCTGGAGCTCTTGGAGCTCATCACCTCCTGGAGCTCATCAGCTCCTTTCTCCTGCCTCTTCAGCAGTTCATTGTCTCTCTTCTCTTCCATCTCTGTTAGCTTCTTCATTATAAATATTTTAAATTCTTTATCAGACATTTCCATGATTTCCATTGAACTGTCTATGGATGAAGAGGAGTTATTCTTTTCCCTTGGGGGGAGAGATATTTTTTTGCTTTCCCATATTTCTTATGGCCCTGTGGTGATTTCCAGTCATCTGGTGGATGGTGTGTTTCTTCCTAATTCTTGAAGTTCAATCTGAGCATTCAGGAGCATACAGAAGAAGGTGATCTGGAATCCCTTTAATGTTCTGTTTTTATTTCTTTGTGCAGCAGACTCAGTGGATATTGAGGAATATGTTAAGCCTAATAGTATTTCGATGTTTGTCTATGGTTCCCTTAGATCCATCTAGAAACACAGAGAATGGAGATTAAGGTGAAGAGTGATATAAAAGAAAAAGACAAGGAAACAGAGAGAGGGAAAAAAAATAAAAACAAACAAACAAAAAAACAAAGAAACAGAGAAAAATAAGAAAAAAATTTAAAAATTTAATTTAAAATAAAAAAATAAAGAAGAATTTTTTTTTTTTAATTTTTGAAGACCTTCTGAAGGCCTGCCCCTTGCCTCTCCTGAATGAGCGGGGTGAAAAGGGATTATTAGTGAGATAAAGGCAGGGCTGAAAGCAGTAGAATACTTTACCTTAAAATTTTTTTAAAGAAAAAATTACAAAAAAATGAGAAGACAGAAGCAGAGAGAGACAGAGAGAGAGAGAAGGCTAGAGGGGCTCGCTATCACTCGAGTTTGTGAGCTGGAGGCTGAATTATCAGTAGAAAAATCTTCGTTTATTTCTCTTTTGTCCCTGAAATCCTCATTTATTTTAATTTGACCATACACACACACACACACACACACACACAGATTCAGAGAGGGAAAGTGAGAAAGGAAGCCCCCAGGTCCAGGACTCAAACCATGGTCAGACGTGGAGATGTTGGTCGAGAGCCTTAACCACCATGGCAACTACTGATCCCCCACAAATTTCTAAAAGAATTGATAGAAGATGCTAAGGACTCATCTATTCTCAGAGTTTCTTTTTTTTTAGAAAGATTGCTGCTGTAGGGCATGCGTGCATGTTGGAGAGACAGAGAGACAGAAAATGAGAAATCGTTCCCCATACCATGATCTTTTCTCCTCCATTCTCCTCTTGGGATTTTGGGCATACATGCACATGTTCCTAGCATGAGTTTCAAGCCACTATGTCCAGGACTCAAACTGCGGTCAGCTATGTGGAAGTCCAGCGACATTACCATTATGTTATCTTCTGGTCCCTATTCTCAGAAATCTTAAAGTCACCTTGACAAACCCCAGATTTTCTCACATGAGCCCATGCTTCCTTAGTGTCCTTCCTGTACTCACAGATAATCACCAAGTTCTGCAAACCAGAACCTGAGAGTAGCCTATAATCTTTTCACTCCTCACTTCCCAATATCCAAGTTCCTCTAGCTTTACTCCCTAAGTAGTTCTTGAATCTGTATCTATCTGTCCATCTGTACTGTCACCAATCTCATTTCCTGCATAATTAATGCAACAGCTTTTTGGTTTTGCTCTTTTTTGTATTTCAATACATAAATACAATGCATACTGATCAAGTCAGGGTAATTATGCTCATCACTTCAAACATTTATTTTTGCTTTGATTAGAAATGTTCAAAATCCTTTCTTTTAGCTTTCTGGAAACAGATATTATTATTAATATAGAATATAATCACCCTACTGTGCTACAGAACCCTAGAACTCATTCCTCCTATTTAAGTGTAATTGCATACATATTAAATATTCTACAATATTCTACAACATTTCCCACCTTCCAGCCTCTGATAACCCTTATTCTATCTACTCTTTTCTATAGATTCTTTTTTTTAGCTCCTGTAAATGAATAACATATGGTATTTATCTTTCTGTACTTGGCTTAGTTCACATAACATAATGTCCTCAGGCTCATCCATGTTGCCACAAATAACAGAATTTTATTTTCTTATGGCAGATTATTATTCCATTGTCTATATATATCACATCTTCTTTATCCATTCATTCATTGATGAACAGTTGGCTAGGTTCCATATCTTGGCTATTGTAAATAATACTGCACTGGGACCAGCAGTTAGCGTAATGGCTATGTCGCTGGACTCCCACGTAGTCGACCGCGGTTCGAGTCCCGGACCCGGCGGCTTAAACTCACGCCGGGTGCGTGTGCGTGCGTGCCCAAGATCCCGAGAGGAGAATGGAGGAGAAGGGATTGCGGCGTGGCCATCCCCCCTGGGGGGTGATTTCCTGCTTTCTATCTCTCTGTCTCTCTCTGTCTGTCTGGCGAGCGCACGCGCCCTATAGCAAAAACCTCTCCAAAAAAAAAAATAAATAATAATAATAATACTGCACTGAACATGAAAGTGAAGGTATCTCTTGAAAATACTGATATCCTTTGCTTTGGGCACAAAGGTTTTTTTCAATAAGAACCCAAAGGCATAGGCAACAAAAACAATAATAGGCAAATGGAATTCTTACAAATTAAAAGCTTCTGAACAGTAAGGGAAACAATCAACAGAATGAATAGACAACCTATAGAATAGGAGAAAACATTAATCCCTTATCATAAAATAATATACATGAAACTAAAAATAATTAAGCAACAAAACAAAAAAATATATCATTTTAAAAAGAGCAATTTAACTCAATAAACTATCTTCTAAAGAAGACATACAAATGGGACTGGCAGGAGACTTGGTGGTTAGGGTGCTGCCATGTGGGAACATGGCCAACTACAGTTAGAGTCCTGGACTTGGCAGCTTGCTCTCTCACTTTCCCTCTCTCTCTCTCTGTATCGCTCTGGTCAAATAAAATAATAATAATGGTAATAATAAATAAAATAAATAGTTCTTAAAAAAAAAAAAAAGAAGACATATAAATGGCTAACAAGTTTACAAAATCAAGTTCAACGTCACTAGTCATTAGAAAAATACATTAGCCAGGGTGGTCAAGTGGCGTGGTGGTTGGGGCACTGAACTTCCACGTGGCTGACACGGTTCAAGTCTCAGACTTGACAGCTTCTTTTCTCTCTCTCTCTCTGTCCCTCTTTGGGCAAATTAAAATAAATAAATAAATGAATAAATAAAGTTAAATAAAAATAATTTTTAAAAAGAGAAAAAGAAAAATACAATCGCCTTTTGGGACCAGCAAATGTCATAATTGTTATGTTGCTAGACTCCCCACTTAGTCAACCATGGTTTGAGTCCCGGACCTGGAAACCTAAAAAACTCATGCCAGGCACATGTGCGTGCATGACCAAAATCCCAAGAGGAGAATGGAGGAGAAGGGATTGCAGCATAGACATCCCCCCTGTGGGGTGATTTTTCACTTTCTGTTTCTCTGGTGAGCACACACACACCCAATAGCAAAAATCTCTCTCTCTAAAAAATAAAAATAATAATAACATTTTAATTGATCTCCTACATAGATTTTTGTTCTCTCTGTTATCCTGTGAAACCAGAGTGATCTTGTAAAAGCATAAATTTTATTAACTTCTCTCTTCTAAGCTTTGCATTCCACACCCCACCATCTTCACTTTCATACACACAGCATACATCTAGAACCTACAAATGGCTTCTAATTGCTCAGAATATACAGTACTGCATGCAGCCTCAACTCAAGAGCCTGGTTATTTTGTTTCCAGATTTCATATCTTACAAATACTTTTGACCCTCAAGCTCTAGTTCAGAGATTTGTTTGTTTGTTTGTTTTTGTCTTTCAAGTGTGATAGGATCTCTTTCATGATACAGATACTTTTTATCTTCCAATTGTTTAGTCTCTCTCTCTCTCTCTCTGGAATGCTTTCCCTGTGGCCAGGTATCATTGATTTCCTTTCATATCACAGACAAAAAGGGACTTCTAAAAGCTCTTAGAAAATAGAATTAACCAAGTTTATTTTGTTTCCAAAGGGGGAAAAATTAAATTCATTCATAGTGCTTTTTTTAGAATATTGATTTTCCATGAACATTTTAAAGACCCTTTATAAGAGAGTATTTCCTCTTTTCTTCTGGCTGGAATAGTGGAGGGTATTAAAGAGAAGAAATAGAAGGTTTCTGCTGTGGTGGAACCCACCAAGACAAAAGGTTCCTGCTGGGCCAGAAATCCTTATGAAAAAGCAAAGGAATATTGCAGAGCTGAAGATCAAGTGCCTGAGAAAGAAGGTTGCTCAAAAGATGCTTTGAAAGGCAAGGGGAAGCTTATCTACGAAAAACTAAACACTATCTTATCGAATATTGGCAGAAGTACAAAACTTAGATTTGTATGGTAAGATGACCAGAAAAGCTGGCAACTTCTATGTATCTGCAGAACCCAAATTGGCGTTTGTCATCAGGATCAGAGGTATCAATGGAGTGAGCCCAAAGGTTTGAAAGGTGTTGCAGCTTCTTCACCTTCACCAGATCTTCAAAGGCATCTTTGTTAAGCTCAACAAGCCTTCAATTAACGTGCTGAGAATTATGAAACCATGTATTTCATGAGATTACCCAAACCTGAAGTCAGTAAATGAACTAATCCACAAGCGTGGTTATGGCAAAATCAAATGAATTGCTTTGATTGCTCAATCTCTTGGTAAATTGGCATCATTTGCATGAAGATCTGATTCACGCAATCTATACTGTCGTAAAATGCTTCCAAGAAGCAAATAACTTCCTGTGACCCTTCAAATTGTCTTCTTCAAGAGGTGGAATGAAGAAAAAGACCACTCATTTTGTAGAAGGTGGAGATGTTAATAACAAAGAAGACCAAATCAACAGACTTATTAAAAGGATAAACTAAGATATCCACCATAATTATTTTTGTAATCTAGTCAGTAAATAAACAGTGGCTGTTTTCAGTTTGCAATCAAAATAGAAGAGTATTTCCTCAAAGAAGCATTCCCTAATATCTCGATTTTTACATGTTCCCATATTTTTATTATGTGTTCAGGTAATACTGGCACTTGAACCCAAATTCAGGTTAATCTGATTTTCTAGTTCATGCTTTTAACCAGTACAATGTCTACCACTCTCCAATTTAAGAATTTTCTTGTTCAAAATCCCATAGTTTGAGAAAGTCTACACCCTTAATATATAATCTACTTTCAATTTCATTTTCAGCAAGAACCTTACTAAGTTTGAATATAAAAACATTTTTTAAGTAATTTTATGTTTAATAGTTTTGACTATACCCAAGTAGACAATAAATGAGAATCAACGGTAAGAACTTCCAAAGTTGTGCTTTCAGAAGAGATGTATCTAGTGTATTAGTTAGCTCACAGTGTCTGGAAGCAGGAAAATGAATGAACATGTAACAATGGAAGGGTTCCTACAGCCATTAACCTTCATGGGAAATATTGCAAACACAATAGGTAACTTTGCAAGTCATCTTAGCAAGTAAAAGAATAAGTAAGAATCTATTCTTACAGAAAAGAGGTGAGATATACTAATGAGGGTGCTTAGAGAGTTCTACATTTTCACTCTTTGTGCTTTGTGATAGATAAAAAAAGGCTCCAGTCTCCAAGCCTGTCACTCCATCACCCTTCACAACACTAAATTCACTTAATTTTTTTTTTTTTTTTTTTAATTTTAACAGCTAAGGATGTTATCACTTACGCTAAGGTCACTGAGAGGCTAATACTACTCTTGGTGACACTAATGAAAAGGTGCAGTGGTGACATGAGTTAATTGCATAGTTACCACACAATTACCAATTTATGTTCTGCTGGTGTTAACAGAGAATGGAAGAGAGCTGGCATTATGTGTACTGAGTGCTGCATGATATGATAATAAAATATAAGAGCAGTGTTTGGTAGTGGGTGACATTTTCATAAACAGGTTTACTCAAACAAATAAAGAGGATTAAGAAAATGTGTATGTGTTCCCATATCGACTCTTCTACTGCTGCTTAAAAATGGACCTAATAGCAAGGACCTAACTCTTTCTGAATCATTCAGGTTTCAAAACCTGGCTGTTAGATTTTAAACATCTAATCAATTTTATATTTGGCTACAAAAGCAGCCATTTTACTTCTGAACACAAGCTTCAATTTAATTTTATTCTTCTATAAGTATAATGATATATAAGAACTATAAAGTAGATTAGACTGTGAACTTGGTTTCTGTAGCTGAAAACATTTAAAATAATTTTTTAAGGGCAGACAGGTGGTGTGGTGGTTAAAGGTTCTGGACTCCCACATGGCCAACCATGGTTCGAGTCCCAGACATGGCAGCTTGCTTTCTTGCCCTCCCTTTCTCTCTCTCTCTCTGGACAAATTAAATAATAATAATAATAACAAGTGGCATTACACAAATAAATAATTCTGTTAAAAAGAAATTTTGTTAAATGGAGATAATTTTTTCCCCTAGAGTTTGGTTAATTCTTTACTTCCATTTTATGTCTAGGATTTTTTTATTAGTTTTATTTATTTCATTTATTTTATTTATCTGAACAGAGAGAGAGAAAAAGAAAGTGAGAAAGCAAGCTGCCAGGTCCGGTATTTGAACTGTGGTCAGTCATGTGGGAGTCCAGCACCCTTAACCACCACACCACCTGCTGACCCCTATGTCTAGGATTTAAAAAGTGTGTGTGTGTGTGTGTGTGTGTGTGTTTAAGAATTATTTTATTTACCTTTATTTATTTATTTATTTATTTTTAATTTTGACCTGAGAGGGACAGAGTGGGGAAGGGGAGAAATGAGAAAGCAACTGTGATTGGCCATGTGGGAGTCCAGAGCCCTTAACCACCATGCCACCTGCCAGTCCTTCAAATGTGTTTTGTGTTAACATTTTTTGCAAATCCCTGGAAGAGCAAAAGTCCTTTTTTTTTAGAGGATTTTGCATGTGCACTTGCCAGAAACACAGAGAGAGACAGAGAGACAGAAAATAAGAAATCACCCCCCAGGTGGGATGGCCATGCCATCCCTTCTCCTCCATTCTCCTCTTGGGATCTTGGGCACACAAGCACGCCCACACGTCCGGTGTGAGTTTAAGCCATCAGGGCCAGGACTCACACTGCAGTGGGCTACATGGGAGCCCAGTGACGTTGCTATTACGCCATCTGCTGGTCCCCAAAAGTCCTTTTAAAAAAATTCTAATCAACTCTGATATAGAATGAATTTAAGTGTTTAAGTGTATAGTTCAATAAAAGCACGTGCCTTTTTTTTTTTTTTTTTTTGGAGAGGTTTTTGCTATAGGGCATGTGCGCTCGCCAGACAGAGAGAGAGAGACATAGAGACAGAAAGTGAGAAATCACCCCCTAGGGGGGATGGTCACGCCGCAATCCCTTCTCCTCCATTCTCCTCTCGGGATCTGGGGCACGCACGCACACGCGCCCGGCGTGAGTTTTTAAGCCACCGGGTCCGGGACGCGAACCGCGGTCGACTACGTGGGAGTCCAGCGACATAGCCATTATGCTAACTGCTGGTTCCCAGCATGTGCCTTTTAAAACCAGGATTATTTTATGACACTCTGAAGGAAGACTTCAGCAAAAAGTAGAAACCGATTGCTTATATGAAATTATCCATTGCACCACTAAATTCACCACTTGAGAAATTTTACTTTGTTAAGCAGACTCCGTATCTTACTCATCACCCACACAAATATCGAGTGAATACACAGCACGCTTTCTGTCAAAACAACTTAACGTTAATCAGTTGTCCGCTATAGCCAACTATAACCTCCACATTTGCTGATAATGAGCCACAATGAGTAGAATGACAAGCTGGAGTAGAATTCATGACTTTTTTGGCATTATCCAATAAAAAATATCTTTTAAGTATGAGGTACTTATATATACTGGAGGCACACTAGTATACAGGACAGACACAATCCTTAAAGTGTGTTCCTTCACACTTTCTAATATTTGTGTGATCTATTTAGTATCACCCGCTAGAGCAATTCCTGCTTTGACTGAAGAACAAGCTATTCTCTGAGTGCAGTGCCAATACAGCTATGAATGCTTTCTCTTCCAACTGCATAGTCTCAACTATTGTCTTTCCCTGAGTCTGCCTTGATGGTTGATTCAATATAATGCCCACACTGCAGAGTATATATGGGATTATGTCCCATTTCCATTGTTGGGAAATGCAGTTTTCCAATTGTATGGGGGCTGAGCTGAACCTCCACTGTGCAGAACAGTGACCACTGTCATGTGTGCCCTTGGTTACTTCATGCTCATAGCTACATAGGCTGCAGAAGCACGTGAGGGTTAATACTGGTATACTTCAGGATCGGTAGTTCTGCCTCTCATTGGACCAACATGAAGTTCCCGAGATCACTGGGAACTCCTTAGAAATGGACATTTTTAAGTCTCTGAATTCTCTACTGAATCACAAACTCACCTGGTGGGGCTCCCAAATCTATGTTTTAACAAATCTTTTAGGAATTTTGATGCACAGTCTGTTAAATTCCGAGTTGACTTATGCTCAGATAACAAACTTCTCATGGTTTCAACACCAAACGTTCATTTCTCACCCACAGAAGATATTTTTGGTGTGTTAACTGACTGTTCTCTTTTCTGTTGCCCTCACTGTAGAATCCAGACTGGAGGAGTATTGCTGATACCATTTTACAGGGAAAAAGACAGCTGGCCTATATGTCCTGGCCTAGAAATACAAATGTTGCTTCCACTTAGAACTCATTAGTTAGATCTGTCAATCAGTCCCACTAAATGTCAAGGGGTCAGGAAATTCTCTGACATATTCCTGGAAGCAGAGATCAGAAACAGTGAGGAGCTTTTATCATCAGCACAATCATACATTTGATAACCAAATATTTGGTTTGTTCTCCTTTCTGTAGACAAAATATATGTATCCACTATCCAAGAGATATAAAACAAAAGTCCCATGCAACATGTTACATTTTGTGGTGAAAGATCATAGTATTTCTAATTAGTGTGTTATCATCTTGAAAGTAGGTCTGGGTATACCTCATTTTGTTTGTTTGTTTAAATGCCAGAGGGCATATGCATAAGATAATACTAGAGACAGAGCTGGAGCTAGAGGGAGAGAAAAATAAAACATTATAATGTTTTATTTTTAATTATAATTATATAATTATAATTATATAGAACCTCCCTAAGGAGGTCTGGTTCTATTATAATCCATCTTTCTCCAATTCTCCAACCCACCTAGATCGTGTTCACATATACAAGCACAGTGTTTGCAAGTCACTGGGCCAGGACTTGGAACTAGTACTCAGCCTCTTCCTCCTCCTCCTCCATCCATTCTAACTCCCCTCACCTTCTCTTTCACCTTGGTATTCACTTGTAACCAAGCAGTTCTACCTCTTCCTGCTGATGAGGAATCAGGGAGTATGGTGATTGCTCTTCCTTGGACACATGGAATCCAAAGTCATAGCATCTATAAATTGTAGTTTAATTGAAATCTTGCTGTGTTCCCTTCAAGAGTACTTTCTTTAGAGGCTGGGACTTCTAAGCCTACAGACTCCTGAGATTGTGGGGATAGGCAGCATGGTATTTCCTCGAGTATTATTGGGAATGAGGAATATGGAGGCCACTTTTTCTTCCATCTCTTGATTCCTGGACCCAGATATCTTTCCTCTTGTGGACACACCTCTTCGTAGAGGTCTTTGATGTAATAAGTACACATATTTTGAAGGATAGCATCGTGCTCTTTTGGGTGTTTCCTCCAGTGTGGTGCTTCAATTACACCTTTAGAAAGCAGGTCAGTGAAGCTGGCTACTTTGAATTATGCAATATGTTATATTACCAGTAGAATCCACAATTCTGGATGCTTCCATATCCCCAGTTATATATAAAGGCGTGTGAGTTATTCTGGGGAATAGTCCTAGTTGTCAACCTGACATACAGGCAAGGAAGTGTAAGCAGCTCCTAAGGAGGAAGAAAGTGCCTGTTCCCTTGAAAAGAAGAAGCTTCTGCAGCATCTTTAAACACAAAGAAAATTCTAGCTCTTATTAGGAAAGAGTGAACCACTTTCTGTAATCCCTAAAGACCCAGGGGAATTACAGAGACCTATCTTTGAAACCAAGCATCTAATTGACTGTGTACCATCGTTCAAGATTCAAAGTCTTCCCTATTAATGTCCTGACCTTCATGTAACAGACCTGTCATGGCTGAACATTCAAATATCTCCAGAGCTCTGTAGTTCTAGGGATGAAGTCTTCAGTTTACCCTGAACTGTGTCTGCCTTTCCATTACAGGTGTTATAAAAAGGCTCTTTCTGTAAAGTAAGACAGAAGTTTTCTGCTTTTTACACTTAGGTATTTACTGCTGATTATCAGCTCTCACTCCTTTACATTTCTACAGGGTAAATATGACTTAATGATAGTCAATGAGTTCAATTTTTCTTGCAGGCATTGCTATCCTCATATTTTTTCAAATACCTATATCGTTATCATATTTTGATAATACTCCTCTCCACTGGGACATTTTTCTAGGCCACCTCTGTTGAAATCTTTAGCAATTATTCTGCTATCTTGTGCCAGTGACTAACTATACTTCATCTTCCAGCCAGCCTTCGCCTGCTGGGTGCTTTCAAATACCGTAGCTGGTGAGTCATATTTATCTTCTTACTTGTGGGAATTAAAAAATATTTCAATCATCCCACTTTATAATTCTCTTAAACTTCACTATGCCCTTTTATCTCTATTTTTAAATCAGAAAGATCTTTTTTTCTTCAGTTTTTTTTTTTTTTTTTTTTTTTTGGTCCATAGGTTGCATGTGCTTACCAGAGAGATAGATAGATAGAGAGAGAGAGAGAGAGAGAGAGAGAGAGAGAGAGAGAGAGAGAGAAAGTGAGAAATCACTCCCCCAGAAGAATGGCTGTGCTGCAGTTCCTTCTCCATTCTCTTCTCAGGGTTTTGGGCATGCACGCACACATGCCAGACCTGTTTTCAAGCCTCCAAGTCCTGGACTCAAACCTTTCAGTCGGCTGTGTGGGATCTAGCACCTTAGTCACTGCACCACTTGCTAGCCCCAACAATTTTTTTGAACTAGTTTTTTTCTTATAATATATTCCCAGACATAACCAAAAGAAAAAAAAGTCATCATTGTTAGCATCTCCTTTCAAGAGTCTCTTTCCTAGTGCTTAAGTTAACGAAGTATGTAATCTGACTTCCAAGTTAATACAGTCAACAGTTCACCAAATGCTTCAATGACATATTTTATAGATTCCTGTTTTGAAATCAGTTTTCTTATCACCTATGCATTCCCATCTCTTTAACTATTGTTGCATACTTTATAGGTTTTAGCATCTTTATGTAGTAGCACCCCACTTCTGGTACTGATTTGTATTATAAAGTTGGCTAGTTTATATGACATTAACAAACAAACCCACAAACCTTGGCTTAAACACAGGATTTTTTCTCACTTATACAAATATTCCTTATGGAACAGCATGAACTAATTCACACTTTACTCACTTTTGCGGTCCAGGCTGATAGAGCATCCACTATCTGGTTCATGACTATCTGGGTCAAGTACTTGCCAACATCATGGTCACCAGCTTTGCAGAGCTATATCCAGCCAACACTGAGGCAACCAACTGCCAGAGTGACTTATCTCAATGGATATATAACCGCAGGGCACAGTTCTGCCTCCCAAAACAAATACTGGGGTTTTAATCCATTTTACCACTCATCCCTAGACCTGAGTAAAGTAGCTTACCCAAAGACTCCTAAAGGGAATAGGAGATACCACACAGATGTGTAGAGAGATACCTCCCCAAGAACTAAATATTGGACCTTGAGATCTTTGGTAAATAGGAAATATAAAAAAGGAAACTCGCAGGGGACCAGCAGTTAGCATAATGGCTATGTCGCTGGACTCCCATGTAGTCAACCGCGGTTCACGTCCTCGACCCGGTGGCTTAAAAAACTCACACTAGGCGCGTGTGCGTGCGTGCCCAAGATCCCGAAAAGAGAATGGAGGAGAAGGGATTGCGGCGTGGCCATCCCCCCAGGGGGGTGATTTCTCGCTTCCTGTCTCTCTCTGTCTGTCTGGCGAGCACACGCACCCTATAGCAAAAACCTCTCAAAAAAAAAAAAAAAAAAGGAAACTCACAGAGAAATCCTTCTCCTGCCCTTTCTACCACCATCTTCTGTATCTGTTAGAAAATGCTCGAGAGACTAAAACCCTAGCTGCAATTTAAAAAGGAAAAAAAAAAATGTAGAGAATTTGAAAGTAGATAAAATGTAGTTGTATTATTTTATTTGAACCGCCGTAACAAAATATCATAGACTGGGTACTGAAACAACAGCAATTTATATTCCCACAGTTCTGGACTCTGGAAGTTCAAGGTTAAGGCCACACTGAGTTTAGTTTCTGGTGAGGGCTCACATTCTGTTTTACAGATGGCCACCTCTCACTATATTTTACACACCTTCTCTGTGGTGTGTGCTCATTGAGAAAGAGAGAGGGAATTCTCTGGTGTCATCTTTTTATACAGATATTCATCTGATCAGGTCAGGATATGACCTCATTCAACCTTAATCAATTCCTCAGAGGCCCCATCTTCAAATACATCCACTGTGGGTATTCAGAATTCAACATATGAACTGGGGAAGGGGAGGCAGGTGCAAATAGTCTATAATATGTCATAACTTTAAGATCAAGACTTTCACAATGACCCAAACAGAAGAAAATTTTAGAATTATTATTATGGAAGCTAGAAAGTTACAGGAATGTTTAGGTCATACAGACTTCTTTTTTTTTTTTTTTTTAAAGTATTTTTAATTTGGATACAGACAGGTTATGAGGGGTTAAAATATGAAAGATTTGGCAGTCACTAGTTTTGCCTACCCAGTTCCTATTTGCCTGTACTTTCCTACTGTTGCAGATCAGGGAAAGTGATCATAAATTCTTCCCACTCCTATAAGCAAATATTTTGCCAACTTCTCATCGAGAAACAGAATTGATCTCTCTACCCCTTGAATTTTGGCTTGGTCATATGATTCCCTTTGGTCAGTGGAATATTTACAAACATGATAGAAGAAGATGCTTAAAGGACCAGCAGTTGGCGTAATGGCTATGTTGCTGGACTCCCACGTAGTCAATCACAGTTTAAGTCCCCAAACTGGTGGCTTAAACTCATGCCAGGGAACGCGTACATGCGTGCCCAAGATCCTGAGAGAAGAATAGAGGAGAAGGGATTGCAGCATGCCTATCCTCCCCGGAGGGGGGGTGATTTTTTGTTTTCTGTTTCTCTGACTCTCTGTCTCTCTCTGGCGAGCGCACGTACCCTATAACAAAAAACAAACAAACAAAAAAACCCTCCAGAAAAAAACTACAAATGCTTAAGAGCTGTCCCTATGGCCTAATGGTTAATGGAGTCTGATCCCACAGTGCCAACTATTGCTCAAATCCTGGTCCCAGAAACTTGAGAGGCATGCAAGGTGTGTGTGTGTGCACATAACCAAAATTCCAACAGGATGGAGAAATAAAGGGGAAGGAATTTGGGCATAACTACTCCCTACTGGGGGGCACTTTCTCCCTCTCTCTGGTGAGTGCATGCATCCTTTGGCAACTGAAAAAAATATATTAGTATGGGGGCCAGCTGGTGGTGTGGTGATTAAGAATGCTGGACTCACACATGGCTGACTACAGTTCAAGTCCCGGACTTGGTGGCTTGCTTTCTCACTTTCTCTCTCTCTCTCTCTTTCTCTCTCTCTCTCTCTCTCTCTTACTCTCTTTCTCTCACTCTGTTCTTTGCTGGTCAAGTTAAAATAAATAAATACATAAAGTTAAATAAAGTAATTCTTTAAAAAATAAGTATGTTTAAAACATACTAATTAAGGGACCAGCAGGTAGCATGATGGTTGAGGGCACTGGACTCCCACGTGGCTGATGGTGGTTGGAGTCCTAGACCTGATAGCTTGCTTTCTCACTTTCTCTCTTTCTCTGTCCCTCTCTGGTCAAAATTAAGATAAATAAATAAATAAAGTTAAATAAAATAATTCTTTAAAAAATATATACTAATAAAGTCGGGCTTGCCTTCTCTTGCTTCTGAGAAGACTGAGACCCCCATGAGAAGAAGTCCTATTTTCCTGGAGAGTGAAAGGTGAGAAGTAAAGAGAAAGAGCCCTGGGGCCAGCAGGTATTGTGGTGGTTAAGGGCGCTGGACTTCCCCACATGGTCGACCGTGGTTCGAGTCCTGGACTTGGCAGCTTTCTCCCTCTGTCTCTCCCTCTCTCTTCTTCTCTAGTCAAAGTTAAATAAATAAATAAATAAAGTTAAAGAAAATATTCTTTAAAAAAAAAAAAAGAAAGAAAGAGCCCCAACTATTGCGGCTGAGGTCCTAGACATGAGTTTGACACATCTGTGGATAGTCAGCCTCAGATGAACTGTCTCAGAACTTCTCTGTGCTTCCAAAACAATAATATTAGGTCATCGAGAAACTCATGATGTATTTTTCTGTGCAAAACTAATAACTATTGCTTTAACCATCAAGTACCAAGGTAGGTAGGTAAACAACAAAATCAAATTTAATAATACTTACTAACAAAACCTGGACTATATTTGGTTCAGCCATCTATCTGCTGAGATCCACAGCTGTACAGGGTAACTATGACTCAGTTCTGCCCAATGAGGCATCAACATCTATTGCTGATTGGTGCCTGGTAGAGAAACCATCTAAAGAGAGACAATTTTTTCAGTTAGCATGATCCTTTGGCCTTTGCTTTTCTTCCTTATTTCTGCATAGAATGCAGATACAAAGAAATTTTTTTAAAAAGTAATAATAATGACTAATAAAATTAAATAATTAATTTTAAAAGAAGAAAGACAGACTGAAAGTCTCACACTAAGAGAGTAGGACCAGAGCATACAAAGCGCTTGAGCCAAGATGGCAGTTTAGCTGACCCTCCAGATTAGGACTACTTATTTCCAAACTTTTTTCCTATGTGAGAAAAAAAAAAAAAAAAAAAAAAAACTCTACTATAAACCACCAGAGTAGATGAACCTAAATGTGTAGTAATTCAAGGTAATGAAAAAGGTAGAGTTGAGCCAGGCCATAGTGTGAGGTGAAGGGGGCTAGATCGCACAAGGCCAATTGCACAAGTTGAGTCCCAGACTCTGCAGCTGGAAAAACATTCTAGGCATGTGTGCATGTGTGCCTAAAATCCTGAAAGGAGGGAGAAATGGAGGAGAAGGGATTGTTTGATCATTCCCCATGGGAGGTGCTTTCTCTTCTCCTTCTGTCTCTCTCTGGCAGGTGCATGCTCCCTGTAGTAAATTAAAAAAAAAAAAAAAGAAAAAAGAAAAAGAAAGGGGACCAGCAGGTGGTGTGGTGGTTAAGGTGCTGGACACTCCCACATGGTTGACAACTGTTAGAGATTCAGACCTGGAGGCTTGCTTTCTCATGCTCCTTCTCCCTGTGTCTCTCTCTCTGGTCAAATTAAAACAAATGGATGATTAAATAAAATTTAATCATTCTTTAAAAAGAAGAAGAAAAAGAAAGAGGTGGAATCACTGATGATTTCTGTATTGCTGGCTCAATCCACTATGTAGACTGGGTGCCATTAATTAATTCAAAAGAAGAACATGTTTGGAAGGACAATAACTTTTGGAACTATTCAATTTGAAGAGCCTTTGGAAGACATTGGAGACACCATTTAGAAGGTGATTTCTTAAAAGAAAAGATCTGGGTGTGAATATATTTTGGAAATCAACAGCCAATTTTTTGGTAGGTGAAATTGTTAGAGTGCATGGCATTTTCTAGAAGAGTGAGGAAAAAGAGTCTAAGAAAGAAAAATCATAGGAAATACCAGTTGTTACCAGATGGTTGGAGCAAAGTGGTAAGAAATAGAGCTAAAAGCATGTTAAGAGGGTTAGACGTAGACTCTGGTGAGCTAATATAAAGATTGAACACGTCCTTATTGGATTTGCCAATCAGAATGGCCACTAAGGCCCTTTCGGAGGGCAGTGTCTATGGAGTGGAACCAATTAAAGCCGGATTATGGTGGGTAGAGGAGTGAATGGAAGATGTTGATAAGGAGTCAGTAAGTAGCCTTGGCTTGGGAATATTGGCTACAACTGACAAAAATGAAGGCAAAACTAGGAGGAGAGTAGAGAGAGAAAAAATTTGCTTTCCGTTTAAAAAATGTTTGGTTTGTTGGCATGACTCGAACTTATTTATAGCCTGCAGGGAAGAAGCCATTGGAGAAGCCGAATTTGAAGATATAAGAAAAATAACTAATTGATGGAACAAAGCCAGGCTTAGGCAGGAAAAGATGGGATCAAAAACACAGGTGGAAGGATTAACCTTAAACAGGAGCTGAATCTCCTCTTACTGTGAGAGCGGCGATATTTCTTCCTGAGACGGGGAAGGTGCGCTTAGATGTACGTGGATACACAGGAGAGATACAAAGGGCCTGACCACCGTAGTCTCAGCTTTTATCTACTGTCTAGTCTTGATTGGACGCAGGTAAGAGATCACGAAGGCAGAACTGTTAGCTTCACGGGTGAGTATTAAACCATGGCAGGGATCTCCCAAGCCTGCTGCTATCAGTTTTTGAAAGCATTTGGTACCTTTAAATTAATACCTACATATTATACTGATTATTAATATTTCAGATGTTGTGGACTAAAGTAAAATAGAATGAATTAAAAGCCACCTTGTGTCATAAACTGATGATACACCTATAGTTTCTAAAATGATCAGTATGCTTTCAGTAGAGAAATTTTGTTCTGATGACACAGAGAACAAATTCAAATCCATGGAGGGAATTTGAATTCATTTCATTGGAATGCCATAAGATCCTTGACTCTGGGACCAGCAGTTGTTATAATGGCTATGTTGCTGGATTCCCATGTAGTCGACCATGGTTCGAGTCCTGGACTCGGTGGCTTAAACTCACGCCAGGTGCGTGTGCATGTGTGCCCAAGATCCCAAGAGGAGAATGGAGGAGAAGGGATTGCAGTGTGGCCATCTCCTTTGGGGGGTAGATTTTTCACTTTCTGTCTCTCTGTCTCTCTCTGTCTTTCTAGTGAGTGCACACTCCCTATAGCAAAAACTTTTTCAAAAAAATAAAAAAGAGAAAAAGATCCTTGACCCTGTACTCTGCTCATACTTACAAAGTAATTGTCCTGAAAAGAGGGAAATATTTTGTGTAATTAGAGAATAGAAAACCATGTTCAGGATGTTCTTACATTTCATTGAGAGAATGAAATAAGAAATGACAATGAGGCAAGGTAGGAGAATAGTCGGGCTGACAGGGACAGCTGCATTCAGAGGTAGATCTTTGTCAGTATGTTGAGGGCTTTCCAAGAACCATTTGTCTTAGCATTGGTCACTTCATTATTCGGAACTAAAGCACAGGTAAGGTGTAGACTACATGATAAATCTATAACAAGGAATTTTGTGGAGTATCTGTCAAAAATTGTGCTGGCGGGTCCACCCGTAGCATGGCGGTTAAGCACTGTGCATAGGAAGCCAGCTCCCACATGGCTGACCACGAGTCCTGGCCCTGTCTACTTATGTATCAGGTGCACACACACGTGCTTAGGATTCAGATGGGATCAAGAATTGGAGGAAAAAAGATTATGCTGCGACCAGGCATAATCACCCCATTGGGAGGTGATTTTTCTCTCTGCTTCTTGCTCACATACATGCACATGCACTATCATGAATAAAATAAACTTTAAAAATCTACATTTAACAGATGAAGTAAATGAATGTTATTTGAGCATAACAATATATTTTTCTTAGTACTTTTTTGTTGTGGTTGTTTACTATAGAGTGCGTGTAATCACCAGAGAGAGAGGGAAAGTGAGAAATCACCCAATGGGAAGAATGGCCAGGACACATTCTCCTCCATTTTCTTCTCAGGATTTTGGGCATGTTTGCACATATGCTAGGCATGTTTTTCAAGCTTCCAGTCCAGGACCTGAATGGCTCAGTTGGCCATGTGGGGTCCAGTTGACATAACCTCCACACCACATGCTGGCCTAGTACTTGATTTTGTTTGTTTGACATAGGATGCATGCACTAGCAAGAGAGAGACAAAGAGAAAAAAGAGGGAAAAAAAAATACCCATCAATGATGATGAGGTCATGCCATAATCCCTTTTCCTCCTTTTCTCTTTCCCATCAGGATTTTGGGCATGCATGCATTTGCCTTTGGGTGTGTGTCCTTGCCAGAGAGAAAAAGAGACAGAGACAGTAAGAGAGAAAGTGAGAAGTCACCCCCCCACCCCAGCAGGAATGGCCACACCATAATTCCTTCTCGTCTGTTCTCCTGGGATCTTGGGTACGTGCACACATGTACCCGATGTGACTTTCACGCCACTAGGTCCAGGACACGAACCGCGGTTGGCCATGTGGGAGTCTAGCGACATAACTGCTACACCATCTACTGGCCCCATCATGTTTTTTTTTTTTTTTTTTTTTTTTTAGAGGTTTTTGGTATAGGGTGCGTGCCCTCGCCAGAGAGACAGAGAGATACTGAGAGACAGAAAGTGAGAAATGCCCCCCAGGGGGGATGGCCATGCCACAATCCCTTCTTCTCCATTCTCCTCTTGGGATCTTGGGCACGCATGCACACGTGCCCGGTGTGAGTATAAGTTACCGGGTCCAGGACTTGAACCACAGTCGACCACATGGAAGTTCAGTGACATAGCCATTACGCTAACTTCTGGTCCCTGGCCCCATCATGTTTTTCAAGCTGCTGGGTCTGACATTCCAACTGTGTGGTTGGCCAAGTGATGGTATTCAGCTACCTTACCCCTAGATCATAAGACTGGGTCTTTACTACATATTTACAGTGAATGGTAAATAATTTATTTCTTTCTTTGCAGTTTAATGGCTGATATTTTTGCAGATCATGTGACTTAAAGCAAACTTTGAGGGGGTCCAGCTATGTGTACTAGTAGTTAAGGCAGCAGGTTCCTACATTGTTCACCTCATGATTCAAGACCAGTTGGTTTGAGAAGCATGCCAGTTGAGTATGAATATGTGCCACAAATCCTGACAGGATAAGGGAAATGGAGTAGATGGGATTGTTGCATGACCATTTCCCATGGGGGTTGCTTTCTTCTTTTCTCTCTCTCTCTGTCTCTCTCAGGTGAGTGCCCATGCCCTTTAGCAAAATGTATTTATTTATTTAGCTCGTTACAGGGTGTGTGCGTTTGCTTGAAAGAGACAGAGAGGGAGAGAGAGAAAAAAATTGAGAAAGCACAGCTGGGGAGATGGCCATACCACAATCCCTTTTGCATTCTTCTCTTGGTATTTTGGGCATGCATGTACATGTGCCCAGTGTGGTTTTTAAGCTGCCAGTCTGGAACTTGAACTGCACTGTTGGCCATGTGGAGTTAACCATCACGTCACCTGTCTAGTCCTGGAGAAAAATCTTTTAAAAAAGCACATTTGTTTTTGATTTGTGTTGGGAGGAATGTAGAATATCTTGCCTCTTTTTCTCCATGGGCGGCAGGAGGACATGGAGATGCAGGGGACCCTTGACTCTGGAACCATGTCAGCTCTGCACTTACCAGCTTTATGATTTCAGTCTTCAGTTTCCTTACCTAAATCATGGCACTAATTATACAAACCTGGGGGCAGCAGTTGGCGTAGTGGCTATGTCGCTGGACTCACATGTAGTTGACTGTGGTTCGAGTTCCGCACCTGGTTGCTTAAACTCACGCTGGGCACGTGTGTGTGCATGCCTAAGATCCTGAGAGAAGAATGGAGAAGGGATTGTGGTGTGGCCATCCCTTCTAGGGGGTGATTTCTTGCTTTCTGTCTCTGTTTCTCTCTGTCTTTCTGGTGAGCACACGCACGCTATAGCAAAAACAAGAAACTCAAAAAAAAAAAAAAAAAAAAACCTAATTATACAAACCTAATGTGTTTGCTGCATGTATTCCCTGTATTAGGTAATTTAAAATCCCATAAAATAATGCCTGGCACATTGTAAGCAATTCAAAAAGGGGAAAAAAAAAGAGTATCAGTTATCATTTAAATATGATGATTATTTTTATTTAATTTCAGTTTTTTTAGAGAGATTTTTGTTATAGGACACGTGTGCTTGCCCTATAGTGAGAAATTACCCCCCCCTCCTGGGGGGGATAACCACACTGCAATCCCTTTTTCTCTATTCTCCTCTTAGGATTTTGGGTACACATGCACACATGCCCAGCGTGAGTTTTAAGCTGTCAGGTCCAGGACTGGAACCGTGGTCAACTATGTGGGAGTCCAGCAACATAACCATTATGCCATCTGCTGGTCCCTGGTGATTATTTTTTAATAACTATTTCAGCAAATTTACCACATATGGTAAAAAAAATAATAACCTCAGTAAAAAATGTAACTTAAATTGCTATCTCACATTGATTTTAACCTATTTTTGATTTTTGATTAAGTCAAATTTTGAAAGAGTGGGGCCAGCAGTTGGCATGGTAGTTGAGGAGCTGGACTTCCACATGGTTGACTGTGGTTTAAGTCCTGGACCTGGAGGCTTGTTTTCTCACCTTTCCTCTCTCTCTCTCTCTCTCTCTCTCTCTCTCTCTCTCTTCCCCCTTCCCCCCTCTCCCTCCCTCCCTCTCTCTTTCTCTCTGGTGAGTGTATATGCGCCATAGAAAATAATAATAAATAAAATTTAAAAATAATTAAAAAAAAATTTGAAGTATAACACAACAGATCAAAAGCAAGTGTATAAGTGTAATAAAATTGATCTTTAATCTTTCTCTGTATTTCTTTCTTTTCTTTTCTTTGCAGAAATTAAAAATGGGGAATGACTTTGGGTGTATATTCTGAGTCTAAACAAGAAGGTATACCTTCCTTATTAATTTAAAAATAATACATATCAAAAGGACTCAATATAGTGCTTTTTTTTTAGAATTATTTTATTTAACTTTATTTATTTCACTGTTATAGTGGGACAAAGAGAGAAAGAGAAAGTGAGAAATCAAGCTGCCAGGTCTGGAACTCAAACCGTGGTGAGACATGTGGGAGTACAACGCCCTTAACCACCATGCCGTCTGCTGACCCTGCAATATAGTGAATTTAATCCAAAAAAATAAAAAAGCATAAATTCTACAGGAAGAGGCTATGCAGAAGAAAAAGTAGTACAATAATGAATTGATTACCTGAGCAAAGATCAATAACTTTAATGATTACTAAACACAAAAGGAGATGAAGTGCAATTGAATGATTATTTTATATATATACATATGAATATATAATGCTCCCTAGCACAGTGTTTCTTTTTCTTTAGTTTTAAAGTTATGTTTTTCTTTCTTTTCTTAGACTTGTTTTGGTTTGTAAATAAGAAACTCCCAAGACAAGCTTTTTGAGGACGTCTAGAATCAGCATTTTCTGTTTTGACCACTAGATGGCAGATATGGGATTCTAAATACCTTTCAGAAGCGATGTGTCACCTTACTTGCCTCCTTACATGAGAAAACTTGATTTGGTTCAAAGCAGGATATTTTAGAAACGAATCCTTTCTCTCTCTCTCTTCCCCATACCTTACTCCAATCTCCTACATATACGTTAAAAAAAAAGGAGAAAACAATAAAAGAAATACTGGTAAAACAGGCAAAGCAGTATAGGGTTTCTAATAAGGCTTTTAAATTCCATCTACAATTACAGAGTAAAAATAACAGCACTCTTGCCTATTTATTTTCCTTTACTGAGAAACTATAAAACTAAAATTCAGCAATGAATCTATACTTAACTAGTTACATATTTTTATGGAAAACATTCCATTTTTGTTTTCTTTTTCCCTCGGACACGCACAGTCCAACGTGGTATTTTCTGTATAATATCTTTCATTTTGTCATAGTAGGAGGTCCTGTGGATCCCTGTTATACAAGGGGGCAGTTAAAGGTTACAACACAAATTTGTAATCAATTTTCTTTAAGAAAGCAGACAGGGGAAGTAGGGAATTTTAAAAAGATACTTTTTTCCTTGCTTTTTCATAGTTTTGTTTTAGGTTCTTTTCCTGGCCTGAAATGAGGTTGAAATATCTGAATTTTCTGCTTTAGATGTGTGTGCCTTTCCACTGAGGGGCCAAGGCCCTGGAAATGTAAAGGGCCAATCTTTGTTATGAGGGGTTCATTGCAGAGAAGGGCGTGTTCTACAAAGACAAACAGGTCTTCCAGATAGTTGCCAAGGGCACCAAATACATCTTTGCATTACACCTTGAACTAGCTTGCTCATATCACCTCTTTTTATTGCCTCCACCATAAATGACTGTAAAAGTTTGCAAATCTTCCAGAGACCTTGACAATCAATACTTTAGCAGGAAATCTACAAAGAGAGGGGTGGGGAAAAGAAGGGATCCGCCCTAGGAGTTTACTTCTTTGGCACAAGAATTATAGGTTGACACTGAGAATTAGTAAGTGTTCCATTTTCACAATCTGTCAGTTGCTTAACGTACACAGAACACTTTTTTTTATATAGAATTATTTTATTTAACTTTATTTTAATTTGACGAGGGGGGGGGAGAAACAGAGAGAATGTGAGAAAGCCAGCCACCAGGTCCAGGACTCCAGGGGTAGTTAGCCATGTGGGAGTTCAGAGCCCCCAAACACCAGGCCACCAGTAGGCTCCACACAGAGCACCTTTCATTTCAGTGCTCAATTTGGAATCTTGACTTTACAGTTTGATGAACAGGAAATGGAGTCTGGGAATATTCCTGTGGCCGTACTTCCATGGACCAACTCTAGGTGCTTCTGATAGGACTTAAGGGCAAGATACTCATTTGGATCTGGGTCATTGTGCGCCAGGTAGAGTGGCCAGTTGGGGAGATTATGCCAGCCTTGCTGTTTTTAAACGCCTGACTACTCCCTAAAGAACTGTCTGCGTATTCGATTGCTATTTTGTTTTCTTTTTAGGACCATCTCTGCTTGTGGAATTGGGTACATTCATTCCATGCGTCCTATCCTAATGACCTGTTCTTGTATTTTTTCTTTCTTTTCTTTTCTTTTCTTTTCTTTTTTTTTTAACCAGGTTAAATTCTTATCTTAAAAGGTGGGCGCCCTGGCAAGTCCGACAAATCAAATACCAGAGGGTACCAGAGCCCAGAGATCCGAGTCTGCTCTTGCTCCAGGCTCCAGCCCGGCAAACCTGGCTGGAGGCTACCGCGTGGGGTCCTAGGGGATGAAAGTGCCTCGCATCCTTGTCCCAGGGGCACGAGTCCGTGGCTTTATAGCTCCGGCAACATGTGCCCTCGCTTTGGACCGCGCTAGGGAGCAAAAGGACTGTGCTTTTTCTCAAAGAGGCTGGGGTAAGGCGGTGGAGAGGCTCGGCCAGGAGAAAAACGCTGTGCCCGAGGCCTGGAGGGTTTAAGGCTGACCCTGCTTCTATCCCCACCCTCATCCAGATCGCCAAGCCCTTCCCCCACTTCTAGCCCCAGTGACCAGAATCCCGGCCTTCCCTTCTGATGCATAAAACATTCGGTGGCCTCCAGGGAGTTTTTGAGATTCTGGCGGAGGCAGCTTTATCTGTTGTTTCGCCCCCTGGGTCAAAGAGCTCCTTCGGTTGAGTTGGGGGATGCGTTTAGCGGAGCTTAATTTCACCTGAGAGCATGGCGGCTTCCCGCCCGCGGTCCTGTCCCTATGAGTGGCTTTCCAGGTGTCACAGGCTTTGCCCAAATTTCGGGGGTGGGGGTACATGGAGAACTGTATGAACTTTTTAATTTGTCCCCCACCCTGATTTTTCCTCCTGTGTGTAACTGTAAATGAGTCCGGTAATCTCCATCGATTGCACCCAAGCGGGACGGTGGCCGCTGGCCAGCTCTGGCGTGGGTGCGCCGGCGATCGCTGAGTGTCGCCTTCTGAGCCTGGTGACCAGAGGTAGCGGCAGCCCCAGCCGCGCCTGGACAGGAAGAGGACGCATCCAGAACGCGACCAGTGATGGTTTTCTGTCCAGGGAGAGGGCGCTCAGAATGGCCCTCGGAAACAGGCTTTCTGGAAGCTGAAATCGGGAAGCCCTTCTCCCCGAAGTTCTGGCGCGTGTCTTAACCTTCCCCAGATCCTGAGCACTCTGCCCCGAGGCCACAGTTTTGAAACAGTTGTATTAGAACTGTTCGTGGGGGAGCCGGAATTCTTACCAAGAGGAAAGATAAAAATGGTATAAAAAGATGACTAAAGCAGAAAGGAAAAGCACAGGCTAAATGAGAAACTGAAGTAAGGGTGGTCTTTTATTTTTCGCCACATTTGGGTGTTTGGTTTTAGGTTAAAAAAGCAGGTGCAAAATAAATACATCCGTGTATAATTTCCTCCTAACCACTAACTAGCAAAACGGAACTTTCTATCTCTTGAGAACCTTTCTCTGAAAAATTATCCTGATCTCTTCCTACCCATTGTTGCCCCCGCCCTCCCGCCCACCCCCAAGCATCAAGGGGACGTTCTCCACAGACCACATTTTTCATCTTCAGCAGCTTAAACCCGTGCCATGGAGAATCGTAATAAATTAGTTTCAGGAACAATATAAGTGATGCTCTAAAGCTTGGTCGTTTGACATTGGTTTTTCTAGTCAAAATTGCCAAGATCAGAAGCGAGGCAACGTCTTCTACTGAGCCAAATTCTTGTACTGTTTTAACCCTTAACATTGGTTGGTTTATTTGTTCATTCATTCATTCATTCATTCATCTGAAACCACTCTCTTCTTGGTTCTGAGGCGAGACTGGCCATACTACACAAACTCTTCTCACAGATTTTTCTAAATTGAATAAATGCAGTGTTTTTCTTAATACCTATGGCTTCACAGAGTTTAACTTCTTGAAAGGCATTTCTCTCATCATTAGTCTAAATCCTCAGGCTGATGAAATTCTCTGCGAAGTTTCTACATACTGTTCCCAAATAATTCAGAACACAGAACATGTGGGTATTTATTTATTAGGTTAGCCATTCTACTATACATCAATAATGAACTGATCATCCAAAACGAACCCACTGACATTGTGGATTACCAGTGAAAAAGACTGAGACCATTGAATTAAAATACCATTTCTCTGCTGGGATTCAGAGATGTCAGATGTCACTAAAGCTTCTGTAAATAAGAATGGAGACTTTTTGTCTCCAGACTCACAGGGTTTTATGGGAACTATACATTTACATTTTTTGCATTATAATAAGACAAAATTCACCATTCATTTACCTGCAGATATTGCTAAATAGGGTGTCCACAGGTGATCTATAAAGAACACACCTATGCAGATTTGCATGATAAATATGACCCGTTAATTGTAACTTCCGCTTGGCTGTCTCCAGATGGTTGCCTAGGGGAGAAGCATAAAACACCACTTTTTGGACATGATTTGGATACAGTGTGGACAGAAAGGACCCCCAAAACGTGTTTTTCTCAAGAAGGTGGATTTAAATAAAACAGTATATGATCTCCTCCCCCCTTTGTTCTGATTTCTAGAACAGCCAAACTACCTGTTTTTAAAGGAGTCCTTTAAAAAGGAGGAAAGCTAAGACAGTTTAGTAAACCCGATCTAAAAAGAAGAAAAAAAAAAAACCTCTTTGATCTCCCTGGCGTTGTTATTACAGTCTTAAAATAACATCCAACTCCCTGTAGGAAAAGAAAAACCTTATGGATTAAGTAACTATTCATCTCATGAAGATAATTACTTGTTTGACCTGAAGTCATCGTTCCTGAAACCACAAAGTTAGATTGCTGAGATGTTTTTAGAAGCCACAGCTCTGGCGACATCGGGTTAACACGTTTCTGATCAAGATGACCAGCGCACCTCGATGGGTCTGAGCACTTTTCTGCAAAGAGGAAGGCTCGGCGCCTTGGGTTAAAGGAAGGAGAAAGCCAAGTTTTCCATCAGGTGCATATGTAAAGAACTACTTGATTAAAACCGCAGGTAGCTGGGGTGGCCAGAGGAAAACTAATCGGCTTTCTCTTCCCAGATCTCTTGCAGAGCAAGGTGATCGCGAGCGTCAGGGCGGAATTTAACCCCACAGGCTCAAGGTGCATTTTAGAGTTGGCGGCCGAAGCTTCCCCTAGCGGTGTGGCCGCAGTGCTGTCCCTAGGAATCCATTTAATTCCCTTTAATGATACTTCCGGCTCTTTAGAAGACCTCATTGGTTCAGAATTTGATCCGTATCCTAGGGTCAGAGGATTTTTTTCACCCGCCACCGCTAGCCCAAAAGCAGTTCCCCAGGCAGGATTGACGCCGCCCACGACGAGGCGCGACCCAGGCCGGGGGAGAGGCACCGTGACCTGGCCCCAGCCCGCGGGCGCGGAAGCTAGTTGGGGCGCCTTTGGGTGCGGGTGGCGGAAGAGCGATGGCCTCGGGCGCCAAAGGGTCAAGCCCGGGTGCGCCTCTCCAAGATAGTGGCCATTTCGGCATGTGGCGCGTGGCTGTTCCCACCTGGCGGTCTCGCCGAGGCTCCGCAGAGCCGCAGCGGTCCAAGGCGGCCGGGTTGGGGACTGGCTGGCCCGCCCGCCCATCGCCCCGGGGCCTTGGGAACAGGGAAATGAGCGCGCCGAGGCGGTGGCGGCCTGGCTGCTTTCAGTTTCATTGAGGCTGCTGGTTACTGTTTAACGTCCCCACCCACGTTTCAGTTTGTTTAGTAAATCGATCAGACTGTGGGAGTCAGGCCGCTGCCCTGTCGCCATTGAGCAAAGCTAATCATTCTCCCGGCATATGGTCTAAAAAATCTTTGCTTGAGGTCGGGGAAAAAACAAACAAACAAACAACGACAAAATCCCGAAGCCTCCGCGCCCAGCTCACCCCGGCCCCACCCCCACCCCCCACCTCCAGGCGGTCCGCAAACTTCCCCGGCTCCGGCCAGTGCGGCGCAGGACACCGCGGCCGGGTGGGTGGGGGACCCGCCGGGAGATGCGGCCGCGGCGGGGCTGACGGCGACGCGGGAGCTCCGGGAGCCGCTCCGCGCAGGTGAGTTTCCCCGCCCGCGCCCCGGCGGCCACGCAGTCCCCCGCCCGCCGGCAGCCGGGCCCGAGGACTCTCCGTGCCCCTCGGGCGGCGGGAGGAGGGGCTGAGCGCTAAGACCCCTAGGCCAGGCCGGGTTGAAAGCAGATACCCCGAGGCCTCCCACAACCTGCGGTGCAGGGAAGAAAGGCCCGGAGCCCAGGCCGCCGGGGGCTGTGCGGGTGGTTCACTCAGGCAAAGAAAAGAAGTTGTATTTGGGTGCCGAGAGCGCTTTGTTGGCTGTGGCGCGTCACGTGATTCGCAGGTCTCTGGGGGGGCTTTGGAAGCTGTTTTTTTTTTTTTTTGGCCCGAGAAAAGGCCAGGACATACATGGATGTCCCCGGATTGTGGAGGTTTGGCCCCGGAGCGTCGCCCACCGTCTTCGCGCAAGTCTCAAGTCTCCGCTTCCAAACTTTCTCTCCTAGAGGTGTTTTGAGACTGGGCATCTTTCAGTGATGCCCTTGGGGGAGATTTGATAAATAGTATTTAAACCGTTTTCGCTTCTTTGGTAAAGAAATGTCTTTTGGAATCTTAAACTTTACCACTTGTGCAATGCTCGCTCTGTGTAACGAGAATAAGACAGCACACGATAAGACCTTCGGAATTACCTAGAATGTGAGCTTCATGCCCGATGCCCTGTGCTGTTAAGGCACACAGAGTAGGGTCAAAGCACTGTAGTCCGACGTACACAACCTACAGTCTTGACAGAAACTTCCACTTCAGGGCAGGAGCTAGAGAATTCAGAATAACAGAAGAAGCTCCAAACTTCAGGGGATGTCCTGGAAAGGAACTGCCTCATTGCTAGCAGCACTGCCTGTTGTTTTTCTTTCTTTCTCCCGCCTTTTCATTCATTTTAGATGTCTTCTCTCTTCTAAACACTTAGTTGTCATTAAACTTCCTCTCCAGCTCTCACCATTTCCCCCCAGTGGTCCGTCCCCACTCTTTAACTATACCTCCCTGTTTCCTTCGCCTGTGCAGGACAGGCGTTCTAGCCATCTGATCTGTTTGTTTACAGGTAGTGACCAAGAAGTATGGGCCTCTCCCCATACAGGACAAGGAGGCTCCAGATAGAGGTGGGGAGTGATGGTAAACGACGCCTTTTTCACTTCTTAAAATGGAGTGGACATTGAGAACCATTGTCTTCTCTTTTCTGTTCCTCCTCAGCTCCATTAATGGATCTACGAATATGGAAGTTTTCCCAACATGCTTTATGAAGTCACCACCTTGTCACTACAGTGTCCATTAAAATCTCAGGGCCATTTTGGTTAAAAAGCATAGGGGACAGCACAAAGTAATCGAAGGAATGTAATTTTTTTTTTTACATGCTCATCATGTGAATAGTAATTTTAAAAATTATTTTATTTAACTTTATTGATTTTTAAATTTTGACCAAGAGAGAGAGAGGGAGAGAGAGAGAGAGAGAGAGATGGGAAAGTGAGAGAGCAAGCTGCCAGGTCCAGGACTCGAATTCTGTTTAACCATGTGGAAGTCCAATGCCTTTAACCACCATGCCACCTGCTGACCCCAATTTTTTTTTTTTTTTTTTTTTTTAATTTGCTATAGGGCACATGTGCTTGACAGAGAGTTAGAGAGAGAGAGGAGGAAAAGGAAAGTGAGAAATCACCCCCTGAGGGGATGGCCAGCCAGCAATTCCTTTTTCTCTCATTCTCCTCTTGGGATTTTGGGCATGCATACAGAGGAACACATGCCTGATTTTTTAAAAAAAAATAATTATTTAATTTGACTATTATTATTATTATTATCATTAATTCACCAGAGATAGACACAGAAGAGAAGGAGAGTGAGAAAGCAAGCTGCCAAGTCCTGGACTCGAATGGTCAGCCATATGGGAGTTCAGTGCCTTAACCACCACACCACCTGCTGGCCCACCTGATGTCCTTTTAAAGCTGCCAGATCTGGAACTCAAACCATATAGTTGGCCATGTAGGATCCAGCTGCCTTAACCACCATGCTACTTGGCTGACCTAATAGTAATTATTTTTGAGTGTTTAATTTCTTTAGAAGATTCTTGTTACTTTTATGAATTTTAAAGGTAAGACTTGCTCATTAAACAGTATGAAAATTTTATTATGGGGCCAGTGGATAGTGTAGTGGTTATGTCGCTGGACTCCCACGTAGTTGATGGTGGTTTGAGTGCTGTACCCCAGGGCTTAAAACTCATGCAGGGCGCATGTGCATGTATACCTAAAATCCCAAGCAGAGAATGGAGGAGAAGGAATTGCTGCATAGCCATCTCTTTGAAAGGTGATTTCACACTTTCTGTCTCTCTGTCTCTGTCTCCCTGGCAAGTGAACATGCCCTATAGCAAAAATCTAAAAAAAAAAAAAAAAAAAAGAAAGAAAAAAGAAGATTATATTAAATATAAGACAAGCCCGCCTCATCATTTCACTCCATGTATAAGATACTTTTGTTGGGGCCAGTAGGTGGTGTGGTGGTGAAGGCACTGGACTCCCACCTGGATATGGTTTGAGTCCTGGACGTGGAATCTTTCATTCTCACTTTTCTTCTCTGCCTCTTTCTAGTGATGTACCCTACAGCAAACTTAATAATAATAATAAATAAAATAGAAAATTAAAAAAAGATACCTCTGTTGATGTTTGGGTTTCTTTTCTTTTAGTGTTCATGTGCATAACAGAAATTTTTCTCATTCTTTCAAAGATTAAGTAATGATTCATGTCATACTAGTTTTTTTTTTTTTTTTTTTTTTTTTTTTAAGAGATTTTTCCTATAGGGCGCATGCACTAGCCAGAAACACAGAGAGAGACAGACAGACAGAAAGAGAGAAATCACCCTCCGGGGGGGGGGGGGGGATGGCCATGCCACAATCCCTTCTCCTCCATTCTCCTATTGGTATTTTGGGCATGCACACATAGGTGCCTGATGTGGCTAAGCCATCAGGTCCGGGAATCGAACTGCGGTTGACTACATGGCAGTCCAGTGACATAGCCATTACACCAACTGCGGTCTCTCATGCTAGTGTTTTGAAAGTTATTCATTTTCTATTTTTCAGATATCTGTTAATACACGAAGATCATTTTTATGTTTTTCTCTTTATTCGTGATAGAGCATGTACACATGCACAGGAGAATGAGAGAGAGAGAGGAGCCCCCTCCACGGCTTCTGGTCACACCTCAGTTTCCTTCCTCTCCTCTCTCAGATCCTGGGCACATGCGCACATGCCCTGTGTGTGTGTTTCAGGCTAACTGGGCCACAGATTTGATCTGGCTTGGGAACAGTGCATTCCCTTTGCACCATGCAGCTAGCTGGATCTTCTCTTTAATACATTTCCCCAGTATAACCAGCCAGTATTCCCAGAATAGTCGCTTGAATTTTTCAATGTCTGGTATTACACAGTGCTGTTGTGAATATCTGTGTAAATTATCTTTGCATGGATACTACTGAAGATTTATTCTGAGAAGAGAATTGCTAGCTCCGGGGGATGTTCATCTTAAGTTTGATAGAGATCGCAAGGAGCCTTCCCATGTACTCAGTGTGTTTACCATGCTTGTCAACAGGGGATAATAATTATCTGTTTAAAATGTTGCCTATCTAGTGTTGAAGAACTGCTTTCTCATTGTTGGAAATTTAACATTTGGAAATTATATAAACCAGTCCTGGAACATCTGATCTTGAGTTTGAGAATTTTGCTTTCAAAATATAATGTAATGGAAAGGGAGTGAAATACATCTTAATTCTCTTATATAACACCATCTTATTCGGAGCTTGTAAAAGATGCTATTGCCTTTGTGACTGTCTATCCATTTATTGAATGGTTGAGTGTACTAGAACATGATAAATGAGAATTTCACTGTTGTGAACATATGGACCATTGTCTAGTAGTTGCTGCTGTAATTTTGTGGTTCTTAATTACATGGTTATCATCTTCATAAAAAAGAATTTACACCCTTGGGATGAAGATACAATTTTAAATGAGGTATTCTAGTTTTGGATCCTTTCAAAGCTATTGACACAGAGAACAACTGGGTGTAAAATGATACATTCTTGCAGACTGACTTCTCTTCATCTTCCCCATGGGAACTTAGACCTTTTGATATCAGACCTGCCATTGCACACAGGAAATCTTCAAATATGGCGTACTCTTAAAATAGTCTTACTTGAATTCTTTCAGATTATCTCATACAGGGTCCAGCAGGTGGCATGGTGGTTAAGGTGCTGGACTCCCATAGGGCTGACTGGTTCAAGTCCAGGACCTGGTGGCTTGCTTTCTTCTTTCTCTCTCGCCCTCTCCGTCTCTCTTGGGTGAGTGCAGGTATCTTATAACAAATTTAAAAACTAATAATAATAAATAAAACTAGGTAAATAATGATTTTAAAAAAGAATATCTCATATATGTGTGCATATACACATGTGAGCTAATACTGAATAATGTGTACTTGATACTGACGTGAGCGACTTACATGTATTTTCATTTTAGACTCTAACAACAGTCCTGCCCCATTCATATTAATATTCTCCCCATTTTACAGATGGGAAGCATGAAGCAGAAAGAAATTAATCACTGTACCGAGATCATACATCTAAAAGGGATCTAGCTGGGGATTCAAATACAGGCACTGTGGTTCAGCTACCAGATTGTTTACTGCGCAGAGTGTCCTAGTGAGGTGGCAATGAGGATGGAAGAGTTGATCGATCCCCAGCCCACAGGACAAGCCACATGCTCTGGCTCTTGGCTGAGTATACCCATTTACAAATGTCTGAAGGCTGGAGCAACCTTGTTCCTATACATCATTGGTAGGGGCCCCATGTCTACATGTCTGGGTACTTATGTAAGTACCTTTGTTAATCCAGAGTTTCTTTCATTTATTTTTTTGTAAGAGACATTTGCCTCACATGAGAGGACCAGAGAGACAGAGACAGAAAGTGAAAAATCACCCCCCAGGGGGAAGGCCAAGTCACAGTCCCTTCTCTATTCTCCTCTTAGGATCTTGGGCACGTAAGTACATGCACCTGGTATGAGTTTCAAGCCACTAGGTTTGGGACTCGAAACATGATCAGCTACATGGGAATCCAGCGCCTTAACTACTGTGTCACCCGCTGGCCCCAATTCGTACTATCTTGTCCATTCATTATGGTACAGGTCTGTCTTACTGCCTATACTTCCCACATAGTGTTTTAATATGTGCTGACGGTATGCTCTCTACATGGTGGAATAAGCTGACAGCATCTTATGTTGTATTGCTGTAAAAACCATGCATTTTGTAAAGATGGTTTTCTGGAAAATACATAGTGAATTTGTTTTACTTTTTTATGGCACTCTTAACGTTTTGGGGAACATGGAGGACTTTGAGGATGACCAACTCTGTGGGTAGGTAGCTGCATGGCATGTAAGCCAAGAGAGCAGGCTTTGTTGTCAGATGCGAAGGTTTATATCCCAGCCTAGTTATTTACTAATGACTTGGGAAATGCTTGGGCAAGTTAACTACTTTTGGTCCAACTTCCTCATTTTTGAAAATTATACAATTTTAAAATCTATGTCATAAAATTGGTGTGATAATAATATAGGCTAACCCATGAGAACATTATGCCTGGCATATATTGTGTACTCATTGTGTGTTGTGTGTTGTTATTGCAATAAGGTAATGCAAATAAAACATTGCTTGGTTTGCAGTAGGTTTTTAGTAAGTGTGATCTGTTTTTTTTTTTTGACCCTCCTCCTAGAGATTATTATATTTGTATACACAAAGTGCGTAGGACTTCAAGAATTTATGCAATTCCAGAAACCTGGCCAAGCCTTCTAGTAGGCCTCAGAAAAACAACAATGAATGTGAACTTTTAGCTAAGCAATATAGGTCAAAATCACTCTCAGTGTAGTTCAGTGGCTAGAATGTACACTTTCAAATCGTAGGACCTCTGCAAATCTCAGTCCTGCTTCTGACAGTTGTATATCCCAGAGCAAGTCACTAAATGTTTCCGTGCTTCAGCTTAAAAGTTGTGAAATGAAGACCAGTCAGTGGCATGGTGGTTAAGGTGGCTGGATCCCACATGGCCGACTGTGCAGTTGAAATCCCCAACCTGACGGTTTGAGAAAAACAGTGGGCGGCCGTGTGTCCCACATTTTGAGAGGATGGTGGAGAAGAAATTGCAACATAGTCATCCGCCCCCCTCCAATGAGTACATGTGCCCTGTAACAAAATTTTTTTTAAAAAAAAGAGAAAACAAACAAACCCCTGCAAAATGAGATGAATAGTCTTTATTCTTAAAGTATATGTGGATAATTTTTTTTTCCAAATTTTTCCAGAGGGAGTGTGCACTTACCAGACAGAGACAGAGACAGAGACAGAGAGGTAGGGAAAGTGAGTAAGCAGCCTTTATGGTGGATAGTCATGCCACAATTGCTTCTCCATCTCTCCCTCCTTCTGGAATTTTGAGGACACACTCATATGTGCATGGTGTGGTCTTTGAAGCTACTGGGCCTGGGATTTGAATTACTTAGTCGGTCCTGTGGGATCCAGCTTCTTTAACCACCATGCATCTGACTGGCCTGCATAGAGTCTTACAGTGTTGGAATTGAACATTTTATTTGTTGAATGTATGACACTTGCCCTACACTGTTACAATGTAGAAGTTCATTTATATATGATAACAAGAAGTTGATACAGATGTCTAGGTGCATTTCTCCGGCTCATGTGGGGTATTGGCAATTAGTGGGTAGATGGTGGCCCACAGGTAAAACATGGTCGACCATGTTCTGTGAGAGTGACCCACATGGATGGGTTCTAGGTTCAGTGGAAATCCCTGAGTACACCGGATCGTGCGTGCTCAAAAGCCAGGGCTGGCTGGGTCTCAGAGTGGATGGTGTATTGGGACCCTGTTGAGGGTGGTGCTATTTTTCTGTCTCTTGGATTTGTGGAAATGATAAACAAATGAAGTTTAAAAGAAATAAAAAAACTTTTGGCTGATATCATCTGGGCTTATGATTTAATTTTTTCAATTATTTTCAATCTTTGAGTATTGTTCCACTAGGCTCATATACTTTACTGTGCTTTGCTTATAATTGTTACTGACTGACATTTATGCAATCTACCCCTCATTTTTTGAATTTTCTTATTTTAGTTGTCATGGCTATAGGCTGTAAATAAAGTTAACGTATTCATTTAGCAGGAATTACATTTCGTGGACTGTTCTAGATATCTGGACTACAGAAATAGATGAAGCCATATTTCCAGCCTCAAACACAAAAAATCAAAGACAAATGCATATAATCATAATATAAAATGATAATTATTACATTAATTATTACATTAATCTATAATTAGCACTAGCATGATCTCATGGAACACAGAAGCACAGTGGATATATTTAGCTTGAGTAGTCTGGAGAGATTTCATGGAAGAGTTGATTTTCTGATTTGAATTTCCTTAACAGAGAAAAATGAATTAGAAGGATTTGGAGACCAGCAGATAGTGTAATGGTTACATCACAGGAATCCTACATGACTGACCACGGTTTGAGTCCCAGACCTGGCAGCTAGAAATTCATGCCGAACGTGTGTGTATTCATTCCCAAAATCCTGAGAGGAGAATGCAGGAGAAGGGATTGTGCCGTGGCCATATCCTCTGGGGGGTGATTTCTTGCTTTCTGTCTCTCTCTGTCTCTCTGGTTAGTACATGCACCCTATGGCAAAAATCTCAGAAAAGAATTAGAAAGGATTTGGAGCAAAGTAGGTTATATCTGTAGTAGGAGGTGCAAGAGATAAGTGAAGTGAAGAAGGGACATGGGCCAGCTTCTGACAATCTTGAATGCAGGTGACAAAGATTGGAACTTTGTCTGGAGACGAGAAGTCAATGAAATTATTTAAATAGGTTGGGTTATGAACCTTCTTTTTTTCCTTTAAAAATTGACGGGCAGCATTTCGGAGAATAAATTAAATAGAGATAAGAGATGGTGATAGTAAAAAAGAAAAGAGATGGTGATAGTAGGAAGCAAGCATTGTCAGGTAATCTAGTGGCAATGACAATGAGCAGAAGATGGTATCTAGAGGTGCTTTGAAGGGTTTTTATTTATTTTTCTAGATAGTGCTTGTGCTTGCCAGAGACAGAGATACAGAGAGAAAGTGAGAAAGCACTTTCCCCACAGGGGATGGTCACATGGCAATCTCTTGCCCATTTCTTCTTTTGGGATTTTGGGGACACGCACACATTTATCCAGTGTGTGTCTGTGTATATGTGTGTGTGTGTGTGTGTGTGTGTGTGTTTTGGAGAGGTTTTTGCTATAGGGCGCGTGCGCTCGCCAGACGGACAGAGAGACAAAAAGCGAGAAATCACCCCCCAGGGGGGATGGCCACACCGCAATCCCTTCTCCTCCACTCTCCTCTCGGGATCTTGGGCAGGCACGCACACGCGCCCGGAGTGAGTTTAAGCCACCGGGTCCGAGGCTCGAACCGTGGTTGACTACATGGGAGTCCAGCGACATAGCCATTACACTAACCGCTGGTCCCTGCAGTGTGTTTTAAGAGAATCGAGTTCAAGACTCACTGTGTGTGTGAGATCTAGCCACCTTAACCACTAGACAACTGGCTGGCCCTCTTTGAAGGTTTTTAAACCAAATTTAAGGACTGTAAAATTAAAGATGAGGAAGTTGGAGGGGCTGAAGATTATTCTAAATTCATCTTTTTAGAAAGATGTTACAGAAGAGGCCGCAATGGCATGGTGGTTGAAATCCTAGACTCCCCATCTCCACAGGGCTGACCATGGTTCAAGTCCTTGACCTAGCAGCTTGCTTTCTCACTTTCTCTCTCTCTCTGTGGTAAGTACATGTACCCTAAAGCAAATTAAAAAAAAATAATAATAATAAAATTAAATATAAAAAAATGAGTAAATAAAGACAGGAGGTTTTAATTGGATCATGGTGTTTAAGAATTCTCTTTTTTTTTGCAATTATTATATTCCTACAAGTTGTTCATATTTTAAAATTTGTTTTATATACCAAAACAAAGTTTATTTTATCATTTAAGTGAGGTTGTTAGGTACTTAGGAAAAATATTGTTATCCTATTTTGAGTTAATTTTCAGCAAAATATTTATTTCATGCAAGCAACATTTTTGCAGGAAACAACCACTTTCTTAGAGTTACTGCCCTTCAGTTGTTTTTTTGAGATAGCAGTTAGAGTGACGCATAGAAAACAAAGTTGATCATTGTCTTTTTCTTCTGTTTAAAACCTTTTGTTAACATCCTCGGGCTCTTAATGTGAAGTTTAAGTGTCTTTACATCACTGTTCCCCTCGAAACTCTATGCTCTGTGCCTTCAAAAGTATAGTTTCTACTGCCTGGAGTACTCCAGCTACCATATTTTTCACCTACCCCCATGTAGTCAAATTCCACTTATCTCACAGGTTTTTGCTTATATTCGGTCTGCAAAATCTTTCCTGACCTCCTGATTGAATATCCCAGTTTAATTGTATCTTGTTCCTTCTCTATTATGATACTTTTCAACTCCGTTACATATTGGAGTTACATGTTTGATGATTGCTCAGTGCCTGATCCTGGAGGATGGGGACTACATTATTCTGCCTGCTCTTTAGTTGGGCATTTGATTAAAATTTGATGAATATATCTTCTCGGAATGAATGAGCAATGTCATGGAGAAGGGAAGTGAGATGTTAGTAATAGAATTAAACTTTTGTTGAGAAACTAATTTCTAAGCATTGCGTTCTATTTTTGGCATTAAGAAATGATTCACAAACAATTCTTTCCTAAGGTTCTCAGTTATTTTTGCCCCTGCTGCAGTGGCAGAGGCAGAAGGGGTGGTGCTGTGCATTATTGGAGGCCATGTAAGCAATAAGGCTCTGGGACCAGCCTGCAGGTGGTGATTAAGGTGGCTGGATCTCACATGCTGACAGTGCATGTGAGAAAAACATGCCATGTGCATGTGTGTGCATGTGCCCAAAACCTCAAAAGGAGAAATGGAGAAGAAGGGGCTATAGTGTGATCATCCTCCATGGAGGTTGTTTTCTTATTTCCCTCATTTTCTCCTCTCTCTAGCTGGTGCATGTGCCCTTTGGCACAAGAAAGAAGAAAGAAAAGAGAAGAAAAAAAAGAAAGAAAGGAGAGAGGGAGGGAAGGAGAAAGAGAGAGAAAGAAAAAAAAGAAAGAAAGAGAGAAAAAGAGGGAAAAAGAGAAAGGAAGGAAGGAAGGAAGGAAGGAAGGAAGGAAGGAAGGAAGAATGAAAGAAGAAAGAATGAAAGAGAAAGAAAGACGAGAGATGGTTATGGGATCGTGGCCCAGGTCTACCCAAACAGATGGGCAGGACCATGATTCTGGCTGGTTATAGTCCTTGGGTGGGGGTGGGATTATGGAGTGAAGTCCTTGTTGAGGATATCTCTTTCTTTATCTTTGGAAATAAATGAACGTACTTTAAAAAAAAAAGAATTGCGACTCACTGTGATAAATGTAAGAATGTAAGTGTTGACTACTGGGGAAGTATGAGAGAAACCTAGTGGAAGGCTCACTAACGTTTTCTGGAATAGAGTACGTAACAGATGATGTATAAATCAGTTATTATTTATTAATTGATTAAAAAATGATTTTATTATTAACTTTATTTATTTCTAATTTGACCAGAGAGGGACAGAGAGAGAGAAAGAAAGAGAGAGGGAAAGTTAGAAAGCAAGATGCCAGGTCCAGGACTTGAACTGTAGTCAGTCACATGGGAGTCCAGTGGCCTTCACCACAATACCACCTGCCAGCCCCATTAAGCCTTTATTTTTAAGTCATTTTTTTGAGATAAAATTTGCATTCAGCAAAATTCCTTTTAATGTGTATACTCAATGAGTTTTGAAAAACATAGGCAGTTGTGTAACCACTACCACGATAAAGATATAGAACATTTCTGTACCATCCCCTCTCAAATTCTTTGTGCCTTTTTATAATCACCACTTCCTGGGCAACAGCTAATCTGATTTCTATCCCCTAGTATTGCCTTTTCTGGAATAATAGATAAATGGAATCATAACATGTAGCATTTTGAGTCTGGCTTTTTAAATTTATCGTAGTTATTTTGAGACTCATCTATCTTATTGTATGTATTAATAGCATATTACTTTTTATATCTTTAGAATTATTTAATTTTGTTTATCATTATTATTATTTAATTTGCTATTGGGCATGTGTGTTCACCAGAGAGAGACAGGGAAAGGAAGAAAGCAGGCTGCCAGGTCTGGGACTCAGATTGTGGTGGGCCATGTGGGAGTTCAGCACCCTTAACCACCACACCACCTGCCAGCCCCAGCAGTATATTTCTTTAAAGGAACAGAATCATGTGGTATAATTGACACAGTAAGCTGCATGTAGTTGAAGTGTACAGTTTGAAACATTGGGCATACATGTGTATACGCCCATGAAACCATCAGCACAATAAAAATAGTGAATATAGCCCCTAAATCCAAAAGTTTCTTCAAGTTCTTTTGTACTTTCCACTGAGCTCCTCCTATCCCCCTCCTTTCCTATCCTAAGGCAAGCATTGATCTACTTTCTGCCTTTGTTAATTTGCATTTTCTAGAATTTTATATCCATGGGATCATACAATATTCTTCTGTGTCTAACTCCTTTCACTAAGGATAATTATTATCAGATTCATTCTATTTTGCTTTCTTGCTGAATATCATGATATTGTACAGAGGTTGCACGATTGGTTTATTCACTTACCTGTTCCTGAACATTTAGGTTGTTTCCAGTTTTTAGTTGTTCTAACCCAGCGGCTGTGAACATTGTTGTACAGTTTTTGCATGGACATGAGCTTGCATTCGTTTTAGGCATAGAATGTCTGGGTTCTATGAAATGAATTGTCAAATTGGTTCTCAGAGTAGTTACGTCATTTTTTATTCCCATAAGTAGTGTTTGAGAGTTTCAGTTCCTCTACATCCTCACCAATTCTTTGTATTGCCAGCCTTTTCATTCTATGCATTCTGAAAGGAATGAGATAATATTTTATTGTGATTCTAATTTGCTTCCCTGACTAATGATACAAAATATTTTTCATGTGCTTGGATAACTTCCATGTATTTTCTTTTAGTGAAGTTTTTCAGAACTATACTCACTCTACCCTTCATGTAAGTTCTTCTTTTTTTTTTCTTTAGAGGTTTTTGCTATAGGGCGTGTGTGCTTGCCAGACACAGAGAGAGAGACAGAGAGATAGAAAGCGAGAAATCACCCCCCCAGGAGGGATGGCCACGCCGCAATCCCTTCTCCTCCTTTCTCCTCTCGGGATCTTGGGCACACACGCACACGCGCCCGGCGTGAGTTTAAGCCACCGGGTCCAGGACACGAACCGCGGTTGACTACATGGGAGTCCAGTGACATAGCCATTACGCTAACTGCTGGTCCCTCATGTAAGTTCCTTATAAGATCTGAGTCTAGAAATATTTTTCATATATATATATATATATATATATATATATACACATACATATAAATATGGTACTAAAGATAGGATTTGACCAAGAGAAAAAGAAAGTAAAAAGTATTACAATCTTTCTAAACTGAAGAAATCTATGGATTCATCACAATCCTTATTAAAATTCCAAGCCTTCATACAAATAGAAGAAATAATCCTAAAATTCATATGAAACATCAAAAGACCCTGAAAAACCAAACAACACAGGGCAAAAAGAACAAAGCTAAAAGAATCACAATACCTGACTTAGAAAACATACAAAACAAAGCTGAAGTGAACAAAATAGCATGATAATGGCATAAAGGTAGACATGTAGACCAGTGAAACAGAATAGAGAGTGCATAAATAAATCTACATACATACCACCAACTAGTTTTTGACAAAGGCGCAAAGAACATACATCGGAGAAAGGTCAGTGCCTTCAATAAATGCTGCTGGACATCCGAAAACTGACGTTCACATATGGAAAGAAATTAGACCCCTATATCTCACCACTCACAAAAATCAACTTAAAGTGGATCAATTTAAACGTAAGTTTAACTATTAAACTACTTATAAGAAAACAGGATAAACACGGCCATTAGTAGGGGCAAAGAGTTTTGAGATAATACATTCAAAGTATAGAAAACAAAAGGAAAAATTGAAAATGGAATTATATAAACTAAAAACAACCTCTGCATAGCAAGCAAAATTCTCAGCAGATTGAAGACAGCCTGCAGAATGGGAGAAAACTGCAAACCATTCATCTGACAAGGGATTGATACCCAGAATATTTAAGAAAACAACTCAACACATACACAAAAGTTATCCAATTAATTATGGAAAATGATTTGAATAGCTATTTCTCAAAAGACATACAAATGTTCAACAAGTATATGAAAAATGCTCAACATCATTAATCATCAGGGAAATGTAAATCAAAACCACAATGAGATATTATACTATCTGTTAGAATAGCTATCATGAGAAAGACAAAAAATATTAGCAATTGTCTTAGGCCATTGCTGTGTTGCTTCCAGACGTACTTAAGATTGAGTGATTTATGGGGACCAGCAGTTAGCATAATGGCTGTCATTGAATTCCCATGTAGTCGACCATGGTTCGAGCTCCAGACCCAGTGGCTTAAACTCATGCCAGGTGCATGTGCGTGTGTGCCCAAGATCCCGAGAGGAGAATGGAGGAGAAGGGATATCGATATGGCCATCCCCCCCAGGGGTGATTTCTCGCTTTCTGTCTCTCTATCTCTCTCTGTCTTTCTGACGAGTGCACACGCCCTATAGCGAACACCTCTACAAAAATAAATAAATAAAGATTGAGTGATTTATAAAGAATGAAGATTTATTTGACTCATGATTCTGGTGGCTGGAAAATCTAAAGGCATGAGGCACACAGAGAGATCATGGCCTGTGTTTCATGTGGGTCTCTGCCTGCCTCATTTTTTATCATTATCAATCCTCCAGGATTCAGTCATGGAGGCTCCATCTTTACTACCTGATTGTTAATCTTCTCCCACAGGTCACACTCTTCAATACAATAATAGGGTCAAGTTTCTACCTTAATCCCATTACCTTCAAGTCTCAACACATGAAATTCAGGAGACATCAAAACCATAGAAATGAAGTTGCAGAGAAAAGAGAACTCATTTACAGTGTTGGTGGGAACGTTATATAGAATTGGTACTATAGAAAACAGTATAGGGGTTCCTCAAAATTTTTTTTTCTAAAATTTTATTCATTCATTCATTTTATTTTAATTTGACCAGAGAGAGACACACTGAGAGAGAAAGAGAGAAAGTAAGAAAGCAAGCCACCAGGTCCAGTACTTGAACCACAGTTAGCCATGTGAAAGTCCAATGCCTTAACCACTACACAAACTGCTGGCCCCCTCACTACTTATCCCCCTCCGAGTAAATTATTAACTACAGTCACCCTATTGTGCAATAGAACTCTAGAACTTAATCCTCCTAACTAACCATATTTGTGTAGCTGTAGCAGTGTTAAGTTTCTGTGTATTGGGAGCCAGATCCCACATTGTGAATCATGGTTTGAAAAACATCCCAGGCAGTGTCTCTGTGTGCCCGCGATCCTGGTGGAAAACAGAAATGGAGGAAAAAGACTGACATATGACTATGAAAAGCCTCACTGGGGGATTTTTCTTCTCTCTCTCTCTCTCTCTGGCAAGCACACACACCCTCTGACAATAAAAATTAGAAAAGGAGAACAGGTATTATAATCATAAATAGGTAAAGCATTTGCAAATGAAAAAAAGTTGATTCTATGAGGCTCAGATATGTAGTGAAAAGGTGGTAGGAAGTGATTGTGTAAATATAGGAAGAAGCCTGAATAAACAGAATGTCTTGTCTCATGCTATGGAACTTAAACTGTTTTCTGCAAGCACCTATTCTAATCAGTAGCCATATGATAACAATATAGATTCTAATAATTGAGCTTTACAGTTTATAGAATTCTTTCATACTCTTGGATTATGTTTCCACCTATGTTATTTTATTTGAGCTTTGTAACAACCATGGGAAGACACAGAGACTTGGAGATGTGTGTATTGATATCAAATATAGGTTTTTGGCATTTGAGCCAGTCTTATCAGCTAGTGTGTGTGCAAGAGTGCATGTGTGTGTGTGTGTGTGCATGTGTTAAGTTTAATGGTGTGTTAGGGGAGAGTGACAGCTGCATTGGTCAGCAAGGGCTCAGGAGGGCACTTTCCCAGCTGGGCAGGGGACACTTTCCTGCTGAGTCCTAGCAGTTGTTACAATAGACCCTGATAAAGGTTCGAGTGCACAGCTGTATTTTGAAAGTGACAATGCAGTTATAGAATGGTTCACAAAAGTCCCCAAATCTCAGAGGATAGTCTTGATTGTATGAATTTTCTTTTGGTTTTCCTTTATTTGTAAACTTATTCTAGATGAATAAAGTAAAACTTTGTATCTGCTAATATATATGGTTGGAAAAGTCATGGCATATTTTTCTGTCTTTTATGCAAAAATGCATCATGACTTTTCTTATAGTCTAATATTTGTTAGTTCTATGTAAGTTAATTTAAGAAGAAAAAATAGTAAGACTAAGTTTTTTTTTTTTTTTTTTTTAAGTTTAATTCTTTTAGCTTTTTTTTTAGAGAGAGATTTTTTGCTATAGAACACATGGTCCTGCCAGAGAGACAGAGAGACAGAATGCAAGAAATCACACCCCCCCCCTCCCGGGGGGATGACCATACTGCAGTCCCTTCTCCGTCATTCTCCTCTTGGGATTTTGGCATGTGTGCACACGTGCCCAGTGTGAGTTTTAAGCCTTTGGGTCTGAACTCAAACTATGGTCAACCACACGGGAATCCAGCAACGTAATAACCATTACACCATCTGCTGGTCCCTCTTTTAATTTTAAAAATTTAAAAAAATTCTTTAGTTTCTTATGGGAAGTTCAGATTATTTATTATTTATATTTCAAACATAATCCTCTGGCTCAATACTGTCTGTTTTAATTGTCCTATTCAAGGGCCCTCTTTTGTTTTGTTTTGTTTTCCTCCAATTGACTTGCAACTTGTCTCTCAGGTCAATTTGAGAAACAAAATTATATGCTGAATAGGATTGTGATTGGGGAAATGTCTCCCCTTTCTTCCTTCCCTTTATTTCTTTCCCTCCTTCCTCTCTCTCCACTTGTTTCTGTAACACAGAAGTGTTTGGATGTCTTCATTAGTCTTTATTTATATTTGTATTTTTTTCCCCTCCCTTTTAAAAAAATTCTTGCCAGAGAGGTCACGTGTTTGTCAGAGACAGAGAGAAAGGGAAAGCGTGAAAGCACTTCCCCTGAGGAATGGTTACTTTGCAACCCTTTTCATCACACCTACCTTTCCTTTAAGGATTTTAGGCACTCATGCACACACGCCCAGCATGTTTTTTAAGCTGATGAGTTTGTGACACGAATAGTGCAGTTGGCCTTGTGGGATCCGGCTGTTTTAATCATCACACCACAGGCTGACCCATTTTCACCCACTTTTAACTCCTATGGGTTCTTTCTATGGTAAAGTAATAAGGGAATTGTAATCTAGAATATTGAAATACACTCTCAAGTGTGAGGTTTATCTATATTAAAGTGCCCTCACCAAGAAGGTAAGACTGAATTAATAATTAGTGATGTTTGATATGTTCATACACACTTATCTCTTATTTGTATGTCCTTCTGTCATTGTTTCAAACGCACTTGGAGAACTGCAGTTCATTGTGCAGTATGTCCATGCAGGCTTGGCATGGTATCTGTCACTTTCTTCACTGATTAACCTGCAATGCCAGAGCTTCTTTTAAAACACATTTGCAGAATTATTTTCTTAAAATTCATATTACTTGGGACCAGCAGTTTGCGTAAGGCTATGTCGCTGGACTCACGGTTCAAGTCTCGGACACGGTGGCTTAAACTCATGCTGGCACGTGTGCGTGCATGCCCAAGATCCCAAGAGGAGAATGGAGGAGAAGGGATTGTGGCATGGCCATCCCCCCTGGGGTGTGGTTTCTCGCTTTCTGTCTCTCTCTGACTTTCAGTGTGCTAGTCACTATGGTGCTTCACACGCATTAAATCGTTGAGTCCTTACAATAATTCTGTAAGGGATATTGTTATCATCATTGTGCAGATGGGGAAACCGAGCCAGAGGGTTTAAATACTGATAAAACTCTGCAGCTAGTGTCAGCATTAAATATGAATCGAGGCCATTCCAGAGCCCGTACAGTTTCTTTTTCTAACAACTGTGGTATCAAAGGCAATATGCTATTAACCTCAGTTTTCACAGTATCTTTTAAAGGTAAAAGTGAAATAAGATCATATTACTTTCCTCATTCTTCGTGTCTCATTATTTATTTGAAGCATGTGAATTATTTTACTGGACTCATTTGGGCATCTATTAGGTTAAAATAATGTATCTGAGGTTTCATGTATAAACACACAGTATGGCAGACTTCTGAGACATGTTAGAGTTGATTGTAAAACACTAAACTTGAGCTTTTAATTGAAACTAACTTATTAAATTAGAAATACAAATCATGGGACCAACAGTTGGCATAATGGCTATGTCGCTGGACTCCCATGTAATCAACGATGGTTTGAGTCTTGGACCAGTAGCTTAAACTCACTCCGGGTACATGTGTGTGCATGCCCAAGATCCAAGATCCAGAGAGGAGAATGGAGGAGAAGGGATTGTGGCGTGACCATCCCCCCTGGGGGGTGATTTCTCACTTTTTGTCTCTCTGTCTCTGTCTTTCTGGTGAGTACACGCACCCTATGACAAAAACCTATCCAAATTGGGGGGGGGGGGGAAGAAATTCAAATCATAAGATTCCCATTTTTTTAGAAATTTTTAAAAACTTTATTATTTATTTATTTATTTTACTTTGACCTTTGACCAGAGAGAGACAGCGAGAGAAAGCAAGCCACCAGGTCCAGGACTTAAACCACAGTTGGCCATGTTAGAGTCCAGTGCCCTTAACCTGCTGTCCTCAAGACTCACATATTTGATAAAACTTGATGCTTGTAGTATCCATTTTAAGAATTTAAGCTAGTTTTGCCTATAAAGTGTAACATTTTAAACATGCAGTTTATTAGGAATAAGTGTACATTACTGTCTTCAGGAATCACAATAAGTATTAGTTGAAAAAGATCTTGATTAATAATTATGTAATAATGAAGCTTCTCAGGAAACAAAGTTTATAATTTTCTTTTCTACTTTTTAAAAATTTGTTAAAGGATATGTATGTTCCTAGAGGAGAGTCAGAGAGACAGAGAAAGTGAGGAATGACACACACCTCTGCCCAGGGAGAATAGGCATGCCACAATCCTTTCTCCTCCATTTGGGGATTTTGGACACTCACGACAGACACCTAGCATGTTTTTCAAGTTCCTGGGTCTGGAACTTGAACCGTGTGGTTAGCCATGTGGGATCCAACCACCTTAATCATCAAGGTTTATCAATCAAAGTTTATATTGTAGTTTAAAGTGCTTTAAAAGTTAATTTTTCTTCCTTAGCTTATTGGGTCAACTCCTTTCCATATTTGTACCTAGTACATGTAATTTACATGGACTTCTCCACTACCACATAGCTTATGAATTTTTGTGGTTATATTTTTATTCTGTTTATGCATATATTCCAAGAAAGTTAACTTACATAACCTGCAAAGCAATTGGTATGTTAAGTAGAACTTTTTTTTAACTAGATTTTTGCTATAGGGTGTGTGTACGTGCTGGAGAGACAGAGAGACACAGAGAGACAAAAGTGAGAAATCATTCCCCAGGAGACATGGATACGCTGGAATCCTAGAAGCATCTTTAATATATGTTCTCAAATCATCATAAACACTCACTTTGTAATGAAGAACAGTTTGCATACCTAGCCTGTGGTTCCATTATTTAAGCCCAAGATTGACTTACAGTGTTTTTCTACCTACATAATGCACATATTTTTTTCTTATGTATAAGTGAATACAAAACCTGAGATTTTATTTTGTAAAATCAAACTGATAAGTTATTGGAACAAGTAGCTATGATAAAAATGCATCCTTTATTAAAAAGGGTTACAGTTCTTTTTTTTTTTTTTTTTTTTTTGAGAGGTTTTTGCTATAGGGTACCTGTGCTTGCCAGACAAAGAGAGACAGAGAGACGGAAAGTGGGAAATCACCCCCTGGGGGGGATGGCCATGCAATCCTTTCTTCTCCTCCATTCTCCTCTCAGGATCTTGGGCATACATACACATGTGTCCAGCGCGAGTTTAAGTCACTGGGTCTGGGACTTGAACCACAGTCGACTACATGGAAGTCCAGCAATATAGCCATTACACTAACTGCTGGTCCCAAAAAAGGGTTACAATTCTAATATTCAAGGGGTTTCCAATAGGCTTTATATGCAAAATATATTGAGCCTTAAGTAATTTAAGGAATAAATAGGATTTCTAGAGTTTAGGAACTATCAAAATAGTTGAAGTAAATTCTCATTCAAGTTTATTTATGATGTGTTGTAATACGCAAGTCACGTATTCTTTATTCACTCTTATGTATATTAGTATCCTTGGAAAAGTGACTTGACTATTACAACACTACAATATATACTATATACATCATATAGTATGGAAACCAGCAGATGGCATAATGCTTACAGCTCTGGACTCCCATGTAGTTGACAGTGGTTCGAATCCCAGGCCTGGCAGCTTAAAACTCACGCTGGCGTGTATGCTTGTGTGCCCAAAATCCTGAGAGGAGAATGGAAGAGAAGGGATTGCAATATGACCATCTCCCCAGTGGGTGATTTCTGGCTTTCTGTCTCTCTCTCTGGCAACCACACGTTCCTGAAAGCAAAAATGTCTCATATATATATATATATATATATATATATATATATATACACATACATACATATAGTATGCGTGTGTCTGAGTACATATAGTATTTATATACAATAATACACACTAAAAATATACACTGGTATGTTAATATATAACCTTCATATTCATTTATGTTTAGACTCTAAATTTGTGAGATCCTTTACTCCTAGTTTCATTGAACTAAATAAATTGGCTTAACTACAAATTCTTAGTAATTTGCTATATTTTCATCATCATAAGTATCTTCCTTATATAACAATTAAGTATTATTCATTGAATCAAATATCAATTTAGAACAAAATTTAAAAAAAGCAAATGGGTTAACTATCAAAACCAGTGAAACTAGTTTTTTTTTTCCTTAAAAGGGAGCAATATATGAGAAATTATAAAGAATATCTGGAAAGTAAGTTCATTCCTTTAAAAAATATATTCACTAAAAAAGACAGCATATTACTTTTTTGGTGTAGTTTATTAGCAACATAGGGAAAATATGTGGAACATATCTGGAATAAAATGATGTAAAGAAATAGAATGAGTAATATGTTTTTTTTACGTAGGTGTGGCAGTTTGCTTGTGTTACCATAACATAATTCCACAGACTGAGTAGTATAAACAAGAGAAATTTATTTTCTCACAGTTTTGGAAGGTGAGAGTCCAGGATCAGGATAACAATAGTTCTGGTTTCTTCAGAAACCTCTGTACTGGGCTTGCGGATTCCTGTGTTCCGTTATACACAGTCGCCTCTAGGTGTGAGCTTCCCCTGAGCCCTAATCTCGTTTTATAAGAACATCAGTCATATTGCCTTAGGACCCACCCATATGACCTCATTTTATCTTTTTGCCTCTTTACAGGCCCTATCTCTAAATACATATTCTAAGATTAGGACTTTAGCATATGTATTTGGGGTGGTGGTGGGAGAGATGGGGGCACAGAATTTGGCCCATAAAAAAAAGCAGGATAAACGTGGTAGAGTGATTATTCTTATTACATCCTTAAATGTTCTAAATCTGGGACCAGCAGTTAGCGTAATGGCTATGTCGCTGGACTCCCATGTAGTCGACCGCGGTTCGAGTCCCGGACCCGGTGGCTTAAACTCACGCCAGGCACGTGTGCGTGCGTGCCCAAGATCCCGAGAGGAGAATGGAGGAGAAGGGATTGTGGCGTGGCCATCCCCCCTGGGGGGTGATTTCTCGCTTTCTGTCTCTCTGTCTCTCTCTGTCTGTCTGGCGAGCCCACGCGCCCTATAGCAAAAACCTCTCCAAAAAAAAAAAAAAAAAAAATGTTCTAAATCTTCCTTAGGTTCAGGTACATATTTGTTATAGACTATAAATGAATTAAATCAACCCAGCCCAGGTATTTAGAATCATTTATTTTGTCTTCTAGAAAGACTCCTTTTTAAAAATGTCCAACTCCATCTACACTTCCATGGCTATTAGTTCAGTGTATTCTCCCTGTTTTTTTGTTCGTTTGTTTTGTTTTTAATGAATTTGTCAGAGGGCATGTGTAGAGAGGCAGAGAGAGAGAGAGACAGGAGGAGGGAAAAGTGAGAAAGCACTCCCCATGGGGGAGGGCCATGCTGCAATCCTTTCTCTGCCATTTCTCCCTTCTTTCATGATTTTGGGAGTACACGCACACTTGCCTGGAGTGTTTCTCAAGCCACAGGGTCTGGGACTCAAACCACACAATTTACCATTTAGGATCCAACCACCTTAATTAACCATCATGCCATAAGCCGACCTACTTCTTCACTTTTGATCATTCTCTCTGGCTAGGACAAATGGCAAAATTGTGGCTTGAGGATGATATTTGGATTCACTGAATAACATATAGAAAGAAAAATCTCCCATGAATAATTTAGCGATAAGTCTGTAATTTTTTTTTTCTACTACTATTTATGTATAAAATACTATGAAGGGGACTTGAAAGAGCTCTTGGGAAAATAAAAATAAATTAAGAGTTTATTTTAGGGCAAATAATGTTTAAATCCATGTGTAGTTTTTTCATAATACACATTTTCATGAACTTTTGGAGTACCCTTGTTTTTTTCATCTTGACCTCTGAGTAAATGGTGCAGTGTTTCACTTAAGAAGTATCATAGAGGGGGCAGCAGGTGGCATAGTGGGTAAGAGCATGTGTGCACATGCCCAAAATCCCAAGAGGAGAATGGAGGAGAAGGGATTGCAGCATGGCTACCCTCCTGGAGGGTGAGTTCTCATTCTGTCTCTCTCTGTCACTCTCTGTCTCTCTGAGAAATTACTTGTGTCCTATAGCAAAAAAACAAAAAACAAAAAACAAAAAACAAAAAACAAAAAACAAAAAACAAAAACAAAAAAACCCAAAAACAAACAAACAAACAAAAAGTATTAGAGAGAAGTACCGTGCGTGTGTATGTTTATGTTTCTGCACCACCTAAGTTAAAGAGCAATACTGAAGTAAACTGAATTCTGAAGCAGGGCAGATTCTATAAAAACTTTTTTTTTTTTTTTTTTTTTTTTTTTTTTGAGGGATGTTTTGCTACAGAGTGTGCACATTCATCGGAGAGACAGTAAGAAACGAGAAATCACCTCCCAGGGGGATGGCTATCCCACAATCCTTTCTCCTCCATTCTTCTCTCAGGGTCTTGGGCACACACATGCACACGCCCAGCATGAGTTTCATGACACTTGGTGTGGGACTTGAACCACGGTTGACTATGTGGGAGTCCAGCTACATAACCATTTCACCATCTGCAGGTCTGTGGAAAAACGTTTTAATTATGTCTTTATGGTTTCTGCCTTCTGCTAGGTCCAGGTCCTCATACAGGCATTTATGCATTGCCTTTGTTTATAAGTGTTGAGTTTAAGAAAGAAGTATTGAGGGACCAGCGGTTGGCGTAAATGCTGTGTTGCTTGACTGCCATGTAGTCGACCATGATTGGAGTCCCGGACCTGGTAGCTTAAACTCATGCTCTCATGCTAGGCACATGTGCATGCGTGCCCAAGATCCTGAGAGGAGAACAGAGGAGAAGGGATTGTGGCATGGTCATCCCCCCAGGGGGTGATTTCTCGCCTTCTGTCTCTGTCTCGGTCTTTATGGCAAGCACACAGGCCCTATAGCAAAAACCTCTCCAAAAAAGAAAGAAAGAAAGTATTGAACTTACAAGTGAATTAATTCAGAAACTACTAAACTTTCCCTCTTGGGAAAGAGACATAGAGCAAAGCACTGTTTGTAATTGATAGCAAAAGTGCCAACACTTCAGAGCAAGGGGTACTGAGGGGTGCTGCTCGCAGTAGCATCCTCTCGTCCATGTGGAGAGAAGCACACACACACAGCCTTTAAGGTACAAAGGACACTGTGTATTTGACACTTTATGTATCACATGTCATACAGATTGTCTCAGAGTTTTTCAGATAAAATCCTAACAACTTAGATTGCAGCTACACCTCCCTGATTCATTCTCTGAAACACGTTGATTTCACCAATATAGTAATTCCGAATCATGGGCATTTGGCACCATGGGCTCACTCTGGTGAATCTGTTTTAAAACTGTGAATTGCTTGTTGTGTTATGCTTTAACCATCTTGTTATTTATACCATAGGGACAATAGTTCATTTATTTAGAAAAACCGATCAGGTCCTGGTATGGTGTGGTACGTGGAAAGCCTTTAGTCAGAGGGAGTTAGTCCTTGTTGACTGAGCTACCAGAATGATCCCTGACAAGCCATAATACTTCACTTCTTTGTGCTTTAGTTTGCCCATCTCTATTCTGAGATACTGTGATCTACTTCCATATGTTCTTGAGAATCTTAAATTGAACAACATAAATAAGAAATGACCTGGTGTCGACTGGTAGCATGGTGGTTAAGGTGTTGGACTCCCACATTATCGACCACGGTTTGAGTCCTAGACCTAGAAGCTTGCTTTCTTTCTTTCCCTCTCTCTCTCACTGTCTCTCTCTGGCCAAATTAAAAAAAAAAAAAAAAAAAAAAAAAAAAAAAGAATGAATAAATAAATAAAATTGAATAAATAATTCTTAAAAAAAAAAAAAAGAAACCACTTGGGCACCATTATGGTATTTAGTATTACTAATTGCTTATTAAGTGGAAATAGAAATCTTTTTTCTGCATGATTTTTTTTTTCTTTCATTTTTGCTATGCGGCACATACACTCACCAGAGAGAAATGAGAGCAGGAGGGAAAGTGAGAAATCACTATCCAGGGAGATGGCCATACCACAATCCCTTCTTCATTCTCTTCTCTAAATTTTGGACATGCGCACACATGCACACATGCCCAGAGTATTTTTCAAATCACTGGGTCCGAGTCTCTAACTGCACAGTCAGTCATGTGGAATCCAGCTGCCTAACCTTTACACCACCTGTTGGCCCTGATTATTATTATTATTAATTTGTCAGAGAGTACATGCATTCACTAGAAGGAGACAGAAAACTCCCATGGGGAATGGTCACATCACAGTCCCTTCTCCATTCCCTTTTGGATTTTGACCATGCACACATATGTGCCTGGAATGTTTTTTAACCTGCTGGGTTCTGACCTCAAACTGCTCAGTAACCATGTGAGATCCAGTCACCTTAACCACCATGCCACCAGATGATCCTCTTCACTATTTTAATTTCTATTTATAATACTAGAAGTAGAGCTTTTAAAAATACATTGTTTTTGCTTAAACCGAAAGCCAGAGGTCTTCCTTAATACATCCTAACCGATTGGTAGAGATCCGCCATAATGCCTCCGAGAGCTTTACTTTCATGGAAACTATGTCATCCAAATGACAATTGTTCAGTGTTCTGTTTCCATATCACTCCCTTCAAAGGTGTCTTTATTAAAACACAGCTAAGGATGTGTGATCCTCCTGCCTAATACCATCCCATTGGCTTTCCACTATACTAAAATTAAGTTCAGACTGCTTGGTGTATGAGGTGATTCATGTCAGTCTTCACCAGCTGTCTCCCTCATCTCTTGCAGCTCTGCCTTACTCCCGAGGTTCTAGTAACACCTAGGTTTTCTCAGTTCCTCTCAAAGCTGAGTTATTTCAGGGCCTTCATCCTTTGTATTCCATATTCCTAAACTCAGCACCACCTCTCACACACGAACATCGCAAGTCTTTTACATCCTTCAGTTCTCAGGTTCTGCACATTTCCTGTGATTTGTTCTAGTGTCTTCTTCCATTTGAACTGGTGATCAGAGATAATCAAATATGCTCATTTAGTTAGGAGGTCTTAGGGATAAAACAAAAAGCCAGAGGAGCAAGAAGAGAAAGAAAATGAGGACACTTGAGTTTTTCATAAAATGTGTAACCACCCCAAAAATTAAAAAAAATTTTTTTGACACATTCTTTATTGTACATATAACTTAAATACATATCATGACAAGATTTTTTGGTTCGGATTAAGATCTGACGATTAGTATTGGCTGAGAATTCTAAAGCAGCACTCTGCAATGACAATATTATTCAAAGCATATGTATATTTAAATTTTCTCATATCCACATTGCAGGTAAATTGGAATAAGGGAAAGTAATTTCAATAATCCAATTTCTTTGACTTGATGTATCAAAAATACTTCACTTCAGGGACCAGCAGTTAGCGTAATGGCTATGTCACTGGACTCCCACGTAGTCGACCGTGGTTCGCGTCCTGGACCCAGTAGCTTGGAACTCACGCCGGGCACGTGTCCGTGCATGCCCAGGTTCCCGAGAGGAGAACGGAGGAGAAGGGATTGCCGTGTGGCCATCCCCTCTAGGGGGTGATTTCTCGCTTTCTTTCTCTCTGTCTCTCTCTGTCTGTCTGGCGAGTGCTCACACCCTATAACAAAAACCTCTAAAAAAAAAAAAAAAAAGAAAAAAAACCCTTCATTTCAGTGTATAACCAATATGAGTATAAAAGTATAAAAATAATTGATGATAGTTTACCGAATCTTGAAATCTAAGTGCATTTTTTACACTTGCAGCTCATCTCTGTTTCTACAAGTCACAGCTCACGCGCTCAGCCACCACATGCAGCCAGTGGCTGCCTTGTTGTTCAGTCCAGGTCTAAAGGTTACTCAAACCAGGTTCAATCTATAACCACTCTTTCGTTGTCTGGAATGACTTTTTATTTAATGTTGTGACAATCTAACTTTAAATTGATTTTGTAGATTACATACATCAGCTTTCTGTTTTCAGTGACTTCTAAATAGATTTATAGGAAAAATATTTTCTGACGTGTATGAAAAACCTATCACCTCTATCTTAATTACGTTAGAAGATAAATAGAGCTGACAGGAGTTAGTTTACACTAGAGTGTTGATGGTGTGGCTAGACCTCCCTCTACTTGTGAGATTTAGTTAGGAGGCAATTTACATGGAACCCAAGTGGTTCTCAAACTTGAGTGGGCACCACAATCATTGGGGGGGGGAGCTAGGACTTTTGCAAACTTCCGGACTGTACCCCCAGAGATTTTGAATCAATAGTGCTGGGCTGGTGGAGACAGCCATTACGGCCTTAGGCCACCTTGTTTACTCATGCACAGTGCATGGTGGGACATGCCAAGCAACACCACATTTCTCATTTCTCCCTGTGGATGGTGGTGTAGATCCTAGAAGCCACTGTTTTTCATTCGTTTGTATGTGTATTTGTGTATTTGTGTGTGTGGAAGAGGGGGAGCTGGATAAAGGAAGTTAATCATTCATTATGGTGTTGTATGAGGGGTCTTTAAAAGATTCATGAAAAGCCATATTACGAAAATAACTATACATGGATTTCGAAATGTTTTTACACTCAAATGAACCGATACTTTAACTCTGTTTCTCCAATAACTTATTCTTTTCTTTTTTTGCTCGAAGGTGCGTGCACTGGGCAGAGAGACAGACAGGCAGACTGGGAGAGGAGAAAGCAGCACCATGGACAATGGTCATGCCACAATCCCTTTTCTTCTATTTCTCCCCCGTTTGGGGAATTTTGGATATGCATGTGCACACACCCAGCGTGGTTATCATTGCTAAGTCCGGGACTTAAATCAGCCACTGGGCATGTGGGATCTCGCTGCCTCAACCACAAGGCCTCAAAGAGAGCTTCCAAGAAATTTTTAAAGTTCCTTGGTATTTCATTTAGAGAACAGAGGAACAAGAAACCTTAGGAGAAGAGCATGAAAATGGAATATATTTGAGAAAAAGAAATTGTTAAAGAAATTCTGCTGAAATCAGGGGACATTACAAGCTTCCTAGGGACCATCCCTTATATTTTACCACTCATGCTGTGAGGGGTGGGGAAATAGTAAGGTATTTTACTGGTACAGTGTCTATTTTCTAGATCCAGATGACAGACTTTTACTGAAGTAATAATAGCTCTGTTTAATAGTCAACCCCAAAGCTAATATTTCCCCCACTGTGATTTATCTGTTTTTCTAGCCATTATGATCTCAACCAAGTTCCGAGTCTTAAATTAGTTTTGAGGTTCACATGGAAATAAGTGCCATTATTTATATGATCAGGGCAATGTGCATACAGTTATTATAACATGTTGAATTTCTACAAAGCTGCAATTTTGTGAATCAGGCCTCAGTGAACACTAGGTAAGTTTAATGTCAAACTTCTGAGTGATGAAAAAAACTATCATCAAATTAAGTATATTAAATTTGATAAAGCAGCAACATTTACATTTTTGTTGAAAGGCTAAATTTAAGTGAAATCAAGTAATTTTCTCTCCTTATTTTCTGTGCAAACTTTGGTTTTCCTTTTGCATTATCTAATATTTGTTGAAATTTACTTATTTTTAAAATTTGCTACTGGGTGTGTGCACTTGATGGGGAGAAACAGATGGAAAAAGAGAAAGAGAGGGAAAGTGACAAAGCATCCTCCCCCAGGGGGATGGTCACACTGCAGTCTCTTCTTCTTTCTCATCTCTGGACTTTGGGCACACACGCACACTCATCCAGTATGTTTTTTAAGCTACTAGTCAAGGACTCGAACCTTGCAGTTGGCCATGTGGAATCAAGCCGTCTTAACCACTATGCCACCAGCTGACCCCTATTGAGATTTATTACTGGATGGCATTGTTCTAACTGCTTTACCATCATTAATTCATTTAGGTCTCCTGACAAGCTGATAACGCTATTATCATCATTGTTCTTTTCCAGATGAGCGTTACACAGCCAGTTAGCAGCAGAGATGATGTGGAATGCTAAACTGCTACATGATAGCCCCCTTCAGCTGCCTTAATTTGTTCTGTAACACATGTTCTTCTCTTCTGCAGCCTTTCTTTTCTACAAGTGTATACCCAACTACACATCTGTTTCAATTCTTTCTTTTCGAGGGGCCTAGAATTTTTTCCCTTTTGTATAATTTCATAGTCTTGCATCTCTCCCTATCTTTGTGCCACTTACCTTATCTGAAAGTGTAATTACTCGTCTTTTTGCATTGATCTGTTCCCATTTTACATTAATCAGTTCTTGTAGCAATATATTTATGGCTATTCTTTTTTTTTTTTTTTGGAGAGGTTTTTGTGATAGGGCACGTGCGCTTGCCAGACAGACAGAGAGAGACAGAGAGACAGAAAGTGAGAAATCACCCCCTGGGGGGGATGGTCACGCTGCAATCCCTTCTCCTCCATTCTCCTCTCGGGATCTTGGGCATGCACGCACACGCGCCCGGCGTAAGTTTTAAGCCACCGGGTCTGGAATTCAAACCACGGTTGACTACGTGGGAGTCCAGTGACATAGCCATTACGCTAACTGCTGGTCCCGGCTATTCTTAATTATACACGTAAATTTTTAATATCCGAGGAGGTTTTAAAAAGGAAAATTAGGGCTAGCCAAGTGGCATGGTGGTTAAGACAGCGGGACTCTATATGGCTGACAACATGGTTTGAGTCCCAGACCTGGCAGCCTGAGAAACATGCCGAGCATGTGTGCATGCCAAAGTCCTAACAGGCTGGAGAAATGGAGAAGAGATAGTGACCTGACCATCCTCAAGGGGTGTGCTTTCTCTCTCTCTGTCACTCTCTGGCCAAAGGCACATACCCTTTAGCAATTAAAAGAAAATAAGAAAGAAAGAAAAAAAAAGAATTCACTGTTCAGTTAAGACATACTTCCTTTTGCACATGTCTGTCTAGTTTCTTATGAGTGTATGTGTTCGTGGGAAGACATATATTTTATACTTGTTTTCCGTAAGTAATTTGTATTTGGATTTTTCCCACAGATTATTGGACTCATCTTTTGTCTTATTGACCTTTTTTTTCTTAAAAAGTCCACATGCTTGTCAGAGAGAGAGAGAGAGAGAGAGAGAGAGAGAGAGAAACGGGGACAGAGACAGAGACAGAGAGAGGGAGAGGGAGAAAGCATCACCCTTTAGTTTTTAAAAGTTTATTTATTTATTTCTTCCATGGGGAGGAGAGAGAGGAAGAGGATCCCTAACAAGGTCCTCTCATGGCAACCTCCTGCAGCTTCATCTAGCCCAGATCCTGGGCACACAGAGCATGTGACTGGCATTTACAGAGAAACCTCAGGGCACACACCTGGGGTCTTCCCACACCAACCAAGCATTGTAGACTACTGTGTTACCACTGTGTCACAGTCTGACCTCCTGAGCGCTCATTCCTGATATGTATATTCCCAAGAGTAGAATTACTGGGTCATGAGGAATACAAATATTTAGCTAACATTGGTTTTTTCTAAGGTATGAAATCTACTTAAAATACTAATAGGAACTTTCTATTTTGTGAACTGGTAAGGATATTTTACTATCATTCAAAAAGAGAGAGATTAAATAATTTAGAAAAGCAGTGCAGAGTTCAGTCTAGAAACTCAACAAATTCCCCCTGCTTTTGACTATTGCCTTTCTTTCAGTGTGAACTTATTGTACATGCAACTGTATATAGCTCTTTATTCCCTTACATTTATTTATCTATTTTTAAAAAATTTTGCCAGAGGACACATGAGCTCACTAGGAAGAGACAGAGAAAGAAAGAGAATGCAAGAGGGAGAAAGCACCCACCACGTGGAATGGGCACACCATGATCCGCCCCCCCCATTTCTCCATCTTGTTGGGATTTGGGGCACACACACACACACACACACACACACACACGTAAGTGCACAAGGTGTCTTATAAGCCACTGGGTCTGGAACTGGAACTATGCAGTCAATCATGTGGGCTACAGTGCCCTTACACATGCGTCCACTGGGTGACCCACATTTAGATGTATTTCTAAATTATAAGACTTTTATTATTATTACTCTTTTGCATATAGCCCCCTTCACTTCATTCCTCATGAAGTTTGCTCATGCCATTGTGTCTGCTCAGAATCCTTTTCATTACCCCCTTGCACTTCGTGTCTCTTCTCATTTAACAAGTACTGAATGCACGTTGGACACTGATAACTGGGTATTCCTTTATGTTAGATGAACCTGTCAAAACTGTACCCTGGCACTGTGCTTGACATAGAGTTCATGTAAATAGTTGAGTCAACACACCCTCCCACCACCATTCTGTGCTTTCTTGTGTGTTAGTGAGCATGATTGTGAAAGCACACTTTTTATTTGCATAAGGTTATTAGAAAAATAACTTTGAAAGAACTGGAAGCTATTCTTATATATTACCTCTTTTGATCATCTTATAGCAAAACGTTCAATTAATCAGACACATTTCTTATATCCTACTTTATACTTGTGAACCAGGAAATGAGCTAAAAAAAATGTCTTCAACACAGACTTTCTTGCGTGGTCATTAAGTAGCTTTTATTTGTCAAGGTGTGGTGGCAATAAATGTTTTCTCTTGGGGACACCTAAATTATAGCCACTGTTTGAACTTAATAATGTTGTAGAGGAGCAGACCAGACAAGGTTTCCATTATTGCAATTCTTATTTAGCAGAGGGTGAAGGGTCCCTTAGTGAAAGAGTGAGTACCTGGGAAGAGATAATGATTGGCTAAGTACTGTGGAACTCCCTGACACTGATTGAGCCATGTTAATGTTTAGTTTAGTTCTTGGGAGTATTAGGGTCACTTGTTAAAACTCCAACATGTAATGCCATTTCCAGACCTGGGACTAATGATGGGATCAGGGAGAAATGCAATGATTAATTTTAATGAAAGCCAGGAAAAAAAAAAAAAAAAAAACAGATTTAAACACTTTAAATCTGTTTTCTTTCCATTTTGTTATTTAACTTTATTTACTTATTCATTTATATATTTGTAATTTACTGGAAGATAGATACACTCAACAGAGAGAGACACAGAGAGAGAAAAGGAGAAAGCACTTCTCATGTGGGATGATCACACCATAATCCTTTTTTCATCTATTTCTTCTTTCAGGATTGTGAGCCTACATGCATACATTCAGGTGTGTTTTTTAAGCCACTAGGTCTGGGACTCGAACAATGCAGTCAATCATGTGGGATCCAGCCCCACTGGCTGGCCTGAATATTTTTTTAAACAAAAATTTGTAGTTAGTGTTTGATGTTATTGCCATTATACAAGAAGTGAGATGATAGTAAATAGTCTTTTTAGAACAGTTTTATCAGGTTTATAAACAATTCACAACATACCACGTATGATTTACTTGAGGACTTTTCTTTCTTTTTTTGGAAGGGTTTTGCTATAGGGTGTGTGCCCTCGCCAGACAGACAGAGAGAGACAGAGAGACAGAAAACAAGAAATCACCCCCCAGGGGGGATGGCCATGCTGCAGTCCCTTCTCCTCCATTCTCCTCTTGGGATCTTGGGCACGCACGCACACGCGCCTGGCGTGAGTTTTAAGCCACCAGGTCCGGGACATGAACCGCGATCAACTACGTGGGAGTCCAGCGACATAGCCATTACACTAACTGCTGGTCCCTTGAGAGCTTTTCTTAACTCATGATTTTCTTGAGTCTCAGTATCAGAACGAATCCTACCTCCTGAATATCACTGAGTGGGTTGTAATGTTGAGTCCAACAGGCATTCAGACTTACTGTTGAATGAGGGTATGAGAAATTAGTAAGATCTTTGGGCCAGTAGGTGGCATACTTTTTAAGGCGCTGGACTTCCACATGGCCGGCCACAGTTCAGTGCAGGACCTGGTGCTTCATTTCTCACTCTCTCTGTCTGTGTCTCTCTGTAGCGAGTGCATATGCCCTGTAACACATTAAAAAATAATATAATGGTAAATAAAATTAAATAATTATTTTAAAAAGTAATGACATTTTGATATTCGGTGTAGGACTTGAAACAAAGTGGATACCTTGATAAATATTTATTGTATGAATATATTAATGAAATAGGTTAAAACTGTAAAAACATATATGCTGCTTTGATTCAGATACTTGTAGGGTATATTGAGAAAAATGTAGACAACAAATGCTGCTATAATTGTGTGTGTGTGTGTGTGTGTATATATATACACACACACACACACACACACATATATATGTATAACATCTAAAATCATATATTGTACCAATTAAATGAACTTTTTTTTAAGACTCCTCACCTAGAATTGGCTTATAAATAAAGAATATTTATTTATTTATTTTTGAGAGTTTTTTTGCTATAGGGCATGTCGCTTGCCAGAAAGATAGAGACAGACAGAAAGATAGGAAGCGAGAAATCACCCCCTGGGGGGATGGCTACGCCGCAATCCCTTCTCCTCCATTCTCCTCTCAGGATCTTGGACATGCATGCACACACGCCTGGCATGAGTTTAAGCCACCAGTCCCAGACTTGAACCACGATCGACTACATGGGAGTCCAGTGACATAGCCATTATGCCATCTGCTGGTCCCCCAATTAAATGAATGCTTTAAGATTTGTATAGCACTTTTTTTTAAGCATTATTTAATTTAAGTTTATGTATTTATTTTTATTTGATCAGAGAGGGACAGAGTGAGAGAGAGACAGAGAGAGAGGGATAGGGAAAGTGAGAAAGCAAGCTGCCAGGTCCAGGACTCAAACCACGGTAGACCATGTGGAAATCCAGTGCCCTTAACCACCATGCAGCCCCTTGTATAGCACTTCAAACCAGCAGTTCTTTTCCTAGGTATATATTTAAGCTAAACAAGGTTTTCATGTATATAGGAGAGAGGGAGGAAGAGGCATATACAGCAACATCAGAGCAAGATTGTTTTTAATAGCAGAAATCCATAAACCCCAATATCAATAAACAGTTCAATGAATAAAACATTGCTTGAAAAAAAATATATATATAGGTAGCAGAATAGTATATTGTAGTGAAAAAAATAAACTGAAGTTATACCCATCAATCCGGTTGACTCTGAAACATTAGGTGAAGGAAGCAAATCAGTGAAGGCTATACTGAGCATAATTCCTTTTAATATAATTTAAAAAGCAAGAAAATATAAACATTTTTAATTTATAAAATACATAATAGTATTAGTTATGTTAATATGAATTATATAGGAAAATGATAAAAAAAGTCAGGCTAACGTTTATTTTTTTTTTTAAGAATTATTTAACTTTATTTTAATTCGACGAGAGAGAAAGAGAGGGAAAGCAAGCCATCAGGTCTGACACTCAAACCATGATCGACCATGTGAGAGTTCAGTGACCTTAACCACCACACCAACTGCCAGCCCCCGTCAGGCTAATGCTTAATTATTATATATATATATATATATATATATATATATATATATATATATATATATATATGGCAGCGTGGTATAGGATTGGAGAGAGGGACAAATGGGTCTTTCAGACTGTCAGTGTTCTCTTCATTCAGGTAATGTTACATTGTGTTCACTCATTATGCTAAAATGTATTGTCTATATGCTTTCATCTCCTATACATTTGTAACTAAAAAGAAACTAGGTCCCGCCTTGTGGTACAGTTGTTAAGCACTGGCATTGGGAGTCAGATCCTGGCAGCTTGAAAGACATCCTGGGCACATGAACGTGCATGCCCCAAAACCTGATGGGATGGGGGGGATTGTAGGGAAGGGTTTGCAGCATGACTACACCCCACTCGGGAGTGCTTCTTCTCGTACACCCTCTGGCAATAAAAAATAACTATTTTTTAAAGAATCATTTTATTTAACTTTATTTATTCATTTAAATTTGATCAGACAGGGACAGAGTGAGAGCAAGAGCGAGAGTGAGAGTGAGAGCAAGAAAGTGAGAAAGCAAGCTGTCAGGTCCGGGACTTGAACTGCAGTCAGCCATGTGGGAGTACAACTCAACCATGCCACCTGCTGGCTCCACAATAAAAAAAATATTTTAAAAAAATCAAAAAGAACTAAATTATTCCTTGGGGACAGTAACATGTTAGGTAATATCCTTGTATTCATGGAGTTTTTAATGAGTAAAGACACTTAACTCATTAATTACAGTTATACTATTTGGTGCCATAAGACTATGCAGTAAGTGGTTGATCTAATCAAGGCAGTGCAGAACAAACTTCACTGAGCAAGTGAGAACTGACATCTAAATTATGCATGAAAACTAACTTGGAAAAAATAAAAAGATGAGAGGAGTATTCTTTGTAGGAAAACTAACACAAAGACTTATGTGCAGGAGGTATTTGGCAATTCTTTATGGTGTATGTCTCGGATTTAAGGTACCAATTTTGATTAATACAATCTGTTTGGTTGGCAAAAGTAGCTAAGTTGGACTAGAAATCTCTTTGCATAAACAGGACTCCTGGAAGACAACTGTTACTGCAAAGTAAGTAAGTACGATAGAGAGGGGCTGGATGGTGGTGCGGTGGGGATGCAGTGCTCTGTGAGGCCGCCCTCATAGGAAGGTTCCAGGTTCATGTTGAAAGACTGGCTGGGCTGTTTGTCTCTTTGGCTCTCTCTCTTTCTGTCTTTCTCTTACTCACTTGTGAAAGAAATGAGAAATAAAAAAAAAAAAAAAAAAAAAAAAAAAAAAAAAACTTTTCAGAGAAAGGATAAAGAGAGAATGTTCTTGAACAAGATATTTGATTTTAGGTGATGCATATGAAAAAGAAAGTTTTGCCTGAAGAAAATGTCTAACCTTTATGTAAGCCAGATTTACACACCACATATATGTATTTCAATTATTGGATATATATTATGTTTAATGGGTTATATGATCTTAAAAATATTTAAAGGTAAATTTTAGTTTTAAATGATGGTTGATAGTGTCTGTAAGTACTTTACAGAAGCAAACTAAAATCCTGAGGGCGGTGGGAGGAACACCTTAAATTAAGGTATCAAATAATTCTCTCAGATAAAATTTTAAGGGGCATGAGATTACACTCAAAAGGAATCACTAAAGGACCATTCAGGTGGCATGGTACTTAAGGTGGCTGGATCCCATATGGCTGATTATGCAATTCGAGTTCTGGACCTAGCAATCTGAAAAACATGCGAGGTGTTTGTGTGTACATGTGCCCAAAAACCTGAGGAGAGAGAATGGAGGAGAAGGAATTGTGGTGTGGCCATTCCTCAGAGCGGGGATGGTGGGGGGTGGTGGTGATTCTTCACCTTCTTTGTCTCTACGTGAGTACATGCACCCTATGGTGAAAAAAAATTAGCTGAATACAGGCAGAACATATTCACCTTACTCTTTTGGTGTAATGCTCTGTAGACACACAGACAACCTGTAGAGAGATGCATGATTAATGAATCAACACTTCTTGCTTACAGAGTAGCAATCTGTTAGCTATTGGAGTAAATCATTTTTAAAACAGATCTTCTGCACCAGTGAAGTTTTTGGATGTCGGCATCCTTGCCAACGTAACTGTAACTATATGCACAATCCTGAGACAGAACTACCCAGTAAATTACCTCCAAATCCCAGACCCATGAAATCTCTGAGATAATAAATTCTGTTATTGTTTTAAAGCATTGCAGCTTCAGGCAATTGGTTATGCACCAATAGTTAACTATACACTAAAGAGAATTTCAATCCAACCAAAAGATACTATTTTAAATTTTTTTTTTGCATACTAGTATAACTTAAATATAAATTAGGTAATCATTTCCAGAAATTTGAATATATCATTCCAATGGAAGACTTAACACAATTATATCAGAACTTCGAATAGATCCTCTAAACAGCTCAGCCTCCAAACAGTGAGAAGATTTTACAAATTTCAAGATGAGTGTCATTCTAGCATTTCTCTAATTTCTGCACAATAATTAAAAATTAAGAATTCCTTACTTCAGAAATAATAAAATTGACTTTTAAATTAACAAATGTTTCTAAAGGGAAATCATAGTAGAAATGAGAAACTATCTAGACGTGAAGAATCTTGGAAATATGGGAGTGTATCAAAACTTTTGAAACACCACGGAATTAGAAACAAAGGAAAAATTTGAACTGCAGCGTGCTTACAATGAATAAGAAGAAACACTGAAAATAGATGAGATAAACATCCAATCAAATAAATCAGAAGTAGGGGTCGGCAGGTGGCATGGTGGTTAAGGGTGCTGGACTCTCACCTAGTCAACTGCAGTTCAAGTCCCAGATCTGGCAGCTTGCTTTCTCACTTTCCCTCACTCTCTCCCTCTCTCTCGCTCTCTCTCTACCTCCCTCTGTCCCTCTCTGGTCAAATTAAAATAAATAAATAAATAAAGTTAAATAAAATCTTAAAAAAAAAAAGAAATCAGAAGTAGGGTAGAATAAACACAAAGTAAGAAAAGGAAAGAAGTCATAGTGATAAGAAATTAATGAACGAGGGTACAGGAGAATGAATGCTAGAGACCGAAGAACGCCCTAGAAATTTGAGAAACCATAACAATGTGACTCAAGAAATCAAACAGTACCAACACACATTCACAAACACACACACAAATTACATTAAAAAAGTGGGCTATATGATGCATCAGAGAGATTACAATGATGATATAAGGGTGTCATGAATAGCTTTATATATATACAGTTTAAAAATTAGGAGAGTTGGGGCTAGCCAATGGTATAGTGGTTAAGACTGCCGGATCACACATGGCCAATGACACGGTTCAGGTCCTGGACCAGGAGGCTTGAAAAGCATCCCAGACACTTGTGTGTATGTGCCCAGAATCCCAAAAAGAGAAATGGAAAACAAAGGATTGTGTTGTGATTCCCTCCTCCTCACTCCCAGAGGGTGCTTTCATATTTGACCTCTCTGTCTTTTTCTCTCTTGTATGTGATAGATACTCAGGTTGGTTCCTTATCTTGGCTACTGGGAATAATGCAGCTCTGAACCTGGAGTGCAGATATTGCTGATGTATACATTCTGGATCCTTTGGATATATACCCAATAGTGGGATTCTTAGATATGTTAGTTCTATTCAAAAAATTATAAACAGCTTATTTATTTCCTTCATGTCAGAGAGAGAGAGAAGGAGAGCAACACCCTTGGTTGTCTTTATGGTACAGTCCTCCTCCAGCTCTGCAGCCAGCTAGATCACAGGCCACCCCTTCAGGTAGACCTGGGATGCCAACCTACAACCTTCCCATGTGGTTTCCAACAGCACTCAGTAGCACACCTACTATCTGTGCTATTATGGCTGGGCCTCCAAAATTCATATGTGGAAGCCCAACCCCCAATGTGATGGTATTTGAAGATTGGGTGTTGAGGAGCTAATTAAGATTGGATTAGGTGATAAGGACTGGGACTCTCATGATAGGGTAATGGTTTTATAAGAAGAGGATGAGATCACTCTCTCTCTTCACACTTACGGAGGAAAGGCCATGTGAGACTGTGTGAGATGTTTCTCAGCCACCCATGAAGAGGGGCCATACGAAAACTCAACCATGGCAGTGCCTTGATCTTAGACTTTCAGCCTCCAGAATTAAAAGAAAGAAATTTCTGTTGTTTAAACCATCTATTCTATGATATTTTGTTATGGTAGACTCAGTTGACTAAGGGGGTTCTGCGGGTTAATAAAGGTAAGTATAAAATGCTTCATACATTTCCTAGTACATTGCAAGAACTCAATACGTGCGTCTCTTATCCTGAGCTTCTAATGGAGTGGCTGGCACATGGCAGGGACCCAGCACAGTAGGCACACAGTAGGGCACTTGTTACTATGGTACCTCCTCTCCAGCTGTTTCCCTTCCACTCTCTAGTTGCCTCAGGGAATGTGGAGTGGCTGAAGGATGGAAATTATTGTCACGCCAGGACATGTCAGTATTAGAATTGTGCTTGCCACAGACACCCCCTTCTGTCCAGTTATTTAGGTGGGTCTCTTCTGAAATGTCATACTCTTAAAGAGGTCTTTTCTTTTCTTCTTTTCTTTTCTTTTTTTTACAGACTTATTTATTTATTTAGTTCCATTTGTTATTATTATTTTAAAAAAATTGACCAGAGTGAAACAAAAAGAGATAGAGAAAGAAAAGGAAAGTGAGAAAGCAAGCCACCAGTTCCGGGACTCAAACTGCAGTCAGCCATGTGGGAATCCAGCACCTTTAACCACCATGCCACCTGCCAGCTCTAGAGAGGTGTTTTCTTATGAACTTGTCAAAGATAACACTCATCATACTATTGCCTCATCTTTCTTCATGTCTCTTTATTTTACTTAGCAGCCACTGACATTTTGCAAGGTCTGTCTTGCTCACAGGAGTGAGGCTCATGAGGGCAGGCCTATCTCTAGTGCTGAGAACAGTGCCTTATGTATAGCATCATTAAACCTATCTTTTGACTAACAGAATGAAAAAAAATGTATAACAAGATGATGCTACAGCAGTCTCCATGGCCTAGTGCTTAAGGCAGCTGGATCCCACATGGCCAACTGCCAGTTTGAGTTCCTGTCCTGGGAGCTTGAGAAACATGCCAGGTGCATGTGTATTAATGCCCCAAAAGGATAGTGAGATGGAGAAGGGATTGTGTTGTGACCATCCCCCGTGGTTTGCTTTGGCTTCTGTCTTTGAAATGCACATACCCTTTAGCAACAAGAGAGAGAGATAAAGTGCTGCTACTAAGAATCAAACTGCATAGAAATGTGCGTATGTATGCCACTAGAAATGTTGGCATTTTGAAGGGAATCATTGTCATTGACCTATGCAAAGTGACAGCTAGGTCTTGAGTCTTTTGCTATTGCTCTCATATCCATGCCTTTTGTGTAAATAACACATTCCTTAAATTATGCCTTTCTTCTTAAAGAATTATTTTATTTAACTTTATTATTGATATTTTGTTCCAGTTTGATCAGAGAGAGAGAGAGAAAGGGAAAGTGAGAAAGCAAGCTACCAGGTCTGGAACTACAACTGTAGCTGGCCAGTGGGAGTCCAGTGCCCTTAACCACCACGCCACCTGCCAACCCCAAATTATGCCTTTTTCTATCCCTTCAAAATTCCGAACAAACAAGGACCAGATGGTGCTGCAGCAGTAACCGCGATGCCCTGCGAGGCAGAGGCACGTGGGAAGAGGCACGTTGCCCATTCACATTCAGAGACCTCACTGAGTACCCGGGCAGGTGTGTGTGCGTGATCGGGGCAGGTTTGGGGCTGGGTCATGGCATCAAGACTGTTGGGGTTGCCGTCAACTTACCTTCCATATACTTAATAGGTATGTCAACCCTCAAAGCCACAAAGACCAACTTCCTAATAAATTAATACCAGGATAACACATTCTTTTTGAAAAACAAAATGTGTGGTTTCTGAAACATAAAATTTATGAACTTTTTTAAAATATCGAAGTTTTGGGCCAGCCAGGTGGTGTGGTGGTTAAAGCAGCCGGATTCCATGTGGACCTGGCATGTGACAAACATGTCAGGCACGTATGTGCACAGGCCCAAAACCTGAGAGAATGGAGAAGGGATTGCAGTGCAATCATGCCTCCCGTGGGTGCTCTCTCAGTCCCCTCCCACACAACCCATCTCTCTCTCTCTCCAGCAAGTGTATGCAGCTTGTAGCAAATTTAAAAACAAAACAAAATAAACTATGTGTTGAAGTCTATATAGCTCTTCCAACTGTCTCCATCTGAAAAGATGATTTTTTTTTAAACTTAATTTGTTTTATTTATTGACGTAGAAAAAGAGACACCCTGGATAGGTCTTCTCATCCCACGACTCCCTTCCTCCAGCCTTTCAGCTAGTCTGGATCTGGTGGATTCGCACCTGGCATGTTTCAGGTCAAGTCAGGATCCAAACCTGGGGCCATGTGGCTTCCAGCACTTCAGTTCAATATGCTACAGCCTGCGTCACCAAGGCTGGGGAGCTCTAGAGATATTTATTTCATTTTATTTGATCACATTACTTTTAGATGGATTAAAAATTGACTAGTAGGGCCGGCAGGTGGCATGGTGGGTAAGGGCACTGGACTCCCATATGGCCAACCGTGGTTCAAGTCCTGGACCTGGTGGTTAAGTAAAATAACTATTTTAAAAAAAAGTGATTAGAATTAGGAATTAAGTTTATAAGGTGTTAGTATCTTTAACCATATAAATACCCAGCAATGGCTATCAATGTGGTTAATTACGTTCAGCTGATTTATGCTCCAGAGATCAATGAAATCAATGGCTACAAACTGGTGTGTCCTGTTACCCATGTATATGAGGAACTATAATTTTCTGAATAACTCATCTATTTTTCCCTAGAGAATTATTTTATTTGACTTTATTTATTTATTTTAATTTAACCAGAGAGGGACAGGGAGTGGGGACTGAGAAAGCAAAGTGCACCAGGTCCAGGACTTGAACCATGGTTGATCATGTGGGAGTCCAGTGCCCTTAACCACGATGCCACCTGCTGGCCCATGGATAATTCATTTTACACTAAGAAAAAGACAAATAAAATGTGCTTCTTCTGCTAACACTCATCCTGATACTTACTCTATTTCAATTCTGCATTTGATTGTATAGACACATTCATAATATCATTAAATTTGTGAAATAACTGAAAAGGCTCAGATAAGTGATCATTGTCTCTATATTTTCCAGTAGGATGTTAAGAGCATTCTTGAAAAAATAACTATGATAGGATGAGTGGATAATGTAATGGTTATATTGCTGGACTCACACATGGCCAACCACGGTTCAAGTTCCAGAGCCGATGGCTTGAAACTCAGGCTGGGCACATGTGCATGTGTGCCCAAAATCCCAAGAGGAGAATGAAGGAAAAGGGTTTGCAGCATGGCCATCCCCCACTAGGGGGTGATGTCTAGATTTCTTTCTCTGTCTCTCTGGCAAGTGCATGAGCCCTATAGCAAAAGCTCTCTTAAAAAAATATGATACACTGTGAACATAATTTATTCTATGTGTAACACCTGGTACCTTAAAAATGTTAACAGTTACAATGTTTGTATACATTTTGTATAAAGACTAATTTGATCTTATTGCTTTCTCTCAAAAACAAGTCTAAAGAAAAACAAAAAAGCAAATCAAATCAAAACAAAAGCTCTTAATCAAATAAACTAATGGGATTGTTATTAATTCTCTAGAATTAGGTTGTATAAATCAGAACTGGTTGTTCCAAATTGTATGAACTTTTTTCAGTTTACAAACAATTACCGAGTGGTTATGAGTTGTATAAATACATTTTTTTCTTCTCATTTTTTTTGGAGAGGTTTTTTTTTTTTTTTTTTTTTTTTGCTATAGGACGTGTGTGCTCGCTAGAAAGACAAAGCGAGAAATCACCCCCCAGGGGGGATGGCCACGCTGCAATCCCTCTCCTCCATTCTTCTCTCGGGATCTTGGGCACACATGCACACATGCCTGGTATGAGTTTAAGCCACCAGGTCTGGGATTCGAACTATGGCTGACTACATGGGGGTCCAGTGACGTAGCCATTATGCTAACTACTGGTCCCACATTTTTTACATGGATATAGATGGATATTTCTTTGTTCAGATGTACATGAAATTTTGAAATAATTATTTATGTAAGTTTATTTATCATTATTATTATTTAAAAATTTGGTTTAGGGTGTGTGCACCTACTGTAGAGAGACAGACAGAGAGAAAGAGAGAAAGCAAGCCACCAGATCCAGAACTTAAACCACAGTCAACCATGTGGGAGTCCAGCACCTTAACCACCATGTTACCTGTTGGCCTGTACTCATACATGGAATTTTATAAAGCAGTCTAGAGCGTTGTTTATCTAGAAAACTCATTTTCTGCACAACTGAGGCTTAGTCTCTATATAAGTTATTGAGTCATTCAAAATTTAACACAATGTTTATGCTGTTACTGAAGAAGTAAACAGAAAAGTTTATTAATATCAAATACGTTGCATACCTACCTACCATTTGAGGTTGAAAATCATTCAAGAAGAGAGTTATGAGAGTATCACAAGCATTTATTGATCTGTATACTAGAGATATTAGGGTACTAGGCTTATTTCTTTCACTTTTAAGTTTAACATAAAGAATTAATTCAGGGAACAGCAGTTAGCATAATGGCTATGTCGCTGGACTCCCACGTAGTCGACCATGGTTCGAGTCCCGACCCGGTGGCTTAAACTCACGCCGGGTGAGTGTGCGTGCGTGCCCCAAGATCCCGAGAGGAGAATGGAGGAGAAGGGATTGTAGCATGGACATCCCCCCAGGGGATGATTTCTCGTTTCTGTCTCTCTGTCTGGTGAGTGCATGCGCCCTATAGCAAAAATCTCTCTCTCTCGAAAAAAAAGAATTAATTCAGAAATGTTTTCTCAGAAAGCACAATAGTCTTTTCAAGATGGTACCCAAAGTCTATTTAAAAAAAAAACAATTGCTGGGGGCCAGCAGGTGGTGTGGTGGTTAAGGCGCTGGAATTCCCACATGGCTGACAACGGTTCGAGTCCCAGCCTGGTGGCTTGCTTCTCTCTCTCTCTCTCTCTCTCTCTCTCTCTCTCTCTCTGTGTTTTTCTCTGACCAAACTCATGTGAAATAATAATAATAATAACAATAAACAAATAAATAATTCTTTAAAAAAATTGCTACAGAGCACATGCACTCTCTGGAGAGAGACAGCAAGATAATCAAATCAATGTGTATATTGATAATAAATAGATAAATAAGTTAAACACTATGTCTTTTTAAAATAAAAAGAAACTTAAAATTCAGCTAAGGAGAAGGAGAAGGAAGAAAATAGAAAAGAGAAAGAAGACCATTATTTGTTCATATTTATTAGGCTCACATTTATTTGTTTATCACGGAGGAATAGTTGTCAAAATGAGGAAAACCCAGAAAACAAAATGACACTGAGACTTGTTTTCAAAAGCATCATTTCCCCAAAGGAAGTAGGGGTCATTTTTTCATGATTGCCCGTAAAATAAGAGCAACAAAACAGCAAACAAACGAAGAAACAAAAACATGCTGAGATTTTGGCCCTTCCAAAAAAAAGAGAGAAGAATAGAAAAAATGTCTCTACTCTCCTGTAAGCTGCTTAAATATGGGAATTGTGTTTCTTAATTTCTTTGTTTTCTAAATACCTGATACATGTGGTACAATTGTTGAATTGAATTTCACCCTCCTGGGAAGAAGCAATGACCTCCACTTACAGGTTGGCATTCAGGACATAGGTCATGTTTCAACATAGGAACTGGGTGAAAGTTAAGAACAGTTTTTCTCACGTAGGCTTTTAAAATAAAAAATGGAAACTAAAGAGACTAAAGAGAATCTCTCTTGATCTATTTTATTTTCTTACTGGCTTTGGTATTTTGACTACCATTTTATGGATATCATATTAATGAAAACATGTTGATTATCCATTAAAACACACTTTAAAAGGTCAGTAATGGTTTTTATCTTAAGCAGTAAAAATGATACATCAAGCTATTGTAATTATACTCAAAATATAAAATATGAAGGCATTTACATATTTTTCGTTTTTTTATTACCTTGTATTGACCACCTTCACTTGACATTCATTCATTCATTCATTCCTATCTGTCTACCTACCTATGTACCTACCTATTTGCACCTTTCTTGGCAGGGTAGGATTATATAGTCATAATTCCTATTCCCTAGTAGGAAAGAGCTTCCTACTAGCTAGGTAAATAACGCATATAATATTGAATAGGATGCAAGACAAATAATATCAAATGTCTTCAAGCAGTATATGACGGCATCCCTAGTCAGTAGAATAGTCATGCAATTATCATCTGTGTTTAGGAAGGAGAGATCACCGTGACCTGTCAAAAATATGAAACCATACGTGTGGAATTTAAATTTTTTTAGAGGATTTTGCTATAGAGCACATGTGCTCGCCAGAAAGACAGAGAGAGACAGAGAAGCAGAAAGCGAGAAGTCACCCCCCTGGGGGGATGGCCATGCTGCAGTCCCTTCTCCATGCTCCTCTCGGGTTCTTGGGCATACATGCACACATGCCCGGCATGAGTTTAAGCCACCATGTCTGGGACTCGAACCGTAGTCAGCTACATGGGAGTGCAGAGACATAGCCATTACGCCAACTGCTGGTCCTATATGTGTAGAATTTTAAATGTGTTCCTGAACTTTTCTCATTATGTAGAAAAAACTGATGTCTTTGTGCTAAACTACATGCAACATGATCAGGAAATCAGTAGGAGAAATAAAAAACAAATTGACTTGTTGAGTGACAAAATTCTGGATAACAAAAAGGTTATTCCAAGTCTTGACTTCATAATACTGCTTGTGTAGTACTTTATAAATGACCTATTTACTTTAGCTTCATATTAATGAAAAGAGGTAAACTCTGCCATGTCCTCATGTGAAACCCAGGAACTCAACTAACTCCTGTATGTGTTTATTCCATAAATGTTTGCTCCTTTATACATGTCACCATATACACATTTATCTGTACCTAGTGGCCTTTGACGTGATCTAGACACTGGTGGTCTGATGGCAGACTTAGCTTCAGGACACTGCTGGATTCTAAAAGAGTTGTTTTCAAATAATGTAAGTTGTGTCTTAAAGTAACTCACCTACATTAAAAAATACACCATGGAATAGGGGAAATTATGTAGCATATTATCATTTTTCCTTAGTTATCATCATGGTCATGGTTTTCCATCAGATTTTGCCTAGGGGTGAGTCTTTATGGATACTTGTGCCATATTATGATTTTATATATAGAAAACTTACATTAATACATACCTTTGGAAGGAAAAAACACTTTTTTTTAGATATTTTTGTCGTAGGGTATGTGTGCTCTCTGGAGAGAAGAGACTGAGACAGCGAGAGAGAAAGTGAGAAATCATTCCCCAGGAGGGATGGCCATGTCACAATCCTTTCTCCTTCATTCTCCTCTGGGGATCTTGGGCGCACACACACACACACACACACACACACACACACACATGCACTTGGGAAGATTTTTCAAGTTACCGGGTCTGAGACTTGACCTGCAGTTGGCCATGTAAGAATCCTGCAACATAAATTGCTATGCCATCTGCTGGCCCTCTCTCTTGCTCTCTTTTTAAAGTTTATTCATTTATTTCATGAGGGAGTCATCCCCAACAAGCTTCTGATGCCACAGTTCACCCTTAGCTTTAGCCAGGCCCGATCAGAGCAACATGGGCCTGCATAGTCAGGGAGCTGTCCAGACAAGAACCCAGAATCTTCACACGTGCATCTGCCTCAAAGAACATCAGGATTTACTGTTGTACCTTTGTCCAGATACTGAAAAGTCTGTTTAAACACAGGGTATGCAGAATTCCTGGAAACAACTAGTAATTAAGTAGTTTGAACAAGTTAATATAGTTTCCTGTAGACCTAACTAATGAAGACTACCTGTTCCTATACTGAAAGATGAATGTGGTTTTCGGTTCTGTTCAGTTCTGTAGGGAGACTGTAGGGACAGGAAATACTTCTTTTAATCAATTTACCATTTAGTCTATAAATGCAAAGCCATGTTAAAGGATGCTTGGAAAAAACTTGAAAGTCAACATTAACATTGCAGACTAGCTGAAGGTACTCAAAAGACTGTAAGGATAAACTTTCATTATCTACACCTCAAGTGGCTTTAAAAAAAAAATACCATCGCCTTTCCAACTAAGATGATGAATGCTGTTCTGATTCTAATTGACAAGTGTTATATATATAAAAAAATTCTTGCCTTCATTCTTATCAAAACTGGGGATTTCCAATGATAGGACAATATTTTGTGGGTGGAAACTTCTCAGAAGAATAGAGAACTTATCAGTATTTACTTAGGTTCTATTACATTCAGAGCCATAAAAGCAACTACAGTCATAAATTTATAGCCAGTCAAGGATATTGCCTCTTCCCCAAAGAGGCCAGATATTAAAGGAGTGGAGTGAATGAGCTCAAATCATGAAGTGGTTTCAATATTGGAGCAGTTTTCCCCCTTCATATTTCAACTTGTAGTCAATATGTTATGAAGACACACTGAGTAAGCTAACTTTGAGAGCTGCAGAGCAAAAATTGTTACCATCTTTTCTTACAAATTTTATTTTATTTTCTTCTACAATTAGTATTTAGTAGTTATAATAGCCACCCTTTGATAAGTTTTTGCTATAGGTTAATGATCACCACACTTACTTGAATAGATGTTTTTATGATTCCAATTTTCAGCTAAAAAGAAGGGACTTATGGATATTAAGAGTTTTTGCCCCAAATCACACATCAGGGACAAAACTTAAGTTTAGGTCTTTCTGATTGTGAAGCAGATTCTAATGCTTTGTAATTGTGCACCACAAACTGAGTGTTTTGAAATAACACAGATGGATTATTTTACAACTCTGGAGGTCAGAAGCTCAGCAGGGGTATCATTGGGTTAAAATTAAGGCGTCAAGAGGACTACATTCCTTGGGAGACTCTGGAGTAGAATCCTTTTCCTTGTCTTTTCCAGAGTTTTCCACCATTCTTTAGTGAACCCGCAACGCCATTTTTTAAACAAAGGGTTTCACCATGTTGCAAACCTCCCACTGCAGCCTGCCAGCTGGGACTGCAGGTGTGCACCACTCGCTTGGTTCTCACTTAGACGGGTTTCACGGTGCTGGCCAGCCCAGTCTCAAGCCTGCAGTCCTCATGCCTCAGTCTCTCAAGTCTCTGGGATCATAACCCATGCTAGCAACCCCGAACACCAGGTTGGACCCGACCTTCAGATTGGACCCAGAACTGAACCCAGATCTCCCATGTGGTCCCATCTGGTGGAGCGCAGCATTTTAGCAGCACATAAGCGCGTCTCCTTTCTGCCTCTTCTGCCTCTTTATGCTGTCTTTTAATGACTTTTGTGATTATTTTGGGCCCAGTCAAATAATCCAGGATAATCTCTCGATTTTAAATTCATTAATCACACCTGCAGCCACTTTTGACATAGAAGGTAAATATTCACAGTTTATGGGCATTAAAAATCATTGGGAGGCCAGTATTCTCTCTACCACAGAAACAAAAGAAGTCTGGATAAGTATAGTACGATTGAGCACATAAATATTTTAATATTAATATTTTGATATTATATGAGTGGCCTTCAAAAAGTTCATGGAGAAACGAAATTCAAGTACAAGTTTATTTTAGTGCAAACATTTTTTTGGCTTTCAGGCCTCCCCCCCACCATAATTCTATTTTATAGATAGACCAAAACTATGACCACTAAGATTAATGGTTATTAAAATTATTATGGTAGTATAATAGAGTTAGTTTTGGATTAAGAAAAGTTCTTATTGCTTCATTTAGGCCTGTCTCTTTAATTAATTAATTAATTAGATTTTAGAGAGATATTTGCTATAGGGGCATGTATGTTTGCCAGGGAGACAAAGAGAGACAGAAAGCATTCCACTAAGGGGATGGCCACACAGCAATCCCTTCTCCTCCATTCTCCTCTCAGGATCTTAGACATGCATGCACATGTGCCTGGCATGAATTTCAAGTCACCTGGTCGGGGATTCAAACCACAGTTGACTACATGGGAGTCCAGCGACAAAACCATTAGCTGTCTGCTGGTCCCAGGCCTGTCTCTTCAGAGTGAAAATGGTGGTGAGTTATACCAGATTTTTTTTTTTAGAATTATTTTATTTAACTTTATTTATTATTTCATCATTATTATTTTCCAGAGAGAGACAGAGAGGAAGTGAGAAAGCAAACCACCAGGTCTGAGACTTGAACCGTGGTTGGGAGTCCAGCGCCTTTAACCACCATGCCAGTTGCCGGCCCCAGTTATACCAGATTTGATTACTCAGAATAAAGGGAAACATTCTAAACAGTCAACTGACTGGTGTTCAATAAATGCTTGTTCCGTCTCCTTCACTATTAAAAAAAATAGGTTAGAGAAGGTAAACAAAATAGTATATGTTGCAGATATTTTCAGTAATGTCTGATTATCATTAAACTTGTGAAAACTGCTTATTTTCTAAATAGGCCAAACATTTGGAAGGCCTTCTGCGGCTTGATAGTCTCTTCATTTTCCCCATTCTGGCATTCCAGGCCTGCGTTTTTTTGTTTTGTTCCCATAATGTGTCTTAAATGGAGACATTGGAAATCATTCATTAACCTCATGGCTTTTTCTCATGACATTTTAGGCACTTAATTTTTAAATTTTTTTATTTTTTAACTTTGCCAGAGAGTGTATGTGGACATAGGAGGAAGACAGAGAAACAGAGAGACAGGAAAAGTAAGAAAGCACCTCCATGGAGAATGGTCACATCTCCATCCTTTCTCCTCCATTTCTCCCTTTTTTTAGGCGTTTGGACGCTCACACATAGGTACTTGGCATGTTTCTCAAGTCAATGAGTCCGGGATTCAAACCATGCAGTTGGCAAATGAGATCCAGCCGCCTAAACCGTTACACTAGATTCTTAATTATTTTAAGATGTACATCGTTCTCTTTCTTTTTTTTTTTTTGCTATTATAAATGCACAATTAGTACTCTTATGGGAAATGAATCCTGAATTAACCTTTTAAAAACCATTCTTTTAAAAATAAATCATAGGACCAGCAATTGGTGTATTGGTGTAAAGGTTACATCACTGGACTCCCACATAGTCAACTGCAGTTTGAGTCCTGGACCCAGTGGCTTCAAACTCAAACCAGGTGTGTGTGCATGCTTGCCCAAAATCCCAAGAGGAGAATGGAGAAGATGGGATTACGGTGTGGCCACCCCCTCAAGGAGTGATTTCTTGCTTCCTGTCTCTTTGTCTCTCTCTGTCTTTCTGCCGAATGCATGGACCCTATACCAAAAATTTCTCTCTTAAAAAAAAAAATCATAGGAAAGTTATGATATCAAACATTATGTCTGCCACATCATTTCCTCACTCTGATGTTATTTTTAAAGATAATTCCTGTTAGTTTTGAATTCTTTTTTGTTAGAATGCTAGTATATAATTCTTGATCACATGCTTGTCATGCTAAAAGAATGTCATTGATTCCTGATATTCAAAGTTGAGAATGTGTCCTACTAAACTATTCCATTTTGTTTTGTTTTCTTTCGTTTTCCTTAAGAGATTTTTTTCAATAGGGTGTCTGTACTGAAAGCAAGAAATCACTCCCCAGGGGGAATGGACATGCCACAGTCCTTTCTCCTCCATTCTCCTCTTGGGGTTTTGGGCACGAACGCACACATGCCTGATGTGTTTTAAGCTGCTAGGCCGGGACTTGAACTGCGGTTGACTATGGGAGTCTTGTAATGTAACCATTACACCATCTTCTGGGTCCAACTATCCCATCTTTATCTGCTTCTCCTTTCAATATTTGACATTTATATTTTTAATTTTGCTCTTCTGCTGATTATTTTTGCAAGTTAATATAGTTAAAAGCTTGTTTTCATTTTTTTAATTCATTTTTTTTCTTTATTCATGACAGAACATGTACATGCACATGTGTGGGGTTGGAGGAGAGAGAGATGACTGCCCTCCAAAGGGTCTGGTCATGTCATAGACTCCTTCTTTCAGTCCTTTTAGTCTGTCAGGTCCTGGGCAATTGTGTGCATCCAGACAGTTTCATTCAGAACCAGCCAGGGATTTGAACTATGCTCGCCATAAAGGATCAGGGTTCTCTTGAGCAGTGCATTACCAACCCTATCTTAATTTTTAAAATTTCTTTCTTCCTTTCTCTTCGTTCTTTCTTTTCTTCCATGATTGAAAGAGACAGAGAGAGAACATCCTTGAGAGAGTTTCATTGCTGTTATCCACCCCTAGCCTCAGCTAGCCCTGGATTATGGGCAGTTGCAAGTCTGGTATACTCAGGGAGGTCTCTGGATAACAACCAGATGTAGCTCAGTGCTGACTTATCCTGCTACACAACCATCCAGCTCCTATTTCTTTTTTTCAATAGAGTACATACTCTCTAGGAGAAGATCTTAACACAGTCATTTCCTAAACTTTTCCTTCCTCCAGTGACTTAATTCTGGTCAGCTAAACTTTTATATTGTCAGGCTTGTTTATATTTACATTGTGCCTGAAATCATCACCAATCCACTCACTCTTTTTTTTTTTTTAGTGCATTGACTCTAGTTAGAAATATAAAAACAATATTGGCAATCCACAAATATTGTCTAATGCTGAGTCATATAGTGTGCTGTATTTTTTTTTCCTAGTTTAGTTTTTGCTATCGAGTACATGCACTCACCAGAGATCCAGAGAGAGAGAAAGAGGGAGAGGAAAAGTGAGAAGTCACCTTTTGGGAGGATGGCCATGTCACAATCCCTTCTTCATTTCCTCTTGGGATTTTGAGCATGTACGCACACTCCCCCTTTGTATTTTGCCAGTTGCCAGGACTGGGACTATAACCACATTCTCAGCCATGTGGAATCCAGCCTCATTACCAGCACACCGCCTGGGTGGCCCAGTGTGCGACTATATATTCTTTGATACAGGTTTACTCTCAGGAAATACAGGAAATGCATCAGAAAAAGTTCACCATATTCAAGTAGAATCTCTTTGTTTTATCTTTATGTAATTTTTACACTTGCTAAAGAGACACAGAAAAAGAGAGAGAAAACACCAAAATGGGGTGTGTTCATGCCACACTTCGTTCTCTGTTCTCCATTTTTCATCCTGTTGAAATTTTGGGCATACACACACACACACATACACATGTGAATTGTGGTCGCCACTACAGCTCCCTGAACCACTAGGCAATAGGGCTGACGTATTGTTTTTATTTTTTAGATTATGATTTCTGGTTTACATATATTCAGTGTATATCATTGTTGAGTACATTATGGTTTTTTAAAGTGTGCATTCAATGTATAATGATCAAGTCAAAGATATACGCATTTTTTTTTTTTTGGAGGTTGTCTTTTTGTTTGTGTCTTGCACTAAATTTACCTTTACTCTATCCTTTATTTTTTTTTACCTCCTCAAAACCTTATATTATGTCAGATTTTTTCTTCCTGGGAATTTCCCTGAGGAGCCCCTCATATTTCCTGCTTTGGTGGCATCTCCAGTCCTGCTTTGCAGCTGTCATCCTGGAAATCTTTTTATTTCTTGGATGAAATCCTTACTTTCTTTGATTCCATGCAATTTTGTCTATTTACTATTATTTTGACTTTCTGATGTTCATCAGATTATAGGTTGGTAATTTGAGATATTAACTGTTGGTTTATCTTTCACCATGACTGCCCTGCTACTCCTCCGCTAAACTCTAAGATATGAGACTGCCCCTATCCCTGAAGGAGTATTTGGGGGAAAACAAAAACACAAATACAAAAAACAAACAAACAAAAAAACACCAGAGAACAAATATTCCAGAATCACGACTGCTTAAGTCAAAAAAGGCATCATCAAAATATGATTAATGGGACACAAAAAGGAAGAACAGGATATATTGGGAGTGGAAAAGGAATAAGGCATTGTGCTGAGAGATAAACTTGTCTCCTAATCTCTGGGTGGATTAGAGTAGAACAGAAGCACAACATTGCTTCTCTGAGTTTTCCAAGGCATCTGAGAATAGAGGTGATAGTGATTTTGCTCGACCTAACAGAAACTGTTATTTGGTTGACTTCCGGGGCAGTAGCGAGGGGTAATGTGGTCTCATGAGAAGCCACAGAGAGCCTCATAAAAGATCCTACAGATTCTGCAGATCGCCTTATATATATTCTCCATGCAGAAAATTTCAAAGTTGAAGTTAATATCAATAAATGGAGGAATAGATCATGTTCATAAATTAGAAATGCAATCAAGGTTATTGGTATGAAAATTGATCAATAAAGTTACAGGATTTTCAGTGAAAATCCAAGCATGATTTTTAGTGAATATCAATAATATCATTCTAAAAATCTATACCGGGGACTGGCAAGTGGTATTGTGGCTAAGGACGCTGGAGTCCCACATGGCCAACTGCAGTTCAAGTCCTAGACCTTGTGGCTTGCCTTCTCACTTTCCTTTCTCTCTCTCTCTCTCTCTCTCTCTCTCTCTCTCTCTCTCTCACTATGTCCCTCTCTGGTCAAATTAAAATAAATAAATAAAATTAAATAAAATGAATTATTTTTTTAAAAATCTGTATCGAATCAGAAGAATAAGAATAGCTAAGAAAATTTCAAAGACAATATTTTATCTGTTTTTATACATGTATGGTATACATCACAGGTTTTAATAATTAAAATAAAGTAGAAATTATTACAGGTGAGAGGTTTTTTTTTCTTTTTAGAAGATTTTGCTTTGGCACATGTTCTTGCTGGGGAGAGAGAGAGAGACAGAGACAGTGAAAGGGAAAGTGAGAAATCATTCCGCAGGGGGGATGGCCATGTTGCAATCCCTTCTCCTTCATTCTCTTCCTAGGGTCTTGGGCATGCACGCCTGTGCACCTGGAGTGGTTTCCAAACCTCTGGGTTTAAAAGATTAAGCATATAGTAAGCAAATAACTAAATGCAGTAGAAGCCTAAAAAGGAAGCAAATATGAAAGTATTAATTATGCCAAAGAACAAAAATAAAAAGAGAACAAAATCTGAAATCAAAGATGAGAAACAAAGAAAACTAGTCTACAATTAGTAGACATGAGACTCAGCAAGTGACAAGAAATAGAAAAGAAGAAATCATCAAAGAAATTAAACTAGAAAATATCCCAAACTAAGTAGGACATAAATTCCAGAGCTGAACTTTTCTTTTTAAAACAATTCAGTTCTTTATGGCTTTATTCATATATTCAGCTTCTGATCCTTTCTGGAATCCTCATTCTGTAAAAATACAAAGGAAGCAGCCTCGAAAAATGGAACCAGACAGTTTATGTTCTCGTTGCTTCTTAGCCGTGGCGTGTGCGTGTGCATGCATGTGTGCGTGTGAGTTCACATACCTGATGAAGCAATCCATGCATACTGAATATATATACATTAGGGGGCTAATATTTATTTGTTAGCTTTTGTCCCTTTACTATCTGTTTTTAATATCAGTTACTTAGTTTAAGGAAATCTCAAGTAGACGCTGATATTCTGATGCCCGAATATGTCCTAAGACTTTACATACAAGGTTGTTTAGTTTCACAATGCTACACTTCTGTTCCTTTACACTCATCTCAAAATTTCCTTCTGTTGAGGATTACGCATTTTGTTAATACCTTCTTTTCCTCTGTATGTCACCAAGTCATGACTGACTCTTTGGCCTCTTTTCTTTTCCAGAATTGCTTTTTAACAAACTACCAATGCCCTCTCAATAGTTGAATCTATTTTCAAAGATTTTATTTTTATTTATCCTATTTATTTTAATAGATTTTTCCACTGACTTTTGCCTTGTATGGCCTTCTTTTGGTGATATACCACTTTGTTGACCAACTTTTGTCTTTTTTGGGGAGAGCTATGTGATTCTTTTTCACATTTTTATTAAAAAAATTTTGGGGGCCAGCAGGTGGCACGGTGGTTAAGGGCACTGGACTCCCACATGTCCGATCGCAGTTTGAGTCCTGGACCTTGCTTCTCTCACTTTCTCTCTCTCTCTTTAGTCAATTAAAATAAATAAATAAATAAAGCTAAATAAAGTAATTCTTTAAATTTTTTTTTCTTAGAGGGACCAGCAGGTGGCGTAGTGGTTAAGGTGCTGGACTCCCACATGGCCAACTGCAGTTTGAGTCCAAGACCAGTGGCTTGAAAATCATGTTGGGTGTTTCTGTGTGGGTGCCCAAAATCCCAGGAGGAAAATAGAGGAAAAGGAATTGCGATGTGGCCATCCTTCCTGGGAGCTTATTTCTCACTTTCTCTCTCTCTGGAAAGAGCACACACTCTATGGCAAAAATCTTTAAAGAAAATTTTTTTTCTTAAGATATCTTTAGCCTTATATTCTGGTACATGCTCTCTCTTTGTTTCTTGGAAAATATTCTTGGGTTATGATGACTCCTAGGTTTATGACTAGCTCACATATCACCCTAAGAAAATTTCTCTACTAAAATGTGTACTTATTTATTCAGAAAATATGTGTGCACTCCTTACGTGCTAAGCATTTTACCAAAACAATCTCCAGCACTGTCCTTGCCCTGTTTCTGTTGACTGAAATGGACACATCCTCAGTTATCATCCAGTACTCATTGGGTCTCCTCTGAGTCTTACACTAGGAAAGAACACAGTGAAGACACAAATTTGTATTCATCTATGTATTTGCTCTCTTCTTGTAGGTATCAAACAGAAAATTACTAGTAGTATCTGAGATGTCATTCCTCAGTCACGTCAATGTGACCCATCTCTGCACTTTTAAAGTGGAATACCGGGGCCAGCAGGTGATGTGGTAGTTAAGGTGCTGGACTCACACATGGTCAACCACTGTTCGGGTCCTAGACCTGGTGACTTGCTTTCTCACTCTCCCTCCCGCTCTGTCTCTCTCTGATCAAACTGAAGAATAATAATGATAAATAAAATTAAATAAATAATTCTTAAAAAAAATTAAAAAGTGAGTACCTTGACTTCCAATCTAGACTACTGAGTTCTTTTTTTTTTTTTTTTTTTTTTTTTTGAAGAGATTTTCACGTTAGGGCGCGTGTGCTCGCCAGACAGACAGAGAGACAGAGAGACAGAAAGCAACGAGAAATCACCCTCCAGGGGGGATGGCCACGCCACAGTTCCTTTTCCTCCATTCTCCTCTCGGGATCTTGGGCACGCATCACACGAGCCCGGCGTGAGTTTTAAGCCACCGGGTCCGGGACGCGAACCACGGTCGACTACGTGGGAGTCCAGCAACATAGCCATTGCGCTAACTGCTGGTCCCTGAGCCTGAGTTTTTGACACGAATTTATGGAATTGGCTTTAGTAGCAAATGTTCCCATGATTTGTATTCACTTTAAATTTTAAAAGCCATTGTTATAGATTGATTTCTTATTATAAATGTGGTATGCCTATATCTAGATCTAAAATCTATCTTTGTCCTTTTCCATACTGATAATTATATGCTGGGATAGATGCCTGAAGGGGAAGTGTTAGTTATAAGAGAATAACATTTTATTACTTAGTCTATTATTTTCAACCTCTTGTCTTCCTTTCTCCATTTAATTCTATAATACAGATTTTTCTGGTTTAGTATCTACCTCTCTTACTGACCATTTCTTTTAAATCTTTGTTCCTGATTCTCTTTTTCCCTATCAGTAAATTAAATGCTAATATTGTGCAGAATGGGCTCCTCTTTGGGTCTTTGTCTTTATTTCTTTTTTATTTCTCTAGAATTTTTTTTTTTTTTTTTTTGGAGAGGTTTTCGCTATAGTGCGTGTGCGCTCGCCAGATAGACAGACAGAGAAATTAGAGACAGAAAGTGAGAAATCACCCCCCATGGGGGATGGTTACGCCACAATCCCTTCTCCTCCATTCTCCTCTTGGGATCTTGGGCACTCACGCACACACGCCCGGCGTGAGTTTTAAGCCACTGGGTCTGGGACGCGAACCGCAGTCGACTACGTGGGAGTCCAGCGACATAGCCATTACGCTAACTGCTGGTACACTAGAAATTTTTTGCTATAGGGTGTGCACACTCACCAGAGAGACAGAGAGAGACAGAGAGAGAGAAAGCAAGAACTCACACCCCCCACCACCACATGCACACACACACCGGGTGTGTTTTAAACTCCTGGGTTCGGGACTTGAACAGCGGTCAGCTATGTGGGAGTCCAGTTACATAACTATTAATGCCATTTGCTGATACCAGGTCCTTGTCTTTTTTTCAATATCTAAAGTTCTGCAAAGATGATTTAGGAATTTTGCAAGAACCCACATTTAACCTATACTGGATAAATTATGTTCATTTTATTCATTAAAAGTCACAACATAAACTATATCTAGTGTTCCAATGCTAACAATACTTGAACTATTACTTTTTTTCCCTTTCTCTGTGTAATTCATTAATTCATAATTCTTTTCTAATATGGTAGATTTGTCACCTTCCTATTATCTAGAAAGCAAGCTAAACCAAGGGGATTATTATTTTATGGAAAACTGCAATCTTTAGAAACAAAATACCTCTGTCTTTTTTACTATGTTAGTCAGCTATTGCTGCAATAATACTCCAAAACAGCAACAAAGATATAAAACTAAATTCTGAGTGGTTTACTGGTGTTTTATCTATTCTTACACTTGCAGGGCTATTATTTGGCTAATCTAGATTAGATTTTTCTGGATCACAGTTACACTAAGTCTTCTGATGGGTTTCAGATCTGAAGAGTAGGCTGAAGGATCAGTAGAGACATTGGCAAATTTATTTTGTGGAAGCTTACAGGTACGCAAGAGTGCAAGTCAAACCATGCAAGCAATAACATCTACTAGCATTTCATTAGTGAAAGCAGTTTCGTAGGCAAACTCAGTTTAGTGGCATGGGGAAGGGTATTTTACTCCCCGGGGCGAACTACACAGTATAGAGATATATAATCTTAGAAAAGGAATCAAGTCATTGGGTAAATAATTCAATTACATGAGAAGGAAAGTATATGAATGCAAGTATTCTTGTGCATATAATTTTTTGTCTGTTTATTTTACCATTATCGGAAACTTCATATTATATATACATGTGTCTAACATATGTGTGTGTGTGTGTGTGTGTGTGTGTGTGTGTGTGTATCATGTGTGGCCATCAGAGAGAGAGAGAGAAAGTGAAAAAGCACCCCCTAGGGGAGATGTCCTTTCTGCGATCTCTTCTTCATTCTGTTCATGGGATTTGGGGCATGCACACACACAGAGCTGGCATGTTTCTCAAGATGCCAGATCCCAGACTAGTACTGTGCAGTTGACAACAAGGGATCCAGCTGCCTCAACCATCACACCACCAGCTGGCCCCTTCAAATACTTTTGAAAAGTGTTTCACTTATTAGATTAAAAAGGTTACTTGGCTCAGCTTGGTGGTGGTCACTAGCATACTGAACCACAGTGCTGGAAGTCTCATGGATGACTACGGGTTTGGATCTCTGGGTCAACTAAAACACCTATTTGAGTGCATGTGCGCAAGATCGTAATGAGCTAGAGGGTCACAGAAAGAGGATAGAGCATGATAAGATCTTGTCTGGGCACTTCTGTCTCTCTTTCTGTGTGGCATGCATGCAAATTCTATCATGAATAAAATAAATAAAAAGGCGACTTTGAGATTGAGGTTATTTGCTGTATTAGTGGTAGAACTCAGGGGAAATAGTCTCAGTCTCTCTTCCGATGAGCAGACCTGTTTCAAATTGTCAGAGTATTCCGCAGGCACCTTATTCTCATAGGCCCATCTCACTAGGTTTTGGTTTACCCTAAACCCGTTTCTCAATTTCCCATCATCATTTCTCTCTGACTTATCTTTTAGTCATTTTTATTTCTCATTCCTACACCCAATTGGTGAAAAGATCCCATCAGTTTCAACTCCATGTACTTCAAATCCCTTCACTCAATTTTGATTCCATTGAGAGTTTTCTTGTTTATTTATTTCCATGAGAGAGAGGGGGCCCAACATAGTCTTCACACTGCCATCTACCTTGGTCTCAGCTGACCCGGATCCCCGGCACATGTGTGCACACTTGGGGTGCCAAAGGAGACCCCAGGACTCAAATCCAGGACCTTTCCCTATGGGTTTAGCGGTGTTACAGCTGTGCTACCACCTCACCCCAGGAGTTTTTGTGTGTGTGTGTGTGTGTGTGTGTGTGTGTGTGTGTGTGTTTTGAGAAACAGAAAGAAAGTGAGAAACCACCTCCCTCCCCTGGGGATGGTATGGCCATGCCACAATCCCTTCTCTATTCTCCTTTGAGGATTTTTGGGGTATGCACACACACACACACACACACACACACACACACACACATACACACACAGTGATTTTCAAGCTGATGGGCCTGGGACTTGAACCATGAAGTCAGCCATGTGGGATCCAGTGCCTTAATCTCCATGCCACCTGCTGGCTTCAAATTTATATTGGGTTGTCAGAAGAGTTATGACACATTTTTGCATAGAAAAATATGTCATGACTTTTACAGCAATCCAGTATTTTTAACTAAGGATTTTACCTCACAAACCCAGGCAGCCAGAGGTAGCCAATAAAAATATGAAATCTGAGAGTGTCCTATATTTGTAGGCCTCAACTGGTAGAGCTCGAGCTTCCCACTGACTACAGCATGAAATACAGACAGCTGTAGGATGGCATCTAAAATTTTACACAGCTTGGCCCTATTGTTTTTCTCTCCTGAGGAATCTCCAGTTTTCTCATTATCTTCCTCCTTCATCATTCAAACTACGTGTAATGCTGACTTCAGAAGGTATTACTCTTTTTTATAAAAAAAATTATTTCATTTAACTTTATTTATTTATTGTAATTTGATGTGTGTGTGTGTGTGTGTGTGTGAGAGAGAGAGAGAGAGAGAGAGAGAGAGAGAGAGAGAGAGAGAGAGAGAGAGGAAAAGTGAGAAAACAAGCCACCAGGTCTGGGACTCAAACTGCAGTCAGCCATGTGGGAATCCAGCACCCTTAACCACCACACACATGCCGGCCCAGAAGGTTTACTCTTTAGACAACTCTCTCACTCTCCTGAATATCACTCAATCTCTTCAGCTCTCAGTAAACCCTGGTTCATCTTCTGGATCCTATTTGGTTACCACCTTTGCTTTCAGATCTTTACTAGTTCTCACAGGAAATCAATTTCCTACCCTGAGGTTTTAACGGCATTTGCCCAACTACCCATTACAGATTTTATTTCCCCTGATTCTTTTTTAAAAAAAGAATTATTTATTTATTTATTTGTTGATTTGTTAGTTTTAATTTGACTGGAGAAGAACAGAGAGAGAGAGAGAGCGAGAAAGTGAGAAAGCAAGCTGCCAGGTTCAGGAATTGAATTGCAATCTGTCACGTGTGAGTCCAGCGCCCCTAACTACCATGCCACCGGCCAGTCCCTATTTAATAGACTTTTTACTTTTGATTATAAAAATAATTACAAGATTCGTATAAAAATCAGATGACATGGACAGACAGATGGTGGTGCAATTGTAAAATGCAACTTCCTGTGAGGTTGGTATACAAAGGAAGGGTCTGAGTTTGCATCCAGAGGTCTCCATGTACATGCCATACCCATGACTTGGGGCTAGCTGAGTCTGGGGGTGCATCATGGTATGGAGACCCTGTTGGAGTGCTGTGTCTTTGTTTCTATCTGTTTTTCTCACTCATAGAAGAAATAAATAAACATTGATAGTTCAAATATTTTTAGCATGGAACACTAGATATATTTTAGATAAACATAATTTTTTTTTCCATAGAGTGTGTACTCACCAGAGAGAGACTGAAAGAGAGAGAAAGTGAGAAATCAACCTCGGGGGGTTAGTCACACTGCAATCCCTTCTCCATTATCCTCTCAGGATTTGGGGCATGCATACACCACTCCTTGCATGATTTTCTTTTTCTTTTCTTTTGTAAAACCAGACAAATTTAATATTTTTGTACAATTTTTTTTTTTTTTTCCGAAGAGGTTTTTGCTATAGGGTGCATGCACTCACCAGAAAGACAGAGAGAGACAGAAAAAGTGAGAAATCATCCCCCGGGGGGATGGCCACGCCATAATTCCTCCTCCTCCATTCTTCCCTTGGAATCTTGGGCATGCATGCACATGCTCCCAGTGTGAGTTTAAGCCACCGGGTCTGAGACTCGAACCATGGTCGACTACATGGGAGACCAGCAACATAGCCATTACGCTAACTGCTGGTTCCTTTTCATGCATCTTGATAGTCTTTTTCATTTGTGTTTTCTCTCATGTTGCGTTACAATAGAGCTTAACCTTCAGACCAGTCATCTTTTTTGTCCTCTTTGAATGGTCATGAGTCTCTCGACTTTCTCTCTTTCTCTTTTTCTCATGGTAATACAAACCATATCCACAGTATTTACAATGTCATTCATTATGTTCGTTTTGTAGCATGGTGAAGGCTTCAGGGTCACAAGGAGCAGCCTTCTGGCCACAAAGCCGTCTACTTTTGGGTCTCATAGTCCCACTGTGCCTGGCATGATTTTCAATTTGGAATCTGGTACTTGAACTGTGAAGTTGGCTATGTGGGGATTCAGTGCCCTAATCATTATGCCATCTACTGGTCCCTAGATATTCTTTTTTAAGGTCCCTAGATATTCTTTTTTAAAGAACAAAATCGTAAGCTTCAGTTGAAACTGGAGATAGGAATCCAAGTCTTGTCCCTCTCTTTTAAGAGAAGGACATTCTTATCATTCTCTTCTTTAAGTAAATGTAAAGAGGAAAATAAACTTTTATAGAAAGTGAAGTCTATAGTCTCTGCTAAAGAAAATACAGTTAATATTCCAATGCTATGTTTTGAAGGTAGGATTATTTTATTTTATAATATGACATAGTTATTTTTCTCAATAACATTCTATTATAAAAATTAATTTAACTGGGCTAGCAGTAGCTTGGTGGTTAAGATGCTGGACTCCCACATGGCTGATGGCAGTTCAAGTCCCAGAGCTGGTGACTTGTTCTCAGTTTTTTCTATCTCTCTCTGTCTCTCTCTTGTGAGCACACATACCCTATAACAAATTAAATAATAATAATAAATAAATAAAATCAGATAAAGAATTCTTTAAAAAATAAAATTTGCTGTTTTTTTTCTTATCCTGGATCGTGCAGTCTTCCAAAGAACATCTTTTCTCAGTTTACTGCCTATTTCCAGTGCTCAATCCAGTGCCCAGCGAATAGGAAACATTTAATTAACACTTTAGTGGATATTAAATATATGTCTAAGCACAGATAGTTCACTGTTATAAAGCATAACTACAGTCAGTGAGAAATTGCAATTATATATATATATATATAGTTTTACTAATGTCAGGATAGCTTGTTATATTAAAGTATCATTTTTGGAATCCTGTCAATGCAATAGTTTTGTTGAAATTCTGTCCTAATACTGTTTTTTATTGTTTTAACCTTTGGACATTATTCTCTATAAGGAACCCACTCACATAAGGCTTTATGATTAAATGTTGATTAAATAATGCTACAGCTTTAGCACCATAAAAGATACAAGGGGTTAAATCATTCAAGTCTTTTTTTTTCTTCGTTTTCTTTTAAAGACATGTAACTCCTTTGTCTGATCTCCTTATGGTCCTTGTCACAACTGTATGGCTTTTAATCACTCATACACTCAGTGAGTTACTGCACCGCTGGAACCTTAATAATGTTCTAGTTTGGGTGATCTTCCTGATAAAGTCCTGACAATCTCTCCGTATAATGGGAAGACAATCAAAATAAAAAATGCTTTAAGAGTTCAGGTAGTGGAGCATACTATTATTTTTCACAAGGTACAAGGATATTAAAATACTGACTTCATGTCTTTGATTGAGTTTGTGATGAAATCCAAGAAAAATTGAAAATTTGAATTATTCTACTGTCAGCAGGGACTGTATATCATGCAGAGAGTAGGCATATGTAGCCAACTCTTACCTCGTAATCTCAAGAGCATCACATTGCCCTCCTTTTATAGGAGTTTCTGTAGTATCTCTAGGCAATTAATTCATTATATAGCTCCCTTACAGCAATTACTACATGGAATTTTACAAAAATATAAACTATCCTCTCCACTGTACACAGTTTGAATAGCTAATAATAATGCTTATGTTGATATAGCGTTTCAGATTTTTCAAGGTGCTTTCCATTAGATTATCTTGTCTGATTCAATAGTGCTCTGAAGTAAGCAGTGGAATTCTTAACCGTGCTCCTACATGTTCACATCTCTGCTTAGCCTCTTTCCTACTATTTCTTTATTTGTCTTTCTTTTTTTAAAGAGGGCAGTTGGGTATGATGAAAGAGGACAGAGTATGAATTCAGGTATTATTAATAAATAATAATACCTATCTCGTGAAGCCATTGCAGTATAACAAGTCTACTGATCCTAGCATAGTCTCAAACACACAGTAGAATAGTCTTAAAAGTTTTTTCCTTTTTTGCTTCCCTGTCATTCTCCTTCCTATCTCACTTCTTTCCTATTTCTTTTTTTCCTATCTTGACCTTGTGTGGCAGAGAGAGTGGAGAACACAGTTGGAGAATCTTAGGATTTACTGATTTAACATATGTTTCACAAAGATCTTCTTTTTTTAGCAAACAAAATTGTAAGTTTTAGTCGAGACAGGAGAGAGGAGTCTAAGTTTTGTCCCTCTCCTTTAAGAGAAGACCCTTCCTGTCATTCTCTATGTAAACCAGAAAATGTTGTGCAGTGAAATTGGAAAATCACTCATGTCGTCTAATCTTCTCATTTTCCAGATGAAGGAAGTGGATCTGAGAGAAGTTGAGTGACTTGCCTGAGCTCGCAAAGGTGGTAAGTGGTGTGCTACGACTAGCACTCAGCAGTTTTTTGCCTTCACCCTGATTGTCTCCCACATTAAGCAAAAATATACTGCATGCAAATAGGTATAATAGAGCTTCCTGCTATGAAGGGTATTATTGTCTGTTGGTGCAGAGGGAACTTATATATAAAAGATGAAAACATGTAAAGTAGCATGAGATAGCACTGAACGGGTGAGATAGGTAAATAATTCAAAAGAGAGGAGCATAGATGGTCATTGTATGGAGATGGGACACTGTCAACTTGTTTGTTCTGCTCACGGTCATTTTATTCTCAGGGTGAACAGAACTGCCTAGTTCCCATAGGACATTAGTACATGTGTTTTGTATTAAATGAATGAATGAAGGCTAAATGAGATATATAATTGAACTTGTCTTAGAAAAAAGCAAGGGTTTAGAAAATCTAGGCCAGAGTGTTTAAACTGAGTTACTCTTCATTGCTGGGCAATAAAATAAGTTGACGGGGTCACAGTTTACAAATGAAAAGGAACAGTGTCATTATGCTATAAAAATTGTTCAGATTTATATATGACACTGTAAATAAAATACATTATGGTTCATATGCAATGTGTATAGTTGGTCATGAATTGAAATGTATGTTTCACTGTAGGCCATGGTTAAAAACGAGTAAAAAATACTGTTATAGACATGGGGAATACTAAACTTTGAGGCAGGCGTGGGAATACTTTGTGGGAAAATAATGAGTTCAACAGTTTGGCTAAATCAGAGACACAGGGACTAGTGAAATTGGATTGTCTATGCAGAAGAAAAATATTTTGGTTCATTAGCTATTTAGGAATCACTGGGAATCGTTGCCCTCCCATCATCTCTGCCCTCCTCCAAGGTCATTTAACAAAGTTCATGTTAGAAGGTCAGGTGTGGATAAACAGGATGGAAACAAGAGAGACCAGAGAATCATGCAAAAGAGGCGGCACACAGAATGAAAGTTGTGTCTTTAGTTGGTGACAATTGGCAGAGAAAACCAGTTAACCAATTTCTTGGTCATGATTGGAACAGAATGAAGTTGAAAAAAATGAAAGGGTAATTAATGATAAAATGGAGACTACATTGTAAGCAATGTCTTAGAACTGTTGTTTGAAAAAAAAAAATTAAAGGAAAATAAAAAGGGTAATAGAGATAGGAAAAGGCTCTTGTTAGGTTTGGAAGAAGGGTAAAATTTCTGCAGTCAACCAGGGAAAGTCAACAGAAGACTTTAGACAAAGACTAGAAATAAAATTAAGAAAGTATCAAAATCCTAGTTAAAAAGATCATTTTAGAATGAAGAAACTCCCCTCCCCCTACTAGCTTTTTTTAAAAAAAAATTATTTAATTTTATTTATCTTTATTATTATTATTATTTTTATTATTATTATTTTAATCTGCTCTAGGGTATGTGTGCTAACCAGAGAGAGAAAGAAAGAGAGAGGGAAAATGAGAAAGCAAGCTACCAGGTCTAGGACTCAAACTGTGGTCAGCCATGTGGTAGTCTAGCACCTTAACCACCGCACCACCTGCTTCCCCACTCCCACCCCCACTACCTTTAAGATTGCAAGGAATAGAAGAGATGTTGAGTATAAAAAACACAAACTTAAAGAAAGATAGAGTTGGGTCACCCTAATTCTCTTCAGAAGCCCACATGACCAACTGTGGCTCAAATCTCAGTCTAGGAGCTTGAGAAACACAACAGGTGCATGTACATACATGCCCAATATCCTGTCAAGATGGAGAAATGGAAGAGAGGGCATTGCAATGTTATCATGCCCTACTGGAGCATTCTCTCTCTCTTCTCCCTTTCTTTCTCTGGCAAGTGCACATTCCTTCTGGCAAGAAAAAAAGAAAAAGAGTTAATAACCATTTATTTTTTTTTTAAGTTTAAGATGGACTAAGACAACAGTCTTAATTAACAATATGGTATTATCTACTACTTTTGTCTTAGTAACGAGACAGTTTTTAAGTGTGTAAAAACATTTATATAAAAAGCATATTCTTTATCTTTTTAAATTTGTTTAATAAATTACTATCACTTGCAAAACTGTTAAGAGTTTGATCATTCTCCATATTATGTGTCAGATAGGAAGTTAAAAAGAAGTTCGAGTATTGGGACCAGCAGTTAGTGTAATGGCTATATTGCTGGACTCCCATGTAGTCGACCATGGTTTGAGTCCTGGACCCAGTGGCTTACACTCAGGCTGGGTGCATGTGCATGCGTGCCCAAGATCCCAAGAGGAAAATGGAGGAGAAGGGATTGTGGCATGGCCATCCCCCCCTAGGGGGAGTGATTTCTCGTTTTCTGTATCTCTGTCTTGCTGGTGAGTGCATGAACCTTATAACAGAAATCTCTCTCAAAAAAAAAAAAAAAAAAAAAAATAGGATGTTTGAGTATGATATAAAGGTTTTAAATTCCATGTCTTTAAAAACTGAAATGAGTTAGATAATGGTGGAACAAGCTTAGAAGGTTAGAAATCTATTTACAAATGGTTGAAACGTGTCCACGTAAGGTGAGCATTTCTTTGTAGTTTTGCTTAATTGAAAGAAGAAATTTGCAGATTAAAAATGAGAAATAATCACTGTTTTTTAAGAAGCCAAGGTTTGATTTGATTAATACACATTGCATTCATGCTGGAAACAACCATGTTGTATACAGTAAAGATGCACAGTGATTAAGTGTAAATTAAAAAACAAATAAAAAAGCTATGGTTTAAGTTACTTTTTAAAGATTTATTTATTTTTATCGATCATTATTATTGATTTTTAATTTGATGCAGGCACTCACCACCAAGAGTGAGAGAGAGAGAGAGAGCGCGCGCGCGAAAGTGAGAAAGCAAGTTGCCAGGTCTAGGACTCAAATGGTTGTCTGCCATGCAGGAATCTAGTGGTTCAATCACCATGCCACCTGCTGGCCCCTTAAATTACTTACTTTTACAAAGAAACCAAATAACACCTCTTTGTAGTTTATTGAAGGAAATCTATAATAGCATTATCCATACTGTCCCATGAACATGTGTGTATGTAAGTCTATGTAACTAAGAGAAAGCGCCCGAGCCAGCATGTATGTGTATTTGTGTGTAATGAAACGCTATCTCCAGGCATGGTTAGGTACAAAGGTCCATCAGTTAAGTCTCAAAACTAAATAAACATGTGAGATTATGATTATTTTATTGAGCTTTCTTACTTTATGACCCCCTAATGGCTCATGGATCAGTTATATTGATGAGCACTGAAAACCTACGCTTCAATGAAGTTCTTTCTTTCTTCACTTATTATTTTTATTTTAAAGTGCCAAAAAAGAAAATGACCAGTTCCCCATCTTTATATTTCATTTACAATACACAATAGAAGTACAATTTGTATTAGTGGAAATAAAACTATGTATATCGATTAGATCTAACTGCCAATTCATAGGAGACTTTCTAATTTACTTTTAATTTTGAATGCAAATTGTTGAACTTTTGAATTTAAGTCGATGTCTTACTGTAAACTATTTAATATCAGGCTTATTTTTTAAAATACTTTTTAGGTTGAACTTAATAGACTGTTCGTGTCATAATTTACGGAGAGTTCAGATAGTAGGAATTGCTCTCTGTGGGAACTTCCAGGCAGCTTGCTTCTTTCTCTTGCAAAGAAGCGAGCAGGGCAGATTATGTACACCAGTATAATCTTCCCAAATTTGCCAGCCAGATACATCCTTCACCTCTGGAGGGCCAGATGAATAAAAGAGTGGAGTGAGGTTAGGAGATAGCTGCATTTCCAAAGAAGGGAACATCAGGAACAGGAGTAAATGCTCATTGACCCCAGGCGTTAATGTTTCTAATATTCATGAAAACTAAGCATGAAAGCTTTGTCTGATGTAGTACTAGGTAATCTGGTTTATTGCTCTATTTTCAAAGTAAAGCAAAAGACTGAGTATTTAGCTTTAGAACTAATTAGCTCCCTCACACAGCTTTTGTCAATGTCTTGTCAATGTCACTTGTTCACACCTTTAATAGAGTTTGTAGGGGTGAAATAGAAGCATTTGCCAGTTTTGCTTCAACAGTCTTTTTTAAAAAACAGTTTTGAGAGAGAGAGAGAGAGATGGAGAGATAGATGGAGAGATGGAGAGAGAGGAGGGAAATGAGAAAATATCTCTCATGGGGAATGGCTGCGCTGCAGTCCCCTCTCCTCCATTTCTCCTTTTTTTTTTTTTTGGAGAGGTTTTTTGCTATAGGGCGCGTGTTCTCACCAGACAGACAGAGAGAGACAGAGACAGAAAGCGAGAAATCACCCCCCAGGGGGATTGGTCACGCCACAATCCCTTCTCCTCCATTCTCCTCTTGAGATCTTGGGCACGCACGCACACGCGCCCGGCGTGAGTTTTAAGCTACCGGGTCCGAGACGCAAACCGTGGTCGACTACGTGCGAGTCCAGTGACGTAGCCATTATGCTAACTGCTGGTTCCCGTCCATTTCTCCTTTCTGTTGGGACTTTAGACATGCATGCACATGCACCCGGGGTATCTCCTAAGTGAAGAGATTTGGAACTCAAACTGCACAGTTGGCCATGTGGGATCCAGCCTCCACAACCAGCATGCCACAGGCTGGTCCCATAACCTCAAATACCTCCATATTTAGCTCATCTTGAAATTAAGCAGGAAACTGTTCAACAGGTTATATACATGTGTTCCCTGAGGTCAGAGCCTATTGTTAAATTCTGAAATGATTCTTAAGTTACTTTTTCTGAACTATGAATTTTAGTGTAAAATATTTATTAAAATACACGATGGAGCAAAAGAATATTGTCTATTGAACATCCTCTGTTTAATATCAAATCTTCCAAGTCTTTCTAAGTGCAGAGTTAAAGAACAATTACTTTCTAAGTGACCAAATGTGTTTATTTTTATTAGAGGGTGTGTACACTTACCAGAGACAGAGAAGAATGGAGGGAGAGAAGGAGAGAAATTAGCCCCAAGTCAGGCCTGGTCACACAGCAATCCCTTTCCTCTGTCTCTCCTTCCCATCAGGGTTTGGGCACAGATATGCACATGTAGGGCTGGGACTCACACTGCAATTGGCCATGCAGGGTCCAGCTCCCAGTGGATAGCACATAACCGTTATGCCATGGGGCCAGCCCTAGAAGTGACCAGATTTGAAAATACGTGCAGGAAACAGGAGGGGAACGGATTTTCCTATTTTCTGAGTATGTAAATAGTTAAAATAAGATCTACATCCCAAGTTAAACGAAATAAAAAATTCAGGGCTCATTACTGTGCTAGGTCATGCATTTCTTTGTACTATTATTTAAAAAATTATAGCAAGCTCTCATAATTCATGAGCTTAACTAAATACATATTAAAATTCAATTGATTCTGGGGCCAAAAGGATAAAAATCCTTTTAAGGAAACTCACGGATATGAGGACATTATAATATTTCCACAGGCATGTTAAAGTCCTGAAATCTGTTATAAGCTAGAGCCAGCCAGTAGCATGGTGGTTAATGCAAATGAATAAAGAAAAGAATTCTAAAATTTGGTCCTTCTACAGTAGATTTTCTTTCTTTTTAATATTTTTTAAAGAATTATTTATTTTATGGGAACAGCAGATGGCGTAATGGTTATATTGCTGCACTCCCACATAGACAACCACGGTTCAAGTCCTGGACCAAGCAACTTGACGCTCACGCCAGGCCTGTGTGTGTGAGTGCCCAAGATCCCAGGAGACTAAAGGAGAAAGGACTGTTGCATGGCCATCCTCCCTGGGGGTGATTTCTCACTTTCTGTCTCTCTGAATCTTTCTGTCTGTCTGGTTAGGTTAGCACACATGCTCTACAGCCAAAATCTCTTTCTCAAAAAGAAATTTATTTTCTTTGTTATTATTGCCTTTATTTAAATTTTTAAAATTTTTTAATTTTTTTTTTATTTGCTATATGACATGTGCTCTCACCAGAGAGAGAGAAAAAGCAAGCTGTCAGGTCCAGGACTTGAACTGCGGTTGGCTATGTGGGAGTCCGTGCCTTAACCACCATACCACCTACTGACCTCACTACAGTAAATTTTCTAATAAATATTTTTTTCTTTCAGTGAAAATAGTGAACTTTATAGCAAAGCTAGAGATAGATGTTGAGCTTAGGAACACAGAAGCTATAAGTCCACCTAAAAATTAGAGGAAGCAGCTTGCTAGACTCTGAGTCTCAAATTGTTACGTGAATGAGAAAGCATTTTGAGACCAGAAAAACGTAGGCCAGAATGTTAGTGCTATCAGCAATATGTGTCCTTGCTCACGTGACCGTACCTTTTTGAGTCTCAGTTTTCTCATCTGTAAAACTGGAGATAAAACCACATACGTTATAAGACCTGGATCAAGTGAGAAAGGATAGCTACCAAAGGCCTGGCAAAGGAACTGACACAGAATTGGCCCCGGTATGTAAGAAGTGCAGCCTCCTTCTTTTAAATGAAATACGCTGAATGGTATCTAAGTAAGCTACACTCGTTCAGAAATGAATCGTCCTCTTAGATTTTATTGGTTAGCTTTGCTCATGTATGAAGGCGACTGATTGTTTTATTTAAAGTACTAGAAATAATTCTCTTTGAACAACCAGTGAATTAATGCACTGTGGCTGTGTGTGGTGGAAATAAATAAAATATTTCTTGCATATTCGCTGATCATGTGATTTTCAAATGCAGGTTGTATTAATTATTTTGAAGTAGTCTCCTGGTGGATATTGTTTAGAAGAATGAGGTTTGACCTGGGGAGATTGTCTTCACAACGATGTACTCTTTCACAACACACGAAACAATCAGAGCTAAAGCTATTCTCTAAATTAATAGCAGACCCCCATTGTTAACAGGATTCTGTCCCATGACTTGAACATGAGCTTGTGTTTGTGTCTGTCAGGACACAATCAATAGCCAGAGACAAAGCCAGTTTAGAAAGTAACATCAGGGCCACATCCTTAACAAAATTCTATCACTTGTTGAATATGTGTAGACGAGTCTTTTATAAAGAAATAGCTATGCTGTGTATGACTTGATTTTGTTGAATGGACATTTTGTTTATCAGAAAGTAGGTAATGGGAAGGAATAGAATAGACATTCTTTATTTGTCTAACTACCCTGGATATGGAGGAGGGTTTTACAATAAACTGAAAAACAAATAGAAAAATATTTTCTAAATTTCTATATTTCTTGTAGTTTTGGTAAATAATATATTTCTTGAAGATTATCCATTGCATCAATGTTTTCATATTTATCTGAATCAGTTTGAGAAAAATAGTCTTTCATAATACTTTTAATTGATTTGGATATGTCATATTACCTTAAGAAAATCTTATTGATTAGGATAATTAGTATAGTAATTAGTATAGTAATACTATCTGAAAAAAGGAAGAGCATATTATGAGGATTCCTAATTTATATAGCAGAGGAAAAATCCCTCTAATTATTAGATTATTTTTTCTTGTTTTTGAGATAAGAGATTCATTTCTGGAAAAACCCTAGGTAATTTAAAAACAATATGAATCTTACTGAATGCATAGTTAATTGGCTAATAGGTAATATTTTGCTTTTTTATGTGATATATTAGGTACATTTTTGTTTGTTAATCTAAATAATTAAAAACAAAGTTTATTTAAGACCCTGCTGCTCCACTGAATGAGGCCACATGGGGGCCAGGTTCCATTTCCAGCTCAACCTAGAATCTGGGCATAGTGGTGGTGTGCCTGTAATCTGTAGCATCTCACAGTGAGATAGCTATGAGATTCTGTCTAGAGAGCTGGCTGCTCTTTAGTCCCAGCTACTTTAGAGGCTAAAGCAGGAGGGTTGTGATACAGTAAGACTGTCAAAAATGAATGAATGGGGACCAGCAGGTGGTGTGGTGGTTAAGGCACTGGACACTCCCACATGGTCAACTATGGTTCAAGTCCTGGACCCGGTAGCTTACTTTCTCACTTTCTCTCTCTGTGTATGTGTCTTTCTCTGGTCAAATTAAAATAAGTGAACAAATAAAATTAAATAAATTTTTTTTTAAAAGAATGAATTAATTAAACAACACAAAACTTTAGCAGGGCTAACTGAAAAGTACCTAATATATGCAAAAAAATTAACCCAAATTTGGAAAATTCATTTTCATTGTTTGAGCAGAACATGACATTTGGTGTGAACACTTGTGCAGCCTTGCTGGAGTCCTGTACTCTGTACGTGGAGAGTGTCTGAGAGAGCAAAGCTGACTGCCGTGGCTAAGTCCAGAAGCTCTGAGAAGCGACTCCAGGCCTTCTGAATTGTAGTTTTACATAAAAATAATTTTTATCACTGGAACCAAGAATATATGATAAAGATAACAGCTAAAATAAAACAAAATTCTGGGAGAGGTTAAAAAACAGTCCTACATTGGGCCAGTCAGTAGCATGGTAGTTAAGGCGTCTGGATCCCACATGGCCCACTGTGCAGTTTGAGTCCTGGATGGGGGTTTGAAAATTACACTGGATATGTGTTTGTGTTTGCTCAAAATCCTGAAAGAAAAATGGAGGAGACGGGGCTATGGCATGGCCATCTCCCTCGGGAGTGATTTTTCACTTTAACTCTCTCTCTCTGTCTTCAGCAAGCACACATATCCTATGGCACACACACACACACACACACACACACACACAGAAGCCTAACATTTTTAATTTCTTTATATCTAAGTGTGAAATCTGAATAATATTTCCCCTTATTTCTCCTGAACTTTGCCAGAAAGTATAGCTGGGATAATTCATATTGTTTATACACGTTAATGCAAAGTACACAAAGAACTCTTAGTTTGCAATCCTTATGATAACCTTGAGCAAATCACTTCCGCTGGGTCCCATTCTCATCACATAATTTAGTTAGATCACTGGTTTTCTTTTTAAATGATTTTATTTAGCTTTATTTATTTATTTAGTTTGACCAGAGAGGGACAGAGTGAGAGAGTGAGAAAGAGTAAAGTGAGAAGCAAACCACCAGGTCCAGGACTCAAACTGTAGTAGCCATGTGGGAGTCCAGTGCTGCTAACCACCATGCCACCTGCTGGCCCCATCACTGGTTTTCCATAAATGTTTAGTGCAGTTGTACAGATTGGGAATGCTTTAGTGTCCACACAATTCTGACTTTTATATCACCTTGGTTCCCTGGTTGATATTTGTTGAGAAGGTACTTCTTTGAAGCAAATATTTGAAAAGCCTCCATGCTAGATTGCACCTGAAATAACTTTACCTTCAACATTTTATTGTTAATTTCTTCTATCCTGCTTCCTATGCTTGAGCCAGACACTGGAATTACCATACAGATTTTGTGTTTTTCTACTTCTGTTGGTGCCCTAAGCTCTAGGCTTTCATGGAATACCCGACCTGAAATGCCTCTTGTTTTTCAAGGTCTAGCTCTTTGGCCATCTCTGAATAAATTTGATGACCAAGAACAAACTCTTCTCTGGAATTTCAATAACAGTACGTTAGTATTGTTTTTGAGCCACTTGCCTGTTCTTTGGTCTATCACATAATGATGTATTTGAGGAGCTGCCATCTCTGCTTCCTACTGGCATTGGGGATATTAGAGAGATAAGTAGAACATAACATAGTGATGAGATGCTAGGGTGCTCTCTGGAGTACACGTATTTCATCAAGAAGGGGTATAACAGTCTTAATGGAGTTCCTGGAGACCGTCTTCATGGAAATTTAAGATCAACAGTGTCAGATTCTATTTTGATAACATTGTACAAATATATTTTTTAACTTAATGCCAAAAGGCTCATTTACTCACTAGAGAAAGAGATAGAGAGAGAAAGAGATGACCTCCCTCCCCCAATGGGACATAGTCACATCACAATCTCTTCTCCAGTTCTTCGCATTCTTGGTAGTATTTTGTACACACCTACGCACCCACCTGTGTGTTTTTCAAGACCCCAGGGCTGGGATTCAAACCATGTTGTTGGCCATTTGGGATCCAGTTGCTTTAAACACCAGACCATGGAAACAAGACCTAAATTTTTAATTGTTTTTAACATTTCGAAATGCATTTTAAAATACTGTTAAAGTATATTGACCTGAGAAAGTCTCCAAATTTCTGTTTCAGTTTCTATAAGCAAATCACAACCTCACATGGCAGTCTGCTTTCTTAATAAGTTGCTAAGTGATAGCCAATCACAGCCACTATGCTTCAGTCAACCACAGATAGCCCACCTTTAACACTGTGTTAACACAGGGAAACATCAAGATAGAACCAATCCAGTTCTTTCTCTACTTCAGTCCCTAACTTCCATATTTTGTAGTTACTTTCCCTTTCTGGAACATAAATATTGCTTGACCATGAGACTACCTGGAGTTTATTGGGAACCATTCTGGGGGTCTGCCCAATTCGAATCATTTTGCTTAAATTCCACTAAATTAAATTGTCTGAAGTTTTTCTTTTAACAATACAAAACAGTGCCAGCCTGTAACCTAGTGGTTAAAAAAGCTGTATCCCTTGGGACCAGCAGATAGTGTAACAATTACATCACTGGACACCTACAGTGATTTCTCACTTTCTATCTCTCTGTCTCTCTCTGTCTCTCTGGCAAGCACATGCACCCTATAGCAAAAACCTTTCTAATGAAAAAATAAATAAATAAAAGAAGAAGCTGGATCCCACATGACTGACTATTTATTGAATCCTCATCTGGGTGGCTCAAAAACATGCCAGGTATGTGTGCATACATGATCAAAAGTCCAAGATGGAGAAATGGAAAATTGCAGCATGACCCTGCCGCATTAGAGGATGCTTTTCCCCTCTCCCTCTCCTTCTCCCTTTCTGTCTTTGTGTCTATCTCTGAAAAGCATTTGTGCCCTCTAGCAATTAAAAAAATTTTTTTAAATAAAAAAACATAAAATATCAAAACAAAAACATGTATAATAGCCTCTCGTATACATATATACATACATGTGTCTTCATTCTCAACATGAACATTATCTATTCATACTTGGATCTTTGTTCAGCAAAATTTAATGATCGTCATTGAAAATGTCCAGATGGCCTTTTTAAAAAAATCTACTTATTTATTTGTAAAGAATTATTTACTTAATTTTATTATCATTATTATCATTATTTTGAATTTGCTACAGGGCATTTTCGCTCATCAGAGAGAGAGAGAGAAAGAGAGAGAGAGAGAAAGTGAGAAAGCAAACCGCCAGATCCAGGGCTTGAACTGTAGTCAGTCATGTGGGAGTTCAGTGCCTTAACCACTATACCATCTGCTTGACCCCCAGATTGCCTTTTTATTTAATCTTGAAAATAATGATTATTTTGTAAAATCTAGTGTAGTCCTTACTATGAATAACAATGCAACAATGCCCTCGAGATGATTAAATTTTAAGTAGATCTCTTTTTAATTAATTAATTAATTATTTTAGAGAAGTTTTCGCTATAGGGTGCGTGCGCTTGCCAGACAGACAGAGAGAAACAGAGAGACAGAAAGCGAGAAATCACCCCCCAGGGGGGATGGCCACGCCGCAATCCCTTCTCCTCCATTCTCCTCTCGGGATCTTGGGCATGCATGCACATGCGCCCGGCGTGAGTTTTAAGCCACCAGGTCTGGGACGTGAACCGCGGTCGACTACGTGGGAGTCCAGTGACATAGCCATTACGCTAACTGCTGGTCCCGTAAGTAGATCTCTTTAAAGGTAAAATATTTTCTTTTTAACTCAGTGTTCCCTACTTGATGTTTTGAAGTATAATATAAAAGTTTTCCAATCAGAGAAATACTCTGCACACATGTGCTCGAATGCCCAAAATCCTAAAAGGAGAAATAGAGAAGGATTGTGGTGTGACCATCCCCCGTGGGGATGCTGTCTTACTTTCCTTCTCTGTCTCTTGTCTCTTTTGGGTGAGCATATATGAACTTTAGCAAGTTAGAGAAAAATAAATACATAAAAGCCTTCCAGGAGGCCAGCAGGTGGCATAGCAGTTAATCATGGGACTGCTACATGGTTGATCCCAGTTCAAGTCCCAGTCCCGGTGGCTTGAAAATCACACTGGGTGTGTGTGCCTGCATGCCCAAGATCCCAGGAGGAGGATGGGCGGGAAGGGATTGCGTCATGGTCATCCCCCCGGGGGACTATTTCTCACTTTCTCTCTTTCTCTTTTCTCTCTCCCCCTCTCTCCCCAGTGAGTGCATGAGCCCTATGGGGGAAAAATAAACCTTTCAGAATTCAAATGACATTGAGGAGCATATCACAGTTCTACTGCAATTATGTAAACAGAAGATGGATTAGCTAATCATCAAGAAGAAATTAAATGTCTCCTTTGAAAATTTTAGAGGATTTAAATGGGACCTTCCTGTGCTGATTTTGATAGTTTTCGTTAGAGTCTAGGTTTACTAGAATACTGCCAAGGTTTTGTATTTAAATACTGCCCTTCTGGTGATCATACTTCCTGTTGCTTTTTTATTTTTTTCCAATTAGAATGTTTAAATTTTAGGGACCAGCAGATGGCATAATGGTTACATCACTCTCAGGTAGTCACCCGCAGTTTGAGTCCTGATCTCAGTGACTTAAACTCACACCAGGTGCATGTGTGTGTACCCAAAATCCTGAAAGGGAAATAGAGGAGAAGAGATTGCGGCGTGGCCATTCTCCCTGGGGCGGGGAGGGGGGTAGAGGGGATTTTCTTGCTTTCTGTCTCTTTGTCTTTCTCTGTCTCTCCAGCACGCACACAGACCCTATAGCAAAATCTCTCTTTAAAAATAAAAGAGGAAAAGTGTTTAAATTTTAAGCTGTGCAACTGAAATTTGAAACTTTCAAATCTTGAGTGTATATGCAACAGTGATAGTGTTTATAATATATTAGATTATCATGATGCATTTTGTATAGAAAAACAAAAATATGCCATGACTTTTCTGATGACCCAATAGTTACACTATCAGTTGATTACTGTTTGCTATTTGATAGTAATTTCTAGTTTCTAGTTACCTTTTCATATTTTGGTTAAAATTCTTTTTTAATTTTTTAAAAATTTTACACATTCATTTACTGTACATCACCACAGCTTGTGAAATAAATTTTCGCAATATAATTACACTACACACCAGTTCAGTAAAATAAATTATCATACATTGGGGCAGGCAGGTGGCATGTGGTTAAGGGTGCTGGACTCCCACATGGCTGACCACGGTTTGAGTCTCAGACCTGGCAGCTTGCTTTCTCACTTTCCCTTTTTCTCTCTTTCTCACTCTGTCCCTCTCTGGTCAAATTCAAATAAATAAATAAATAAAATTAAATACAAATAATATTTTTTTAAAAAGATATTATCATACACGTTATCAAAAACAGACAATCCTCCATTTCTGTGCCTCTTAAGTGTCTTATCTCTCTATTTTTCTCCTTGATTCCCTGGTTCAAATTTTAATCTAATTTCTCCCGTGAATGCTGTCATCTAATTCCTTCTATGTCACTAAATAACATAGTAATCAGTAGTGACTGAGCACTCAGGAGGAACTACTGAACACTTCTAAACTCGATGATGTGTAAGCCAACCTTGAATAGGCATAGTAAAATAAAGTTTAAAATAATTTGTGTATAATAAAATTATAGTTTTCCAATTATGAAGAAAAGGCCAATAGTTTGTCAAGTTACTTTTTGCTCAAAGAAATGTAAAATGGATGTTGTTTCCAAAAAAATTTAGATTTATTAAAATATTAATTAACTTCCTTCAAATCAAACAAATTTTTCTTTAATTTTGCCTTAATAAATCAGTCAAAGGATGGTCACCTTTTCTTCTACATACAAATGTAATTCTTTAAGTGGTGTTGATGGCCTAGAGTTTGCCCTGCTCCAGCATCTTTTCTCTTTAACAGGGATATTAACATAAAGCTCTTGGAGTTGTTTGCTTGTTAAGAAAAGAATCCATTATTCTACTCTGAGAGGTTCTATAGGTGCCAGTATGGTTTGCATCAACCACTTCCACAGCCTTTGTTACACTGCCCTCTGCAGCTCAGCAAACAGCCTCACAGTCTATCATCTTGCTAAAAGGTAAACCATTTGTGCAACGTTTAAAAAAATTGTTTATTGGGGCCAGTGTGTGGCATGCTGGTTAAGGCACTGGACTCCTATATGGCCAACTGTGGTTTGAGTCCCAGACGCCACAGCTTGAAAATCGACCAGGCACATGTGTATGCTCAAAATCCCAAGAAGAAAATGGTGGAGAAGAGATTGCAGTGTGGCCATGTCCCCCTGGAGGGGTGATTTTTCGCTTTCTGCCTCTCTCTTTCCAGTGAATGCATGTGCTCTATGGTAAAAACAAAAATCTTAAAAAAAAAATCAATTATGTAAAGTTGGGCTTTTGTAATAATAGGACTACTGTCTTTAAGAGTAAAGAAAAATATGTATTTAAATAGAATGTAGGTAATATTTTGAAAACTAAGTATATAGCAAATAGTCTCTTAAACATTTATTATAACACCCAAGATTAAACAACTTTGTATCTGAATAAGTATAATTAGTTATAATTGCTCAGAATTATTATTCCTGTGTTCATATGTCTTGATCAACAATAAACAGCACTGATAAGAATAATTAATCTTTTAGTACAATTTTCTGTATACATGCATACTATCACATGTAATTCCATATTGGACTATCACATAATTATCAAATCTTATAGATTCAATAACAAAGTTAAGGAAGAGTCAAATTAAGAAAGCCAAGGGACCAGCAGTTAGCATAATGGCTATATCACTGAACTCCCATGTAGTCGACTACGGTTCGAGTCCCGGACCCGGTGGCTTAAACTCATACCGGGCACATGTACGTGTGTGCCCAAGATCCCAAGAGGAGAATGGAGGAGAGGGGATTGCAGTGTGGCCATCCCCCCTGGGGATAAGTAAATAGAGCAGGAGTTAATAATAACTAAAAAGAGCAGAATATGCAGATATATTTATTATGACAATAATGAATAACCTTGTGATATCTTTTTAATATCTGTCCTCCTCCGTTACTGCTTCTTTGGAGTTGTAAACTGTGTCCTTGTTTGCCCATAGCCTATCACAGTGACTGGGACATAGACCAGCTCAGGAAACATTTATTGAAGAACTGAAGAGATGAATGGATACAAATCACTGTCTGACAATTTTCATGTCATCTCATTGAGATGTCATAAAAAACTTATTAAGACAATCTTTATCTTATTTTATCAATAAAGAAACTAAACTTTAGGAAAAGAAAAATTATCCATAGTTCCATAGCAAGTGGACAGCTCAAATTTAATCCTGTCTTTGAATGCTTATGCTCTTAGCTACTAATAAAAGAGGTAGTACTAAATGTAGCTAAGACGACAATTATATCTTGTTTAACTCTTTTAAGTAGTCAAGTTTGTAGGCTAAATGTGGGCAAATATCACAACCTTTATATTAATCATTTATTGATAATAATGCATTTGTAAACTTCATATATTTTCTGAAGAAAATATATGAAAATATATGAAAAAGAAAATAGTGGTAGGATTGCAGTGTTTATTATTTTTTATATATAATTTTAGATTCTTCATCCATAAAATAGTGTGATACTTTCTGTCCTATCATGGTTCCCATACATCTTTTCACTCACTCATTATTTGTTTTCTTTCTACCCAAAGTTGTCTGTTTTTTGTTGACCAATCACAATTTGCCATTCCATACAGCCCACCTTAAGCCCAATATTATGATCACTCCAGTCCTGAATTATGACTTTTCCTCTAGATTTTAGGAGTAACTAGAGTAAGAATAAGTTTTCTATCACTTACATTAATTAACTTTATTAATGTTTCTCTCCACCAGTAGATGGACTCCTTGAAGTTGGGAATCATGTCATACATTTTTCTTTATGTCCTTAGACCTTAGCACTAATGATCACTGGGTAGGGAGTATAGAAATTGCTGCTATTAGGCCAGCAGCTGGTATGGGGGTTAAGGGGCTGAGCTCCCACATGGCTGACCATGCTTTGAGTCCTGGACTTGGTGGCTTGTTTGCTCTCTCTCTGTCTGTCTGTCTCTCTCTGGTGGCACACATACCCTATAACAAATTAAAATAATAATAATGATGATAAATAATTTTTTTTCAAAACTCACTATATCATGCAGTTCAACCAAACTAGACATTTGAACATTATGGAAAAGAAACAGAATCTTTTTTTTTTTTTTGAGAGGTTTTCGCTATAGGGCGCGTGCGCTCACCAGACAGACAGAGAGACAGAAAGCGAGAAATCACCCCCCAGGGGGGATGGTCACGCTGCAGTCCCTTCTCCTGCATTCTCCTCTCAGGATCTTGGGCACATACGCACACGCGCCCAGCGTGAGTTGTAAGCCACCGGGTCCAGGATGCGAACTGTGATCGACTACGTGGGAGTCCAGCGACATAGCCATTACGCTAACTACTGGTTCCCAAGAAACAGAATCTTATGATCTTAGGATGTTAAAGTATGAGGGAACATGAGGAGTAATATAGTAAATTCTCCATTTTTCAGGTGAAAAAAAAAAAAGATTTAAATGGGGACAGTATGGATCAGCCTTTTTCTTTCTTTCTTCTCTTTTTTCTTTTTTTGCCATAGGGCACATGCACTAGTTGGAGAGTGACTGAGAGACAGAGAGAGAGAGAGAGAGAGAATGACAGACAGTGGAGAAAGGGAAAGTGAAATATCACCACCACCACTACCCCACCCCACCCCTACACCATGGCCACATCTCTGTCCCTTCTCTGTTAACTTCCTGGGATCTTGGGTGTGCATGCACACGTGCCCTGTGTGATTAATCATTCTTAATAGTCTGCATCACAATGTCTTTGATATCCTTTTTCATTCTACCTCCTCAAACTTTATTCATTTTTAAAAAGTTTATTTCTTTCTTCTAAGAGAGAAAGCAAGAAGCAGTGCTTCCCACAGTCTTGATGCCACAAACCACCCCCAGCCTAGCCAGTCCTGAATCATGAGTACTTGTGTCCCAGGTACTCAGATTTCTTTGGCTACAAACAGAACTTCCCATGTGGCTTAGCCTTGAACACATTGAATTTTACTTGGTGTTACTGTCAGATGCTACCTCTTCAAACTTTAAATGGAATATATGTGCTGCTGTGTCTGTATGTTAAAACAAAATTAAAAGACACTGTCTCATCCACAGTTTCATCAGAAATGTAGAAAACACTTTAGGTATTTGAAGCAGGAAGAATCTTATCCAGGAAACAAAGTTCCTATAAAAACATTGAGAGACCTGGAAAAACAAAACTTGGAAAACACTTAGAGGGACCAGTGGGTGGCGTGGTGATAAAGGTGCTGGACACTCCCACATGGTCCATAGACCATGATCAAATCTTACATTTGGTAGAGCCCAAACATTTTTTCTCTGCTGTTATCAGAAGAGCAATTAAATTTTTGAATATCTTCCACCTTCTCTTTTGTGAGTTCTGAGTAGTAAAATCTGAATCAGAAAAGAAAACTAATTTTTGCATTTTCATCTTAGTTTAAGACCAGATTTTCCCACACACCTCAGTAACTCACAAATTATCAGTCTACTATCACAGAGAATAATATTTGATGTTAATAATACAGAATTGCTTTTTTTTAAAAAAAAAAGTTGTGGCTGGGACCAGCAGTTAGCGTAATGGCTATGTCGCTGGACTCCCAAGTAGTCGACCGCGGTTCGAGTCCCAGACCCGATGGCTTAAACTCACGCCGGGCGCGTGTGTGTGCGTACCCAGAATCCCAAGAGGAGAATGGAGGAGAAGGGATTGCAACGTGGCCATCCCCCCTGGGGGGTGATTTCTCGCTTTCTGTTTCTCTGTCTCTCTCTCTCTCTCTGGTGAGTGCACGTGCCCTATAGCAAAAACCTCTCCAAAAAATAAAATAAAAATAAAAAAAAAAAGTTGCTATGTGGTACATGCTCTTTCTAGAAAGAAACAGAGAGAGAGAGAATGAAAGAGACAGAGGGAAAGTGAGACCCCTCCCAGGGTGGATGACTATACTATTCTCCTGGGATTTTGAACACATATATGCATACGTCTGGTATGGTTTTCAAGCCACAGGGTCCGGGACTCTTAACTGTGTAGTCAGCCGTGTAGGACCCAGATGCCTTAACCATCATGCATCTGTCTTGCCCCTTAGGTTTGTCAGTGCTGAAAGGGACTAGAGCCAAACCTCTTCTCATTTAAAAGACTGAAGTCACATTGGAATAGACTGGGAGAACCAACCTTTTTTTTTTTTTTTTTTTTTTTTTTTGATTATGCATTTGTTGAGAGAGAGACAAGCACCCTTAATGGGGTCTAATGATCCTCACTCCAAGCCTTTCCCCCAGTCTAGATCATGGTTGCAAGTGCCTGGCATGTACAGGTAGACGTGGGGACTGGATCCAAGGCCTTCCTTATGGATCCCACATTGCTTGAGCAACATGTAACCACTGCGTCACTTAACTGGCTAACATCATCCTTAACCTTCTTCCATGGCTACAGATGGAGAATTTTCCTGTTTCACTTGTCTCTGATTCTTCCCATTGCTTCATACTTAAAATTTAACTCTGTAACCTTCTGACTTAGTGAGGTTAGTGTGGTATATTATGCCTAATTATATAGTGCTAAACTTTTTTTTTTCTTTTTTTTGGAGAGGTTTTTTTCTTATTGGGCACGTGCGCTCGCCAGAAAGACAGAGAGAGACAGAGAGATAGAAAGCTAGAAATCACCGCCCATAGGAGATGGCCACGCTGCAATCCCTTCTCCTCCATTATCCTCTTGGGATCTTGGGCACGCATGCACACGTGCCCAGCGTGAATTTAAGCCACCGGGTCCGGGACTCGAACCGCGGTCCACTACATGGGAGTCCAGTGATATAGCCATTACACTAACTGCTGGTCCCTAAACATTTTTGAGTTTTGCAAAGATTTTTCAAGAACGTTTACATAGGTCCATACACGTAGCTACAAACTGAAAGGGAGTTAAGACTGTTTATTGCTGTTTCAAAACGAAGTCACCATTTTATCTGATGAGTTACCAATGGGGAAGTGGACCAATAAATCTATTTAATCAGATTTCTCAATATTGTGAACAATTCTCCTGGTAGCCAGATATTATAAACCTATCGTGGCCACTTCTCATTTTGACTTGTTGTTTTGGATGGAACTTGCTGTGGCACTCGGGTTTTCTTAAGTATAAACCATTCCAGAATCACACTGTTATTATAGGTTGCTTTGTCCTCAGGCGCTCCAGTATTCCTTTTGGGCTATTGGTCTTTCAACATGCAGTTAGAGGATTAAAGTAAATCATTTAATCCATGCAGCATGTCACTCACTAGTATACTTTTGGAAATTGTTTCCACAGGAGCACCAGTGAAAACAGCCAGTCTGAGATATTGACACTATAGAAAAAACTGACAGCTTACTCCTTGTATTGATTCTGCTCTTCTCTACAAATATAGACTCCGTTCCCTACCACAGCCTTGTAAGTGGTGCCTGCTGAGGTTGCTAAATTGCTTTGTAAATTATTTATTACTTGGACACCTTGTAAAGATCTCTTTTCTTCTTGTCTGACTTTGCTTGTGCTTTCTAGGGTCTCATATACAGTGAAAGGTCTCAAAGTAGACACTGAGCACAACCTTATGGAATCCTTCCTTTGCTATCTTATATTGCAGATGCAATTTGCACTGCCCTTGTTATCCGTAAGTCTTTTGTCATTTCCTTTCATTTATGATATGTTGCCTACAAAAAAGCATTAGATAGCTGGCAGTTTGGACCCCAGTACTCAGTGATTAATTAGCACAGTCTTGAACTAAAAAATTCAAAATATTTGAAGAACATTTATTTAATGATGGAGGAATCTTTCTCATAGTACAATTTATTCATTAGAGCAGATGCACATATTTAATTTACTTGCACTGTTGTAGAAATGTTCTTAAAACTCACAAATAATATTTCTTCATTTTGAATGATTTTTTTCTTCATTTAATTTTTCTTTTTCTTTTCTTTTTTTTTTTGGAGAGGTTTTTCGCTATAGGGCGCGTGCGCTCGCCAGACAGACAGAGAGAGACATAGAGACAGAAAGCGAGAAATCACCCCCCAGGGGGGATGGTCACGCGGCAATCCCTTCTCCTCCATTCTCCTCTCGGGATCTTGGGCACGCACGCACACGCGCCCGGCGTGAGTTGTAAGCCACCGGGTCCGAGACGCGAACCGCGGTCGACTACTTGGGAGTCCAGCGACATAGCCATTACGCTAACTGCTGGTTCCCTCTTTTTCTTTTTAATTGCTAGAGAGCTTGTACATTCTCTAGAGGGAGACAGAGAAAGAGAGGGAGAAAACACCCTCTCCATCCAATGGAGTGTAGTGGCATGACTACACTTTCTTTCTCCTCCTTTCTTAATGCTTTTGGGATTTGGGGCATATATGTACTCATGCCCAGTGTGTTTTTCAAGCTGTGGGACCCAGGATTTGAATTGTAGTTGGCCATGTGGGATCTGGCCTCCTTAATCACTAGGCTATGGGACTAGTCCTTTTTTTTGTGACTTTTCTGAACCAGAATTTTTAAATGTTTATAATTTAGGTTCTTAAAAAATATACTCTTAATGTCCAGAAAGCAGAGCAATTTGAGTAGATTATGACTACCTACTTTTAGCTGACTAAAACTACACATATTAAAATATTCAACAGGGCAGGTAGGTGGTGTGGTGGTTAGAGCACTGAACTCCCACATGGCTGACTGTGGTTCAAGTCCTGGACCTAGCAGCTTGCTTTCTCATTTCTCCTTTCTCTCTCTTTCCTTGTGTCTCTCTCTGGTCAAACTAAAAAAATAAAAAATATTTTAAAAAGTAACAAAATAAAATAAATAAATTTTTATTAAAAAATATTCAACAGAAAGAAGTCTGTGCTTAATTATATGCATTTTTCTCTCCCTTTCCTCTAGCCTCCTACATTAGTAGGGTCACAACCAGGACAAATTTGGGAATTAGGTTGAGTTATTTTTGTGATCTTTATAGCTTGAAAGGCCAAGAAGCTGGTCCTCTCACCCATCTTTCAAAATTCTTTTGCTTATGTTTGAAGAACATAGATTTTTCAATCCCATCTCTGTCATTTATGAACCCTGACTTTAGGCAAGTAACTTAGATATAAACATCAGTTTCTTCACTATAAAATTAAACAACTGGGAAAAGCCAGCAAGTGGCATGGTGGTTAAGGACACTAGACTCCCACGTAGCTGACTGTGGTTCGAGTCCCAGACGTAGAGGCTTGCATTTTCACTTTCCCTGTCTCTCTCATTCTGTCCCTCTCTGGTCAAATTAAAAATAAATAAAGTTAAATTTTTTTTAAAAAGCAACAACTGGGGCCAGCTGGTGGTGTAGTGGTTAAGGCCCTGGACTCCCACATGGACAACCATGGTTCAAGTCCCAGACTTGGTAGCTTGAAATTCATGCCAGGCATGTGCACGTGTATGCCCAAATTCCTGAGAGGAGAATGGAGGAAAAAGGGATTGTGATGTGGCTGTCTCCCCAAGAGCTGATTTCTCACTTTCTGCCTCTATGTCTCTGGTGAGTGCATGTTCCTTATAGTGAAACATCTCTAAAAATATGAAAAGAAGAGAAATAACAACAACAATAATACCTGCCCAAAGGGTTATTGAAAGAATGAATGGGATAATGTATTTGAAGCCTTAGCATATTCATGTGTTAGGTATCAGCATTTGTTATGACATGTCACAGATATGTAATTATTTATGTAAGTATTCAATATTGTGATGCTTATATTTTTATGTAATACCAATAGATACATGTTGAGAATTTTAAAAATATGCAGCTAGTAATTACACATTAAAAATTTAGCATCTTGTAGGCATTTTAAAATTTTAATTACAGAATATTAAGAAGTACGAAAGCTCACTTCTAAGCTCACTGTAGTTCTCAGTGAAATGGGGAATGCTAATCTGTCAGAGGACAAAGGTCTAGATCATGAAGGCTCAGAGGAAGCCAGCTATTTCTAAACCGGCCATTGTGGAGAACAAATGGGCACAGAAAGAGCAAAGCTGGGAACAAGCAAGTGGATAAAGACAATGAATGAGGTCCTTCTGGCCAGAAATTCCAAGCCTGCTGTAGTCTCCTCCCATGCAAGGTTTCTCCAGGGCAGTGCTGGCTTTCTTGACCATGGCTGGAACCACTCTATATTGTTAAGGTCTTGTTTCCTTCATTCCCTGTGCCCTGAAGGCAGTCATCTTTAAAAACGAGACTTCTATACTTATTTTCTATACTCAATTCCATGCTTGGAATGCTTGTTTTTAAATATTATGCCACCATTTCACGGCCCAGCTGGAGCGCCACCACTCTTACCCAATGTCGTTCCCGTCTACTCCTTTCCTCCCCTTCTAGATTCCTTCAGTATTGACAATACGAATCACCCTACTGAGTCCTGAGATTAGATATGGTGCTATCTGGTTTAATACTTGTTTCCTGTATGGCTGTCTATTCATCTAGAAACATGCAGGGCAGGGAAAATTCTTTTACTGTCCTTTCAGTAGCAACATCATGAAATATTCAAGGGGAAACCAAAAGCTAGTTAAAACCCACAGTGTTGTCAGAAAAAAAGAAAAAAGAAAAGAAAGAATACTCTACCACTAGATTGGAGCTTTGTAGAAATCCCCTATTTTTGTGCACATTTTACATATGTGCCCATTCTCCTCAATACTAACCAATTTACCACACTGCTTCAACGGTAAAAGCTTTCACATAATTTAATTTAATCCTGAAGACAGTCTAGTTTGTTTGTTTTGAGAGAGATTTTTGCTATAGGGTGCATATGCTTGTCAGAGAGACAGAGACAGAAAGCAAGCAATCACCCCCATGGCCATGTCGCAATCCTTTCTCCTCCATTCTCCTCTTGGGATTTTGAGCGCACACACACACACACACACACACACACAGACACACACATACACGCACCCAAGGTGAGTTTCACACCTTGGTTCCAAGCTTTGAACCGCAATAGATCACATGGGATTCCAGAGCCTTAACTACTGTACAACCTGCTGGCTCCTCTCAAGAAAGTCTTATTAAAAATGTTTTATTTTCCTCTGTTCATCTAGAAGAATCAAAGCCTTTTAGAGGTTCCAGTGTTTTGTCTCAAGTCGCAGGAATCCATGAGTTTTTTTTTTCCATTCTTCCCAGCTTACCTCACACAGTAGCTTAACTTACAGGAACCTCTATGAGGAAGGCCAGAAAGACGTTTTTAGCTTTGATTTCGAAGTAAGAAGACTGGTTCCTCTTGAGAAAAAAATGTGATAGAAGATCTAACTATCTGAGCAGTCTCCACCTATTCCCTCTTGGGGATCAGGGAGGTGTGGTTTTTGGTCAATGTTAGTGCTAGGCTGACTTACTAAGAAGGTTCTGGTTTCATATCCAGAGACCCCTGTGAACACTCTGGGTTTGCATGTGCCCATGATCCTGGGCTGAATGAGGCTGAGGGTGTATCACAATGTCAGGACCCTGTTAGGGTGCTGTTTTCCTGTCAATGCCTCTGTCTCTTTTTCTCTCTCTGTGTCTCACTCATGGAAGACATAAATAAATGGACTTAAAAATAATATTGATTTGACAGAAAAAATAAGTGGGAGTCTTACAGACCACTGTCTAAGAGATGCATGAAGAAACAAAATTAGAATTTGATTTAAGGAAAAAAATGCACACACACATACATATATACATATATCATATATATACTGTTATATGAGTCAGAAAATATTAAAATATGCATTAAACACATATATCTATCATATAGAGTTAGTGAAATTTGAGATGAAAGAAAAATCTCATTATTGGAATGAAACAAATTTGTGTTTAAAGCTGTTAAAGAAAGAAGCAAGATAAATCTGGAGGGAAAGGATGTCTGAGACAGAACTGAACTAAGTGGACTTATCCTGGGTAGAAGTGAAGGATGGTAGGACCGGAGCTTCTCCACTCTGAAAATTTCTTTAAAAAGGGTTTTCTTTCTTATAAAATGTATAATTGAGGCCTAAGCTATAAAAGTATATATTATGAAATAGCTTTGTAAAATGTTTGTACCTAATGAGTATTTCCAACAAAAGTAGAAGAGATTATCCATTCTACTGCGTTTATGTTAGCACTGAGTATTGTCATGAAAAAATAAAATGCTGGGACCAGCAGTTAGCATAATGGCTATGTTGCTGGACTCCCACGTAGTCGACTGTGGTTTGAGTCCTGGACCCAGTGACTTAAAACCCACACCGGGTGTGTGTGCATGTGTGCCCAAGATCCCGAGAGGAGGAAAGAGGAGAAGGGATTGCGGCGTGGCCATCCCCCCTGGGGGGTGATCTCTTGCTTTCTGTCTCTCTGTCTGTCTGGTGAGCGCACGCGTCCTATAGCAAAAAAAAAACAAAAACAAAAACAAAAAACAAAAAACAGAAACAAAAAACCTCTCCAAAAAAAATAAAATAAAATGAAATGCTAATTTAAAGAGCAAAATATGAAACCAAAACCCTCTATTCTTTGTAATGTTGAGCTTAGAATTTTTCCTGTATTTTTCTAATTGCATTTCCTTTTTTAAAATTATATATTTTTACTTTATTTTAATAGTTGTGTTTTTAAATAAACTAATATAAATTTCATAGTAATTTTAACCTGTTTAAACATTTCATAAGCATATATAATTCTAACTGCTTGTACATAAGAATTAGAAAAATTTTTGGTGTACTTTTTATTAAGTCTGATTCTTTTTTTTTTTTTTTTTTAATTTGGGAATTTATCTCAAGCAAGGAGTAAGTACTTTTTAAAAATTTTCTTTATTGCTACATCTCCCACTCCATAAAGTTTGCAGATATAGATGTCAATACCAAACGGTAGCATGTACTCTTTCCATACTGTTTTAGTCTGTTATTGCTTTGCTAACAGAAATATCTGACAGTAAATTTTAAAGAAATGGAGGTTTATTTGACTCACAATTGCACTGATGAAAAGTTCAAAGGCATAGGACTGATCTCAGGCCAGCCTACAACATGGCCAACAGAAGCAGGGAGAGTAGCAGGCTGTTGCAGAGAGAAAGAAACTGCAGGCCGCTCAGCGACCTGCTCTTATGAGAACTACCTGTTTCTTATGAGAGCTAAAACTCAGTTCTTTCAGGAGACAGCATTAATTCTACTCATTAGCCTGGCACCTCCATGAATCAGTGGCCACTGAATCACTACTCAATAAGACTACATTCCAATACATGAATTTTGGGGGGGGGGAAACCATTATCTAAACCATAACACATATATGTTAACATAAATTGTCTCTTCCATGAGTGAGAACTGAGGGAGGGAGAAAGAGATGGAGGGACAGTACTTGCATTAGGATCTTTTTTATTTTTTAACTTTAAGAATTATTTAACTTTATTTAATTTAATAATTTATTTACTTATTTTTTTAAGAATTATTTTATTTAACTTTATTTATTATTATCATCATTATTGTTTTCCAGTTTGATCAGAGAGGGACAGAGAGACAGAGAGAGAGGAAGTGAGAAAGCAAGCCACCAGATCTGAGACTTGAACCACGGTCGGCCATGCGGGAGTCCAGCGCCTTTAACCACCATGCCACTTGCCAGCCCCTATTTACTTATTTTTAATTTGACCAGAGAGAGACAGAGAGAGAGGGAGAAAGTGAGAAAACAACCACCAGGACCAGGACTCAAACTGCAATCAGCAACTTGGAAGTTCGATGCTTTAACTACCATGCCACCTGCTGGCATCCCCCACCATAAGATCATCTTCTTCTTCTTCTTTTTTTTTTTTTTTGTTTTAAGAGATATTTTTGCTATAGGGTGTATACGTTTGATGAAGAGAGAGAGAGAGATAAGGAGACAGAAACTGAGAAATCACCCCCTCGGGGGAGATGGCCACGCTGCAATCCTTTTTCCACCACTCTCCTCTTAGAATTCTAGGTACCCATGCACACGTGTCTGGTGTGATTTTTTAGCCGCCAGGTCTGGGACTTGAACTGTGGTCTACTATGTGAGAGTCCAGCGATGTAACCATTATGCCATCTGCTGGTCTCTCCAAATAGGATCTTAATATCATGATTCACTCCCACTCTCAGTTAGCCCTGGATCATGGCTCCACATGTACCCAATTTTCTCAGGGAGTTCTCTAGAAACTTTCCATGTGGGTCAGTCTAGCACAGTATTGCATTTTACAACTATACCACCATACAGCCTCTATATTAATATCTTTTAAATTGAGATCTCTGAGCAATATCCTATTGATATTTAAAAATAGTAGTATTTATGAAGAATAGTAAAGAAATACAAATTTCAAGTTTATACAGAAAAATTCAGGGAGTACATGCTTTGTTGGAAAAATAAACTGTGGGAAAAATTAGAGTTGTTGAACATATTGAATCTTTCTGCAAAGAACAGAAAGAGCAATGGGATTATGAATATGTATTCAATAAATTAATGGGCAAAATGAAATAAATGACACAATAAAAGTTAGACAATGTGTTTTTGCAGAGTGGGGAAAAAGCAGTTCCCTTTTCTTCAATACACACACACACACCCACACACACACACATACACACTGGACTGATAATGCTGAAGGAGACTAAGGAAAAATCATGGGAAGATAAGTGAAAATTTAAGACTTTTTATGGCCTGACATAATGAGATGAACATTAATAAGGTCTTTCATTATAGTTACATAAATTGGGCTTTAATTTGTGACCATTGAGAAAACGGCTCCTTATGAAAGATTAAATTTGCTTTTATTGAATGTAATAAATAAAAATTGCACATTAAATATTTGAATAATGTGCATTTAGAAACAGTTTTATCAAGTGCAGGTACTGTGGTTTATTAATTTTTAAAATTATGGCCTAAATTAGTGCCTGTTCATTATAAGGGATCACTGTTTTTTGAACAAACGAGTGAGTGATGGTGAAATGGAGTGTTTGATAGGGTCAAATTTTAGATAGTGCAATTAACACCGCATATGTAGAAAGAACGTGCACAATAGTGTAAAATCCTAGAGAAGTATTTTTATTTAACAGTAAATAGCTGTTTACACTTAAACTGTTAAGAATACAGTTTTTATTTAAATAGACTGTAAATTATGGCCTTTCAATTATGCACAAGATAATATTGTTAATGGTGTTAGGAAAACTGCGTAGTCTTATCATTTAATCTTCATCAATGACTGGTTTATACCAGACATAAGCTAATATATCTCAACCAAATAACAAAAGTTGAGCACAAAATGAGAAGAATATCATAGAAGAGGAAAAATGACAGTGATTTTGGAAAAAGATGAACTTATGCTTGTCTGTGCATGTTTTTACAACAGCTTTACAGATAACATTTTTTAAATTTAAAGGTTAAATAACAGGGCTCTCCTGTCCTTCTCATCATGTCCTATTTATTGACATCACCAACAATGATATTCTATATCATGCAAAGTCATGTAGAATACTATTAATACAGTAGTAATATCTCTGCAGTCCCATATTTAATTCCCCCATGTGATAGCATTCACTATTATCTCTTTTTTTACAGTTGTTAATGATGGGATATTACTATTAAACAATTATTAAGCAGAACTGTAAGGAACTGCTAAGTAGTGTTACAATAGGCCACAGAATTGACCGTACCAGAAGTTAGAAGGATTCTGATATTTTCATGAATCTGCCTGAGCATCCTATCAACCTTGGAACATTTATAAGACAGGGGTAACAACAGGCATTAAACCAGAACACTTTCATTTTTTTCAGAATGAAATATTTAATACATACACACATTATATATTGAAATACATACAGACACATTATATATGCAATATAAAGATTAATATTGAAATTGACACAGTACAGTCACCATTATATGTGAGAAATAGAACAATATTATTTTTTTACCCCTTTTCTTTAACAATTACTGATTTCCTCTCTCCTTCACAAAGTTTTTGAATTTTGTGAACGATCACATTTATGTGATAACTGATAACTGATAATTGAAAGACATGAACTAACCATGGGGAAAACTGTATAATATCACATATCTTTTATTTCTTCAAATGTAATTTGTGTTTAAATTCAATATTTTTGTAAAGGTTTTTGCCACAGGACACATCTCATGTGTGAGTGAGAGACAGGGAAAGAGAAAGTGAGAAATCACCTCCCAAGGGGGATGGTCATGCCACGATCCCTTCTCCTCTATTCTCCTCCTGGGATTTTGGGCATGCACACACATGCTCCTGGTGTGATTTTCAAGACGCCAGATCTGGGACTCAAACCATGGTTGGCCATGTGGGAGTTCAGGCGCCTTAAACACAACACCATTTGCTGCCCTTCAGATTCAATTTTGATGTTTTAAGTAATATGAAAAAATGGAGAGATATAAGAAATTATTCTGGTCACTGCTACTCTGTTCTCTTATAATGAACTCTTTGGGACACCTACTGGCAGGGTTCTAGTAGCTTCTTGAACATATCTTAGTACTTCTATTTCTTTACAATTCCGTTGATGTTACATTAGCTTGAACACATTGTTTCTATTTCTCACAGACTTCAACTCTTAACTATTCACACAAAATTTTGATGTTGCTATAGTTTTTCTAAGTGAATTTTCAACTGCCTCATTAGTTTGGTGACTGGCACCAGAATTTTCTTTTAACATGCAGAAGTAATTTACTCTCAAGTGTTAGAATCCTTAACTCTTAAAGAACTCTGCACTTGGGACCAGCAGTTAGGGTAATGGCTATGTCGCTGGACTCCCACGTAGTCGACTGCGGTTCGAGTCCCGGACCCGGCGGCTTAAACTCACGCCGGGCGCGTGTGCATGCGTGCCCAAGATCCCGAGAGGAGAATGGAGGAGAAGGGATTGAGGCGTGGCCATCCCCCCTGGGGGGTGATTTCCTGCTTTCTATCTCTCTGCCTCTCTCTGTCTGTCTGGCGACCGCACGCGCCCTATAGCGAAAACCTCTCCAGAAAAAAAAAAAAAAAAAAAAAAAAAAAAAGAACTCTGCACTTGTTCTTATTACTTGGTTAAAAAAAAAAAAAGTGCTTTGACAAAGCCCAAAAATGTATAACAGGTTGTCTAAAAGCACTTCTATAACATTTGGGTTTTATTCCAAGGCAATCAATAGAATTAATGCTGCTACAACCAAAAAAATGGGGAAAAAACATAAAAACAATGTCAGAGGTAGAAATTAGACTATAACTGAACGACATCAAATACATTATTTTTATTTGTACAGGTGGCATTAACATTTATAAGAAAGTAAAGAAAGGTTTTGCTATGTCACAGATTAGCAATGTAAACTTTTGTGATAGTGAGAATCACAATTTTAAGGAAAATCAAAAGTAAGGGATATCTATTAGATTTAGAAACATTAGGTACTCAACAAAGTACAATTTCCCCAGTTCCAATACCCTATAGTTAAGAAAAATCTGGCTGAGTAGGGTCCACAGCTTCTCCTCACTATAGTTGACTGGGTTGATAAATACTGTGTAGATGACTAGGGCTTAGTGACTAAGAAGCAAACAGGATTAGGTATTTGCATTTGAATCATCTTTAAAGCTACTCAAAGGTCTTTGGAACATAGAATAGCTGTTCTTTTTAAATAATTATTTATTTAATATTATTATTTTTTTTTTTGGAGAGGTTTTTGCTATAGGGCGTGTGCGCTCGCCAGACAGAGAGAGACAGAGAGACAGAAAGAGAGAAATCACCCCCCAGGGGGGATGGCCAAGCTGCAATCCCTTCTCCTGCATTCTCCTCTAGGGATCTTGGGCACGTACACACACGCGCCCGACATGAGTTTTTTAAGTCACCGGGTCCAGGATGTGAACCGTAATCGACTATGTGGGAGTCCAGCGACATAGCCATTACGTAACTGCTGGTCCCATTATTGTTATTTTTAATTTGATGAGAGAGAGAGAGAAAGAGAGAGAAAGCAAGCCACCAGGTTCAGGACTTGAACTGCAGTTGGTCATGTGGTAGACCAGCACCTTAAGCACCATGCCATCTGCCGGCCCCCTAGAATAGCTGCTTTAAAACAAAATCTGATTTCTCCATTGGCAGGGAGACATGTGTTTGTGTATCATTAAAACATCTTTATCAGGCAGAGGACATCATACCTGATTTCCTGTATATGGAATTTCTAGCTACTGGACATAATAGAGACTAAGAGAGGGCTAGACATAATAGATTAAAGATGAAAAATCACAGTAAATAATACTTGAATAAATAACTCTGAGAAAAAGATACCAACATTTCATGCAGTTATTAAAAGGGATACCATTATTTCATACAATCATAAACTGACTGCATTTTATGAAAGGACAGAAAACATTTCATCTTAATCTCTATTATCATACTTTTATTTCCTGATAGTGCCTTAAATTTTTCTAAATATCCTGATTTTCTTTATAGTACTGAAATAATCTCTCCAGATATTTTTGTGTTTGTAGCTTTTTTTACTCTACATTAGAATTTATTCAAAGTACGGGAAGATTCTTATGCTATGATATTCTAAGTCAGTTCAGAAATTAAAATTACATTTAATATATTAATGTCTTCAATTTTCAGTTATAATTTTTTTCCAAAAACCATACAAGTACTTCTTAAAAGACATTGTTTTATGATTAATATATTATGGGTTGTTGGAAAAGTCATGATGCATTTTTGTGTAGAAAAACAGAAAAAATATATCATCACTTTTCCAATGACCCAATATATGTATTAATAAAGACCCCCACTGCAAATTTTTAAAGATCTTAAAGTTCGGGGCCGGCAAGTGGCATGGTGGTTGAGGGCGCTGGACTCCCACATGGCCGACCACGGTTCAAGTCTCAGACCTGGTGGCTTGCTTTCTCACTTCCTCTCTCTCTCTGTGTGTCTCTGATCAAACTGGAAAATAATAATGATAATAATAATAAATAAAGTTAAATAAAATAAAAAAAAAGAGTTTAAAAAAAAAGATCTTAAAGTTCATGGGAAGTGTAAGGGACTCAAAAACAAATAAAATGAAACAAAAACAAAAACATGGTTAATAGACCCACACTTTCAAATTTCAAAACTTATAATAAAAATATAATCATTAATGTGTATACTACGAACATAGAATATGTATATAAATCAATGAACTGTAACTCAGAGTTCAGTTAAAAAGTCATATATTTATGGTCAACAATTTTGATAAGGATACCAAGACAATGAAATGAAACAATACTCTTCAAAAAATGGTATGGGGAACTAGAAAAACTGGAAATTTACATGCAAAAGAATCAACACCTATCTCACACCATATACAAAATTTAAATGTACCAGCTAAAATGTTCGAACTATAGGAGAAAATGTAACTTTACATCTTCATGACCTTGGAGGAAGCAATGTATTCTTAAATATGACACTAAAAGTGAAAACAACAAAAGAAAAACATAAATTAGGCTTCATCAAGATAAAGAACTTTTTCTTTCAAAAGACATTAGAAAGAAGTGAAGAGACAACCCACAGAGTGGGAGGTCATATGAGGGGACTTTAGAAACTTTGTTTTGCAAAATATTTGAAATTTATGGACAATTTTTAAGTGATATTTATTTTCCATGAACTTTTTGAAGACCCTTTGTATTTGCAGATCATGTGTCTGATAAGGGTCTAGTATCCAAAAATCTATAAGAACTTATATGCTGCAGCAATAGAAATAAGAACCCTAGGCTGGCAGGTAGCATGGTGGTTAAGGGTGCTGGACTCCCACATGGCTGACCATGGTTCGAGTCCTGGACCTGGCAGCTTGCTTTCTCTCTCTCTCTCCCCTTCTCTGGTCAAATTAAAATAAATAAATAAAGTTAAATAAAATATATATTTTTTAAAAGAATAACCCAATTTAAAATGAGCAAAGGTCTTGAGTGGATACTTCTCCATGTATGAATGGCCAAATAAGCTCATGAAAAAAAGGCTCATCACCATTAGTCACTACAGATAGGGAATTTAAAACAACTTTGAGAGGGCCAGCCAATGTCTTGGTGGTAAAAGCAACAGAATCCCACATGGCCTACTGTGCAGTTTGAGTCCCAAACCTGAGGGCTTGAAGAATACCCTGGGATCATGTACATGCTTGCCCAAGATCCCCAAAGGAGTGAGAAACAAAGAAGCAGGAATTGCAAGGTGACTATTCCTTACGAAAAAAATTTTCTTACTTTTCTTTTCTCTCAGTCTCTTTCCACATGTGCACGTGCCCTCTGGCAATTAAAAACAAAAACAAAAACAAACTAGAGATAATACTGGATTCTCACATACCGAACCATAGTTCCAGTCCTGGATCCAGTAACTTGAAGATCACACAGTGTACATGTATACATGTGTGCCCATTGTCCCAAGAGGAGAAGGGATTGCTGCGTGGCCATCCCCACTGGGACGTGATTTCTCACTTTTCCTCTCTCTCTTTCCAGTCAGTGTGTGCACTCTAGGGCAAAAATAAAAATGACAAAAAAGTTTGGTACTACTTGGTACATGATGGGTCAATAAGATGAAAAGAGAGTCCAAATATATTTCTAACTGCATGCACACGCACACACACGCACACTTTTCCCTGCATGTATACTATCTCAAATCATTGCTAAAGAATACTTTATTCAATAATGCTATGTATGTAATAGGCCAGCATTCCTTAAAGGCATTTTAACTATTTTTTCAATTCATCTATTAAAAATTGTATATATTTATAGTATACAATGTAGTGTTTTAAAATATGTATACCTTGTGGAATGACTCAGTTGACCTAATTAACCTGCATTATCTCACATGCTTTTTTTTTTTTTTTTTGAGAGAGAGATTTTGCTATAAGGAATGTATGCTTCCTGGAGAGACAGAGAGAAAGAAAGTGAGAAATCTCCTCCCCCATCCCCCCCTCAAAGGAGTGACCATGCTGCAATCCCTTCCCCTCCATTCTCTTCCATTCTGGGATTTTGGGCATGCACACACATGTGCCTAGTGCCATATTCAAGCCTCTGAGACTCAAACCACGATTGTCCATGTGTGAGTCCAGCACCTTAACCACTATGTCACCTGCTGACCCCTCACATACTTTTTTAATGATAGGAACACTCCGAATCTGCCATTAGCAATGTTCAAATATACTTATTAATTATAATCATCATGTTGTATAATAGATCTCTTGAACTTATTTCTAAACAAGATTTTAAATAAAATTATGAATATGTAAAAGTCATACAAAAGAGAGAATGAGAATTTGAGAGTTTCTTTTTAAATTCTGGTGAGAATATCTGCATAAACACAGAAGAATACAGAGGTAACAATGAAATTTGACTGTGAAATTTTTTTAATTTGAGAAAAATCATTTATAATGTATTTTCAGTAAATATCAATTTTAATATATAAAGATCTTTTGTTAGTCAAATGAAAATAACAATCAGTCTAACGGCCAAAAGAACACATAGTTCAAGTAAAAAATAAGATTTTGAACAAAATCATAAAATAATCTGAATTGTACCAATAATTAAAGAAATAAACTTGTAAACAATGATGTAATATCATTTCTACCATTCGATTTAGCAAAAAGAAAAATATCTGCTAATAAATGATTTTGATGGAGTTGAAGAAAAATGAGTATTCAATTGCCATATATTATTAAAGTCTGTGCCAATTATTAAAATTGCTTTGCAGTAATTTGACCTCGAAAAGAAACAGGCTATTTCCTTTGCTTAGTGAATCTTGTCTCAAAAATCTTGTCTCACTCATTGTTAGCAAAGATGTTTGTAGACTAGTATTACATAAAATGAAGATAGCCTACATTTCCAAATGTTTAGAGACAACCTAACTATTAGTAAGATAGTAACCTGATATATGATGATGTAGATATATTTCCTGGCTATATTTTCAAAGAAACATCAAAAACAGTGTATTGTGATTTATTTGGGGATCTGGAAGAAAAAGAGATTACTTTTCATAAAGAATATTTTATAGGTAAGTAACTCTTAAATATTTGAAGAAATTTCCTGTTGCAAAGGAAAGCACTGGTTGAGAAAACAGACTTTTGATGTTAGGTAGCCCTGTATTTATGCTTGGTTTTGTCTCTTAGTACATCTTGGGCAATTACTCAAGCTCTTTTCTTTTTTTTGAGAGAATTTTGGTAAAAGGCAAATGCACTCACTGTAGAGACAGAGATAGACAGCAAAACATTACCCCCAGGGAGGATGGCAAGGCCTCAGTCCCTTCTCCTCCATTCTCCTGTAGGGATTTTGGGCATACACGCACTTGTATGTGGCATGAGTTTTAAACTACCAGGTCTGGGACTTGAACCGTGATCGACTGTGTGGGAGTCCAGTGATATAACCATTATGCCATCTGTTTATCCCTACTCAAGCTCTTTTAGCCTTAGTTTCCTCTCTGTAAAGTAACAGTAAAAATGGTGGTCATCACAAGAGCTATTATAAGTATTAAATAAAGGGCTGACCCCATAACACAATGGGTAAGTGCTGTGCCTAATATGCAGTTCAGGTCCTGGTTCTAGCAACTTGAAAAACATGCTGAGTGGGTGAATGTGCATTTCAGAAACACTGACTGGATGAAAAAATAAGGAAAAAGGGTTGCTGCGTGGCTCATCCCACTGAAGGGTACTTTCTGTATTTCTGTTGGGTACATGTGCCCTATGGCAATAAAAACATAAATAAATAAAAGTAACACAAGGCCTGGAATTCAGTGAACATTTCATTGCCAAGGAGTATATGTACTCACTAGAAGGAGACAGAAAAAGAAAAGGAGAGGACAAAAGCACCCCACGCCCTCCCAGTGGGATGTGGTCGAACGGTGATCTTGTCTCCTCTATCTCAGTGGAATATTGGCCATGCACATACACCTGTCTGGTGTGTTTCGAAAGCTTCCAGAGCCAGGACCTGAACCACTTGGTTTGCCCATGTAGAATCTGGCTCCCTTAACCACAAGGCCATGGGGCTGACCCTGGAATTGCCACTAATATTTTTATTGCTAATAGTAACAGTACTTGTGCAAGATGATTGGATGTATTTTTGACTTCCAATGGCAGAGGTTGTCAAGACATCCTTGCACTGATTATTGGTCTAAACTGGAAGTTCTATGATAAGCTAATGTGTCAGTATCATTGTTTTGTAATTACTTACTTATATAGTACTTTACCAAAGTTTAAAGATCGCTTCTTCTCTTTTAGAGCTGAATCTGTATTGTTGCTATAAAAAGTTGTCCTACTCTCCTGCTTTACAAAAAGCTACTTTGAGTGGGAGAGAAAGAGGTGCAGTTATTTACAGCCATCGTATTGAGAGTTGCTGGCGACTCTGGGTGTGTCAACTGGGAGTGTGCCACGCACGAAGAGATCACGTGCGCACAAGTTATGCTTTTTTGCTGTGGATGGGAACTGGCTTAAAGTCAGTAAACAGGACGTTCTGAGTAGTCTAAAGGGTTAGGAATCATTGTAGACTATATTCAGAATAAATGAATCTGAGTTGCCTCTGTAATTCTAAAAGCCAATAAAATTCTGGGCATGATGAAGGAAAAAGAGCAACTTAACCTTTATGTTAACACCATTGTGTCTTCCTTTAAAATAGCAAGTGTAGTTCTGGTTATTAAATCTCAAAAAAGACACATTCTTAGAACTGAAATTAGGAGGTCAAAGGTAGTGAGCATTTTAATAGTTCTTAATGCATACATATATATGTACACACATATGTATATGTGTTTATATGTACATGTACTACATAAACATTTACATATTAATGTTTGCGAGGACCACAATTTACCTTGTTATCAGTGCTGTTAAAGCAATATCAGTTTCTGCAGTACATAATGTCATTTACCAAATAAACTGTTTTTCAAGGCATAAAGTTATATTCTGAAGTTAATGTAATTTTTACCAAATTTAGACATTTTCTCATCTTCGTTTCTATTTATGTTTTCTTTTGTCTAAATTGTGTATTTGTATTCTGATCATGATTAGGGTCTTGATTTTCTATTTACAAATTAAAACTATCTCATTTCATGTATATAAGTATCCCTGAGGTTTTATATAGTGAATTCTAGAAGCTAATGTTAATCTCTTACTTGTCTGACTCTATAATGCTGTACTTAGAGTTATACTTACTATATTTGGTGGTGCATTAATAGAAAATAGAATGGATTTTTTTTTTTTAATTCAACTCACAAAAGTAGGTGGTTGTAGACATTTCTACCAGAATCTGGAATATACTCAACTCTTAATACTCATTATGAGTATCTCTGAGAAATTTTCTTTTTGAAGTGCTTTATGGATAATTTATTAGGGTTTTGTGAGAAGATCTTTTTTATGCTGACATTTTCTGAAAATGTATTAGTTTTTTTTTTTTTTTTTTTTTTTTTTTTTTAATGTAGGTACTGATTTTACCTGCTACATATTTGATGTAGTTACTGATTTCTAAACCCAGTTCTTCTGCTAACTTGTCGGTAGACCTTTGACAAGTCGCTTAACTGCTGTGTTTCCTCAACCACAAAACGAAGTATTTGTCTGAGGTGTGTCTACCCTCGGCACTGGCCGTGCATTCCGATTCATTTGTACTGCACCATGGCTGTCTTGCATGCAGCTACATCTTTGGAATATGCAAATGAACTTGAAGGTGTCTGTGGCCTGCCATGAGCTAACTTCTCTCTCCACCTCATTCTTGAACCCTTTTCCAGTGCAGCAATTTCACAGGCTTAGAATCTCAAAACCAGATGTTAGGAAATCATATTTAGTCATTAAATATGCACAAAATTAAAGCAAAATGTGGAGCATTTTTTTAATCTTCCTGGCTTTTTGCCTCTTATTCACCATCTTGCCATTCACAAACTTAAAGTTGCCTTCCGATGGAGAGTTATCATGCAAACTCCATAATACAAAAATTGCAAAAAAGTACATGATACAGGAGTCACAAATAAACATAGTTGAAGCTTCTTATTACTTTTTAGATTTAGTTTAAAAACCATCCGAGGAAGAATGTGATGAATCCATCTAACTGTCAGTTACATTTTAAATATTTTGTAGATGCAAAAATTCCAAATAATTAACTAAACAGAGTTAACTTATTCTACTCAATAAGTTAAGTGGAATGACCTTTGACAGTCTGTTTGTAATAACTAACAGTATATTTTAATTAGTTTTGTAATTAGGAAAAGACATCCCTAAAGTTTAAGACTCTTGGGGACAAAATTAAACTTCTAAAAACTTTTAAAATGTTTAGTTTCATAAATGTTTCTCTCTTAATTAAAAAATAAAAAGTCTTTTTGTATTTTAAAAATCTGGGTACGTTATTTAAAAAGATCGTGTACATAACTTAGAACCGTACCTGCTCTACCACTGCATACCAAATTTCTAGTGTATTAGAAACTATGTAGCCCACAGGTAAATAATAACAGTTCTGAAAGTAAGAAATTTAGTGATTTGCAAGAATCTGGATTTAAAATTCCAGTCAAACAAAAACTGATTTTATACACATACAAGTTTAGTTTAGAAGATAGGTACAATGAAATCTATGTAAAGTTTACAAGCAGCTTCAATAATTACTAAATACGAGTTAAAATAAATAGGGGACACATATCTTCCATGCTCAGTTTGTTGTTTATCTTACACTTGAACTCTCCCCTCATTTCGTCCTTTTAAATAATACTCTACTAAAGTGAATCTCTGATTAATATTTAAATGTGCATGAAGAGAAATAGGTAACCTAATCAGAGAAAATAATTAACAAGCTACCTCATTCTCATATCCCTGACTTCTTATAAGGAAGCATATATCTTGATTACGATAATGTCATTCCCTTTGACCTCCTTTCAGATTCGAAGCTTAATATATTTCATGATTGCATGGACTCGCTAACATTTAATTATAGTTCTTAAATATTTTATGAATATGCTGCTTATGTACTAGTTTATCCTAAAATCCATTTTTCCCTCCCTCATGATACCAAGGATTATTTTTTTTTCTTGTAGACAATACTATGATAGAATTTAAGAACAAGTTTCTTTAGTCTAAGCAGGAATCACTGAAATATGTTTTGGGGTAACAAAAATGTTTTTTATGCTTTTATTTTTTATACTGACAAACAAAATAAATCTCTATGGATTAATGTAGAATATTTGTGTTCTGATTGTTGACCCCTACAATTTTGGGGGCAGGGCTAAAACATTTTGCAGGTATACGAAAAGTATGGATCTAAACATTCTACATGTAGGGCCAGCTCAGTGGTGCAATGATAATACACTGCTCAAGAGAAGCCAGATCCCACACAGCCAGCAGTTGGGCTCTCTGGCTGATCAGTCTGAAACACTTCAGACGAGCATACCTGACGTGTGGCTCAAGTAACCCAGTCAGGGACTTGAACTGCACCATTGACCGTGTAGGATCCAGCTGCCTCAACCACCATACCACCAACTGGCCCATAACTGACTCGTTTTAATTTATAGTTATTGTAAAGTTTGCTGTTATTTTTTTTTTGTTCACAATCAAGATGACACAATTTTTACATTAAAAACAAAGAGAAAAGGTACTGGGTGTTATCTTTTTTACAAATAATAAATTTTGTAAAACCATTCCATACACCTAATAAAGTTATAAAACTGGTTCAAAAAGTATTAACATAGTTACATGTTTCAAAACTACATGAGCTTTGGGGACCAGCAGGTAGTGTAGTGGTTGAGTCACTGGACTTCAACATGGTTGATTGCACTTCAAGCCCTGGGCCCAGCAACTTAAAACTCACATTGGGGAGACCAGCAGGTGGTGTGATGGTTAAGGCACTGGGCACTCTCACTTGGCCAATCAAGGTTCAAGTTCTGGACCTGGTGGCTTGCTTTCTCACTTTCCCTTTCTCTCTCTCTCATCAAATTAAAATAAGTGAATGGGAAAAACAAACAAACAAACAAACAAACAAAAAACCCACTCTGGTTGTGTGTGCCTGTGTACCTAAAACCCTGAAGTAAGAATGGAGAAGGAGGGATTGTGGTGTGGCCATCCCCTCAGGGGGTGATTTCTCGCTTTCTTTCTCTCTGGCAAGCACACATGCCCTATAGCAAAAATCTCTCTAAATAAATAAATATATATATGCATACATACATGAGGTTTGGGTATAACCATAAGCAGAGGAAGTTCAGTAATACTGCAACCTTGAGAGTCAAAAGATGAAGTTGCAAAGAAAGGCCAGTTCTGAGTTTGAAGTGTCTTGTAATCTATGTTGAAAAGCGTGAGCTCCGTTTTAAGAGCAGTGGAAAGCTATTGAAGAGTTTTGAGTGGATGATGTCATGAGAATTGAATTTTAGAAAGTACAGTTTGCCTGCCTTAAAAGAAGGACTAAGCAACAGTGACTATAGGACTGAGAGTCCAGTTGAAGAGACAAAATTAGACAGAAAATTCTAAAATCGTGCACCAAGAGGGTGAGTACAATACCATGAAGGCTAATGTACTTACAGGACTCTGCTCACATAAGTCACAGAGGTCTGTAAGTAGGGAGAGCATTCAAAGAGAGTTGAACTGAGCATGATGTGATATTTATAGTTAGGCCGAGTCATAGTTTCAGTTCCAGTAAGCTCTAGATGAGTAGTCATTGTAATGGAGAAATTTTCACTGTGAAGAACCAAGGGTGTGCTCAACATGCGAAAGTAAAAAGTAAAAACTTCAGAGTCACAGAGCTCTGTATTTGGTGTCCTGGATCTAAGATTAGGCTACCGAGAGACCTAAGGTTAAGAGGAGGTATATCAAAGACTGGGGAGACAAGAGGAGTTTAGCAACTGAGGGTGGGTGTGAGACGCTGAACATGAACATTTAATGCCTATCACATGGTTCATTATTGGACACTGTTATACTTTGATAGGCATAGGGATTCATCTGGAAATTGTGGCAATGAAAAACTTATGGGGACCAGTAGATGGCACATTGGTTAAATCACTGGACTCTCACATAGTCTCCCGTGGTTCGAGTCCCAGACCCGGTGGCTTAACACTCATGCTAGGCGTGTGTGTGTGTGCGCGCATGGGCACGTGCAAAATCCCAATAGGAGAACGGAGGAGAAGGGATTGAACCTCTCTGTTTTTCTCTGACTCTCCAATGAGCACATACACCCTATAGCAAAACTTTCGGGGAAAAAAAAAAAAGTTTAAAAAAAAAAACAACCTACACCGGGTGGGTACATGCTCAAAATCCCAAGAATGGAGAAGGGATTGCAGCATGGCCTGGTGAGTGATTTCTTACTTTCTGTCTCTCCAGTGAGCAAAAATCTCTCTAAAGTAAAAAGAAAAGATATGACTTATGGTAAAGGTTCATGAATGGAATTTTATGTCCTCTCTCTATACATGTGTGTGTATATATATATATATATATATATATATATATATATATATATATACATACACACACACACACTCAAATATACATATTTGTATATTTATGTGTGTGTGCACATGTGTGTCTGTGTGTGTGTGTGTGTGTGTGTGTGTGTGTATGAGTTTGGGGACAAGAGGACTTCACAAAGTTCATAGAAAAATGGAATTATGGGACCAGCAGTTAGCGTAATGGCTATGTCGCTGGACTCCCATGTAGTCGACCGCGGTTCGTGTCCTGGACCCGGTGGCTTAAAACTCATGCCGGGCGCATGTGCGTGCATGCCCAAGATCCCGACAGGAGAATGGAGGAGAAGGGATTGCAGCGTGGCCATCCCCTCTGGAGGGTGATTTCTTGCTTTCTGTCTCTCTGTCTCTCTCTGTCTGGCGAGCGCACGTGCCCTATAGCAAAAACCTCTCAAAAAAAAAAAAATGGAATTACGAGTTTACTTCAGTGCAAACGTTGAAATCCATGCCCAGTATTTTATAATATGCATTTTTCATGGACTTTTGGTCCCCCCATGTATCTATATGCATATATGTCTTTGTGTATATAATATATACACATCTTTTATATAAGTCTATGCAATTAAAAATAATTATAAAATTAATATTTTATCAAGGTATTTTTCCACAGTAAAATATTTTACCATGGCACTTTGTCTTTTTATTTTGTTTATGGTACCTCTTGATACATGAAATAGTTTTTTTGTGTAAAATAATTAGACGCATTAGCATTTTCTTTACAATTTTTCTTTTAAGGTTTTTTTGCCATAGGGCCTGTGTGCTCACCAGAGTGAAAGAGAGATAGAGACAATGAGAGGAAAGTGAGAAATCATCCCCCAGGGGATGGCCACACTGCAGCCCCTTCTCCATTTTCTTCCTGGGATTTTGGGCATACACACACATGTGCCTGGAGTGATTCTTAAGCTGCCGGATCTGGGACTTGAACTATGGTCAATCATGTGGGATCCAGTGCCCTTAACCACTATACCATCTGCTGGCTCCATAAGTTTGTCTTTTGCATCTTTTATTATGATCCCTTTTTATTGTCTGAAACAAATATATTTCATATTGTTGGTTATTATTCTTATCTATAAATTCTAAAATATCTCTTGAGTTTTCTACTTAGACAATGAAATTGATTAAAAATAATGATATTTTTCTTCTTTTCTGATCTTTATATCCTTAAGTTGATGTGTTCTTTTTTTTAACTGTTTATTTAATTTTATTTATTATTCACTTATTTTAATTTGATGAGAGAGAGCGAGAGAGAGACAAAGGAAGCCGCCAGGTCCGGGACTCGAACTGTGGTCGGCCATGTGGGAGAGTCCAGCACCTTTACCACCACACCACCTGCTGGTCCCAAGTTGATGTGTTCTTATATCACTTTCCTGGTTAGGGTTTCCAGGGTAATAGGGAATAAAGCAATGATAGTAGTAATCTTACCTCTTTTGTGATGTTAAAGGTGATTATTATAATGCTTAATCATAAAGAATAGTGTTTGATGTAAGTTTTTGTTAAGCAAGGTCAATTTTATTTGTTATTTGCTAATTTTTGTGGTAATGGATAATGAGTATTATCAAATGATTATTCTACTTCATTTTAGATTAACATCTTTTTTTTTTTTTTTTTTTTTGGAGAGGTTTATGCTATAGGGCACGTGCGCTTGCCAGGAAGACAGAGAGAGACAGAGAGACAGAAAGCGAGAAATCACCCCCCAGGGGGGATGGCCACACTGCATTCCCTTCTCCTCCATTCTTCTCTAGGGATCTTGGGCATGCACGCACACACACCCGGTGTGAGTTTAAACCACCAGGTCCGGGACTCGAACTGCGGTCTACTACATGGGAGTCCAGCAACATAGCATTATACTAACTGCTAGTGGTCCCTAGATTAACATCTTGCATTTAATCTTATAATGTAGAGAATTACATGAATACATTTTTCCAATAGTAGGTCTTCCTGACATTTCTACAATGTGTCCAACTTGGTCATGTATTATATTTTTATTCATAGCTGAATTTAATTTGCTAATATTCATTTAAATATTTGCATTTTCTGGTTTGTTATTGCCTGGTTTTTAAAATAAGAACATATTGGTATGTATTTTTGGTTTCTATTCTAAACAAGCTTTTTTTTTTAATGGTTGCTATAATTTGATCTTAAAATTTTCTGGGCTTTAAGTTTTGCCATTTCATAGATTTCAATAAATAGAGTTTTAAAAATAGTGATAATGAGCCAGCCAGTGGCGTGGTGGTTAAGGCTGCAGTTTTCTACATGGCCAACTACATGGTTTGAGTCCTAGACCCGCAGATTGATAAACACACAGAGCGCATGTGTGGGCCTGTGCCCCAAATCCCGACAGTAGAATGGAGGAGAAAGGATGGGGATGTGGTCATCCCTAGAGGGGATGCTTTCTTCCTTTCCCTCTATCCAGTGAGTGCACACATCCTAGAATAAATTTTTTTAAAAAGAATGGCTTTATTTCTATTTCTTCTGATTAAATGTGTTAAGTTCGATTTCTCTAGAAAAGTCCCCATGTGGTCTAGGTTTTCCATTCAATGCCTTAACATTGTTCATAATGTTTATATGTTATTTTTTTAAATATCTACTTTAACTCTCATGTATTTTTTATAGTTTCTAACATTAGCTGTCTCTTTTCTTTGTCCTTGGTAAGACTTGCCAAATTATTGTTTACAATTTATTACTTCTCAGAGATCGAATTACTTTTTGAACCCTTTTATTTTTATCTCATTAATTGATATTTCATTCCTTTTTAATACTTAGTGTGTGTCCCTCCCATTGTTTGTTTTGCAACTCTTTAAATTAGAATTGAAGTTCTAAATGTTTTTCTGATGTTTTTGTTTGCTTTATAATATCTAATTCAACTCATGAGCTATCTAGAATTATTTTCTCACTCTCGAAAAGTAGGTGTGCTTTTTATTGTTTCTTTATTTTTTATCTCTATTTTTATTACAATTTATGTAGAGAAAATTACTTTTTTGGGAAGAGGGGAGAGATTTTTGCTGCAGGGTGCATGTGCTCACCAAAGAGACAGAGTGACAGAAAGAAAGTGGGAAATCACACCCAGTGGGGGATGACCATGTTGCAATCCCTTCTCCTCCATTCTCCTCTTGGGATTTTGGACATGGGCACACATGTGCCTGTTGTGTTTCAAGCTACCAGATCTGGTATTTGAAATACAGTCAGCCGCATGGGAATTCAGCAGTGCCTTAACCACTACGTCACCTGCTGATCTCATAATACTGTTTTTTAAAAGTGTATATATGGGCCAGCAGGTAGCATAGAAGGTTCAGATTCCAGATCTCACCTGGCCAGCTGTGGGGTTCATGTCTCAGATCTGGTAATTTGAAAATAATACTGGGCGTGTGGGCAAGCGTGCCCAAAATCTCGAGAGAAGATTGAAGGAGAAGGGACTATGGCATGGCCATCTCCCCTGAGGGGTGAATTCTCACTTTTCCTCTGTCAGTCTCTGGCGAGTTCATGCACCCTATATCAAAAACTAAAAAATACATTTTTTTAAGTGTGTTATTTCTTTTTTCATGAGAAAGAGATGGAGACAAGGTTTTGGCACCTACGATACATCCCTGCTGTCTCTCACCTTCTGCCCTTGCATCCTTTCAGCCAGCCAGAATCAAACACCCCATAGACACGCTGGGGTTATTTAGGTTAACCTGAAACCTGGGCTTTCCCACATGACTTAAATATCGTGCGGTGGTGCCCTGCTGCCTGTGCCAATGCAGCTGGCTGGACCTGCTTTTCAACTTTTTGTTGACTACGTGTACTAGTAAAACAACATAATCCCTTCAAATTCTCGTACTGGGAAATAATTTCACCTAGGCCATATAGTCGTTTGTATAATTGAAAGATACAGTAATTAGCATAATAAAAGAACTTAGCAGTATTTGAGATATAGAAAGAAGTCAATAGTGATTATGCTATAAAAAATTCATGATGGTATTTAATACTAAGTGGTTTTCTAATGGGAGTTATCTTAGTAGGATTACCAAAGTTTATAATTCTTAGAACATTTTACTTTTTTTGAGAGAGATTTTTGCTATAGGATGTGTGTGCTCGCTGGAGAAACAGACACAGAAAGCAAGAAACCACACCCTGGAAGGAATGTCCACGTTGTAATCCCTCCTCCTCCATTCTACTCTTGGGATCTTAGGCACGCGTGCCCAGTGTGAGTTTTAAGCCACTGGGTCCGGGACATAGACTGTGTTCCACTATGTGAGAGTCCAGTGATGTAACCATTATGCCACGTGTTGGTCCCAAGTACATTTTAAAATAATGATTTTTACTTTCACTTAAGGTTTTCAATTTATAATTTTTTTCTCATCATCTCTTTTTGCATCTTCTGTCTGCAAATAACGTTTTTCATTTTTTTTGTCAAATAGAATTTATTTTCCTATGAAAGTAACTGTCATAAATAACCTAATACTGATCTTTTTAGTAAAGAGATTAAAATTTTACTCTAATGTAAATTATTATTTAAATATATTTGAAATATAAGGAAGTATTACCATGTGTAGTATTGATTACCAAAAAATGCCAGTTTCTGAATTTGTATTCACTGCTACCCAATTCTCTTTTTTTTTTTTTTTGAGAGATTTTTGAGGTAGGGCTCGTGCATTTGCCAGAGAGACAGAGACAGAAAACGAGAAATCACTTCCTTCTTAGGAGGTAGGGCATGACATAATCCCTCTCTTCCATTTTCCTATTGGGATTTTAAGCATGCATGCACACATGCCCGGTGTGTTTCAAGGCACTGGATCCAGGACTGAAACCGCAGCTGACCACATGTGAGTCCAGTGCCTTAACCACTACACCACCTACTGGCCTCACTACCCAATTTTTAAAGTATTATCTCGCAAAAAGTGTAATATAAATAAAATATTCATACATAAAAATATTCTAATGGAAAATAACAAAAAGACTAATGGTAAAAACTATATTAAAGTTAGGCCAGCCAGTAGGCTAGTAGCTAAGGTGCCTGGATCCCACATGGCCGACCATGAAGTTCGAGTCCTGGATCTAGCAACTTGAGAAATACATCAGATGCATGTGTGTGTGTGTCTCAAATCCTGAGAGCAGGGAGAAATGGAGGAAAAGGGATTAAGGTGTGACCATGCCCCATGGTGGACAGGGAAGCTTTCTTCTCTCCCTCTTTCTCTTTTTCTGCCTCCCCCTTTCTCTCTTGGCCAACCACATATGCCTTCTGGCAAATAAAAAAAAATACTGAAGTCTAACAGAATGAACATTTGGGGATTATTTAATCAGAATTAAAACTCTTGAAAAAAATTTCTTAAGCTTTCCCTGATAAAATAAGAGGAAAGCAAAACTGAATTCATAGAGCTTACAATTTACATTTCCTAGTGAAAAAGAAAAATCCACTAGTATGTACTTTTTTTTTTTTTTTTTAACTGAGGGAAATGAATATTTAAAGTGCAGGACAGATAAACTTTTTGGTTGGCAGCAGAAAAAGTATTATGTATATAGTATGTATATAGTATGTCTAAAAACTCTTTTAATAATATTCACAGGCCAACAGGTAGCATGAAGGTTAAGGCAGCTGGATCCCATGTGGCCAACTAAGTGGTCTGAGCCCTGGACCCCAGGGCTTGGAGAACATACCTGGTGCATTTGTGTGTATGCCCAGAATCCTAAAGGAGAATGGAGAAGGGATTGTGGCATGGTCACCTCCCCCCAGGGGATGATTTTCCTCTCTCTTTCTGTCAGTTTCTGGCAAGTGCACACTCACTATAGTAACCTGAGAAAAAAACTGTAATATTTACAATATCAGTAATATTATTTACTTTAGGTATACAGGTAAGAAGGAGTATGTGACTGCTTTTCCTGCAGTCATTAAGAAATGATGGTCTTGGGACCAGCAGTAAGCATAATGGCTATGTTGCTGCACTCACATGTAGTCGATCGTGGTTCGAGTCCTGGACCCAGTGACTTAAACTCACGCTGGGCACTTGTGCGTGCGTGCCCACCCAAGATCCCGAGAGGAGAATGGAGGAGAAGGGATTGTGGCGTGGCCATCCTCCTTGGGAGGTGATTTCTTGCTTTCTATCTCTCCTTCTCTGTCTGTCTGTCTGGCGAGCACACGTGCCCTATAGCAAAAAAAAAAAAAAAAGCTAAAAAAAAAAAAAAACTAAAAAAAAGAAATGATGGTCTTTTTTTTTTTTTTTTTTTTTTTCCTTCCAGAGAGAGAGATATTTGCTGTAGGACATGTGTGCACTTGCTGGGGAGACAGAGAGAAAGTGAGAAATAACCTCCTGGGGGGATGGTCATGCTGCAATTCCTTCTCCTCTATTCTCCTGTCGAGATTTTGGGCAAGCACACACATGCACCTGATGTGAGTTTTAAGCTGCCCAGTTCAAGACTTAAATCATGGTCAGTGGCCTTGTGAGAGAGAGTCCATCACTTTAACCACTGTGCTACCCGCTTGGCCCCAAGAAATGATGGTCTCCATGCTGCTAGGTGGCGTGGTGGTTAAGGGTGCTGATCTCCCACATGACCAACTGCAATTTGAGTCCTGGATCTGGCAGCTTGCTTTCTCATTTTCCCTCTCTCTCACTCAGTCCTTCTCTGGTCAAATTAAAATAAATAAATAAATACATACATACATACATAAAGTTAAATAAAACATTATAAAAAGAAAGAAAGAAATGATTGTGTAGGATCAGCAGATGGCATAATATTTACATCGCTGGACTCCCATATAGTCTACTGTGGTTCGAATCCTCGACCCAGAGGTTTAAAACTCATTCAGGGCGCATGTACATGCATGCCCCAAATCCTGAGGAGAGTGAGGACAAGGATTGCAGTGTGGGGGTGAATTCTCATTTCCTGTCTTTCTTTCTCTCTCTGTCACTCTGGCAAGTGCACATGCCTTATGGCAAAAATCTCTCTCTAAACAAAACAATGATGGTCGTGGGGCCAACAAATGGCAGGGTGGTTGAGGCACTGGACTCCCACGTGACTGATCATGGTTCAAGTCCCAGACCTGGTGACTTACTTTCTCACTTTTTATTTCTCTCTCTGGTTCTTTCTAATCAAAACCAACAACATGGGACCAGCAGATGATGTGATGGTTAGGTCGCTGACTCCCATGTAGTTGGCTACTAAATATATAATAATTATTGGGGCCTATGGATAACAAAGTAAAGCGGAAGAGCGGCATCTACATGAGTCTTCTTAGTGTAAGGATGCTGACTATATGGGGAAACTGGTAAATGTAATAGTGATATAGAAGCACAGCTATTTAACTGTTGTTTGTTTGGTCGTTTAGTTTTTGCTATAGGGTGAGTGAGCTCACCAGAGAGAGACACACACAGAGAAAGAGAGAGAGAGAGAAAGGGAAAGTGAGAAATCATCCCCCTCCCCTACAGAGGACAGTCACACTGCAATCCCTTCTCTTGTCTACTTGAAATTTTGGGCACACATGTGTACATGACTGGTGTGATTTTTCAAGCTGCTGGGTCTAAGACTTCAACCACATAGTTGACCAAGTGGAATTGGAATCCAGCTCCTTAACATCCATGGCATCCATAACCCACTGTCGACTTTTCTTTCTTTTTTTTAAGTTTTTGCCGTAAGGTGCATGAGCTCGTTGGACAGAGACAGAGAGAGAGAGAGAAAGTGAGTCATATTCCCTGGGTGAGGTGGTTGTCCATGCTACAGTCCCTTCTCCTGCATTCTCCTTTTTAGATTTTGGGTACACACTTATGCACACCAGCCTGCTGTGACCCTCAGCCACTAGATCTGGAGCTCAAACCATTGTTGGCAATGTGAGAGTTAAGTGCGTTTTTTTTTTTTTTTTTTTTTTAAAGAATCACTTTATGTAGCTTTATTTATTTATTTATTTTTAATTTGTCCAGAAAGGGACAAAATGAAAGAGAGAGAGAGAGAGAGAGAGAGAGAGAGAAAGTGAGAAAGCAAGCCACCAGATTCGGGACTCGAACCGCAGTCGGCCATGTGGGAGTTCAACACCTTCAACCACCACACCACCTGCCAGCCCCATGGGAGTTCAGCACCTTAATCACCATGCCACCTTCTGGCTCCATAGTTGACATTTTTTTAGGCCAAAAGAGTCAATTACTTTAAAAAAAAACTTTTCCAATGCCCATAATACTTAAAAAAGTATTGGTTAATTATAATCCATTGCATTTGTAAAGAGATGACCAAGATATTATATTAATGCTTGCATTGATTATAACTGATCAGAAACAAATAATTCTGTATATTTGGCTTCTATATTTTTGGTAGAAATATCACTAATTGCCACTTCTCTGAAAGAACATTCGTAGTGTAATGGTATGTGCAGTATAATGAAAAACACTTTGTATGGGACGACCTTAAGTTGCTCTATATAGTGACACTTCCTTAAGATATAATCTCACAGCAGATTATTTTTAAAACTCTTTATTGAAGTATAATAGAGATACAGAAAAGTGCACATAAGTGTGTAACTTGATAAAGTTTCATAACCATACACACCCACGGAGCCACAGATTAAGATTTAAGCATAGAGACATGAGCACCTTATAAAAACTTAGGGTGACCTTATATTTTACCTGCTTGGACTTCTTACTCATTTATTTATTAAATAAAAATAAATGCTATAAATATTGTATGAATGGTACTAGGGATCATAATGTATATAAATGACGAGGCAAGGTTATAACTCTAAAAAAAATTGCTGCAAATTTGGGAGATCATAAAACAAAACAGTCAATATTTCAAAGTATCCTACAATGGCATTCTGAACCTCATCTTCCCTAGTAAGGAACAAAGACTCAAAAAATTAGAGGATCGGTCTATCTGATTGAAATGGTGGTCCTGAGGGGCCTGGTGGTGGTGCAGTGATGACGCTACTCGGCCCACGTGAGAGGTCCTGGGTTTCCATCCTGGGAATCCCTGAGCATGCAAGGGGTACATGAGCACACTCGTGTTCCTGATCCAGACCTGGCCGAGTCTGGGTTTCCAGTCTCTTTCTCTCATGGCAGAAAGAAATAAGCTTCAGGACCAGCAGATGGCATGGTGGTTAAGGCGCTGGATGTTCCCACATGGCTGACCACGGTTCAAATCCTGGACCTGGTGACTTGCTTTCTCACCTTCTCTCTCTCTTTGTCTGTGTGTGTCTCTCTGATCAAATTAAAAAAAAATGAATGAATGAATGAATAAAATTAAATAAATATTTTTTTTAAAAAAGAAAGAAGCTTAAAAACAAATTTAAATGATTGTTTTTATAAAAGCCATCATTTCACAATGCAGTTTTGAAAACATACCTTATGTATTTATGTCCATATCTTGTATGGTTTTTCCATGGCAGGAGTCATTAGTGTTCTTTTGTTTGTGTGTGTGTTTAAGTTATTTAAAATAAGTATTTTAAGAAAAATCGCCTGTGTATAATGTATAGAATGACATGGATTGGGGGAGAGGATGGAGAAAGTGAATGGATTGGGAAGCTACTGTGATATCTCCCACAAGAAGTGATTTTATCTTGAATTAGGAAGATCATGAGTGTAAATAGGTAGTAGTAACTAAGAAAAGTGTTATTTAGAATGATTGAACATGACTTGGTTATTGAACTGACAAGATTAAAGCAGAGTTTGCTGTATTTGTGAAGATCATATGTATTTCTATATGAGCTATTGGAAGAATAATTGTACTAAGATAAAATTTAAAAAATTGGGAAAGAAAACTTTTTGTTTTGCAGTCAGTTTCAGTGTGTGTGTGTGTCCGTGTGCGTGTGTCTGTGTGTGTGTATTTATGATACATAAATATTGTTTCATATCAATAAAAGTATTGCTTCATGCCAATAATTTTAGTGACTGCTTTTCATCCTCTCTTTTATTTATTTATTTATTTATTTTTTGGAGAGATTTTTGCTATAGGGCATGTGCACTCGCCGGACAGACAGAGAGAAACAGAGAAACAGAAAGTGAGAAATCATTCCCCGGGGGAATGGCCATGCCGCAATTCCATCTCCTCCGTAGTCCTCTCAGGATCTTGGGAAAGTACACACACATGCCTGACGTGAGTTTTAAGCTGCTGGAATGGGACTCTAACTGCAGTCAACTATGGGAGTTCAGTGACGTAACTGTGATGTCATCTGCTGGTCCCAGTTTCTCATCCTTTCTAAAGCCCCTGTTCTCAAAGTGTGAGAGAAAATGAGAATAGGTGAGGGCATAGGAGTTAACCCATGTTGGAAAGTAGACTCCTCAAAATTACACAAGGCTCAGCCCTCCAAATTTTGGTCAGCAACTTTATGCAGCTTTTTCTACTTGGTGTTAATTTTTTTTTTTTTAAGGATTATTTTATTTAACTTTATTCATTTTATTTATTTTAATTTGACAAGAGAGGGACAGAGCCAGAGAGAAAGAGAGAGACAGAAAGTGAGAAGGCAAGCCGCCAGGTCCAGGACTCAAATCATGGACAGCCATTTGGGAGTCCAATGCCCTTGACCACCATGCCACCTGCGCCCCTACTTGGTGTTAACTTTCACTGAAAAATATCAGTAATGGCATATGACATATTTTTGCATAGAAAAATGCATCATGACTTTCCAGAAGTTCTAATATTCTGATATACTCTTAACACTAAAGTAAACCATATAACTATTTTTTACCCTTATCATTTCGATGCAAATGCATTACTATATTACATGTATTTGAATTCCATAGTATTCATGGCTTACATAAATTTTTTCAAAGGTCCATATTTGTGATCTAAGTTATATTTCTTTCCTGTTTTTCTCTCCCTTGCTTTCTCCCTTCATCACCTTTTCTTCCTCAATCTCCCTCTCTTACAATCTCTTTCTCTCTGTTATTTTTTTCTTTCTTCTTCCTTTTCTTCCTTCTTCCCTCCGTGTTCTCTCTTTCCTTTCTCCATAACTGAAGGGAGACTAGCTACAAGAATGTGACATCTGCTATCATAATTTATTATTTATCATTGAAAAGTTAAATTGCCTTAATGAATATGGGTGGAACTGCTTGGCTGAACAAACATTCCATTAGCTGTCATAACCTAATTATCACAGTGGCATTACTGACTGAAGATTTTTGCTTTTTCTCTTTCAATTTACAAGTTTAGAAACAATTTTTACACTTGAGGTCAAGGAACTAAAAATTTATTGCTTGGTTTCCTACATCAAACAAAAATACCTATAAATTCTTAGAGGTTAGTTCAGCAAAGGTGGACGAGCCTAGAAGGAAATTGATTTGTTAAATACACACAATTCTTTTTCTACATTTAAAATTCAAATACTAATTACAAAAATATATTAACAAAACTTTCATTTCTTGTTTCAGAAAGATTTTTGCTATAGGGCACATGTGCTTGCCAGAGAGACAGAGTGAGAACTTCCCCCCACCAGGGTGATGATTATGCCATAATCCCTTCTCCTCTCTGGATTTATGAATTGCTTTATTTTTATTGTGTACCTAAAATTTCAGTAACAATGCATGTAATGAAGTTGGTCTTCACTATTTGCAGATTCCATAGTTACAAATCTGCCTACATGCTTAGATTTATTTTGATCCCCAAAGTGAACACTCAGGCACTGTGTAGTCAATCCTGGACACATGCAGAGTGGGGAAAGGTTGGAGTTACTCAGTGCACATATTCCCATTGAAGGAAATCTAAGTCACACTCTCTGTCCTGGTTTCAGTTCTCATACTATAAATACCCATCCTTTTCACAATATATTTATTGCCACATCTTTCTCATTTTCATGCTTTATGTTGGTGATCCTACTGTTTAGAATGGTCCCCAAGCATAGTGCCAAAGTCTTGTCTAGTGTGTATCAGACATGAGGGTTGCGATATGCCTTACAGAGAAATACGTGTATTGGGTAAACTTCACTCAGGAATGCGTTACACTGTCATTGACTGTGAGTTCAATATCAATCAACAATATATATTGGGAAAGCAGGTGGCGTACATAGTGTTTAAGGCTCTGTACTCCCACATGGTTAACCATGGTTTGAGTCCCAGATTTTGTGGCTTGAAATTCACCCTGGGTGCGTGCTCAAAATCCCAAGAGGAAAATGAAGGAAAAGGGACTGTAGTGTGACCATCCTCCCAGGGGATGATTTCTCGCTTTCTGTCTCTGTCTCTCTCATCTCCCTAGTGAGTGCATGTGCCCTATAACAAAAATCTCTCTACAAATCAAATAAACAAAAAGAAAAATAGTGTATATTAAATAGGTGTCTCTAAGCAGAAACACATAACAGAAGGTTATATATTGATTGGTTTATGAAAATATTGTGACCAGCGGGTTTCAAGAGTGTAACTCTAATTTTCTCTAGGAATCGTGGTTCAGTATTTGCTAATTTGGTATTCATGTGGACTTTATAAAAAGTAATTACTATGGATCAAAAGAATCAGTTGTATATATGTGAACATATCTATCAATCTATACATTTGTCCATGTCCTTCAAAAAGTTCTTGGAAAATGTGTACTATGAAAAATCTATGCAGCAGTTAGCATAATGGCTATGTCGCTGGACTCCCATGTAGTCGACCGCGGTTGGCGTCCTGGACCCGGTAGCTTAAAACTCATGCTGGGTGCATGTGCATGCATGCCCAAGATCCCAAGAGGAGAATGGAGGAGAAGGGATTGCGGCGTGACCATCCCCCCTGGGGGGTGATTTCTCGCTTTCTGTCTCTCTGTCTCTGTCTGGCGAGCGCACGCGCCCTATAGCAAAAACCTCTCCAACGGAAAAATAAAAATAAAAAAAAAAAAATTAAAAAAAATCTATGCATTGATTCAAATATTTTTAGCACAAAAATAAACTCATACTAACTTGTTATAACATGTCTGAACAGTATCTAGTTTGAAGCACTAGGATAAGAAAGACATCAGTTTGAAAAGGGCCTCTATCAGAACTTCTACCACAATTAATGGAAGAAACAATAACGAATTTATTGTGAAGATTTGGGTAAAAGAATGGTGAAATTACCACTTCACAAAATGTTTATGGGCACAATACTCAAAGAAGGCAGGAGTTTACAAATAGATACCTCCTTTTAAGAAAAGGCAAAACAGGGCCATCAGGTGACATGGTGGTTAAAGTACTGGACTCCTACATGGTCAACTGTGATTTGAGTCCCTGACCTGGCAGCCTGCTTTCTCACTTTCCTTCTCTCTCTCTGTCTCTGTTTCTCTCTGGTCAAATTAATAACAACAATAATATAATAGTAATAATAATAATAATAAGGACAATTAAATTAATAATTAAAAGAAAAGGCAAAACAATGTTGTAGATAACACCTATAGTGGCAAACCAACTGCATCAATCGATAGAGAGAGTTAATCATAGTTGTGCCTTAATTGAAGGGGACAGATGATGAACAGCAGAAACAATATAGTCAGTGCCATATTCTCTTCAGCTGGTTTGGCTTACACAATTCTGTGTGAAAAATTAAAGTTGAGCAAACTGTCTACTTGATGGGTGACAAAGTAGTTTCACTCCTATCAGCTACAGACAAGAGCAATTTTCACTGTAATTTTAAACAAGTACAGTCAAGATCCTGAAGCATTTCCTCATAAAGTTGTAACAGGAGATGACATGTGACTTTTCCAGTATGATCCTGAAGACAAAGCACAATCAAAGCAATGGCTACCAAGAGGTAGAAGTTCCAATCAAAGCCAAATTGTTAAGAACAAAGGTCATAGTAACAGATATTAAGGATGCTCAAGGTGTTCTGCTTTCTGTAAGGTCAAAGAACAGTAATATCTGTTTATTATGAGAGTGTTTTGAAAAAATTAGTCAAAGCTATAGCAGAAAAAAGCAGGCAAAAAAACTTCACCAGGGAGTCCTTCTCCACAACAGTGCCGCTGTTCATTTCTCTCATCAAACAAGGAAAATCTTGTAAGGGTTCAATGGGAAACCCTAGACATCCATCTTGTAGTCCCGATTTGGCTCCTTCTGACTTCTTTTTGTTTTTTTATCTTTAAAAAAATTTTTTTTTAATTGCCAGAATGCATCTACACTCACCAGAGTAAGCGATCACTCCTCAATGGGATGTGGTCATGCCACAATCATTTTAGCTCCATTTTTCCATTCTATCAGGATTTTGGGCTACTGGGACATGATTCAAACTGTGGTTGGCTGTGTGGGATCTGGGTTCCTACACACAGGGTTTAACTGCTCTGCTAATAAGTGGCCTTTGTTTACTGATTTTTTTTTTCCTCCTGAAACTTTTTTTAATTAATTAATTTACATTCATCCCCTAATCATCATCACTGCATATATAAAACTAGAAATGGAAAATTATTGATGATGACTTACATGATTAAGCCATCATCAATGATTTTCCATTTCTAGTTTTATATATATATATATATTTATATATATATATATATATATGTATGTATATAATATTTATTTATATATATTTACCCCCTATGTCTGACCCTCTGCCCTTTCCCACCATCTTCTCAGACTATCTCTGGTGTCTACAGTTGTCTTCCATTCCTTTTCCCCCCACATTTTATTGATCCCACAATTTCTTACATAATCTAACTACTTTCAATAGCAAGTAAGTCAGCTGGTAATTTCAAGAAAAGCAGTTTTGAATTGGTAAGGAAATTTGCTTAAAACTTAAAGCCTGGAAACAGGTTAGTATTCTGTTCAAATAGTAGATATATGAACCTACTGACAGCTCAAGAGAGGACAAAAACTCTTAAAACCAGACAACAAAGTCTAGAAGAAAAGCAGCAATATTTTAATCAAAAGTCACAGAATGCTATTTCACCAGTTCAGTCTCATGTTTAATCTATCTTCTGTTGTGGTTTGATCTTCCCGATTGAATTCTGGGATATAATATTCAACTCCAGACTTGTCCCTATGATTAAGTTGGCCATTTTCTTAGTTTTTGAACTCCTATTTCTGTGTGACTACATTTAATTTTCCTGACATAGCACTCCCTTGAGAACTTCTTGGAGATCTGGTCTGGTGCTGGTAAATTCTTTCAGGTTTTGTTTATCTGAGAATGTTCTCGTCTTTTCTTCCCATATGAAGGATAATCTTGCCAGGTACAGTATTCCTGGTTGAAATTGCTTTTCCCTTAACACTTTGAATATATTTTCCCATTCTTTCCTTGCTCGCATTGTTTCTGAGAGGTCTGCTGTTAGTCTAATGGCATATCTTTTGTAGGTAACTTGCTGTTTCTCTCTTGTGAATTTTAGTATCTTGTCTTTGTCTGTGGTTTTGGTCAGTCTGGCTATAATGTGTCTTGGAGAAGATCTTCTGGGGTTGATTTTATTTGGGGTCCTTTGTATCTCTTGGGACTGGATCTTTGAGTGCCTCTCTAGGTTCAGAAATATTTCTTGCAGGATTTCATGGAATAGATTATCACTGCCCTTATAGTCTCTTTGCCTTCTGGGATGCCAATTATCTGGATGTTTGGATGTTTGATGGTATCTAGTATTTTCTCGTATATTATTCTCAAATTTTTGGCTAATTTTCTGAGTCTTTGTCTGAGATTCTATTTTTGGTGTGATTTAGTCTGCTTTTAATACTTTCAAGAGAGATTTTGACTTCCTGTATTATTGTCTTCATCTCTAACAGTTCCAATTGATTCTTTTGTGTAATTCTTCTTTTAGATCTTGCAAGAATTTCCTCACCTCCCAGAACTCATCAGCTTCTTTCTCCTTTCTCTCCTACAGTTCATTGTCTCTCTTCTCTTCCGTCTCTGTTAGCTTCGCCATTATGAATGTTCCAAATTCTTTATTGAACATTTCCATGATTTCCATTGAACTGTCTGCAGATGAAGAGGAGTTATTCTTTTCCCTTGGAGAAGAGGTATTTTCTTGCTTTCCCATATTTCTTGTGGTCCTGCGGTGATTTCTAGTCATGGAAAGTGTGTTTCTTCCCAAACTTGAAGTTCAATCTGAGTGTCCAGGAGCGTGCAGAAAAGGAAACAGAGAAAGTAACAACAGCAACAAAAACAACCAAAAAAACTGAGAAAAAGAGAAGAAAATAACTAAGAAAGAAAAAAAAAGCTAAAACAAATTATTTATTTATTTTTTTTTAAAAAAGCAAAAATTAGAACTCACTAGTTCTCAGGAGCCATGAAGCTGTCTTCTGAGGCCTGCTCCCTTGCTTTTCCTGGGTTGGGAGGAGAGGGGATTATTAACAAGGTAAAGGGAGAGGAGGAGATGAAAGCTCAGAAAATGCTTTACCTTAAAAAATTTTAAAAAGGAAATATTACAAAAGGTGAAAAGACAGAGACAGTGGTAGAGAGAGACAGAGGCAGAGAGAAGGCTTGAGGGAGCTCCCACCACTGAATTTGTGGGCTAGAGGCTGAATTATCAGTAGAAAACCTTCATTTCTTTATTCCCTGAACTCACTAGCTCTCAGGAGCCATGAAGGTGTCTTCTCCTTTGTTTACCAATTTTAAAAAGTCTGGGAACCAGCAGTTAGCGTAATGGCTATGTTGCAGGACTCCCACGTAGTCGACCGCGGTTCGCGTCCCGGACCCGGTGACTTAAAACTCACACCGGGCGCGTGTGCGTGCGTGCCCAAGATCCTGAGAGGAGAATGGAGGAGAAGGGATTGTGGTGTGACCATATCCCCGGGGGGTGATTTCTCGCTTTCTGTCTCTATGTCTCTCTCTGTCTGTCTGGTGAGCGCACGCACCCTATGACGAAAACCTCTCCAAAAAAAAAAAAAGAAAATCTTCGAAGTCCATTAATTTTTCTTTGTTTAATAATGGGGAAAAATGTATTGACATGATTAAATCCTTTGGACTTTTTTTTTAGGATAGACAAAGTCTCTAAGACTATCACTTACAAAAGTGTCTTGAACTTGATGGGCCTTATGTTGAGAATTAAAGTTTATAGTTTTTATTATCTTTTAATTCAATTTTCTGCACACTTGTAAAAGTCCGTTCAAGTAAACATATACACACATAGGCATGCACAGATAAATAAGTATATTATGTATATACATACATGTATATTCTTTTCATATTTATTAAAATAGAAAATTATAATATACCAATATTAGTTATAGCCACAAATACAAAAAACTATTTTCAAGATTAGGAACTTAATTAAATGATAACTGTATTTCATTATACTACTTACAATTGGAATTTAAACAGTTTTGTTTGATATTTACTTAGAAACTGGTGTATAATTCAGCTATTTTGATACTCTGAACTTTTATTTTTTAAGCAGACATTAAGTAAATTTTATAAATATGGTTATACTAGGTCTTTCAGTTACTGTAATTGATTGTTATTTATAAGCTGTATCTTTAAGTGAGTCTTTTTTAGGGCTATTGCTTTCTTTGTAAATTATGTAAAATTCAATACGTAAAGGCTTCTTGAAGGTCAGTTGGTGGTGGGTGGTTAAGATAGCTTGATTCCCCATGACTGCTTACACAGTTCAAGTTCTAGACTTTGTAGCTCAAAAAACACAGTAGGGGGGGCTGGCAGGTGGCGTGGTGGTTAAGGGTGCTGGACTCCCACGTGGCTGTCCATGGTTCGAGTGTTGAACTTGTCTACTTGCTTTCTCACCCTATCCCTCACTCATCCCTCTCTAGTCAAATTTAAAAAAATAAATAAATAAAGTTAAATAAAATAGTTATTTAAAAAAAAAAAGAAAACTCAAAAACACACTAGGCGCCTGTGGATAGCCAGTATCCTAAAAGGAGGGATAAATGGAGAAGAGACTGTGGCATGACCATCCCCATGTAGGGCGCTTTATCATCTCCCCTTTTTTCTTTCTTTTCTGTCTCTCTCCAGTGACTACATTTGCCCTCTGGTAAATTTAAAATAACAAATAAATAAAGGCTTCTGGCAGTCTCTGTTACGTGTTAGGAATTCAGTTATTCAGAGAAATCAATGAATTCTTCTACTTTAACACTTGGTGTATATGTATCTTGAATAAAAAATGCTTTAAACATGATTTTCACATAATTGTATATTTTTCAGTTTCCTTGTCTAACTTGGTTTTTTTTTTGTTTGTTTGCTGTTGTCTTCTTATTACTAACACTGGGAAGTGGATAATATAGGGGTGGCATGAGTAGTAACTTCAAAATGAGGGGGATTCTATGAGTATCACATCTGTATTTTGTTTCTATTGAGCGGGCCATAGTATGGGCTGAAGAGGGCCTCTAGACCTTTTTTTTTTTTTTAGCTTTATGTATTTTGTCACATACCTGCCTCATGTGAATTAAAATATATTTTTTTTACTATTCTATAACAGTTACACCAATATGTGGGGTATATTGTTATTTTTCAGTACAAGAGTACTATGTGTAATGATTAAGTCAGGGTGATTAGTCCACCCTTCATCCCAATCATTTGTCATTACTTTGTGTTGGAAACATTCAAAATCCTCTTTCTTCGTTGCTATGAGATACACAATAATTTTTTTTTTTTTTTTTTGGAGAGGTTTTTCACTATAGGGCGCGTGCTCTCGCCAGACAGACAGACAGAGACATAGAGACAGAAAGCGAGAAATCACCCCCCAGGGGGGATGGTCATGCCACAATCCCTTCTCCTCCATTCTCCTCTCGGGATCTTGGGCACGCACGCACACGCGCCTGGCGTGAGTTGTAAGCCACCGGGTCCAGGACGCGAACCACGGTCGACTACATGAGAGTCCAGCGACATAGCCATTACGCTAACTGCTGGTTCCCTAATTTTTTTCTTAATTATATGTTTCTTACTTTATTTTATAACACTAGATATTATTCCTCACATATCAATCTGTAATTTTATTTCTGTTCATCAGCATTCTTCCATTCCTAACAACATCTATCCTTCTGGTCTTTAGTAGTCCTTCTTCCTGATGCTTCTTTATAGTCTTTTCTTCTTTTTTTTTTTTTTTTTTTTAACATTTATTTATTTATCCATTGATCTGTTGTGATTTTTCAAGCCACTGGGTTTGGGACTCAAAGCATGGTCACCATGTGAGAATTGTACCTTAACCATCATGCCACCTACTGGCGCCAATATTCACTTCTTAGATGGAGGTTAGAATACAAGGTGGGAAAAGTGTAAGAATTGGTATCATGATATAGATATCATGCAATTAGATGCAAGAGACTGATTAAAAATCAGGATCTGCTTTACTTCTGATTTAAATGAATCGCAGGCTAGTAATCCTATACACATAATTGTTGATTTGAGCTAAAATACCTGTAATTAACAATGGTATACATTAAGATAGGCACGCAGTTGCCACACAATAGGAGGGCTTACATCTCTGTTGATCTGTCTACAAACAAGTTTATTTTGTGTTAGAAGTCTAACTGTATAGAACTCTGATTATATTTTTCAGTCTAGCTTTGTGGATCCCATGAAAAGACAATGATTCAGCTAAACATCTCTCCTCATTTCTTAAAAAAAAAATTTTATGGTGGCCATTAGGAGGCATGGTGATTAGCTGGATCCCATGTGGTTTAACACAGCTTAAATGCAGCTTAAAAATCACACTGGGTGTGTGTGCATACATACCTCAAATCCCTGGAGGATAAAAGAGAAGGGACTGCAATATGTCCACTCCCCCAGGGGATGATTTCTCACTTTCCCCCTCATTGTCTCTGTCTCTCTCCAGCTAGTGCGAATCTTGTGGCAAAAATGTTTAAAAAATTATTTAAATATTTTTTTCCTCTGTTCTCCTCCTGGGATCTTGGGCATATGCAAACATGCTCTGAGTGTGATTTTGAAGCCACTATGTCCAGGACCCGGACTGCGGTCACCACGTGGGAGTCCAGCCGAGTGTGTGTGTGTGGGTGCCCCAAATCCCTGGAGGATAAAAGAAAGGGTTTGCAACATGGCCATCCACCCTGGAGGATGATTTCTCACTTTTCCTCTCGCTGTCTCTCTCTGTCTCTCTCCAGCTAGTGCACAAACCCTGTGGCAATCACCTTTAAAAAAATTGTTTAAATATTTTTCCTCCATTCTTTTCCTGGACGTGCGGACGCATGCTCCCAGCATGATTTTGAAGCCACTGAGTCTGGTACCCGAACCACGGTCAGCAATGTGGGAGTCCAGAGACATAACCGCTATGCCATCTGCTGGTCGGCTTAAACTCATGCCAGGTGGGTGTGCGTGCATGCCCAAAATCCCAGGAGGAGAATGGAGGAGGAGGGATTGAGACATGGCCATCCCCCTTAGGGGGCGACTTCTTGCTCTCTTTCTTTCTGTCTCTCTCTGTCTCTTCAGCGAGCACACATACCCTATGGCAAAAAAAAAAAAAAAAAAAAAACCTCTCTAAAAAAATATATTGATTAAAAAGAGGTGAAATACTAACTGTTCAATTAAGAGTCAATCACGGGGCTGGCAAGTGGCATAGTGGTGAAGGACGCTGGACTCCCACATGGCCAACCGCTGTTCGAGTCCTGGACCTGGCGACTTGGCTTCTCACTTTCCCTCTCTCTCTCTCGCTCTGTCCCCCTCTAGTCGAATTAAAATAAATAAATAAAGTTAAATTTAAGAAAAATTAAAAAAAAAGAGTCAATCACACACCTACCTTTATTAAATGGAGATGCAAATATTGTCTAGTTTTTCCAAATCAAATACCATGTTAAATGTTATTTTCTTATGTCTCTTAAAGAGTTTTATGGGGGAATTCAAGTAATTCTTTACTACTTGACTATACGTATAATCTGTTGTTGCATTTTTAGATGAAGACTTTGTAACTTATTTATTTATTTGGCTTCCAGATGCTAAAGTTTTATGTTCATTATGGTGCCTTTGTTTAAAATGTTCAGGTCTAAATGTGCACTTGGCATAGTAAAACTGCTATTTTTCTTAAATATTACACCTCTTCAGAATGTATTTGAAATAGGTACTGGCCCAAACTGATAACTTTCTTTCCTTCATTTCGCATCATGCAGCAACTTCGGTATCAGATTGCCACTACAATCTTAAATATTCTGACTAGCTTTGCTGAGTTTGCAGTGACAACCAGGGTAATACCCACTGTAAAAAGGAAATGCAGAACTAGTGGCTATCAAATTCTGTATTCCTTATGTGCAAGCCTTTTTAAATTTTTCCTTACCAGTATAATCTATATTCCAGTTAATAATTTAGTACTAATCAGTTTCTTATCTTCTGAAAAGGAGAGTCTGTTTTGAATCACAAGGTAACTGACCTTGAGGGTAAGTTTAATATATGCAGATTTCTTCTATCACCTCGAAGCTTTTACTCCCCAAGTATTTTCTTGGTTACATTTGGGTCTGAGTTGTACAATCCTCATTTGTGTTTATTCTAACAGTGACTGGTATAATTTTTATGCAGTCTTTAGCCTCCCTTAGTTTTTTTATTTGACAGTTATGTTTATGACCAGTTTTAAATTAGACTATTTTAATGAGCAAAGAATATAAGTATGAAATTTGTGGTAAATCATAAAGGCTATAAACAAGAAGAGCATTTTTCTGAAGTAATCCAGTTATTTTACAAAGTGTGTATCTGTCCAATTTATATTGTAAAATCAAATAGAATTTTCTAGTACTGAGGTGAGTTTTTGCATTGATCAGAAACAAAGTGTGATCAGAAGTAAGTGTAAAATAAGTATTTAAATTTGGTTCCTTGAACTAAGATTTATGCCTTGGAAAACAATATGAATTGAATAATGGGCTACAGATTAAGTATAACTCTTTAAGAGGAATTATAAAAATATGTAAGCGAAGCTAATGGAAGTTCAGTTTAAGAATTTTTAGCTTTCAGAACAGGAGTGTGTTTAAATGACTTAACATTATCCTGCTGGTCATTACATAAATCTACTAGATCCATTAACAAGGATAAAAAGAAAATAAGAAAAAGTTAGTTTTGTTTATTTAAGAATTATATTTAATCAGGGCTTTAAGAATAGATTTACGAAACTTTTTGAAAATAGAACCTCATTGTAACAGGCAACATATGTTATTAATAGCAACCTGCTTTGAAGATTAAAATGAGTAAATCTTTGTTTTAAGAGTTTAATTTACTAATTTCTCTTCATCAAAAATAAGATGAAGAGACAAGATTTCTGCTTTGAAATAGGATGACAGGTTAGAATAGTGGTGGCAAAGAAATAAAGTGATTTTTTTAAATGGATTTTTTTTTTAAGAAGCAAAAGGTGGTTTTTCTTTCTTTGAATTAATAGTCATTTTGCTGGGTAGCATTTTCTACTTAAGTATTTCCTGTTTTACACCAAAAAAATAGTGTTGAGTTAGATTGTTATTCTCTTAATCTAGCTCTTAATGATCATATCTGTGTAATCTTCTTCCTTGAGAACTGGAATATGAAAATAAGAAAAACTACAGACATGCTTTTGGGATTAATATGTAGTACTTTTGGTAATGAAAAATAATCACAAAGGAATACATTTCATGAACAGATTTTATTAACTATACTCTCCAATAAAATGATTTTACGTTGATATTAGCATTTCAAATTATTTCCATGAAAATCCTTTTATGAAAACAACCTTGATTTTTATTGGCCTGTTTTCTATTTTAAATCACGCTATGGAGAAATGATTAATTCAAATAAAAAGTATAGAACAATTTAACAGACTTAATAGTCTTATAGATAAGATAGAAATGTTTCTGCTATTATCTTGACTAGTTAATAGTAAATTGAGTTGTTGTCTTCTTTAAACACTGTGATATTTTCATCTCTTGTTAATGTTGCTCTAAAGAAATTTAAAATATCACATTTCATGTGCCAGTCTAGAGAACCCTATTACTGAGAGAAACAGGCTTCAAGCCCATTTAATTGTGCTACTCAAAATTGACCTCTTATCTATAATTACTATTGTCATTCTGAAATATTTGACCTCAGGGTAAAGCAGTGTATTTTAACCTACAAAACCTGAGATCATGCTAAATAACAGTAATGTTATGCTCAGTGTGAAGAATTGACACTGGAACGTTACATCAATTAAAACAGATTTTCAGTAGATCATAGTTCATTATATATATTTATGTTTTTGGTATTAACTAAGTTTACCTATTTTATTTTAGAAAATGTGCACGACTTTTACATTATTATTTTATATATTAGCATATATATTTGATATTTTCCCCAATTCAACCTTTACAAGTAAACTTAAAGGACTCATAAATTTATGCTGAACGTAAGGGTTAGTAACATCGAAACTATTTAAGTAAAATTATTTCTGTTATTATCTAGGCATAAAATTAATATAGTTTTTTTTTTTTAATTTCTTAAGCTCTTAACCTATTATAACCTTAATGAATTTACCCACAGGAATAGTTGATAAAGCAATAATGAAAGACTGACTGGCTGATATTGATCTATTCCATTCCTGAAAATAACTGAATTTTAATGTGAAAATACACAAATAAGCACTGTGACTATTCTATGTGTCTAAGGTTTATTCAATTTAATTTTATTATTTTACTCTGCTCAGTTGTTTCCTGAATTATGAAAATCTCACAATCTCTACTGAATGGGAAATGCAGGGAATACTAAAAAATATGATACTTGCTTTGATTATAATGCACAATTAAAAATCCAAAATTAACCGTAACTGAAGTAGTATTTCTGTGATCTTTTCTTTTCCCTCTTTACTTCTTTTCATCTTAACTCTTTGTCCTGTCTCGTTCCTCTTTAACCAAATAAAAATATTCTGAATATAGCTTAATTGCTTTTAGAAGTAGAGATGAGAGTTGATCATAAAGAGGAATGAAAGTTAATTTATATATACAAGTTACCTCAAGTTAAAATCCATACAAGAGAAACTCCAACTTATCTCCATTTAGCCACCCTCCTCCCTCCCCCGCAATCCCTAATCTAAGATGAACTCAGGCTCTCATTTCCCTTGTGGAACATACTGATTAGTTTCCTGGTCAGGCACATCTCAACAAATTTATATTGAGTCACTTGTGTTTGTTACTTACCATGTTATTGCCATTTGTTCTTATTATTTCATTTCATAACTTAGTGGGTTTTTTTTTTTATCATTTATTCACTGAGCAGTGTCACAGCATACAAAATGTAATTTCCCATCCTTGGTATGGTGATCCAGTGCAACATGATAGTTAAAAGAGTTTGAGCTCCCCTGTCAATAAAAAAAGGGAAAAATACTTTGAAAATAAATAAAAGTTGAATAAAATATAGAAAATATTTTGAAAAACTATAAAATTCTAGAAACATCTGTGGTCAAATTGGTTTATAGGTAGCATTTCTTCATTATAGAAGAACATACTAGAAGCAAAGGCTTAAGATTTATGTAAAAAAAAAGTAGTGAACAATTTCAATGAGTGGATTTTTACTTGAAAAGATATCGCTTCTAGAACAAAACAAAAGCATTTATGTCTAAGTCAAATAACCTATTAAGTATACATTTCTGCTTTTGTTATTTTCTTTTTCTACTATTTTATGTGCTTAATCTATTCAGTTTATTATCAGTCCTAGAATTTAAGAAATTTCCACTGTACTTTGTAATTTCTTTGAGTAAAAGGCTAAAGAGAGTTTCTCCTTTGCTAAGCTTAAGCTGACTGAGTTCTATGGGTATTTCCATGTCTGAATATCATTAAAAATCTACCCACTTGAGTAGACATGCTTGCTATTTAGATCTAATATACCTTCTGGAAGTTCTCAAGTTCTTACTCTGTGAAATGAAGAAAATATTATACAATAACATGAATGAGAAACAGGTTCCATTTTGAAAGCCGGCTCTGATTAATTGCTAGTGCCTTCTCCATGATCTGTGGTAAGATGAATCTATAGTTCTTTCTACCTTACAGCTGAAATATTCTGATCTGGTAGTATTTTAGGGGGCAGAAGGAGGAGGAACAATAAAACTACGACAGCATTGTTCTCCTGAACTATGTCCATGTTCCTTTGAGTGTTTCACAGTCCTATAAATGAATCACCCCTGATCTTTTTCTTTTTGTTCCTTTTGTAGGGGCACTGTCATTGGTGACATCCCTTAGTATTCGTTAGTTAGCACATAAATGAGCACCCTTGTGGGCTATGAACAATTCATCCATTGGCTTCCATAGGAAACAAATTTGTTACTTCACTGCGAATGAGAGCTATGTCATGCAGGGAAAAACCACGGGACGTAATTGCTGTCCACTTCTCCCAAAACCACATAACTATGTTGATTTTCTTTTATTAAAGGAAATCAGTCCCTTCAGGAAACCCAAAATATTATCCTTCCAGTTAACAAAACACAAGGCTAGCAGGTAGTGTGGTGGTTATGGTGCTGGACTCCCACATGGTTCCAACCCCGGATCTGGTGGCTTGGAAATGATGCCAGGTACATGTGAGTGCATGCCCCAAATCCAGAGAGGAGAATGGAGGAGAAAGGACTGCCCTGTGGTCATCCCTCCTGAGGAGTGATTTTTCACTTTTGCTCTTTCTGTTTCTCCCTCTGGCAAGCACCAGGGCACACTGAAATTCTTTCTTCTCCATTTTTCTTTAGTATTTTGGGCATGAATGGACACACACCAGGTCTGAAACTCAAACTGTATAGTCAGCCAGTACCTTAATCACCATGCCACCTGCAGGCTGACTTTGCCACAATCTTTAACGAATGTGGAAAATGAAATTCTGAATTTAGATTGTATATGGAGCTGGAATTGAATCTTGAAAAATAAAATAAATGCTTAGAAATGAAATACACTCATCGAATGCTATCATCTAAATATCCCTCAAACTCCAAATGTTCCTTGTCACATATACACATAAAAGTTATGGATGTCCTATATATTGGGTGGTTGGAAAAGTCATGTGTATTTTTTTCTTTTTTTTTTTTTTTGGAGAGGTTTTTTCTATAGGGCACACGTACTCACCAGAAAAACAGAGAGAAACAGAAAGACAGAAAGCGAGAAATCACCCCCCCCAGGGAGGGTGGCACGCCGCAATCCCTTCTCCTTCATTCTCCTCTCGGGATCTTGGGCACCCAAGCACACACGCCCGGCGTGAGTAAGCCACCAGGTCCAGGACTCGAACCACAGTCGACTACATGGGAGTTCAACAACATAGCCATTATGCTAACTGCTGGTCCTGAGTCATGTATATTTTCTATGCAAAAATGTGTCATGACTTTTGTGATAACCCAATAGATGGAAATTGTTGATGGACATGTGTAGAACCATTCAAATGAAAAAAAAATGAACCTTATTCATGTAGCAATTATTAAATGATAAACTACAATATACTAGCAGGTGTACTGGTTCTGCCTTTGGGAAGTTTACAAATATGGAAGGACAACAGATCCATAAATTGATAGTTAAAGAGAATATGTGAAGGCTGTAATGGGGCTATTCCAGGGTGCTGCTAGACTAGATCAATCCTGTCATTCTTTTTCATCCCAAATAACAAATTTGTTTTACATTAAAGTAAACAAAATTAGTGTTATTATACTTGGATGGAAACTTGAAATTGTTAAATTCTGGGGTTTTTTTTTTTTTTTTTTGGAAAGATTTTTGTTATAGGGCGCGTGCACTCGCCAGAAAGACACAGAGAGACAGAGAGACAGAAAGCGAGAAATCACTCCCCAGGGAGGATGGCCATATTGCAATCCCTTCTCCTCTAGTCTTCTCTCAGGATCTTGGGCTCACACGCACACACACCCAGCGTGAGTTTAAGCCACTGGATCTGGGACTTGAACTGCAGTCAACTACATGGTAGTCCAATGACATAGCCATTATGCCAACTGCTGGCCCCAAATACTGGGTTATCACGTGGCATGTAGTCAAGATCCCAAATCTAACTGCATGGTTTGAGTCCCATATCCAGTGGCTTGAAAATCTCTGGCAAGCACTCAAGCCCTATAGCAAGAAAAACAAAAACGAAAGAAAGAAATTGTTCAGTGCTTAAGTTAAAAGTTAACTGTTAACTTACAGGTTCAACTTATTAAATTTATAACAATAAGGAAATTTCATCTTTCAGAATATGTAGTATGTAGTTGTAGCCCCTTAAATGGTTCACCTCACCCTATAATTACAGTTTAAAACATGGGGGAATTCTCTTTTCTATTTTTAATCCTTCTCTTAATGACATCATTAATTGTGTACTGGAAATCACTTTAGGAAATCATGTCAGTCCACTAAGCATTTCAGATAAGGTGATGCCATGAAGCATTCCAAGATTATCACAAGGAATTGCTTTCGAATGCCATAAAAGAAGAAATAAGCAGAATATGGCCTGCCGAGGAGGTTACAGTTTTACAGCCCCTCCCACTGCAGCTCTTAAGTCACTCAGTTACAGTTAACTTTGGATGATCACGCACAGATTGAAAACAGTCATCACAACACCCCAGGCTTGTGGTGCCACTTGTATGTGTTTCTAAATCAATGATGAGGGTATCGGAACCGATACTGGACATGGACATGGCAAATTACAGTGAAGTTTTGGACCCCACTTACACAACTCTGGAGTTTGAAACTATGCAGATTCTGTATAATTCGAATGGTGAGTCTCATCTGCTTATAGATATAAAGCAAGTGTAAGGTAAGAAGGAAAACCAAGCTTCCTGAGGTGGTGGCTCAATGCTTTATTGCTAAAGAATTTAGGACTTGCTTTTTTTCTGGCTACAAATCTATGAGCTTTTGCACTTCATCACAAAATTGAAATTAATAATGCTATGACTATTTTATGTTAGAGGTAGAAAAAGCCCGGTTTTGTGTAATAAAGTAACTTGAAATTCTGTCCGGGTCAGTTAGAGAGGTAAAAAGAGTAGCTTCAGCAGTTATTTTATTTGCTGTAAATCATAGTAGTAAGTAGTATTGGCAGATTGGCTGTGAAAGTATATTTTGTATGCAATATTTAAAGTGACATATAGAACAAAGCTTCTACCGAACACTGAGGCCTCTTCACTTTCATTATTCCAGTTCCTAATTACTTCTGATGAAAAACTGCATTTAAAATTATTGTCAAGGTTTTGCATTGGACACAAATATGAAAGGAAATAAAGGTTTATAGTATAATGCTACTTGACAGGCTAATGTTTAGCTCTACAGAGTTCTTGGTATTTATCTATTGTAACATTTTAACTTTAAATTTGGCTTGAATTGTTTAGAGTTTGTGTCTTTATATAATGTGGTTTACTATTGACATTGAATTTAATTTTTTTCCAAGTGAAAAATTTTGTCTGAAACAAGTTATTACTATTAGAACTCCTAACATCTAGCAATTATGTTTATTTTGGAAAATGTGTGTGTGTGTGTGTGTGTGTGTTTGTGTGTTAGTTCAGGATTGAAGATACATATTGTACTCAAGATATCGTAATATTCTACTATACTGTACAATTTGTATGACTGATAATCTGGTGTAATTCCTCAGTAGCTAGCAATAGTTTGAGTGTAATGACTTAAAAAAATTGTCAAAAAATGAAATGTTAGTACACTTAATTAAAATAACCTATCGTACACTTCTTAGCATGTCATTCTTCTGGTTCTTCATATTTAGAAACAATTTTATGTTATTTAGAGATATTTAGTAGAGTATTTCTTTAGAATCATGACTTTAAAAAAATAGACTAAATTACTAAATGGTAAGGACTTCTTTACCATAAATACTTACCAAAATATAATAAAACAAGCTAATATATACAAGTATTTCCTAAGTAAGTGTGTTTAGTAACTGTTGCTTTCTTGTGTTCAAAAATAATGTCATCAGTATTATGCATGTATGACATTAAACTTGAAGCTGAAATTGAATTTTTTTTATATTTCCTTATAATCTCCTTGAATACAACAAACTGAACACTTCTGACCTCTGTATCTATTTTGTCAGGTGTTACCAAAAGGAAAATACTTAGTGTTTAAATATCATAACGTCACATGATTAAATTTAAGAATATTCAATAAAGTTTTTTTAACTTTTTGAAGTTATATATACCTGACAATACTTATCTACTCAGAAGTATTAGAAATTAGAAAATGTGTAGTATCACAGAATATAATTGGGACATGACCATCTTTCATCTTATTCATTTGTTACATTAGAGATAAAATAATGAACTATCATGTTTATATTATGCAATTTTATTATAATTATTTTTAATATGTTAGCTTATATATTCAATAGCTTTCAATATATTCAATTCTAAAAGTTGAAAAACAGACGGGGTAAATGAGACAAATTATCAGACATCATGAAGTTTATATTCTGTGTGTAAAGATGGGTAGGTAGGTAATACATGAGTAAATAAATGCATATTATAATTTTTAGCAGTTAAGTTAACTAATAAACATAAGCAGAACAGTAGGTTCTACTTGAAGGACAGATGGGAGGCAACTCTTTTAAATGTGTGTTCAAAGAAGATTTTTATATATAATGTGAGCTTTAAGCAGAAACCTAGTAGCTAGCTCAAAGAAAGTCTTGGAGAAGAACTTTCTTTCCAAGTGGAAGGAAAAAATTCAAAAGTTCCAAGATGAAAATAGACTTCAAAGGTGGAAAAAGGATAACATTACCCTTACTAAAGAATATTAAACCAGATGAAAGGGGGCATCAGATATGGGGGTTAGAGAGGTGAAGGTTGGGTGAGGGACTTTGCAGGGCTTTGCAGGTCATAGTAAGGTGGGTAGGCTTTATTTCCTTCTAGTAACAAATCATGATGGGGTTTGACACTAAAGGGTGAAGGTGTTAATTTCTTTAACCAATTTCACTTTGGTGGCTTTGGAGTAATGCATAAACAGTAGAGGCAAGCGAGGAAGAAAAGATATTAGTTAGAAGTCTAGTGCAATAATCCAGGGGAAAGTAGAGAGCCCATTGGATAAGGGTAACCATTGTGAAAGGTGAAAAATTGTGAATTAAATTTGTATTTTATTTGTCAGAAGGTGAGTGCACTCACCAGAGAGAGACAGAGAAATGGAAAGAGAGAGATCATGGGAGAAAGCACCCCTTACTAGGGTGTGGTTATGCTGCAATTCCTTCTCCATTTCTCTGTCCTTCATGATTTGGGGACACACACACACAATGCCCAGCATGCCTTTCAAGCCCCTGGAGCTGGGAATCAAATTATGTATTATGCCATGTGGGAGCTAGCTCCCTTAACCTCTTGGCTGTGGGGCTGGCCCATAAATATATGCTTTTAATGTGGACTTCTAATGGATTAGATAAGAAGGATGAAGAGAGACTACAAGGATGACTTTCAGATACTGGCCCAGGTACTGAATAGAATCATTGACTGATACAGGGAAGACTAAAGGAAAGACAAGCAAAAAACGTCACTGGTTAGAAATGTAAGCAGGTAGTTTGCAGTGGAAGCAGACCATAGTTAAAAGGAAAACAGTGGTGTGGGGACTCAAACAAGCCAAAGAATGAACTCGTTCGAGCCTATGAAGTATCAGGAGGACAGTGCACTCAAGACTCAACACTAATTCGAATTCTCCTCTTCCTTTTTCTTTAACAGATAGTTCTGCTCCAGAGACATCAATTATGAATACCGCAGACAACGGTGTCAACTGTCTATGTGCTATATGTGGGGACAGAGCCACAGGAAAGCACTATGGGGCATCGAGCTGCGACGGGTGCAAGGGCTTTTTCAGACGCAGCATTCGCAAGAGTCACGTTTATTCCTGCAGGTACTAGAAATGCTCCTTTTAGGAAAGCTATCTTCAGAGACATTTCCAAATGGCGCACAGGTTGTAAGGGAAGAAAATGTAGAGCTTTTATATCTGTTACTCGATAAATGAAATCTCTAAGCTATAACACAAGTGTAGGTAAGCACACAGGATGCATTCACACACAGCTGGGTCATCTTTTATGAAACATTTTAAACTAATAAAAGGTATATAAAAATCCATGCACGTACCACCCAGTTTAGACCTATATAGTTGAAGCCTCTAGTGGACACCTCCCTTGTCATTTTCTCTTCCTCCCTTGTCTCCCAGAGGTAACTACTGTCTGACATTTGGTGTTGATCTTTTCCTTGTATTTATTGTTTAACCACATATTCATACACCATTGAACATTTTCAAGTCTGTATTTGAGTGGCTTCTCAACATGGCTATCATTCTGCATGTTACATTTCTCTTCAGCGTCATTACATCCTGAATTGTTTAAAACAAAGTTAGAAAAATACATATGATTTAGGTAGCTTGTTGATGTCAATGGATAAAATTTAATTTTCAGTCCTAGAATTTAAAATGTATTTTTCATGCCACATTTCATTGCCTTTTATTTGACAACTTTTGTCTAAATCTCGCTAGCTATATCGTATGATACGTATCATACTTTTAAAAATGCAAATATCTTGGGACCAGCAGTTAGCGTAATGGCTATGTCGCTGGAGTCCCATGTAGTTGATCACAGTTCGAGTCCCAGACCCGGTGGCTTAAACTCACGCCGGGCGTGTGAACGTGCGTGCCCAAGATCCTGAGAGGAGAATGGAGGAGAAGGGATTGCGGCGTGGCCATCCCCTCTGGGGGGTGATTTCTCGTTTTCTATCTCTCTCTCTCTCTGTCTTTCTGGCAAGCGCACGCGCCCAATAAGAAAAAAACCTCTCCAAAAAAAGGAAAAAAAAATGCAAATATCTTGTCAACTTAGCACAGTTTAGGTTTAGGTATTGCACATCAATTGCTTGGTATTATGGTTCCTGAAAGCACATAACATCTAGGTTGAATATGGGATGTTAAGAAAAATAATTGATTTTTAGGGACCAAGCAGTTAGTGTAATGGCTATGTCGCTGGACTCCCATGTAGTCGACCATGGTTCAAGTCCTGGACCTGGTGGCTTAAACTCATGCTGGGCACATGTGTGTGCATGCCCAAGATCCCGAGAAGAGATTGGAGGAGAAGAGATTGCGGTGTGGCCATCCCCCTTGGGGGGTGATTTCTCGCTTTCTGTCTCTCTGTCTTCTCTGTGTCTTTCTGGCAAGCGCACACACCCTATAGGAAAGACCTGTAAAAAAACCTGATTTTTAACAGGGAAAATGTTTGTGTTTGCTCTATTAATTAAAGGTATATGTAGATTGCTTTTTTTTTTTTAAGAACAAGTTGAACATTTGAGAAGAAGTTAAGTCTCTTATAACAGGGTGTAATAAAAGTTAATATACAACTCCCCAATATCACCTAGAGTTCCCTAGTAATTTTTTCAGAAGAGTTTAAAGGAGGTTAAAAGAGATATAAATTATCTACTTTAAAAATCTTTTGGTAAACAAGAAATAGTATTCAGAAGTGTTTGCTTTTATATATATCAAAACTAGAGGCAAAAAGTAGATCAATTTCTTTTATTAAAAACACTTTCTCTGTGCTAACATTAGATAGTGAATGCTCCTAAAACATTAACAACAAAAATGAGCACAAAATAACATGCAAACAACACTTTTTAGAATCCTGTTTGCTGTAAAAGTGCACATGTACATGGGGCCACCAGGTGGCATAGTGGTTAGGCACTGGATTTTCACATGGCCCACCATGGTTTAAGTCCCATAGCCAGTGGCTTGAAAGTCACACCAGGTGCATGCATGTGTGTTCCTAAAATACTGAGAGAGGAATGGAGAAGGGATTGTTGAGTGGCTAATCCTTCTGGGGATGATTTCTCATTTTCCCTCTCTGTCTCCCTCTGGTAAGAGGATGTGCTCTATGGCAATAATAATAATAATAATAAAGCACACATGTAGATATAAAAATGGTGATTCAAATAAATCAATTCAACTTGTAAGAGAATACCAGTATGAGGACTTTCAGGATTCTACCTTTCCTGTGTGAGAAGAGGGGTACAGTGGTGTGCTCTCAGAGTATCTTTTAGAAGTTTATAAAATACCCGAGTAATGTGTCTTCATATCTTCCCATTATGAATGCTGCTGTCATCCTGGCCTTCTTTACATATTTTAGTATTAAGCAAATGCTTTGGTTTTTCGTTTGGAAAGTAGTTATTATATTGGTCCAAGTTTAGGGGCATGTTTTTCTTGAAGCTCAGGCTTTGCTGGTCTCCAGCGTATCCATATCTTTAGATTCGCAAATCCCATCTCTGCTCACACTGAAGGTGGGTTTCCCTCCCAGATCACTTCAGGCTGCTGTTTTAATACTTCTCACATTCTGCTTTTTTTAAAAAAAACTTTTTTCTTTAGAATTATTTCATTTAGCTTTATTTATTTATTCATTTGTTTATTTCAATTGACCAGAGAGGGACAGAGAGAGAGAAAGAAAAAGAGAAAGCCACCGGGTCCAGGACTTGAACCACAGTCTACCATGTGGGAATCCAGCACCTTTAACCACCACACCACCTGCCAGCCCCTATCACATTCTGGTTTTTATAATGGCTATTGTAATCTCATCTCTGTACTTTCTTTGTCTCGAGTGGAGGAGACACGGTAGTATTCAGCTTTAATCCCTTCACTAGGGTCTGTATGGTTGTAGGTTTTTAATATATGTTTACTGAAATTTGTTATTCATTTAACGTTGATTGGATGTATTGTTCTTGTATTCTCTGTAATCTGGTCTCCTCAGCCATGTATCCCCATGTAAACAATACTTTTCTCCTCACTGTGAAAGCACATCTCTTTGAACTCAACTCTTTTATCATAGGCTTTATTTCTCTTTCGACTTTAACTGGCCACTTATATATTTTAGAGTGAATTTTTTTTAGAGGTTATAAAATACATTCCTTTAGGGATCAGCAGGCAGCGTAGTGGTTAAGATACAGAACTCCCTCATGGCCAACCACAATTGGAGTTCCAGACCAGGTGGCTTGAAAATCACATAGGTCGCATGTTCACACATACCCAAGATTCCAGAAGGAGAATGGAGGAGAAGGGATTGTGGGGTGACCACGCCCCCTAAGTGGTGATTTTTCACCTTCCCTCTCAGTGTCTCTCTCTGTTTCTATTTGGCAAGTGCACATTCTGTCTCCAGCTAGCACATATGTCCTTTGGCAAAAAATACATGTAAATAAATATTCTCTCAGCATTAAGTGAATTATAAATAATCAGGGGTATATTGATGTTTATGGATAATTTTATGTAAGTTTTGAAGAAAAATTGTTTATTCTAAAATTAAGGTTTGATGCAAACTCTTTAAAGTACATTCACACAATAACCCTTTACAGCAAGTGCAGTGCCTTATTCTGCAATCGTAAATTAGTGTTCTTTAACATCCCCAAGTTCTATTGAGACTGAATGACGAACCTCTAAGTCAAGCTCAAATCTGTACTCTTGTTGTTGTTGTTGTTATTTAAGTATACAGTTCAGTTTTTTAGTGTATTCAGAGTTGTGTGCAACCCATGCCACATTCAATTTAGACCATTTTCATCACCTCACATAGACACCTGTAGCAGTCGCTTTCCATTTACCTTCTACTCCTCCCCCACAACTTGAGAAAACTACAAATCTACTTTCTGTTTTGCCTCTGCTGGATATTTGATTCCACAAAAACTGTACATTAGGTGGCCTTTTGTGCCTGACTTCTTTCCTTTAGAATCGAATAGTGTTTTCAAGGTCATCCACATTGTGGCATGCATCAGTACTCCATGCCGACAGGGACAATCCTGTTTCATTGTGTGGGCGTACCACATTGTGTTTATTAGTTTAACATTTGGGAGGTACTTGGATTTTTCCACATTTTGGCTATAGTGAATAATGCTCTTAAGGACTTTTGTGAAGACCTATATTTTCATTTATCCGGGTTATATAAATATCATAGATTTGCTGGTATATAGTAAGTCTATGTTTAACTTTTTGAGAAACAGCCAAACTTTCTTTCAAAGGAACTGTATGTTTTAATTTTTTTTTGAGAGATTTTTGTTATAGGGTGCATGCGCTCACTAGAGAGAGAGAAAATGAGGAATCACCCCCCCCCCCCCCCCCCCCCCAGGGCGGATGACCATGCCTCCATTCTCCTCTGGGGATCTTGGGAATGTGCACACACACACACCTGGTGTGAGTTTTTACGGGTCTGGGACTCAAACCATGATCAACTACGTGGTAGTCCAACCATGCAACCATTACACCATCTGCTGGTCTCTAATACTTTAACCAGCATTGTATGAGGGTTCCAGTTTTTCCACATTATCGTCAGCACTTTGAATGATAGCCATTCTTATGGGTGTGAAGTGATACTTCATTGTGCAGAGACTATTCTCAAAGTTGTTCCCAATGGCCCTTTAATATGGAATTCGGCATTTAGAATGTACCTCAGTTGGATATGAGTTATATGTAAAATTAATAAAATATTTAAAAATTAAAATTAATATTTAAGTAGAGAAAAACTATGAAAGCACAGTAGAATGAAATTCTGATATATTCTCCATCACACTGACATCATTTAGCAATAAACAACTAGAATTTATATGCCAAAGATTTTTAAAACTAGGCTTGGTTTTCATGACTCATGTTATAAATGACCATGCACACTGGACAAAAATAAAAGTGATTCAGCTTTATGTTAGACTTCATGGGAGGTAAAGCTTGTATTCCCTTGTATATGCTAATTGTGACACTAAAAAAGTCCTAATTGTTCTTGAACACTTTTCAAATTTGATCATGTTTATTAAAAGTGCATATGTCTGTTTGTTTGCTTTCTTGATAAATAATAGTTTTCTGCACACTAATATATCTTTGTTTGATGTTACAGGTTTAGTCGACAATGCGTTGTTGACAAGGACAAAAGGAATCAATGTAGATATTGTCGATTAAGGAAGTGTTTTAGAGCAGGAATGAAAAAAGAAGGTAATAAAATAATAATTAACATTATTGATGAAAAATGTACAGTAATGTTTTTAAATGAGTTCTAATTTTTCTCAATGTATCAGTAAGGTGGGCCAGCCTGTGGCCTGGTAGTTAAAGTAGCTAGGTCCTGCGTGGCTGGCCCTGCAGTTCAAGTCCCAGATCCAGAGGCCTGAGAAACATGTTGGGCATGCATGGGTATATGCCCATAATCCCTAAAGGAAGGACAAATGGAGGAGACAGGATTGTAGCATGACCATGCCCCATGGAGGGTGCTTTCTCACTTTCTCTCTCTTTGTCTCTCTCTAGTCTCAGCGAGCACATGCACCTTCTAGTAAGTTTTTAAAAAATAAAATTTTAATATAGGTATATAATTTTATGTATATGTGGAATCATCAGCAATTAGCATAATGGTTATGTCGCTGGACTCCCACATAGTCAACCGCGGTTCGAGTCCCAACCCGGTGGCTTAAACTCATGCCGGGCACATGTGCTTGCGTGCCCAAGATCCCAAGAGGAGAATGGAGGAGAAGGGATTGTGGTGTGGTCGTCCCCCCTGGGGGGTGGTTTCTTGCTTTCTGTCTCTCTTTCTCTCTCTGTCTTTCTGGCGAGCACATGTGCCCTATAGCAAAAAAAAAAAAAAAAAGGTAGAAAAATTTGTCATGACTTTCCCAAAGACTATATATATACAGATCTACATATATGTGGATATGTAGATATATATGTAGATCTGTATATATAGAGAGAGATACACACACACACACGTGACAAAAATGAAGTTCACCAAGCTAAAGCATTTTTATCATTTGAAAATGAACTTTGTAGGACCAGCAGAAGGCTTATTGGTTACATCGTTACTGGACTCCCACATAGCTGATTGTGGTTCAAGTCCTGGACCTGGGGTCTTAAAACTCACACTGGGTGCAAGTGCATGCGTGCCCAAAATCACTAGTGGAGAATGAAGGAGAAGGGATTGCGGTGAGCACACATGCCCTATAGAAACAATCTCCATACAAAAAAAAAAAAAGAAGAATAAGGAAAAAAGGGACTTTGCTAATATAAATCTTATATATATAAATATATAAGCATTCTTTTATGTCAAAAAAAGATAGCAATGAGATTATAAATGTTCTCAATATCTTTTAGCATTTTTCCAAAGATTGATCATGTAAATAAAACTAATAAGAGCATAGCTCACAACTTAATTTTTATCTTCATGTTTTGCATTACCAAATGAATCAGGTTAGGTTGTAAATCAACAGTAATTTCTGTTTAAAAAGAAAGAGTGAGGCCGACAGGTGGTGTGGTAGTTAAGGCACTGGACTCCCACATGACCTACTCTAGTTCATGTCCCAGAATTAGCAGCTTGCTTTCTCACTTTCCTTCTCTTGCTGTTCTCTCTCTGGTCGAATTAAAATATATTAAATAAAATATTAAGGAATCATTCCAACCTGAAAACTAGTCATTCTTTCATAAGGCAAAAAGGCCAGTATTTTTTCTTTCAACTTAATGGAATTTATAGTTAATGTTAAGTTTGGGCTCTATTTCTAGATTTTGGCATAGAAATTGGTGAATGTCTTTAATATGAAAATAATTGCAGACAAAAGTCTGATCTTTTTAATTTCTTATCTTTCCAATAGAACCGATGAGATCATTCACGTAAATAAGTTAAAGGCTAAAGGCCCTGTTTTCCTTCTTTTTTGGGTAACAAAGAATGATTTTACCACTTAAGTATTGAAATCCAACTTTGATATCTGACTTGTTTTATTTTTTATATGAAAAATATATGAGTTAGTAGCCCCTGTCACTCTTCCTTGTATTTAAAAATGTGTAGTTTTTAATAAGAAATTGGGGGAAGTATATTCTTCTTTATTTTTCTATATAAATGAGCAGTTTTATAACTTTCTCAGATAGACCGTTTATGTGATTTTAGGATTTCTTCACCTTTCCTCAGTGCTTTTAGTCAAACCTCAGTCTTCTTAGGAGAAACCTCTACCTGCTGCAAACATTTATTAATGTTTGTAAACTGTCCCAAGAACTGTTTCATAACAGATCATAAGATTGTAATCTTAAAATCATCTTAACTAAAATAAATTTACTTTCCATTTTTGCTAGTGTTTTATAGGAAAAAGAAAATGGAAGTTTCAAAATCTATGACTCATATTTTCTGACAGTGAATACACTCTTATCTTTGACCTGGTCAATCTCTCAGGCAATATTCTTCCTGTAGTTATCTTATAGTTTTATTAACTTGAAGGGAGTAGAAAACCTTCTATTAAAAATACGGTGTGGTAGAACTGGCTGACCCAACACTTTCTAACGTGTGCAAAGTAGCGAAGTCCCAAGCAACAGTGTTTTATAGGCGCAAGCCTGGCTATTCTTACTTGAGAAAGATGTACAGAATGAAAATATCTTCAGTCTGACTTTCCCGTACCAAGGTCTTTTAGAAAGATCCTTTCTCACTTTTTTTACTTTAAAAAACAAAATGGAACCTTTAAACTGTATATCTCTTGACATATCTTAGACGGAACTGGTCAGTAAATATTGTGATTTTCTTCTCCAGCTGTGCAAAATGAGCGTGATAGAATAAGCACCAGAAGAAGCACATTTGATGGCAGCAATATCCCCTCCATTAACACCTTGGCCCAAGCTGAAGTTCGGTCACGCCAGGTAAACACGGCACACCAGCATCCAGCCCTGTTTAATGAAATCGAATGTCTCTGGAGTCGCAGTGCTAAAATAAGCTCATTTGGGAACCAGCAGTTAGCGTAATGGCTATGTCGCTGGACTCCCACGTAGTCGACCGCGGTTCGCATCTCGGACCCGGTGGCTTACAACTCACGCCGGGTGCGTGTGCGTGCGTGCCCAAGATCCCGAGAGGAGAATGGAGGAGAAGGGATTGCGGCGTGACCATCCCCCCTGGGGGGTGATTTCTCGCTTTCTGTCTCTATGTCTCTCTCTGTCTGTCTGGCGAGCGCACGCACCCTATAGCGAAAAACCTCTCCAAGAAAAAAAAAAAAAAAAAAAAAAAAAAAGCTCATTCAAGTGTGCTCATACTAAAGAACATCTACACAAATTCAAGTGTTACTTGGAAAATCTTAGTGGAACTATGGCTTAATTTTTATTTTTCTTAGGAAAGATCCCATTTTTAAATGGAAAAATGAAATGAATGTTGATCTAAGATTGTTTTACAAAGTTTGGGTACAGACTGGTTAAAAAATACTCATTGCATAGCACAGTGCTCTGAGGGTGGCTTTTTGTTTGTTTGTTTGTTTTTTTGTCTTTGCTTTGGGTGTAATGTGTAAAAACAGCTACCACAATTTTGGGGGATTTTAGTTGAAATTGTCATCCGAGCCCCTTTTCTGAAAATTATTTTTGGGAGACCATCATAAGGCATAATGCTTACGTCACTGGACCCCCACGTAATCTACCATGGTTCGAGTACCAGACCTGGCAGCTTAAAACTCATGCCGGGCACGTGTGCTTGTGTGCCCAAAATCCCAAGAGGAAAATGCTGGAGAAGGGATTGTGGCATGACCATCTCTCCTGGAGGGTAATTTTTCACTTTCTGTCTCTCTATCTTTGTCTGACAAGCACACATGCCCTATAGCAAAAATCTCTCTCAAGGAAAAAAAAAAAAGAAAGAAAGAAAATCATTTTTGGACTCAAGAAGTCATGTTGGCATCTACTTTGGAAATATATTTTAGTAGTAGATAGAATTCAGAAAACACAGGAGAAAGAGTGCTTTATTATTTTTAATTTCTAGAAAGGGAATATCAGTTCTAAAGTGAAAAAAGTAGGTCATTAGTTATATGCAGAAATATAAATAATTTAAAAAGTCAAATAAAGAGATCCTTTGATGACAGTTTATTTCAGGATTTGTCCCTGTTAATGATAGTTTTCTATTATAAAACAGATTATGAAATAGCTGATTAGTTAATCAAGTCTTATAAAGAGTTAGTGCAACTACTTTCGTTTTTGATAACACAAGAGTAATATTATGAGGTGAAGTTCATCATTATCATCATTATTACTTGAAGATTACTTGATGGTCCAATAAAGCATTTAGAGAATGGTTTTAAATGAGAGAGATGCAGAAATGTCCAGACACATCAAAATACACACATACATGCATATCCCAAAATTAAGTTTACAGAAACTGTAGATTTTTTTTTTAATAGAAAGCCTTTGAACAACACTTATATTTTATGTAGTTCAAAATTCTAAACAGTTTTAAAAATCATTATGTGTTAAGTTTGTCAACCTAACTGAGTCAAGAGTTGGTTTCTTAATGTGACCTTGATGGCCTTCCATCTAATGGAGCAACAGACATATTTCTGACTTCTTGTCTAAATCTGTTTTCCCCAGTTTGGTAAACTTTATCCTCTGAAAAATTTTCTTCATAACTGTCAACAAAGTAATCATAAAGTGTTTTAATGGAATATTATTTTTTAAAGTAAAGTCATAGAGCATATTCCATGTTGATATTATCAATCTTTTTATGTAGTCGTTTCGATTTATAAAATTCCCCTAAAATTATAGTAACTTAGTTTACACATTTAGCCAGTAAAATAAGATACTACTGTCAGAGCATGGCACTATGACTTGAATGTTTTCAAATTTAACTTATCATGTTGCTGATATTTTATTTTGCAGTTAAGAGATGTTTACTATATTTCACAATACTGTTATAAAAACAGTGCCAGCTTTAACTGTGTTTGCTTATCCCAGTAATAGGGGAAAAACTGGCCACATATTATTTTAGATGATAAATTAATATAATTTTTTTTTTCTAATGCTAGATCTCAGTCTCAAGCCCTGGAGCAAGCACTGACATAAATGTTAAGAAAATTGCAAGTATTGGTGATGTCTGTGAATCAATGAAACAGCAGCTCCTAGTCTTGGTGGAATGGGCTAAATATATTCCTGCCTTCTGTGAGTTGCCATTGGATGATCAGGTATAAATCAAGGATTTATGAATGCTTTAAAAAAATGTTTTATGAACTGCTACGTTTTTGTGTTATTATAATTACATTTTAACACACTTATTAGATTTGACATAGGCTAAATTATCTTAGGGAAAAAGGGCTGAGTTTTCTTGTCCATTCACCTCCTAGTCGATCTAGAAGCATAACTGAGTTCTATTTTAGGAGTTGAGTAAACTTATTGATTGAACAAGAGAAGAGCAATACAGTTCTGCCCTCTTGGAGTTTAAAAAGCTTATGTGAGGGAGAGAGACAGACAACAAGTGACTCCTGTTTTGAGACAAAGTATTGGAAGGGTAAATGTCTGGGAGGCACATGGTGCTCAGTTGTATCTCCGTGTTTACTAAAGGTGCCACAGAAAATTCCTCAGAAATAACAGGCTACTCCTGAGAGAGAAAGATGGAAATAACATAGCATGTACTGGTGTCTTCGTGAGCACTTTATGCAATTAAAATATAAAGTTTTGCCTTTCCTGCTGTCGATTTATGCCAACAGTTACCGTATAAAATTACAGTTTGGGCCAAAAAGTCTGTAGAATCATGATTTGAAACCTATAGAGAATTAGAATTTAGCTATAGTGATCTTTCCCTAGTACATATACTTTCAGACTCTGTCAAGTGTGTATTAAGACCTTTTAATTAGTAGTTAGGAACTTGAATTTTATATGAAGATGAGATTGTTAATATTAGTAGATTATTTCTTTCAGATTTATTTTTAACACTAAGTAGCGTGTAAGTTTATTTTATAGATGAAAAAAAATTTTTTTTCACATTGAATTAGCCATGATAAGTGTTCTATCCGGTGTATATTTGTATGCTCTCTGATCCGTGTTCTTTGGCGTTGATACACAAAAACAAAGAAAGAAAGAAAAAAAAAATCAAGGAACGATTATATAAGAATCAAAGAAAGGCAAACTGTTGTCTCACCAAGGGAAAGAAAGGAAGTTAGTTAAATTTCTAAGGAAGCATTTCACCTGGTGAGAGAAAAAAATATGTTGTGAAATTTGAAATCATTCTTAAAATGTTCTATAACTGCCTTCCTGGTATGATTCATAGTTATTGACATATCATAAAGATAGCGTGGCTCAGAGGTTATGGCAGAGTGAATATGCTAAGTTGCTAAAACCTACCAGTTTCACCCCAAGCAATATACATAGGGTTATGTTAGTTATCAGTTTTATATTTTTGTTATCATTCTACTTTAGCAGTTGCTGGCTTACCTTTGAAATTATTTAAAAATTGGGAAATTGAAATCTAGTAATTAGTCAAAATAATTATTTGCTGATACTTTAATATTAATAGTATAATGTTAATAACCATAGATTAGTGAATGTCTATTATGGGTAAGGCACTGGGAAATTAGCTTTCCATTACATTATAAACTACATTATTCTATGTAATTCTCTCAGGAGCTCTGTGGCATAGGCATTGTTGTCCCCATTTTATAGTTTATTAAACTAAACTCTAGTTCAGTTAAATTCATTCAGAAAATCCATCAAATGAGTATATATTAAGAAAATACTGTTCAGTTTTAGGAACTGTGGGTAGTCAGCAATAAAAAGACATATTGCCTTCCTATTCTCATAAAGTTTCCATTCTATTTGGGAGAGACAGACAATAAAAAATATACGAATTATGAGTAACTTCAGTAGAGGTGGGAATGAGTTGTATAAAATACTACAAAATGGAATAGGATGACTCGTTGGAGAATAGAGGTGGGATAGTTCAGAGAGTCGTTTCATTGATGATCACACAAGTTACTCCCTAAGACCTAAATGTCAAGAGGCCAAGCACACTAAGATTCAAGGAGAAAGCATTCCAGATGCAGGAACACCGTGTTCAAAGTGTCTGAGTCAGGAAGGAACAAGGGATGTTGCAACATAAAGTCGGAGACGTGGAGCTGGGAGGGAAAGCTTTGTGCTACTCCTCTAATCACCTGTGAGGCCATGCTCTGGGACTTTAGATTTTTTCCCTGAGGACATTAAGAAACCATTGAAGAGTATTCAGCAGGAGGATAATATTAAGAGATTACCATTATACAACTTTCATCTTGGAAGCTATGTCAGGAAGGATTTAGGATGGAGGAAACCCTTAAAGAAAGTAGGCATCTCTGTGTGTTTTGCGGTAGCCCAAGTAATGAATGATACGGGTCTGGACTTGGGAGGTCGCATTGGAAATGGAAGGCGACAGATGGATCTGGCCTATATTTTGCGCCCCAGCATTAGGATTTGCTGTAGCGTTAGAGAGGACTCAAAGTAAACTCTTGTTTTTATGTGAACAAACATTTTGCATGATGGGGCCATTTAAGATGAAATGCTGGAGAGGCATTACATAGGCATGTGTTGAATTTGAAGTGCTTTCTGTATTCTCTAGCAGTCATGCCCAGCCAGCAGCTCAGTGTGCAAGTGAAGCTACATTGAAACCTTACTATGGAAAGTTAGAGGTTGAAGGTGGAAAGTGGCAGAACCCAGACCTTCATCCTTTATTTACTATAAGTCCTCACCTTGTTTATTTAGCTTATTATGTGTAAGAGATTTTGTTTTACATATATTTTATCATGTAGCCCTCGTGAGTACACTTTGAAATTTTTTATTTTCTTTTAGCGAGATGTTTGCTATTAGGGTGCATGCGCTCACTGGAGAGACAGAGAGATAGAAAGTGAAAAATCACCCCCTAAGGGGATGGCCACACCACAATCCCTTCTCAGTTCTCCTTTCAGGATTCGGGCTTGCGTGCGCATGTACCTGAAGTGAATTTTAAGCTGCCAGATCTGGGACTTAACCGTGGTCAACTACGTGGGAGTCCAGACATGTAACCATTATGCCATCTGCTGGTCCCAACCTTGAGATTTTTTAAATCACTACTTCATTTTTTTAGTCAGAAACAAGTCCCAAAAATACTGGCTGACTGACCAAACCTTAAACAGGTAGTAAGTGACTAAACTAGGATTTGAACTCTGGTCTATTTATTTTTGTTACCCTCTAAAATGGTGAGCTAGTCTATTTTTTTTTTTTTCTGTTGCCATGGTATGAACTTGTTAGACAGTGGTATACTAAGATGAAAAAACTACAAAACTTAATGATGGCAAGTATCTGTGAATATGATAGTTTGTTAAAACGAAACAAAAAAGACCCAGGCTTAAAGAACACAGGAAGTTAATCAGACTTCTATTATGTTATCTTTTCATCATTATGTTTTATAATTAATTGTTAAACTTGAAATATTTCATTAAGGTGGCACTGCTGAGAGCTCACGCAGGGGAACACTTACTGCTGGGAGCAACAAAGAGATCCATGATGTATAAAGATATTTTGCTTTTGGGTAAGGTTTTTTCTTTTTTAATTTAAAAAGAAATTACGCATATTTCATCCTCACTGTAATAAAGAGAATCCACTCTGTGTGTACAAAGCATTCGTAGATGCTGTTAAATGGTGTTTGCACTTTGTAGATTGGATTTAATTGATTATGTTACCTGCCCTGTATTTCCTTGGCTTGGTTGCATATAAGTTTAGAGTGCAATGAGAAGATAAGGAAGCATTAAGTTTTAAAAACTTTAAAAAGACATTGCTTAACAAATGTAATATTGAGGTATGTTTAAATCATATGACAAAGGATTAGTGATTTAAGTGACAAACTTATGGAATCCCAGTATTTTTTTCACACTTTCTCAGTGTCTATTTAATTGTTCTACATGCTTTTTTAAAGTTTTTAAAATTTGGGGCCAGCTGTTGGCATAATGGCTATGTTGCTGGACTCCCATGTAGTTGACCATGGTTTGAGTCCCGAACCGGGTGGCTTAAACTCATGCCGGGTGTGTGTGCGTGTGTGTGTGTGCGTGTGTGCCCAAGATCCCGAGAGGACAATGGAGAAGGGATTGCGGCATGGCCATCCCCCCTGGGGGGTGATTTCTCGCTTTCTGTCTCGCTGTCTCTCTCTGTCTTTCTGGCTAGTGCACACACCCTATAGCAAAAAGCTCTCCAAAAAAATTATTTTTTTTTAAATTTATTTCTCATCATGATAGAGAGCATGCATTGCAAGAGAGAGAGAAAACAAGAAAGAGAAAAAACGACGAGAAGCACTCTCCTCAGGGTCTTAGAGTGTCATAATCCCATTTCTCTAGTTCTCCAGCTTAGTAGGATTTTAGGTACACATAGGAACCCCCAGCATGTTTCAAATCAACCAGGCTGAGGGTCCAAATCAGCAGTGCACCATATGGCTTCCAGCACTGTGGTCTGTCACACGACCAGCGGCACTTGGACTCGGTCGTATTTTATACACTTGTTTTCTTTAGGTTTTTGCCATAGGGCATGGGTGGTCACTGGAGAGAGAGAGAGAGACAGAGAGAGGGAAAGAGCAATCTCTCCCCAAGGTGGATGGCCATGCCACAATCCCTTCTATTCTCCTCTTGAGATTTCAGGCATACAAGCACATGAACCTGGCAAGTCACCAGGTCTGGAACTCAAACTGTAGTGTGTCATGTGGGGATACAGAGCCTTAACCATCGTGCCACCTGCTGGCTCCTATTTAATACAATCTTAAGGAGCATGTTTATGTCCTATGATGTCATTGGCTATGATATGCTACAAATGAACCAAATGAAATTGGATGTCAGTGTCTGAAACATCCTGGTAGGAGTGCTAAAAGCAGCAGAAGTAGGATTACTGGCGCACTGCGAAGGACACACAAAAAAGCTATTGTCTTCATTAGGTAATTGCTCTGATCCCCCCCATCTTAAGTACTCCTAAAATCAAGTTCCGCGGGCTAGGATCCTTCTGATGCTTACTAGCTCCACCTCGTTCAGCTTGTGAGAAGTGATGAGTAGATCATTATATTTTTGTTAGGTGTTTTGCCCCTGAGTATCAATGAACTGGAACACAATATAACACTAGTTAGTATTTATGAGGGTTTACCATATGTGACTTCTAGTGCTTTACCTGCATTTGAGTACTCTTTCATCTAATCCACAAAATAATCCTTAAGGATAAGAATTGTTGTTTTCAATGCATTTTTGGAGATGAAGAAATGGAAGCTGAAAACATTTGCCTAAGCTCACAGAACTAGAAAAGGATAGTGCCAGGATTCTAAGTCATGTAATGTGACTGCAGGCTCTGTGCTCTGTTCTACTAAATACTTCTCTTGAATTTCTAGTGAACACTTAAAATCCTGTTCTCATTATAGAATTGAGTACAGTATACCTAGAAAACAAAATGTATGTTATATTACCCTGAAAAATTAGGCAAGCTGACTTTCCATAAGAAAGAATGAGGCTCAAAAAAGGGGAAAATGGGGATGACCAGTTGGCATAATGACTACGTCGCTGGACTCCCATGTAGTCGACCGCGGTTCGAGTTATGGACCCGGTGGCTTAAACTCACACCAGGCATGTGTGCGTGCGTGCCCAAGATCCCGAGAGGAAAATGGAGGAGAAGGGATTGCGGCATAGCCATCTCCCGGGGGGGGGGGGGGTGTGATTTCTTGCTTTCTATCTCTCTGTCTCTGTCTTTCTGGCAAGCACGCGTGCCCTATAACAAAAAACATCTCCAAAAAAAGGGGGGGGGGGGGGGAATGGTAATCATGTGAGGTGATGAATATATTAATTAGCTTGACAATGGTAATCGTTTTACAATGTATCTGTATATTGAGGCATCACAACATGCACCTTAAATATGTGCACTTTTTTTTTTTTCATCATACCTCAATAAAGCTGGAAGCAAAAAAGTCTACATTGAATTAAATTCTTTGGGAAATTGGGAAATATTGCTACTCTGATGATTGTCTTTGCCTGCAGTGAAAGACCTCAGAATATTCTGCTTTTTTTATAAACCAGAAAAAAAAGCAATTAACTGTGATTTTAGAAGCTTTAAGAAATATTTATCATGGTACGGCCAGAGATTTCTAAGTTAGAAAGATCATTAGGAATCAGGTGGTTCAGCCATATATCTAATTTCTTTCTTTTTTTTAAAGGATTATTTTATTTAATTTTGTTTATTTCTCAATTTTGATGAGAGAGAGAAAGGGAGAAAGCAAGTCTCCAGGTCCAGGACTTGAACTGCTGTTGGCCGTGTGGGAGTCCAGCACCCCAACTACCATGCCACCTGCCAGCCTCCATCTATCCAATTTCTGTATACCCTTGAATTCGACCTCATAAAATGGTCATTCCTCCTCCACTTAAGGAAATGCACAGGTGTCCAGTCCCACAGCTAGCATTTAAGGTAGTCCGATCCCATATGACTGACCGTGTTGTTTGAATCTCAGCCCCTATGGCTTAAAACACACCCTATGCATGTGCATGTATTCCCCAAACCCCTAAAGATGGAGAAATGGAGGAGAAGGGATTGTGGTATGACCATTTCCCATGGGAAATGCTTTCTACCTCTCCATCTCTCTGTCTCTCTCTGGCCAGTGCATGTACCTTGGCAACTAAGAAGAAAAAGAAAGTAAAGGAAGAAACTCAGGAAGAGGAGATATGCTATCTAATAAAGCAACTCACGAGAATACATGTGCTAATTTTGAAAGATCAGCCTGCTTTACTTAGTCTTGATAAACCTGTCTCAATAGTTATTATTGTGTCATATGCCAAGGGCATCAAAGGAATGCTGTTATTAATCCACCATAAGCAAGAAATACCCTGTAGGATTTGTATTATGCTTATTAATGGGTAAGGCACTAATAGATGACTTGCATGTAAGAAAGCTAATCATTACATTTTAATTCTTCCTTGTCAATGATTAGCTTGCTATTAGTCTGTCCTTCATGTTATCATCAGTGACTGAAGCTGTTAAAATGCATGTGATCACTTTATCAATGTTATTGATCCGTTAAGTATTCTTAAGGTTTTCTATCATAACTAGCTTAATACTACTGGCAGAGGAAGTACTATATACCATTTCTTTAAGGGTAGTTCATTGTCAGCATAGGTTTGTAAAATTTTAAACAATGCCTGGCAAGTTTTAGGGAAATGTGATTACATTTGTTTTTCCCGTAGGAAACAACTATGTTATTCACCGCAACAGCTGTGAGGTTGAGATCAGCCGTGTGGCCAACCGGGTTCTAGACGAGCTGGTTCGACCATTTCAAGAAATCCAGATTGATGACAATGAGTATGCTTGTTTGAAGGCGATTGTATTTTTTGATCCAGGTTTGTTTTCAAAACCACATTAAAAATTAATACAGTAGGAATTAAACTATGTTTTAAATACTGGAGTATTTACTCTCATCCCCTGCTCAGATGGAATCTTCAGACTGCTCTTTGTATTCCTTTATTAGATGCAAAAGGGCTAAGCGACCCAATGAAAATAAAGAACATGCGGTTCCAGGTGCAGATCAGCTTGGAGGACTACATCAATGATCGGCAGTATGACTCCCGGGGCCGGTTTGGGGAGCTGCTTCTGCTCCTGCCCACTCTGCAAAGCATCACATGGCAAATGATTGAGCAAATACAGTTTGTTAAACTTTTTGGAATGGTTAAAATTGACAACCTACTTCAGGAAATGTTACTGGGCGGTGAGTACATTTAAGGATTTCTATTTACTGGGCCGGCAGTTGGCATGGAGGCTAAGGCAGTTGGATCCTACATGGCCAAATCCACAGTTGGAGTCCCCGACCCAGCAGTTTGAACATCACACAGCGCTCATGTGCATGTGTGCCCAAAATCCAGAGAGGAGGATGGATGGAAGAGAAGGGACTGCAGTGTGACCATCCCTCATTAGGGGTTAATTTCTCACTTTCCCTTTTTCTCTCTTTCTCTGTGTTTGGCAAGCGCAAGCACCCTGTAACAAAAAACAAATAAGCAAAAAAATGTTCATTTATTTTAGTTTTTCTGTGAGCAAGAAAAAGAGACAGAAACACATCCCAACAGGGTCTTCACAAGGCTACCCACCTCCAGCTTCGGTCAGTTCCGGACCGTAAACACCCATGTTCCCAGCTTGTTCCGTAAGGTCTCCCAACATGAATCAGGAACTTTCCCATGTGGGTCAGCCTTGCAAAGCGTTGAGGTGGCACTGCATCTCAAGCCAGCCCTTAGAATTTCTACTTTATTGGTTAGCATCAGACTACATATGTTAAAACGGTGTGCTTTATTTTTTGGGTCATTTCAACTTTATTTACTTTTTGTTTATTTCAACTTTGAAGTTATTCTGTGTGGCTGCCCTTTTTCTTCTGATGCCATGACATAGTGAACTCTTTTTTTTAACATCTAAAAAGCCTGTAAAACCCATAAGAATGGGACAAAAATATTTGAACAAATACTTGATTCAAGTCCCCCTTCTTTATTAGTCTTCACCATCTTTACTTCACACTGTCCCTTTTACCTCAATTTTCAGATCCTCTCAAATACAGTAAATAAAAACATATTTCCTGTTTTTAGGACCTTTTGAAGCATATTATATTTTGCTTTTTATGCCCTGATCTCTTTAAGCCTCCAGGATACTAGAATTACTAAATTACTAACATAACCTAAAAATATATGTAGTAAATAACTTAACAATGAACATTTTGTTCCTGAAATAATTAATTGACACAAAACAGCAGAAGGGAAAAATGAGATTTTGTTGCTGCAATGAACGTCAGGAATAAGTTAAAACATCATTTATTTTGCGTTCTGATCTAGATTAAATTTCCTTGTAAAATCACTGTATTTATTTTTACTTTTCTGGTGCTTAATGTGTTCCTAATGATATCTTTCTGAAATAAAAGTTGTTCATGCTATTAGGGTGATCCCAAATACTATCAACTTGAGGTAAGTGATTCTTGGAATTGCCTTAACAACAGGCAGAAAACCTAATGATTCCAGGAAAAGGCGCACAAGTTCCATTATTAATATACAACATAATATGATACAACATTAATCTGGCCAATGTACAGTGAAAGCTGACATTGTCCTTAATGGGGCAGTGGTTCTAGCAATTTATTTTTGAATTCCCAAAAAGCACTTTGCAAAGTAGCAATATCGAAGCTGTCAATCAAAGCATTTATTCCAAGGTAAACTTGCTGTTCCTGATTAAATATCACTAATGCAAGCATCTTTTTATCTTCTATAGGTGCTTCCAACGATGGTAGCCATCTCCATCATCCAATGCACCCACATTTGTCTCAAGATCCATTAACTGGACAGACTATACTTTTAGGTCCCATGTCAACACTGGTTCACACAGACCAGATCTGTAAGTATCTGGGCTGCTTTCATACCCTAACATTTCTTACTCTGAATGACCTGAGAAAAAGTGCATTTGGGTAGCACAAAATGACCTAAAGGTAGTCCTAGCTTTGCATGATGGTATGGGACCCTAAAAATGACTATGAAGCCTAAAGCGATGCAAAGGAATCTTAATGATCAATGAGAAAATTACGGTTGCTTGTGACTCTTTAAAATGTTTGTTAAAGGAGCCAAGAGGTGTTGCAGTGCTGAGACACTGGACTCATACATGGCCAAGCACGATTTGAGCTCTAGACCTGGTGACTTGAAAACCACGCAGTACATGTGTGTGTGCATGCCCAAAATTCCGAGAGGAGAATAGAAGCGAAGGGATTGCTGTGTGGACATCCGCCTAGAGAGTGATTTCACACTTTCTATTTCTCTGTCTCTTTCTGGTCAATGCATGTCCCCTATGACAGAAACCTAAAAAAAAAAAAAAGAAAGAAAGTTTGTTGAAACAATCTTAAATCGTGATTATAAATGGATAGAGAATTTGAAAAAAGGAATAATCCTATTTAGTACATCCTTGCAATTTAAAACATTAGAAGCATGGAGAATTAAAGCATTTTATTTCTTGGTTAGAAAATTATGAAAAGTTCGGACCAGCAGTTGGCATGATGGCTATGTTGCTGGACTCCCTTGTAGTCGACTGTGGTTCAAGTCCCAGACCCAGTGGCTTAAACTCACGCCGGGCATGTGTGTGCGCGTGCCCAAGATCCCGAGAGGAGAATGGAGAAGGGATTGCTGTGTGGCCATCTCCCGGGGTGGGGGAGGGGTTGTGATTTTTTTCACTCTCTGTCTTTCTTGTGAGCACATGCGCCCTATAGCAAAAATCTCTCCAAAAAAAAAAAAGGAAAGAAAATTACGAAAAGTAGTTTGAATAGTGCTTGCCTCTTACATCTGTTACTTACAATAGGAAGTGAGCTGCTTTTTTATGCCCTGATAAATTTGAGTCCTTTGAAAGTTTGGATCAGCCCTCAATAGTTTACCCTTTATACCTTCAATATCCTGAACTAATTCTGAGAATCTACTTAATGGGAAGTTTTTTTGCTTGTTTTACTTTCTTTAGGACATACTCATATCCCATTTCTTCATTTCCATGTATATTTAGAGACCAGATATGTGACTCAGACAGCAGCATCCACATTTCTGTGGTCAACTACATTTTCTTGACTCTGTTTATGCTTGCTTTACATTTTACTTCCTGCATTATCTTTTGTTCTTGTGTTTCTTTGCTGCACTTTCATCTTTGTGGGCCCATTCTTCCTCAATTACTCATTTTTGTAAACTGTCATGTGGTTTATCACTGGGAGACAAAAAGACAACAACACTACTGGACGGTTCGCTGTCGGGGTTGGAACTGAGGAAGAGATGTTCTGTGGCCAATCCCAGCCATACTGAAGGAGGTGAAATGAGTAGGAGCGGATCACAAAGGGCATCTGTGATTTAAGTAGTTGTTTATCGACTGAAGACAAGACGTGGCAGCGAAGTTTATGTTTATGCAGTTACTCACAGTTAGTTGTCCGTTACCATGGTAACTGACATTCGAACCATACTGTTGCAAGACTACTACTGTTTCCACTGTGGTAATTGGAATTCAGGCATATCAGAATTGGGCAAAATGAGGGCTGCATATGAAGAGTCTTTGAAACTGAAATGACTAAATAAATCCTAAGGATTTTAGAAGCTAAGTTAGTCTCATATTATTTGCAGCTTTAATGTAAATTCTGTTTTTCTAATCGCTTGCATGAAAAGCCTCTAATTATTTGACAAAATATCCATAATTAATTGATTCTTGCTTCTGAATATATACTAACTAATCCTAAATTTACCTTCGATTGTGTCTGAACTCTAGCTAACTCACTGAGATGAGTTACTGTGATAAATCATGTTATATACTGTATTGTCTACTGAAATTATTTATAGTAGGCTTTAATAAGTAGTTCCAATGTTTTCTTTTTCTAATATTCCATGCAATACAACAACTATTTAGCAAGTACCACCAGATCATTTGCTAGCAGTAGGAAAGCAAAGGCCACAGAACTACATATTATCATACTTTTTTTGGACACAAGCACTGTTTACATAAACTTTGTGAATGAAACACAAACTTTTTGAGTATATGAGAGAGGCAGAAATGAAATTGCTAGGAAAAAATACAAATTATATAAACATATGTCATATCTAGTCAGTAGGTCCCAATGTGCTTAAAAGACATTAGTTGGGGGGGGGGGGGGCAGCAGTTACTGTAGTAGTTAAGGGTGCTGGACTCCCACATGTCTGATGGTGGTTTGAGTCCCAGACTTGGCAGCTTGCTTTCTCACTTTTCTTCTCTCTCTCTCTCTCATCAGATTAAAATAAATAAATGAAGTCCAATAGAATAATTCTTTAATAAAAAAAAAGACATTAGTTGGGAACCATCCTTGCAAAGCAGACATTACCATTTTTATGTAATATTTAGTCATGAGTGAGAGAGAGAGAAGCCCATTTCGATGCCAACGAGTCTATGGACTGTATCTTTTAGAGATCAGTTATTCATAAACTTGGGAAATAAAACATATTAACAACACATTGAACATTGTAGGCCTCAACTGGAAAGACAGTTTGACAATTCTGCTGGTGGTTGAATCCTTTACTTTTTAAATGCTAGTGTTCTAATATTAAAAAAAAAAAAAAAAAATTGCTGACCCTCATCTTTAAAGAACTGCTTAACAATTTTTATTTTTTTTCTCTCAACATAATATCATGAGAATGTTTGTGAAGGAGACATTTGTAGGGAAACCTTGGTTTTGCTTGTTCATTTGGACAGTTTATACTTTCTGCAAAGCAGAACATACAACAAAAAATTGCTTATATATTTTGGTCTTTTAGAGTAGAACACTGTAGTTTTAGACACATTCTAAATGTCCAGAAATGATTTTAAAAGCAAATTTGGATATTCTTTTCTATTAATTAGATTGCATTTTAAAATGTTACTCTAGGGGCCAGAAGGTGGCGTATTAATTATGGCATTGGACTCCCACATGATGGGTGATTTGAGTTCCAGACCCTGTGGCTTGAAACTCATGCCAGTTGAGTGTGTGTATATGCTCAAAATACCAAGAGGAGAATGGAGGAGAAGGGACTGTGGCATGACCATTTCCCCTGGGGGGTGATTTCTCACTTTCTCTCTCTCTGTCTCTGGTGAGCGCACACACCCTATAACAAAAATCTCTCTCTAAAACAGAATTACTGGGATTGGCAGGTAGTGTGGTGATTGTGGGCACTGGACTCCCCCGTGGCCAACTGCAGTTCAAGTTCGAACCTAGCAGCTTGCTTTCCCACTTTCCCTCTCTCTCTCTCTTACTCTGTCCCTCTCTGGTCAAATTAAAATAAGTAAATAAAGTTAAATAAAATAATTCTTTTTTATTAAAAAAAGAAGTTACTTTGAAGGGCCAGACCATTAGTGCAGTGGTTAAGCTCTGTCCATAGTTAATCAGATTCCACATCACTGAACCACAGTTCAAATCCCAACTCCAGGGGCTTGAAACACATGCTAGGTACATGTGTGTCCAGACCTAAAATCCCAATAGGATGGCAAAATGGAGGAAGAAGGATTTGTGGTGTAACCATGCCCCATGGTACTGTGCTGCTTCTTCCTCTGTCTCTCTCTTTTGGTATCTCTGTCTCTCTAGTGAGCTCATATGCCCTCTGGCAATAATAGTAAAAACTATATTAAAAAAATGTTATTTCTAAGCAGTTGCTGTTTATTCTTAACAATAATCAAAAGTTAATGTATTTAAGATTATCAGGAAAAAGTGTACTTTTCTTATTTTGTATTGAATTTTAAAAAACTGAGAAAACAAATTTATACAATTTACTATGCCTAGGTCTGATTAAGCATTTTGTATTAGTTTTGTCAAATAGTTGGTATAATAATAAATTCTAAATTATTTTTTTCTTTTTTTTTTTTTTTTTTTTTTTTTTTTTTTTTTTTTTTTTTTTTTTGGAGAGGTTTTTTGCTATAGGGCATGTGCACTCATCAGAAAGACAGAGAAGGACAGAGAGACAGAAAGTGAGAAATCACCCCCCCAGGGGGGATGGCTGCGCCACAATCCCTTCTCCTCCATTCTCCTCTCGGGATCTTGGGCACGCATGCACACGTGCCCGGTGTGAGTTTTTAGCCACCGGGTCTGGGACGCGAACCATGGTCAACTACGTGGGAGTCCAGCGACATAGCCATTATGCTAACTGCTGGTCCCCCTAAATTCTAAATTATATTAAACATTTAAAAATTACTATTTATTTAATTTTATTTATTCATTCATTTATTTTAATTTGACCAGAGAGAGAGAGAAAGAGAGAGAGGGGAAATTGAGAAAGCAAGCCTTCAGGTCCAGTACTCGAACTGTGGTCAGTCATGTGGGAGTATCCAGTGCCTTCCCCACCATGCCACCTGCAGGCCTCCATTATTTCAAGCTTTTTAAAGATTACAGAATAGCTACATTTTTTATAATATAGTAAAAGTTTACAATATGAAGAAATACTAGTCTAGACAATGGGCTATTCAAGCTATAAATTTTCATATTTAATTAATTTTTTATTTAGTTATTTTTTATTCATTTATACATTTTTGCTCTTCGCATTGAAGGGAAAGAAACAGGCAAGCTCAATCGTACTAGAATAATTTTGGAACAACAAAACCAGTATTTCTCAGATGCTTTGAGTACAGCTTGGATTTTTTTTTTTTGGAGAGGTTTTCGCTATAGGGTGCGTGCGCTTGCCAGACAGATAGAGAGAGACATAGAGACAGAAAGCGAGAAATCACCCTCCAGGGGGGATGGTCACACCGCAATCCCTTCTCCTCCTTTCTCCTCTCGGGATCTTGGGCACCCATGCACACGTGCCCAGCGTGAGTTTTAAGCCACCGGGTCCGGGACGCGAACCGCGGTAGACTACATGGGAGTCCAGCGACATAGCCATTACGCTAACTGCTGGTCCCCTACAGCTTGGATTTTTAAAACCCTTCTAAAGTATCTTAATTTTTATGCCATCTAATATGTTGGAATTAGTGGAATCCAAACCAGATCTATTTATAATTTATGTGCATTTTGATCGTAAAATTATATAGGTTGTCTTCTAATGTATGAAAACACGAATGTTTTATTAATTCATTTTATGGTGTTCCTTCTGGATTTGTGAGAGTCAAATACTTACAAATGCTATTAATGAAGGCAGAAGATACCTTAAAGTAACTAAAGATTTTTTTAGTGCAACCCTCTTCCGTTTAATGCTATTTGGGGAGGTAGGACGAGAATGCCTCTCTAATAGTTGTTTATGGGCAGCCAATGAAATTATAACTTTATATGTGGTCTTCTAAAAATGTTTCCGAGATAAGATGATGCATACTGGTATTGTGGAGGGTTTAATGTGATGGGGCAGGGTGACTGTCACCATCGTTGAACAATTCTCTGATTTTTTCTTTTTTTCAGCAACTCCTGAAACCCCGCTCCCTTCTCCAACACAAGGCTCTGGACAAGAACAGTACAAAATAGCTGCAAACCAAGCCTCAGTCATTTCACACCAGCCTCTCTCCAAACAAAAGCAATTGTGAAAGTATGTTTACTTCCGAACGGCACTGCATACCTGTGAAAAATTGTTGGTCTTGGAAAATCTCAGGATACTTTTGCAAACACTTAGCCAAGGCTTTTTCATGGTGCTGTTTTAAGATGCTATCCTAAATAGATGCTTATGTATATGCTCATTTTGTTGTTGCTACTGTGTAAAACTTTCACAATGTATATCTGACTCTGAATATGTTTATATAGTGTTTTTTCCTACTGCGTGGTGCCTGAACCAGATGAATCGTATGTACTACTTTTATTTGTTTTCTTAATGTTAATTTAAATCTGTAAATAATTGCTTTATTGTGAACTGATGCAGAACTGAGTGTTCTTTTTTGACTGAAGAATAGCAGATCACAAATCCCAGGTTAATATAAAGTGAAAGCAGCTTTTTTATTTTATTATTTTATTTTATTTTTTTTTTTTAGAAATTACAAACTTGCAGATTAGAAAAACAAAGCAGTTGCTGTAGTGGGGTTTATTTCTTTGAAGACTCAGGGGCACTCTGTAGCTAAGAAGCAATTCTTTGGCTCACAATTAAGTACGACTTCCTGTAGATTAGAAATTATAAAAAGCCATTCTAAGGTTGACTGGATATTGTTATACATTGGATTATATTTGAAGATGTACATCACGATAAAACACATTAGTTTTATCTGTTGGGAGACAGGCTGGCCTGTACAAAGAAATTTCTAAAACAGTGGTACAATCAAGAGAGACATGTATTTCTTTCTCCTGAAAGAATCTAGAAATGGCCATCCATTGGTTAGAAATTAGCAGCTGCCTGCATCTAGCTCCCAGGGAGAGTAGGAGAGGAATTTCAGGTGGAAAACTTCAGCCAGCTAGAGTCATACAACTCTGAGAACTGATACCGGGAAATAGACACATCAGTCATCTACCATCATGTGCCTCATTTCACTGTCATGGTAACTCTCTAAGAGGTACTGTCTCTCTTTCGTAAATAAACCTTTAGCTTAGGGATTTAGGAAACATAACCAAAGTTCATAAACCTTAAGAGTAAGACTGTGACTTCAAGCCCAAGTCCAGTTGACTTTAAGAGAGAGTCAGTCTTTGGTGGAGAATGAGAAAGGTGCACTTCTTACAGTTTCGTGTTTAAATATATGCGATTGAGTGAAGACTGAATAGTATTGATCAGGTTACTTATATATTTGCTTGTCGGTGGTAAGTGCGAAATTGTTGCACACTGAGTAAGAAAACAACTTGTATACTTTTAACAAAATCTTCCCCTGAAAAATGTGAAAAAAAAAAAAGAAATACACCAGATTGATTTTGTGAGAACAAAATAAATTCAAATCACAGACTTAGCAGATTTTGAAAACTCCAGTAGTCAAGAAACGTACTGAACATCCAATTCTAGATGGAGCATTATAGTTCACTGGAGCCCTAAACTATTTGATGTCATCTAAAACTGGAGCTTACTTTAAAACAATTAGTGTTGGGCCACCCCATGAAATAATGATTCCTGTCTCTCCCACTATACTTGCTGAAGCAGAGAAAAAGTGGTTGAGTAATTATTAATTACATATATATATATATATATATATATATATATATATATATAAAGAATATCCCAAGCTATATGATTTGTTTTTCAGGACTTTACAAAATTTCTAGACTTGTGATTTTTATAAACCCCATTTGCCTTACCAACAAAAAGATCATGTTAATATTAACTAATTTATTAGCTCTTAAAGTGAAATTAAATTCTTAAAGTGGGAAAACGATTACTTAAAAGCCATCATTGATTTAATAAAATCAATAAAATTCCTCCAAGAGCTGGTACTCTCGTGCAACTAAAATATATTGGTAGGAGAGAGGGCTAGAGACAAGAGGGGAAAATATTTCTTTTGTTTTTTTTAAAATATTAGCTATAGAGCATATAAATGCATTTGCCAGAGGGAAAGTGAGAAATCAGTTCCTGGGGAGGATGGCCATGCTGCAATCCTTTCTTCTCCATTCTACTCTTGGGATTTCAGGCATGTACATATTCTCAGTGTGTTTTTCAAGCCATAGTGTGTGGGACTCAAACTGTATTCAGCCATGTGGCATCCAGCCATTTTAAATATCATGCCACTAGCTGGCCCAGAGGAGAAAGTTTTTTAACTTTTATTTTTTGAAAATGTACTCTAGTGTCTATTTCATAAAGAAGAATATTTTTCCATTTTATAAATACAAAATTTTTATAGGTTTTTGCTTACTTTTTCAGATTGATCTCTTAGAAGAAATAAAGAACTATTGTCTTAGTCCATTTGGAGCTCCTGTAACAAAACAGTGGGAAGCTTATAAACAACGGAAATTGATTTCTAATGGTTCTTAAGGGTGGGAAGTCCAAGATCAAAGGCACTGGTAGATTTATCCTCTGGTTCATAGATGGCACCTATGTTTTAGAAATGATCAGTCCACTGTGGTTTTAATAACTATGATCAGGGAACTTGCAATATAATATTTTGATACACTGAACTGCCAAAAATGCTGGACAAAGAGGAACTACTGTTTTCAGCATGTTTCTAAAATATTATTAAGGAAAGTTATTACTTTTATAGAGTATACAACCTTTTTTTTAGATAATAGAAAAGAATAATTTATTGTGAAGTAATTTGTTTTATAAATGTAAAATTATTTTTATAAATTTTATTGTTGAAAATCAAAAATGAGTAGCTTTTTTAAATGTTAAATTATAGTGAAATTAAAATATGTCTAAACTGTGATGCCAGGTTGTCTCACTGAACTTTCTAAATAAAAACCAAGAAAAAATTGAAATGGGGTGATTTATTAGTGTTCAAAAATCATTTTATAATGTTGCTAGTTTTTATGTAGTGATTTAATTAAATGTACATAGTTTGTTCATACTCATCTTTAGAAGCCAGAGCAAAATTAGCCCATTTCCAAATAATCATAGAATTGAACAGAGACTTGGAAGGGAGAATCCTTAAATTTGCACTTTAATTGTGTAGTTTTGTTGCTTTTTAACTTTGTCCCAGTAATTAAAATACATGACTTGAGCTGAATTAAGCATTGGATGGGTATAAATTGGCACATAAAAGTTTAATGCAGATGTTTTAAATGCTGATACCCTCTGTTCATATTTAAAGCTTCTTTGTAAAATTTCTGAAGTATAAGAATCAGTAAATCTTATTTTTATGGAATTCTAATAGTTTTATTTTATCTTGTTTTTACTCTTATCAAGGTAAGATATGTACATCATTTCAAAAGACAAATTACACTTAAAGTTTATAACGGAAATCTGCACCTTCAGTCTCCCCACTTCCCTGCTCTCCAGATTCCGCTCTGCGGTAACATTCAAATACTGCGGCAATTTTACATGGCATATTATATGCATAGTTTGAAAACATGTTTACATCACATCACACTTACCTGTTTGTGTTTTTTCTTTTGTTTCTTTTTTTTTTTTTTTTTTTTTTTTTTTTTGGCATGAGACTACCTATTGACTTCTTACTATGAAAGAAGAGTTTTAAACATCTGAACTACTAAACTGGTAGCCTACAGTGCATTTTCCCAATTCCTTCATAAATCAATATTTTTATTTACATTAATGGTTACTTTTTTTTTTTTTTTGGAGAGGTTTTTGCTATAGGGCGCGTGCACTCGCCAAACAGACAGAGAGAGACATAGAGACAGAACGTGAGAAATCACCCCCCGGGGGGATGGTCATGCCACAATCCCTTCTCCTCCATTCTCCTCTCGGGATCTTGGGCACACACGCACACGTGCCCGTCGTGAGTTTTAAGCCACCGGGTCTGGGACGCGAACCGCGGTCGACTACGTGGGAGTCCAGTGACATAGCCATTATGCTAACTGCTGGTTCCCTAATGGTTACTTTTGAAATGATTCTGAACAATCTTCCAAAATATGGTATTTCCTATAGCTCATAATGAATAGAAGAGATGGACCCTAATTTCACAGAGAAATTAAGACGAGAAAAAACAGTCCTTGCTGTGGGTCACAGGAGGAATGAGATTTAGAGAAAACACATGAGATGCATTAATAATATGGTTTATTGTAGCAGTATACTTGGGTGCAATTTGACATCTCCTCAACATGGCTATTTGAGCTGATGCTTTTAACTTATTTTCCTTCTTTCCCAGATACAGACTTTAAAGTAAGAAAAATTCATACACATACTAAAACTTTAATTCTTTATCTTTTCTTCAAAATATAAGGAAAATGAGACCAGATGAAGGTAACATAGACAAGTCTGTGATTAAGCATAGGATAATGGTTTTGCTGGGACAGTGATTTGAAATTCTTCACATAGAGTCTTCAGAAATTTAAAGTCATAACACTAAACACTAAGACCACCAATAGAGCCTGGGACAGTTAAAAAAGGTCAAAATAAAGTCACAAAGGAATACAGCAGTGTCCCAAAATAGAGGGTTCAAAGTGAGATTCACCTGATTCCCCTCCAGGCAGGGAGGCTGATCAGTGAAGAGGGGGATAGAAAAAGCATTGTCATGAGACTAGTTATATTGCTGAAAGAGAGTATCTTGGATAAAAATTGAAGTGATGAGGCCAGCAGGTGGCCTGGTAGTTAAGGCACTGGATTCCCACATGGCTGACAGTAGTTCAAGGTGGCTGACTTCCACACTTTTTCTCTCTTTTTTTCTGTCTCTCTTTGGTGAGTGCATGTGACCTATGGTGAATTAAAAAAAGAAAAAAAGAAAAGATAAATAAAATTCTTTTAAAAACATGAAAGTGACAAAATTGATTGTACAAATATATGCATCTATATTTTGGGAGCAGACAAAGACTTGTTCCTAAACTTGGTAAGTGAAGTAAGGAACCAAGTATGACTTCCAGTAAGTAGGAAATAGGTGTGCAATGGCTTAATCAGGCTGGCCGTGCTCACTCCTTCTGGACCAGCCATATTTACTTGCGATGGAACCGACATCAGTGATGTGTCTGGCCACAATGTATCACCTATGAACAATGTAGTAAGATGCACCAAGTGGAAAAAAGTAAAAAATTATAAGGGAAACACAAAGGCGAGACCAAGATGATATAATTCACTAAAAACCAGCACTTGATATAGATTGGGTAATTATGTTGGAATGTCTGAGTCACGTGGTTATGTGACCAGGCAGAAAGCCTCCCTGAAAGGGCAGAGAAGCATCATAGTTAACACAAGGTGCCAGAGAGACTCAGAAACTGAACAACAAACATTTTTTTTTTTTTTTTGGCAATTATCTTTCATTCTCTGAGAATGTATCCTGGAAGTCTTTCTGAATATGCTGTAACTTTGGATCACAAGATTCATTTTCACTAAGCCTTCAACTCAGCGCTTCATGAGCCTACCTCAGGGAGGTATCAATGCAAGTTTACAAAATTACACCGTAAGCAGACAACAGGCCAAGCTGTGATGATGCAGGCAGTAGGACATAGCCCCATAGCACTGTAGTCATCGAGGAAGGCTCCAGGATCAGGTTTCTGGTCAACCAGATTATGGTGGGCATCCTCGGGGCTAGAAGGCTTGAGGAGAGTGGAATCACAGCATGGTGAGACCTTGTCAAAGGCACTTGACTCTCTGTGTCTTTCATGAAAGAAAGGAACTTTTTAGAAAAATAAAAATGATCAAATGATCATAAAGCAGTCATGCTGATTTTAGAAGGAAAAACAAACAAACAAACAAACAAACACGTGACACAAAGTGTATAATTGTTAAAAGGAGCTATTTGGATCATTCAAAGTACAGAGGTCCAGCACTGCTGTGCAGAGGAACTCAGATCCTGGGTGGCCTGGGTTCCGGTTCCCTCTGCACATGCTTGAAAAACACGGGATACTTACGTGACTGGGATCCTGACGGATTGGTGATTAGAGAGAAAAGAATTGTGGCATGACTGGCCTGATTGCTAGAAGCATTCTCTCAAAATCTTTCTCTGTTGTGTGCACAGACAGATGTGCACTCTGGTCTAAAAAGGAAAGTAAAGGGAACTATCCAATATGATAACATGACCAATGGGTACTGTCTAACCCAGGACCAAACATGTAAAATAAATTTATACAAACGTGATTGACGAGAATTATTATCATAGCCAGGGAATTTAACACACTATTTTCAATCTTTGTTAAATTATAATAAATTTCAAACTGTAATAATTGAGCATTCTAATTCATAAGCTGGATTTCCTATATATTAGATAGGTACTAAATATATAAAGAAAGAATATACAGGGGCTAGCAGGTGGCGTGGTGGTTAAGGTGCTGTACTCCCACGTGACCAACTGTAGTTGAGCCCTGGACTCGACTTGCGAATTAGGCTGGGCACATGTGCATGCATGCCCAAAATCCCAAGAGGGGAGTGGAGAAGTAGGGATTATAGTGTGGCCATTCCCATTAGGGAGTGATTTCTCACTTTCCCTCTCCCGGTCTCTCTTTGGTGAGTGCACAAACTCTATGGAACAAACCTTAAATTAAAAAAAAGAATGAAAGAAAGAAAGAATATGCACATTATCAAGTTTATGGAAACAGTTTAAAATAATCATATATTAGACTACAAAATAACCTCAGTACATTACAAAAAGCAGAAAAGACAAATTCTGCAGTATTGTTCTATTAAAACTCAAAAAAATAACAAACTAAAATGATTTATTGAAAATAAAAACTAATTAAGTTAATTTAATTAAATCTAAATCTATTCGATCAAAACTGCAATGACATAATATTTAAGAAAAAACAAATCTGAGGCTTCCAGATGGCCTAATATTTACATCACTGGATTCCCACATGTCTTACCATAGTTCAAGTCTTGGACCCTGTGGCCTGAAAATCGCTCAGTGTGTGTATATCTACATGCCCAAGATCTGAAGACATGCATTGTATCTGTGCTGGAAAAAGAAATGTACACTGTAAAGATGTGATTAAATGCAAATAAATAAAAATATATTTTATTATAAAAATTATAACTTTGAAGTTTAAAACAAGAATTAAATATTATACAATTGTCAGTCTCTTAAAATGGTAGTCATTCTGTGGAACAGAATGATACATAGTGTATCATTGGGGTTTTTATTTGATTCTCTTGATGACTAAAAAAATTAGACAGCTTTTATTGGCTATTAGTACATTTTTTGTCAAGGTTCTACCTAAATACTTCAATGCATTTTGAAAATTGCTTTTCTTTTCTTGTTATTGATTTGTAAGAGTTCTTTAGTATAGTCTTTTTCAGATAAATGAACTAAAAATATTTTCTCCCATCTTATATCTTGCTTTTTCCCATTTTTAATGATGTCTTTCAAAAAGCAGAGACTTTTTATTTTGATGAATTTCAATTTATCTTTTTTTGTCTTTCATGCCCTATTTTCCATAAGGATGTGAACAGAATAGAACTATCACATAGCTGTTGGGTATGTAAAGTGGTATAGTTGCTTTGAAAAAAAATTGCTAGTTTCTTATAAGGGTTAAATATACAGTTACCATACAACCCAGAAATGTCACTTGTAGGTATTTGCCCAAATGAAATGCAAAAGTACATCACAAAGACTCATGGAAAGATTTTTATTCATAATAGAGGAAAACTGAAAACAACAATAGCTGTCAAATAAACAAATTGTGGCATATCCACAAGGGATTAAATTAATTCAGCAGCTAAAATAAATGAACCACACACTATAAAATGAACAAATCTCAAAAACATTATGAGGAGAAAATAAAAGACACAAGAGAATGTAATGTATAATTCCATTTGTATGAAATGCAAAAAAATGCATAATTACAGGATAGTGATAGAAAACAAATCAAGTATTACCTGGGGTAGAATCTATCTCTAAAAGACAGGTGAAAATGTTTGGGGTGATGAAAGATTTTATGGTGGTAATTATATGAGTAAATACATTGTTGAAATTTATTAAACATTATACTTTAATGAGTGAATTTGACTGTATGTAAATTATATCTCAGTAATGTCAATTTAAAAGCAAAATAAACTGAACCAACAGGCATGGTGGTTAAGGCACTGGATCCCACACAACTGATTGCAGTTCCACTCTTGAATCTGGTGGCTTAAAAAACGTTCTCTTCATGTGTGCATGAGTGCCCAAAATCCTGACAGATGATGGAAGTAGAAGGGATTGTGACTTGGCCATTCCCCTGTAAGGGGTGATTTCTCATTTTCCCTTTCCCTTTGTTTCTGTCTCTCTCCTGCAAGCTCATGCACCCTATGGCATATCTAGAAACAAGCAAAAACCCAAACAACAACAACAAAACTAATAGTTATAATCAAGAGACTATAAAAAAGAAAGAGAACCAAATAAAGCAGTAAAAAGTAATGATAGGAACCAGCAGGTCGCCTAGTGGTTAGTGGCACCAGATTCCCATGTAGGCGATTGTGGTTCAAGTCCTGGACCTGGTGGCTTACTTTCTCACTCCCATCTCCCACCTCTCTCTGTGTCTCATTCTGTCCTTCTCTGGTCAAATTAAAAGCAAATAAATAAATAAAAGTTAAAATGAAATAAATCTTAAAAAAAAGTAATGATAAACATAAAAAATATATATTTAGAAAATAGAAGTATCATATGTAATAATTTCAGTGATTAGTGCTCTGAATAAAAAAGTATGAAGCATTTCATTGAACTTAATAAAAATCCTGGAATAATAAAATATTAATATATGGGCCAATAATTTGGAAATATAAATGTGAACTATCTAAACAAAATATTGGTAAATTAAATATTGTGCTATGTCAAAAGGCTAATATAGCATAACCAAATGAGCTTTATTTTAGAAACCTCAGATTAGCTTAACATTTAAAAATCAGGGACCAGCAGTTAGAGTAATGGCTATGTCGCTGAACTCCCATGTAGTCAACCACAGTTTGCATCCCAGACCTGGTGGCTTAAAACTCAAGCCGGGCGCATGTGCTTGCATGCCCAAGATCCCAAGAGGAGAATGGAGGAGAAGGGATTATGGTGTGGCCATCCACCCTGGGGGGTGATTTCTCACTTTCTGTCTCTCTGTCTCTCTCTGTCTTTCTGGCAAGCACATGCGCCCTATAGCAAAAACTTCTCTAAAAAAAAAAAAAAAATCAATCAATTAATGCAATTTACCATACAAATTGAAAGACTGTCATATGTGTGTCATAGTAGATGCAGAAAACTTTTTTATGAAAGTTAGCATTCACTTGTAATAAAACAAAATAAAATATCAATAAAAAAGAAAACTCGTCAAACTAGAAATAGAAGAAAATTTGTATAAACTCTATAATTAACATCATACTTATTGATATGATATTGAATATTTTCATCTTACATCAGGAGACAAAAAAATCTCTACCTCCAGTAGTACTGCACTGAATGTACTAGTCAGTACTAAAAGGAAGAAAAAATATATTAAATATAAACATATCAAAAATAATGAATAAACACTGTTCTCTAGGTTATAAAATTAAATATATAAAAAATATTTTAAAAATAAAAGCAAAATATTAGAATTTATACTTTTTTTTTGAGAGGTTTTTGCTATAGGGCGCATGCGCTCGCCAGACAGAGAGAGACAGAGAGATAGAAAAGGAGAAATCACCCCCCATGGGGGATGGCCACGCCGCAATCACTTCTTCTCCATTCTCTTCTCAGGATCTTGGGCACACACGCACACGGGCCCGGTGTGAGTTTTAAGCCACTGAGTCCGGGACTTGAACCGCGGTCGACTACGTGGGAGTCCAGCGACATGGCCATTACACTAACTGCTGGTCCCAAAATATTAGAATTTATAAGTGAATTTAACCAGGGCACTGTATACAAGGTCAACATAGATAGTGGATATTGTGATGCACACTATCCCTGTTCAAGAAGAAAAGACTCATTCCTTTCATTGCTGGGGGTACCGCCTGCTGAGGGCCCTGCTTCAGAGAATTACCCTTGGCTATTATGACGCTACTTAGAACTCTTTACATAGGCATCTTGCACACAATGATGCAGTGCTGGAAGGGCTTGGCTCTTTCCAGTTAAGATAATTTTGAGCTCCTTTACCTTTAGATTCTCCTATGGAGCTGGTCTAATAAATTCAATGAGACTGACATCTCCATCTCCCTCTACATAGTCCTGCAACCTTTCTTTCCCAGACTTGTGTTGATCCCTAAGGTACTCCTTTTATCATTTTCTTTTTATTGCCAAAGGACATGTGCACTCATCAGAAAGAGAAAGACAGTGAAAGAGCAAAAAACCTCTCATGGGCTGTGATATGCCATGATCCTTTTTATTCCATTTCTTCATCTTGCCAGGATTTGGGGCATGCATTCACATGCACATGCACCTGGTATGTTTTTCAAGTTACTGGTCTGGGATTCCAACAGTGGTGAGTCATATGGGATCCAGCTTCCTCTGTATAGGGATTAACACTACTTTGTGTGGCCATTGCTCAAGATGCACCTTAATAAAGGCTGTGCACACTAATCTCAGTTTCATAGACTGCTTCCTAGGGAACCCAACCTGCAACATCTGGTAGGGATGACACAAGAAAAAAGAAGCGTAAATGGGACTACCAACAAGCCTGTTCCCTGGGAGAATTCTGTCACTGGTGGAGAATTCTGTCACTGGTGATAAGTGGAAGATCCATAAACTAAACCCTGGAACAAAGTAGAAGAGTAATTATGTAAATTTTCACCTACAGTGAACAATTAACAAGACACTGGTCAAAGAAAATGCATTAATGAGGCTGGTGGTGGTGACACAGGAAGGGGGTGATCAGGTCCACACTGGCAGTGAGACCCAAGTTCTTGTCCCACACTCAGGAAAAATTAGAGTCATGGACACAGAGAGTAGGTATAGCAAAGTGGAGAATTTATTCACAAAATGGGGAGTTTATTAAAGGAGAGGGAAGGGTAAACAGAACTCCAGAGAAGGGAGGGATCCCAGAAAATGGGTTGCCAAGGAACAACTGTAGTAAGGGGTTTTTATCTGGGTCCAGATTTAAGTTCTAGGTGAGGCTTGAGCATGTATTGCCCTCTTGGCAGGTAGCTGGATGAGTCCAATTATTTTCCTAATTTTGAAGTGGGTACCAACGTCAGGAGATTCTTTGTTTTGAAGATTTGGGCCATGAAAACCATTATCTTATCTTCTTCCTGGAATATGGTGGGGCATGGAAAAAGCCTTTGTTTTAGGTCTAGGTCATGCTGCCTAGGTCAATCACTGAGCCATCATTGTCTTCACCTCAAAACTTAGCCATTTTGTGACTCCAGCGTTGGCTCATATGCTAAATATATGTTTAGGGTCTCTGTCTCCTACCTCACTGTATCCTACCTCAGTGGTAGTAAAGTAGTGAGGGCTGGTTGATGCTGCTACTCAACAAGCTGAGACTACATGGGAGGTGTGTGTCGAATTCTAGCCCACTCTCAAAGCTCTGCACTCTATTGTGTGTCTGTAATCCCAGCCACTGGGCAGGTCCATTTAGGAGGATTGCAAGTTTAAAGCGTAAGCAACATAGCAAGACCCTGTCTGAAGGATCTGAGCATTGTGGCATATACATCTGTGGTCTCAGCTATTTGGGAAGCTGAGGCAGGAGAATCATGACAGAGCAAAATACCAATGAGAGTGGGGGAAGCAGGGAAGAAATATGTTATGTTAATGGTTGGATAATATGTTAATGGTTGCACTATGTCAGGTGTTAACAAATGTTAATAGAAAAATAAACTAGTCAACTTAATAAAGCAGAGTTTTAATTTAGCAAATCTTAATGCTATTTAAATCAGGCAGTTGTCCCTGGACTTTCAGACAACTACAGCTAGTCTTGTGGTCACATGGTATTAAAGTTCCAGAAAAGAAAATTGACATGTATGGGAATGGGAAAGGATGTACAGAAACTAAAGTGAAGGAAGAGGTTCAGAAACAGTTTAGTTGGTTACACTCCAAAGTTTGTCTGCATTAACACAGTTTAAAAGGTGGGATCCATATGACTGAAGCCTAGCTGCTGCGATTGGCTGTAATCTAGCAAGAAAAAAAATGAGATTGCAGTTTGTTTATGGAAACTAACCAGGAGTACGGAGGCTTTTTAAATATTATTTAACAGAAGTATTGGGAAAATGATGATTTTAAAAACAAGAAAATTAGCAATTTCTAGGGGCAACCAAAAAGAAAATAAAATGCCTACTACCCAGGCAAGATAATAAATTAAAAGAATATTATATTGATTTAAGTCTGTCAGGGACCAGCAGATGGTTAATGGCTATGCTGCTGGACTTCCACGTAGTCAACCACAGTTCAAGTCCCGGACCTGGTGGCTTAAACTCATGACAGGTGCCTGTGTGTGCATGCCCAAGATCCCGAGAGGAGAATGGAGGAGAAGGGATTGTGGCATGACCATCCCCCTTGGGAAATGGATATATAGATTTCCCACTTTCTGTCTCTCTGTCTCTCTCTGTTTTTCTGGTGTGCACACATGGCCTATAGCAAAAACTTCTCAAAAACAAATATATATATATATATAAATCTGTGGAGGAAAGAACAAATATTATGATCCCTTCTCTTAGAAATCTATAGAATGCAACAACTGCAAAAATAGACAAATCAGATTAGATCAAGCTAAAATGCTTTTGCACAGAAAATAGAATGATAAATACAGTAGAGACTACCCAGAGAATGGGATAAAATATTTGCAAACTATAATTCAGATAATGAATTAATAAGCACAATATATGGGGAACTCAAGCAACTTGCCTGCAGAAAAACTAATAATCTAATTTTTTTTGGGGGGGAGAGATTTATAGGGAGCACGTGTGTGCCAGAAAAAGAGAGATAGAAAGTGAGAAACCACATCCCAGGGGGGATGGCCACACCACAATCCCTTCTCCTCCATTCTCCTCTCAAGATCTTAGCCATGCATGCACACACACCCAGCATGAGTTTAAGCCACTGGGCCTGGGACTCAAACCGCGATCGACTACATGGAAGTCCAGAGACGTAGCCATTACACCATCTGTTGGTCCCAATAATCCAATTTTAAAGTGGGCAAATGATCTGAACAGACAGCTTTCAAAGGAAGACATATGAATATGCAAAAAACATGGATAAAGGTTTGTTTCTTATCATAAGGGAAATGCAAATGAAACCACAATGAGGTATCTTTTAATCCCAGACAGAATGTTGTGATCAAAAAATAAAGAACAGATGTGCTAGCAAGGCTGTGATATGAACCTGGGATTTCCTTTGTTGGGAGATCATTTACTACTGATTCAACTTAGTTGCTTGTTATTGGTCTATTTAGTCTTTTAATTTCTTCTTATTTCAATCAAAGTATATTGTATGTGTCTAGCAATTTGTCTGCTTCTTCTAGATTTTCTAATATCTTGGTGTATAGTTGCTCATAGTATTCCCTAGTGATCTGTTTTATTTCTGTAGTATGTGCTGTAATATAAGCTTTTTCCTTCCTAATTTTCTTTTTTTTTTTTCTTTTTTTTTTTTTTTTGGAGAGGTTTTTGCTATAGGGTGCGTGCGCTCGCCAGACAGACAGAGAGAGACAGAGAGATAGAAAGCAGGAAATCACCCCCCGGGGGGATGGCCACGCCGCAATCCCTTCTCCTCCATTCTCCTCTCGGGATCTTGGGCACGCACACACACGTGCCCGGCATGAGTTTAAGCCGCCGGGTCCGGGACTCGAACCGTGGTCGACTATGTGGGAGTCCAGCGACATAGCCATTACACTAACTGCTGGTCCCTCCTTCCTAATTTTCTTAATCTAGGTCCTTTCTCTATTTATTTTTTTTAGTCTAACTAATGGTTTGTCAATTTTGTTTATCCTCTCAAAAAAACCTTCTTTTTATGCTGAGTTTTTATTGTTTTGTTTTTTCTCTGTTTTATTTCCACTCTAATTTTTATATTTTTTTCTACTGGTACTTATGGGGTTTTTTTGGTTGTTGTTGTTCTTGGTTTTTCAGTTTCTTGAGATGCATCATTAGTTTATTTATTTGCTATCTTTGAATTGCTTTCTTGTGAACACTAATTGCTATAAACTTTCCTCTCAGGACTGCTTTTCACGTGTCCCAGAAGTTATGGAGAGTTGTGCTTTTATTATAATTTGTTTCAATTTTTTTAATCTCTTCGGTAGTTTCTCAAGAGTAAACTGATTAGATATTTTTGACATGAAGAGGAGCTCATGGGGGAACCGGCAGTTAGCGTAATGGCTATGTCGCTGGACTCCCACGTAGTCGACCGCGGTTCGCATCTCGGACCCGGTGGCTTACAACTCACGCCGGGCGCGTGTGCGTGCGTGCCCAAGATCCCGAGAGGAGAATGGAGGAGAAGGGATTGTGGCGTGACCATCCCCCCTGGGGGGTGATTTCTCGCTTTCTGTCTCTCTGTCTCTCTCTGTCTGTCCAGCGAGCGCACGCGCCCTATAGCGAAAAACCTCTCCAAAAAATAAATAAATAAATAAATAAATAAAAAAAAAAAAAGAGGAGCTCATAAACACCATAAAGCAGAATCAAACAGAATTTCTGGAGATAAACGATATAATATAGAAAATCAAAAACTCTGTCAAAAGTATTAACAGCAGATTAGACCATGCAGAAGAAAAAATTTCCAAACTTGAAGACAAAACCTCCAATTTAGTCCAAGTAATCTAAATTTTTTTTGAAAACATGGAAATGAAGATGTTATCTAGGAAATTCTACACACATTAGGCAGTCAATCAGTCACATAATGGGTATTCCAGAAGGGGAAGTGATGGGTAAAGCCATAGAAAATCTGTTTCATAAAATATTATATAAAAAATGCTCAAATCCAGAGAAATGTACAGATCTCCAGAAGCAGGGAATACAAAGGCACCAAAAGTATTAATGTAAGAAGAATCTCTCCAAGGCATATCATTGCCAAAATGGTGAAAGTCAAGGGCAAGGATAATATTGTAAGAATAGCAAAAGAGAAACATCAAGTTACTTATAAAGGGTACTCTCTTAGACTAACATCAGACCTGTCAGCAGAAACTTTGGCAAGGCGGGGCTGGCAGATGGCATGGTGGTTAAGGTGTTGGACTCCCACATGGCCGACTGTGGTTTGAGTCCTGGACCTGGTGTCCTGCTTTTTAACTTTCCCTTTCTCTCTGTCTCTGTCTCTCCCTGATCAAATTAAAAAATAAATAATAATAATAAAATGAAATAGATTTTTTTTTTATGAAAAAGAAACCTTGGCTTCCTTTATGTCATGGAATGACATTCTTATCTCCTAGTATTGATTGTTTTTTTTTTCTTGTATATCACTGATTTTTTATTATGATCAATATTCTGAATTTCTTTACTAACATTTCAGTGATTTCATGCATGTTGTGGGTTGTTGGTTCAGCATTTTTGTGTCCCTTTTGGGAAAAGATGGTTTCTTTCTTTCTTTTTTTTTTTTTTTTCCCATATTCATCATGTCTCTGCAGTGATTCTTAGGCATCTAGTGAAGTATGTACTTCTTCCTTATTTATGGAATAAATTCAGTATGACAGGAGTTGTGAGGCATAGGGTACGTATATCAATTCTCAGGACCCAGGTCTGGTCCTGGAAAAGGCAATCTAGGAGAGATCAAAAACCAGACATGCCTTTCACATTAAATCTAAGCTTGTATCTCCCTTTATTTTCTGGGAGCAGATTGACTTGCTGAACCTAAATGTGGGTCTGTCAAGTTCATACAGAAGGGAGTGGAAGCAAAGGGACTGTCTCCAAGACCCAAAGAGCATGTTCTGTGTAGCCTGTGTGAAATGCCTGGGACAAAGTGACTTTCAAGACCTGGATGCAGTTTTGTGAAGGTGATTTGGGATATGCAGGATGCCGGCCTAGTCAATGTATCCCATGGAGTCTATTGTTTTCAGGAGCATATTAGCTCCCAAGACTAAGGTATGGTCCCTGCATAGGTAGTCCAGGAGGGGCCAGTGGCAAGCTGTGTCTTCTGATCCCAGCAGGGTTCATGTGCCCACCTGTAATTTCTGGATTGGAATCAGCCCTATTCATCTGAATGCAGTCCTGGCAAGGTGGTCCTGGGGGAGCCAGGATCCAGTCTTGTCTATAAGATCCAAGAAAGGCTGTGTGCCTTCTTGTAATTTCCTGGGTGAGGTATATTCACTACTTGTGTCAAAGGGGAAGGAAAGTGTAGGCCTGCCTTGCCGGAGAGTCAGAGGGAAGTGTTCAGTTTCCACAGTCTCTGTTGGAGGGTAGTGCTCTCATACTCCATGCTATGGTGGGAGAGGTAGGATACATAGATCTCTGATATGGAAGGGCTGGTAGGCTTCAGTCATTGTGACTGTTCACACCATTTTCCGACAATTATAGGGGCTTCTTTATCTCTATATTGTGTCCTCTGCTTCTACCAGGGTATAGAGCTATCAGATTGCCTAGTCCTGATAACAATCAAAACTTCACTTGCTGGTCAGCTCCCGAGGTGACCGTCAGACTCTCCAGGCTCAGGGTGAGGTTGAGGTGGATGTTTTAAATTATTTTCTGAAGTGAAATATCAGTGTATTCCCCTACAATAGTGTTAGCTTCATACTCATTCTGCAGATGATGAGTTTCATAGTCTGAGTTAAGAGTATAAAATTTGGAGCTCTGGAGGAGAAGTCCTCTTTCCTCCCCTCAGCCTGTGGCTGAGCAGTACTTGGGAGCCTCACCAAGTTCAGGTGATTGATTCTCTCTTTAAGAGAGAAAGATTCTGTACTCCAGAAGTTCCTGCAGTCTTTTTTTTTTTTTTTTTTTTGGTGCCATGCCAGTCTCATTTCACTCCTCTGCTGGAAATAAAGGCACTTATTTTTGAAAATTTGGAGCCTTACTTCTCAGAGAACTGCCACAGTCAGTGCTTCTACTTGGCCATCCTGCCTCCTCACGAAGTAGTACTTTGATTACATGTTTCAAATGCAAGTATTTAAAGTACAATGAGTCCTGAGAGCATATATAAAATATCTATTATTTTTTATTACAAATACTAGAGATATTAAAAAAAAGAGATAATTTATGAGGTGATCTTGTTTACAGAATTTGGATGTAGATAATATGAGAAGGAGTTGTGAAGTACCTTGGCTAAAGGAACATAATAATCAAAGACTTAGAGATCATGAAATTTGAAAATAAAATCATATACGGGTTATTGTAGTTGATTTACTGGGAAGAACACAGTTGAATATAAAGCACCAGCTAAGAGGCAAGTTGAAAACCAGGAATATGGAGCTGGAATAATTAGAGATATGAATTACAAATAGAAAGATGATTTCTAGTTTAAGAAAAAAAATCCAGAAAAGTGATTAAATTACTTTCTTGTTTTGAAAAATCTATTGAAAGAATAGGTATACACAATGTAAGAATAATCTTCCAAAAATCATTTAATATTTCCTGGAAAGAGATACATTTTTGCCTATATTTGATTAAAGTTTCTTCAAAATCATAATCTAATGCAGATACTAGATATTTGCCTTGAATATATTTTTACTTCTACATACCCCTTCCATTGGTTTCTTAGACCATATTTTGGAGGATATGTTCTTTAAAATAAAATACTGAAAAAAAGATTTAATCTTTTTTAGCCTATTTATGCCAAATCAAAGCTGTAAGGTACATTTAAAAAGTTTAAATGTGTAAACTCATTTTAACTAATTAAATACATTCTTAAACTTCCTCATTCAAAACATGATCCACATAATCTGTTATTGATCATAACTTGAATGTATACCAGGACTCCTTAAACATATTTCCTGTTATTTTTAAATGGTACTCTAATGTGATAATGCTATTGTCATATTCTGTTGAAGTATTGTAATAGCTACATAAACTACACAATGAACTGCTGCACAATAGCTTATGGATATGTCTAAAGATATTGTGATTATTGAACTATAAAATAAAAAACAAATATCTGTACATTATGTAGCATAAAGTTTTTTAAACTTATAAATAACAATTTAAAAAGGAGATGCACTACCTACCTTCATATATTTTTTGATTGTATAAGAGATACCTGGCTGGAAAGGCAATTTAAGAATGCAAAGAAGTGGTTAATCCTTGTTCAGAAATTGGTGGTGCACCTGAAACAGATAGTTATTAATAAAATGACCTCAAGGACACAACCCAGGGGTCCAAGTTTTATGTGCCAATACTTAAGATGCAGACAATCAGAGAGACATACCTGTGATCTTACTGCTCTAAGTGCCATAAATAATTACACAGTTACAATCGCAAGAGTGCTGTAAATGAGAATCATTCCATTTCCTATAGGTTGAGAGTTTTCTAGAGCTACAGAAAGCTCAAAGTGCTCATATCACATGAATTTTGAGGTCTGGCCAAGTATTCACAGCAATTTGCTGTGGGGCCAAGACTGTCTCCTGACTCCCAGGTAGATTCAGATAAGATCACATACAAAGAACAGCCTTTCCTAGAAAACTGTTTGAAAAATACGTGATTTTTTTCTCTGTGATGTTTTTAATAGCTAAAGAACCCATAAAATTTTATTTTATGTAATAAATGTAAAAAAGATGTTATTTGCCTTAACTTAAGTTTTCCTTAATAATTAATAAAAGTGAATATTTTGATTTGTTTAAAATATGTTTTGAAAGAGGTACTTGTTTCTTTTCTCAATTATTTGCCAAAGCAAAATGCCTTGGCAAACATATGAAAATGGACTAAGATGTTAAGGTAAAAATTAGAAAATGTGTTCTATTGAAAATTTGGATTTGTGTGTCACAATTAAGCATAAATGATCTTGTCGTGCCTCCTTTTAAAGCTACTTAATGGTTTTCCATTAAAGAGTAAAACACAAATTCCATGCTATGACTCCCAATCTTTGTGTAATATAATAGTGTATATGTGTGTGTATATATATATATATATACACATATATACACACATATATATATATACACATATATATATATATACATTTTTCTCTCCAACCTAATGATTTATCAACATTATCATTTTATTATTATTTTAGTTTTGACCAAGTTATTTCCTCTACTCAGAATACTCTTTTTTTTAAGAATTATTTTTTTAATTATTTAATTTGATTTATTCATTCATTTATTTTAATTTGACCAGAGAGAGACAGAGAGAGAGGGAGAGAAAGTGGGAAAGTAAGCCACCAGGTCCAGGACTCTTTACATGGTTAGCACATTGTACAGTTCGTGTTTCAACTCTAACCTCACCTCTTCCAAGAACCTTTCTTAACTGTGTCCCCTTTTTCTCTCTTCAACAAAACAATTGCCTTCAAAAATTTTCATTTTATTCTCATATGGTAGAAAGAGCAAAAAAATTTTTTCACATTCTTATTTGATCTAATAGATAAGATTATTCACAATAATAATGGAAGCAATGTATCCTATAAATACAGTTTATAAATAAGCTAAATTAATGATGCAATTATATAATGGAATGGAGATATTAAGAATATTTTGTTACTAAAAGGTACTGGTGCTACTAGTGGTGTGGTATAATTCTATTTGAAGTGAATGTGGATTCATTGTCAACGTATATTGCAAACTGTTGGGCAGCCACAAATTTTAAAAAGTATTATAGTTCATATGCTAAGAATGATAACATATACAATGTAATCATATACAATGTTCAGTTGAAACCACAAAAATCCTGCACTGGGGTACAGCTGCAATGCATTGGTCAAGAGAACCTGGGTCTCACACAACGACCACAGATTAAACCCCAGCCTGATCTGCCTGGGACAAACGAGGCGTGTCTGTGAATACCTGGGATCAATTGCTTGGAAGACAAGGAAGAGGATAAAAGCATAGAACGATAGCGAATATTATATTAATTTCAGACAGAGTATTCTTCAAACAATAATATCAAAATAAAGATGGCTATTACATAAAGATAAAGGGGTCATATTTCTAAGAAGACATAACATATTTTAATGTGTAGATACCTAACAACACATCGAAATATGTGAGGTACGACCTTATTAAACTGCAAAGGAAAGTAGATGAATTCTCTACTATAGGTGGAGACTTTAATACCCTTTCTCAGAAGTGGACAGATTCAGTGGGCAGAAAATGAATAAAGATAGAGTTGAACTCAGCAGCACCATCAATCAACTGAATGTGATGGCCATATACAGACAACATTATTCAATAGCAATAGAACACACATTCTTCTCAAGCTTACATGGAACAGACACAAAACAGAGAACATATTCTAAATCACACGCCTGACCACATTTCAAAGAACAGAAATTGTAGAATGTTCTTAGATCAAGATAGCATTCAACTAGAAAGCAATGACACAATGATAGCTGAAAAATACTCAAATACTTAGAGATTAGACAACATATTACCAAATAAAACATGAATCAAATAAGAAGTCTAAAAAGAATGCTTAAAGCATTTTGAATTATATGGATGAAGATATCACTTACTAAATTTGTTAGATGCAGCAGAAACAGGGCTTAGAAAGAAATTCACAGAATTGTATGCATATATTTAAAAATAAGACATATTCAAAATCAATAGAAACTAGGAAAGGGAGAACAATTAAATCCAAAGTGAAAAAAAAGAAAAGAAATAATAAAAATTGGAGCAGAAATGAATGCAACTGAAAACAGGATATTAAAAGGAAAAACACCTAACCAAATAATAGCAGTTATCTGAAAAGAGGAATGAAATTAACTACCTTCTAGCCTTACTAAGGAAAAAAAAAAGGACTCACAAAATACTAATATCAAAAATGAAATAAAGGCTATTTTTTCCATGGACATTAAAAGTATAATTAAAAAAAAACTATGAAGAACTCTATGCCCACAAATTTGATCACCTTGATAAAATTAATAAATACCTTGAAGTGAATTCTGGCAAGGATGTTGAACAATGAGAACTCTTATTAATTGTTGGTAGGAATGTCAAATAATGAAGTCACTTTGGAAGATAATTTGATAGTTTCTAACAAAACTAAACATACGCCTATCATATGATCCAATAATTGCACTCTTTGCTATTTACCTGAATGAATTGAAACTATGCCTATGCAACAACTAGCACAGCACACTGATGTTGGTGTTTTTCTAAAAAATATTTTATTTAACTGTATTTATTCATTCATTTATTTATTTCAATTTGATCAGAGAGAGATAGAGTGAGAGAGAGAGAGAGAGAGAGAGAGAGAGAGAGAAAGCAAGTTGCCAGGACTGGCAAGTGGTGTGGTGGTTAAAGGCGCTGGACTCCCACATGGCCGACCACGGTTCAAGTCTTGGACCTGGTGGCTTGCTTTCTCACTTCCTCTCTCTCTCTCTCTCTCTGTCTCTCTCTGATCAAACTGAAAAATAATAATGATACAATAATAAATAAAAAGTTAAAATAAAATAAAATAATTCTTTAAAAAAAGAAAAAACAAATTGCCAGGTCTGAGACTCGAACTGCAGTCAGCCATGTGGGAGTCCAGCACCCTTAACCACTAAGCCACCTGCAAGCCCCAAGCACATTTATGTTTATATTAACTTATTCATACTTGCCAAAAGTTGGAGGCAACCAAGATGTCCTTCAGTGGGTAAAGGGTTAAATTGTGGTACATCCAGAAAATAGAACATTATTTAGTAGTGTAAAGAAATGAAGTATTAACATCAAGTCATGAAAAGACAAGGATAACCTTAAATGCATATTACTAACTGAAAGAAAAGCCAGTCTGTAGATGTTACATATCATGTGACTCTATATGACATGTTGGAAAAAGCAAAACAGTGGAGATAGCATAAACTTCAGTGGTTGCCAGGGTTTAGGTGAGACAAAAGGATGAATAAGAAAAGACCAGAAAATTTTCAGAGTAGTAAAATGGTTCTGTGTGATTCTAAGTTTGTGGATAGATAGCATACATTTATGAAAACCCAGAGAATGTACAACACCGAGGGTGCATCCTTATGTAAAGAATGGATTTTGAGTGGTAATATTTTATCAATGGAAGTTTAATTGTAACAAATATGTAACTATGGCACAGATGAGGGTGTAGTAGTGTAGTGAACATGTGGAGAAAGAAGTACAGTCTTTAAAAACTCTGTACTTTTGGCTCAATTTTGAACCTAAAATGAACTTAAATATATCCATGTAATCCTCCTTTAAAATAAAATAAAAGTTTGAAAATGCTTAATGATGGTGGTTTTCATGACAAATTTGTTCATGTAAAAAAAATTTTATTAATTTTCCTGGTAGCGTACTTCTCAAACTCTGGTCAAGAACATAGTAAAGCAATATCTTCATTTCCACAGTACTTCTAATTGCAGTTTGATTTGACTTGTTTATATTTTACATGTTGCTATGGACAATCTAGTTTTAAAATAAACTAACCGAAGTTGGCATAACAATCATGTTTAATTTTGCAGTCTATGTCAGTTACACCAATGCACATTCCCTCATTCTCTGTCTCTATTATGTGTTCTATAGCAATAAATAAATAAATAATAAAGTAAGGAAAAAAACAGAAATTTATGCTGAATTAAAAAGAAAAACATACTGCTATCAAGACATAAGTAAATTTGTGAAAAAAACAATTGAAGATTTTTGCAATACATGTATCTGACAACTTAGTTATATCAGATATATAAGGAATTTCAACAATTTCAATTTAAATAAAAAGCTGAAGACAATTGTTCAAGGCTTATACACTCACTTCTTAAAGGAGGATATCTAGGCTCCACCCACCCACTGGGAGAGTTGGGCCTGGTCTCAGCAGGCCTCTTCCCATGGGAGCACTCCCAGTCCCTGGGATTACCTTTGGAATTTATAGTGCTCTATCTGCCTGGTGCTCTCTGAGGCCTGGGCTCAACTCATCCACAGGGAGACTTGGACCTGGTCTTGGCAGGCCTCTTTTCTTAGGAGGACCTCCCCACCCCTGGGATTATCTTTGGCACTCCAGTTCACACATGGTGCCTATATCTCCTTAGCTTATTCCCATCTCATCAAGAGTTGAAAGTTTGGTAGAGGATTCAACCAGCTGAAGTTTCCTACATAGGCTTTATCTGCTCTGATCTGGGAGATACAGCCCTTCAACAGGAAAACACCTAGGAATGAAAAGTGTAATTCCTTCTTCCAAACTACAGAATTTACTCCAATAAATAGAAAAAAGTGAATATTGCATCAGATGACTAAAATCCAGGGCAGATTTCAAAGAAACATGACAAAACAAGGAGGTATCTCTCCCCCAGGTGAGAGCAGTCCTCTGTCACCAACAATGGACAGCACAAAGGAAACACAGAAATGTCAGAAAAAGAATTCCAAACATTCGTAGTGACAAAACAGAATGAGCTGCATGAGAAAACAATCAGTTATAGGAACTGAGAACATCATTCCAGCACATGAAAGAAGAATTCCATAAAGAGACACTCTAAAAAATAATCAAATAGAACTTCTGGAAATGAAGAATACATTAAGAGAAACTAAAATCTTCCTAAAAAGCATTAATAGCAGATTGAGCCATGCAAAATAAAGAATTTTTGACCTTGAAGACAAAGTCACTAACATAGAACAAACCACAAAATGATAAAAACAACCAAAGTGTCAGCTGGTGGCATGGTGGTTAAGGGCACTGGACTCCCACATGGCTGACCATGGTTCAAGTCTTGGACCTGGCAGCTTGCTTTCTCATTTTCCCTCTCTTTCTCTCTCTCTCTCTCTCTCACACTCTCACTCTGTCTTTCTCTGGTCAAATTAAAAAAATAATAATAAGTAAATAAATAAAGTTAAATTAAGAAATCATTCTGTAAAAAAATGAAAAATCAACCAAAAAAATGAGGATAAAACAATGGCAAATTCTAGACATCATGAAATGCCCATATATCCATATAAATGGGTATTCTAGAAGGTATAGAAACTGGTAAAGGCATGGAAAACCTTTCATAAAATATGATCTGAAAATTTTCCAAATCTAGTGAAACATGGAGAAATTCAGACCCAAGAAATAAAAATAACTCAAATAAAATCAACATAAAAAGATCCTTTCCCAGTACATCATAGTCAAATTGGTAAAAACTAAAGACAAAGACAATATTCTAAAGATGGCAAGGGAGAAACATCAAATTACTTATAAAAGTTACCCCATTAGGCTAACATCAGACCTCTCAACAGAAACAATGCAGAAAAGGAAAGAATGGGAAGGTGTAGTCAAAACGTTAAAAAAAAATTCAACCAAGAATACTATATCCAGCAAGATTATCCTTCAAATAGAAAAAACACATAAAAGTATTCTCAGATAAACAAAAACTGAAAGAGTTCACTAATACTAGACCAACTCAACAAGAAATACTGAGGGGAGTACAGTATCAGGATAACTAAAGACAAACTGAAATAAAGAAACAAAAACAACCAAGAAAATAGTTAACAAAATGATAGGGATAAGTCTGCAAATATTGATAATAACATTGAATGTTAACAGATTAAATTCTCCTGTTAAAAGACACAGACTGGCTGAATTGATAAAAAAAAAAAAAAGAATAACAGAAGCCATCTATATGTTGCTTACAGGAAATACATCTCACTGATAAGGACATACATAGACTAAAAGTGAAGGGCTGGAAAAAGCTATCCCATGCACACAGAAAACAAGAAAAGGCTGGTATTGTGAAATCGATATCAGAAGAAATAAAATTTAAAATGTACAATGTAAGAAGAGACAAAGAAGGACATTATTAAAGACTTGTTAACTAAGAAGATAGAACACTATTAAATATCTACACACTCAAACCTGGAGCATCCAAATACATGAGAAAGACTGTTGGGACTCAAGAGAGAGAGAGATTGAAACACAATAATAGTTGGGAATCTCAACAACCCACTGTCTCATCTGGACAGATTATCTAGACAAAAACAAACAAAAAGATACAAGATGCAAATCATACAATAAATCAAATGAACTTGACAGACACCTACCAAATATTTCACCCAATAACCACAAAACACACATTTTTCTCACCCCCATATGGAACATTCTCAAAGATCCCACTACACAATAGGGCACAAGACAAGCCTTTAGAAATTCAAATGTATAGAAACCCTAACCAGCATCTTTTCCAACCACAATGAAATCACACTTGAAATCAACTACAAAACAAAAGCCCTCGAAAATACACAAACACACGGAAACTAAACAACCTACTACAGTATGACTTTATAACTACAGAAGACATTAAGACTGAAATCAAAGGATTCACACAGAAGCCAATTTAATTAACAAATGAGTGTTTATAACTTTTGAAACACAGCAAAAGGAGTCATAAGAGAGAAGTACATATCCATTGGTGCCCACAGAAAAATCCAGAAATGTGGCAAATAAACAACCTAATGACACACTTCAGAAAACTGGAAAAACAACAACAATAACACTTCAAAAATGACAGGAAAAAAATAAAGATTCAAGCAGAAATAAATGAAATAGAGAATAAAAGAACTATATAGAAAATAAATGAAACAAAAAGCTGTTTCTTTGAAAAGATAAACACAATTGACATGCCATTAGATAGATTAATCAAGAAAAATAGAGAAAGGAACCAGATAAATCAAATCAGTAAAGGGAACAGGTGATATTATAATGGGCATAGCAGAAATACAAAATAAGTTCAGATAATTCTATGAGTGATTATACGCCAACAAACAAGAAAACCTTGATGAGATGGACAAATTCCTGGATACATATAACTTACCAAGATTGAACCAGAAAGAAATAGAAAATCTGAATAGACTCATAACAAGCAATGAAATAGAATCAGGAATAGTCTTCCAATAAAGAAGAGCCCAGGTCCACACGGCTTTACTTTTGAATGGTACAAAACTTTTAAAGAGGATCTAATCTCAATTCTCTTCCAACTATTTGTAAGGATCTAAAAGGAAGGAACCCGTTCAAATTCATTCTGTGAAGCCCCTATCTTCCTGATTCCAAAACCAGACAAAGACATAACAAAGTAAGAAAACTTTAGGGCAATATTCCTGATGAATACACATGCAAAAAATCTCAACAAGAAACTTGCAAATAGTATCAACAACACATTAAAAAGATTACACACCATAATTAATTTTATGAGCTGTAGTGATATATAGTGATTGAATGTATAAAATAAAATATTAAAAACAAATCCCAGGGGTTTTTTTTCAGTGTCTGTGGCTCTTTGCTCCTTCCGCTTGGTTGCTAGGGGGAGTCTGCCGCTGTGCTGACCGTACTCTGCTGGACAAGGTAAATTTTAGAATTTTAGCCCATTTTTCATGAAAAAAAATAATAGACTGTTGATGCAATATTTATATTAGTGACAGAGATAACATTTCATTTTGATGGATTTAGGGAAAGTGGTCATCTTTGTTAAGCTATAATTTTAGAAACCTCTGACCAGAATTAAGAAAACAAATTCATTTTTGGTCCCTCTGAATTCTGTATATGTGTATTCTAGTAGTTCACCAGCAGTTTGATGAGTTTTAGGGTAGACAACTTCATGGCTACTGAGAACTAGTGATCTCAGGGGAATGGGAGAAATGAAGATTTTCTATTGATAATTCAGCCTTCAGCCCATAAACTCACATGGTAGGCAGACTTTCAAGCCTCCTGTCTCCATCTCTGTCTTTGTCTCTCTCTCTCTGTTTCTGTCTCTGTCTTCTCATTTTTTGTAATTTTTTTCCTTTTTAAAATTTTTTAAGGTAAAGCAGTTTCTTGGCTTTCAGCCCCTCCTTTCTTGTTATCTTAATAATCCCCTCTCCCTCTCCCAACCCAGAAGAGGCAAGAGAGCACTCCTCAGAAGACACCTCCATGGCTACTGAGAACTAGTGATTTCATGTTACATTCTTGTGTGCCACACAGTTTTCTAATTTTTGCTTTTTTTAAAAAAAAATAATATTTTTAAAATTTTAAAATATTTTTCCTTCTCTTTTTTTCTGTTTCTTGGTTGTTTTTATTGCTGTTGTTTCTCTCTCTCTGTTTCCTTTTCTGCACACTCCTGGACACTCAGTTTGAACTTCAAGTTTTGGAAGAAACACACTTTCCATCAGACCACTAGAAATTACTGCAGGACCACAAGAAATATAGGAAAGCAAGAAAATACTTCTCCTCCAAGGAAAAAGAATTACTCCTCTTCATCCACAGACAGTTCAGTGAAAATCATGGAAATGTCTGATAAAGAATTTAGAACATTCATAATGAAAAAGATAACAGAGGTGAAAGAGAAGAGAGACAATGAATTGCAGAAGAGAAAGGAAAAAGGAACTGATTAGTTCCAGGAAGTGAGGAAATTCTTGCAAGATCTAAAAGAGGAATTTCACATTTTACAAAAGAATCAAATAGAACTGTTAGAGATGAAGACTATAATGCAGGAATCAAAATGTTCCTTGAAAGTATTAAAAGCAGACTAGATCATACAGAAAATAGAATTTCAGTTGTGGAAGAGAAAATTGCTGGCCTAGAAAAATTCACCATGAAGACTGAGAAAATTGCCCCCAAATTTGGGAATAATATATGAGAAATACTAAATATGGTCAAACATCCAAACATCCGGATAATTGGCATCTGAGAGGTTGAAGATACTCATAAGGGCATTGATAATCTATTCCATGAAATCCTGCAAGAAAACTTTCCAAACTTAGAGAGGCACTCAAAAATCCAGTCCCAAGAAATACAAAGGACTCCAAATAAAATCAATCCAAGAAGATCTTCTCCAAGACACATTATAGCCAGACTGACCAAAACCACAGGCAAAGACAAGATATTAAGATTGGCAAGAGAGAAACAACAAGTTACATACGAAGGATATCTCATCAGCCTAACAGCAGACTTCTCATCGGAAAAAATGCGAGCAAGGAAAGAATGGGAAAATATATTCAAAGTGTTAAGGGAGAAGCAATTTCAACCAAGAATATTGTACCTGGCAAGATTATCCTTCATATGGGAAGAAAAGACAAGAACATTCTCAGATAAACAAAACCTGAAAGAATTTACCAGTACCAGACCAGATAGATCTCCAAAAATTCTCAAGGGAGTGCTATGTCAGGAAAATTAAATGTAGTTACACAGAAGTAGGAGTTCAAAAACTAAGAAAATGGCCAAATTAATCATAGGGACAAGTCTGGAGTTGAATATTATATCTCAGAATTCAATTGGGCAGATCGAACTGGTGAAATAGCATTCTGTGACTTTTGACTAAAATATTGCACTTTTCTTCTAGGTTTTGTTGTCCAGTTTTAAGAGTTTTTGTCTTATTTTGAGCTGTCAGTAGGTTCATTCACCTACTATTTGAACAGAATACTAACCTGTTTTCAAGCTTTAGGTTTTAAGCAAATTTCCTTACCAAATCAAAACTGCTTTTCTTGAAATTACCAGCTGAACTTGCTATTGAAAGCCATTAGATTATTTAAGAAATTGTGTAATCAATAAAAAGTGTGGGGGGGAAGGAATGGAAGACAACTGTAGACACCAGAGATAGTGTGAGAAGAGGGTGGGAAAAGGCAGAGGGTCAGACATAGGGGTTAATGTGTGTGTGTGTGTGTGTGTGTGTGTGTGTATAACTAGAAATAGAAAATTATTGATGATAACATACATGATTAAGCCACTATGCAGTAATATTCTGGATGGGAAACCACTTGTTGTATGCTGTGATGATGATTAGGGGATGAATGTACATTAATTCATTAAAAAAAAGTTTCAGAAAAAAATGCATATTTGATGACTGCAGTAATCTATATAGCCCCAGCTAGGTGCTACTTTATAGGATGTTCATTCTACTCACTGAGGTTTATGCCTAAATTCAGACTTGTATTCATGGATATATATATATATATATATATATATATATATATATATATATCAGCTGAGCTTGCTATTGGAAATATTTAGATTAATTAGGTTCATTAGTAAATCAATAATATTGGGGGGAAATGCATAGAAAGCAACCATGGATACCAGAGACAGTATGATAGGAGGGTGGGACCTGGCAGAGGGTGAGAGATAGGGAATCAGGACGGCAAAAAAAGCAAAATATACAGGAAACAAGAAATGGAAAATTATTTGTTGATGATAACACGTATGTTGATGTGCTTGATTGAAGCAATATACAGTGTATTCTGAATGGGAAATGATGTATAGTGAATGAATGTAAATAAATAAATTTAAAAAAATCCCAGGAAAAAAATTATATACCATGATCAGGTAGGCTTTATTACAGAGATGCAAGGATGGTTCAACATACTCAAAACAATAAATTTAATACATCACAATAACAGAAGGAAAGATAAAAACTATGTGATTATATCTATTGATGCAGAAAAAACATTCAATAAAATACAATATTTCTTCATGATTAAGACTCTCAGCAAAATTGGCATAGAAGGGACATTTCATTAACACAATGAAAACCGTCTATGAAAAACCTATAGATAAAATTATACAGAATGTTCCACCAAAAACTGGAACAAGCCAAGGCTGCCCACTTTCTGCCATCCTTTTTTTAACATAGTATGGGACTTATAACTAACACAATTGGATAAGAGAGTCAAATAAAAGGCATTCAACAGGAAAAGAAGTGAAATTATCTCTAGTTGCAGATAACATGATTCTATACATAGAAAATACAAAAGAATCCACAAAAACAAAGACTAAAGCTCCTGGAAGTGATAAATGAATACAGAAAAGTGGCAGGATACAAAATAAACATATAAAATCTGTATCATTTTTATACACCAACAATGGACAAATTGAGATAGAACTTGAAGAAAGCAATCCCATTCACAATAGCCAGAAAAACAGTAAGATAACTAGGGATAAACATAATCAAAGAAGTCAAAGACCTCTACAAGGAAAACTAAAATACTTGAAAAAGAAATTAAAAATGATGCAAAAAAGTGGGAAAAAAATCCCATTTTTCTGACTGGAAGAATTAATATAATTTAGATGTCAATCCTACCCAAATTAATCTACAAATTTAATGCAATTCCAATCAAACTACCAGAGATAGTTCTCACAGAACTAGAAAAAGAGAAAAAAAAAACCCACAAAATTTGTCTGGAATGGAAACCAGCAGTTAGTGTAATGGCTATGTTGCTGGACTCCCACATAGTTGACTGCGGTTCGCGTCCCGGACCCGGTGGCTTAGAACTCACACCGGGCACGTGTGCGTGCATGCCCAAGATCCTGAGAGGAAAATGGAGAAGGGATTGTGGCGTGACCATCCCCCCTGGAGGGTGATTTCTCGCTTTCTGTCTGTATGTCTCTGTCTGTCTGGTGAGCGCATGCACCCTATAGCGAAAACGTCTCAAAAAATAAAAATTATCTGGAATCACAAAAGGCCCTGTATCATCAAAGCAATACTTTGCAAAGGGAATAAATTAGAGGCACTCACTTCCTGACCTTAAAACATGTTACAAACCCGTGATAATTAAAACAGCATAGCATTGGCATAAAAACAGGCAGATAGACCAATGGAACAGAATTGTGAACCCCAAAATAAACTCCAAAATATACAGCCAATTGATCATTGACAAAGGACATAAGACAATGGGTGGGGGTGGGTGAAATCTCTTCAGCAAATGGTACTGGGAGAACGGACTGTCAACTTGCAGAAGAATGAAACTGGACCCTTATCTGTCACTATCAATAAAAATCAACTCAAAATGGATTGAAGATCTAAACATAAACCTCAAAGTATAAAACTACTGGTGTTTCCACACAGGGAAAACTCTCAGAGACTTGGAGTGGGCAAAGACTTTTTAAAAGAAGATCCCCAAAGCACAGGCAATAGTCTCAAAAATAGACAAATGAGACTATATTAGGCTGAGAAGATTCTGTACAGCAAAAGGAACAATAATTAGGGACCGGCAGTTAGCGTAATGGCTATGTCGCTGGACTCCCACGTAGTCGACCGCGGTTCGAGTCCCGGACCCGGCGGCTTAAACTCACGCCGGGCGCGTGTGCGTGCGTGCCCAAGATCCCGAGAGGAGAATGGAGGAGAAGGGATAGCGGCGTGGCCATCCCCCCTGGGGGGTGATTTCCTGCTTTCTATCTCTCTGTCTCTCTCTGTCTGTCTCGCAAGCGCATGTGCCCTATAGCAAAAACCTCTCCAAAAAGAAGAAAAAAAAAAAAAAAAAAAAGGAACAATAATTAGAGTGAGAAGACAGCCCTCAGTGTGGGAGAATATATTTGAAAACTATACCTCAGATAAGGGACTGATAATCAGATTAAATGTAAATAATATCAAGCAGTTTACCCACAGAAAAATAATCAATCCAATTAAAAGACGGAGAAAATGAGTTAAACAGACAACTCTTTAAGGAAGACATACAAGTGGTCAAAAAGCATCTGAAAACATACTCAGCATCTCTTAGCATAAGGGAAATGCAAACCAAAATGATGATGAGATACCATTTAACCCATCAGAATGGCTAAAATTGGAGACCAGCAAGTGGCGTGGTGGTTAAGGTGTTGAACACTCCCACATGGCTGACCATGGTTTGAGTCTTAGACCTGGTGGCTTGCTTTCTCACTTTCTCTGGCTTGCTCTCTCTATCTGGTCAAATTAAAAACAAATTAATGAATAAATAAAATTAAATAATTTCTTTTTAAAAAATAGAATGGCTAAAATTAAAAAAAATAAATGACGATAAATGCTGGTGAGGCTGTGGTGAAAAGGGAACTCTGCTAAACTGTTGGTGGGAATGTAAATCAGAACAACCATTGTGGGAATGACATGGAGATTCCTCAGAAACCTACAAATGGAATAATCCCACTCTTACATAATTACCCAAAGGCTAGAAAAATCCTCAGAAAAGCACTTGCACATCCATGTTTATTGCAGCATTATTTACAATTGCTAGGACATAGAATCAACCCAAATGTCCAAAAATGAATTGTGGATTGAAAAAATGTGGCATATGTGCTCTATGAAATACTACTCAGCCATAAAACACAATGAGACCCTGACACTGATACAAAGTAGATGAATATAGGGACCAGCAGTTAGCGTAATGGCTATGTCGCTGGACTCCCATGTAGTCGACTGCGGTTTGCGTCCCAGACCCGGTGGCTTAAAACTCAGGCTGGGCGTGTATGTCTGTGTGCCCAAGATCCCAAGAGGAGAATGGAGGAGAAGGGATTGCAGCGTGGCCATCCCCCGTGGGGGGTTATTTGTCATTTTCTGTCTCTGTCTCTCTCTGTCTGGTGAGCACACACGCCCTATAGCAAAAATCTCTTCAAAAAAAAAAAAGTGGATTAATACAGAAGACTTAATGCTAAGCAAAGAAAGTCATACTATGAAAGACAGAGTTTGTATATCCTCGTTCAATATGTATCAAATGTCTGTGCTCTATTGTTGAAATTGAAAGATTAGAAGGTATAATAGCAGGGATGGCAACTGTAGAGAGTAGAGATAGTGGTGGGGTAATTAATAAAGGGAGGGAGTGGAACAGAGAGAAAAAAACAAACAAATGATACATTTAACTGACACAAAAATAAAGAATGATTTGCTGATGATAATGTATATGATAATATCTTTGTCTTGACTGAAATGCACTCTATTTGTACTGGGAAACAAAACTATATTGCAAACCATAAAGATGTATGGTGATTACATGTAAATAATAAATATATATAAAAAGAGAGAATATCTATATGGCCAATACACATGTGAAAAAGATATTTACTTAACAATTCTCAGGAAAATGGGACTTAAATCATCCTACAAGTCTAGTGCACACTGACCTGAATAGCTAATGAAAAAGACTGAAAATATCTTGTTTTCTGGAAGATATAGATCAAATGAAATATTATACACTGTTAATAGTCTTGTAGAAAAATAACTTTGAAAATTATTTGCAGTATGTTCTTGTGTTAAATGAACATATGCCTTATCGCTGAATAATTTGATTTCTAGATAGATAATGGACAAAATGCAGAATATATAAATGTAAATATGTATACATTTACATATATGTGTGTGTATAAGTCCTTGGAATAAGCTACAGAAATGCTTATCCAGCACCATCAGTAATAGCTCTGAGCCAAGGACTGCCCAATTGTGTGTGTGTGTGTGTGTGTGTATACACATATATATTCAGTTGAATAGACTTGACTGTTCTACAATAATAAGATGAATAGACCACATACAATGAAATAGTTCATCACAAAAACAATAGCGAGTGAAAGAAGTAAGACATCAGAGAGTGTATACTATATACATGAAATTCAAATACAAGCAACACTCATCCATCAAATAGTGACTATATAGTTACGGAAAAGGAGTGTGCAGGGGAATTTAAGATAATAATAGTGTTTTTTTTTAAGTTTATTTATTTATTTCCATGAGAGAGACAGAGACAGAGCAACAGGCACCCTCAGCAGAATTTTTACACCACAATCCATCTTTAGTCTCAGCCATATTGGCTCACTGACACATGCATGCCCACATGCTAAGGGAGGTCCCAGGACATGAACCCAGGACTTTCCCCAGGTAGGTCCAGTTGTGTTACGGCTGTGCCACTGCCTGGTCTATATATATATATATATATATATATATTTTTTTTTTTTTTTCCTTTGGAGAGGTTTTTGCTATAGGGTGTGTGTACTCGCCAGAAAGACAGAGACAGAGACAGAAAGCGAGAAATCACCCCCCAGTGGGGATGGTCACGCTGCAGTCTTTTCTGCTCCACTCTCCTCTTGGGATCTTGGGTACACACGCACATGCACCTGGCTTGAATTTAAGCCACCGGGTCCGGTACTCGTACTGTGGTCGACTACATGGGAAGCCAGCGACATAGCCATTACGCCAACTGCTGGTCCCTGGTCTATGTTTTAATTCTCAATTTGTGTCTGTTTTATTTCTTGAGTGCTACATACATAAGACTGTTTCTTTTATGAAAAGTAATGCATGTTTATGATTTGTGAATTTTTATGTATGAGGATGGTTATAGTTCAATTTAAAAGTTTATAATCCCAAAATGCATGTAAGAAAGATTTTTGCTTATTGTCATGAAGAAGTCCGTGGGAATGGACTTGCTCTCTCATTGTAAATAGAGAGGAAACTGGACAAAATATACCAAGCTCTTGGAAAGCAGAACATGCAGGGTCATGTTCCCATAAAAAGAAATCAAAATATATAAGCCTTATACTCACCCCAGCTTTTTGCCTGGAGGAGCAATCCAACTTTGCAGACCATGATGTCAGGAGTGAAATCCAAATGAGAGCATTGTGGTCTCAATAAATGGAGACCAGGAGCTAGAGATCACAGTTTGGGGCAGCTGATGGCTGAAATTTGCTCGTCCACCCTATCTTCCCATGTATCTGAGAAGAAAAAAGAAAAAAAAACTCTTAATTTTATTTTTCAGTTTACTTTTTAAAGTTTATTTCTTATTGAGAAGGACCCCTGACAGAGTCTTGCCATACCGCAATCCTCCCCAGGCCTTCCAGCCAGGCAGAATCGCAGGCACGCCCGGTGATTCCGTACTGACCACAGTCTGAGTCCCAGGCCTTCCACAGGTCTCTAATATCAGGCAGTTGCACCTGACCACCTGCACCATTGACCTTTTTTTTTTTTTAGAATAGTTTATCCACAGTTCATGTTTGGTACTTACTCTAGTTTTTCTGAGATATGCCAATTACCCATAATAACAAACAGTCATTTTGCCAAACACTAAAATATAGAGTTGACAGAAAAGTCATGACACATTTTTGCACAGAAAAATACATCATGACTTTTCTAATGAACTAATAGTTTAATATGGAAAGTCAGACTCTGTTTTTGGACTGCGAAAAGGAATATATTTCAAGGTATCTGAAACTGGCATTGAGTTTAAGTTTTTCTCTTTTGGTCTAAAACCCACAGATGGGACAAACAATTTCTCTTCCTTCCCCTGCCCCCCCCCCCCCCCCACTTCCCCACATACAGTAGACATTAGAAAGCAGTGACTTTCATTTAGTCTGACGGGATCAGCATCACCTGTAACATATGAATTAGCTGAGCCTCTGAGAAGCCCTATATTGACCTCAGTCATTTTGTTCCGTAATTCTTCAAAAGCAGGCCAGGGGCTCACTGGTGAACATGCTTGCAATACTGATGTTTGTGCAATGGAAAACTTTAGGAAGGGAATTCTATTTCCCCGAGCAAGTTTCCAAGCACTAAACTCTCTTTGAAATAATAAAAGAGGTTAGAGACTAACTTAGGGAACAGATTCAATTTTTCAATGTGGCATTAATAGGGGCAAAGCAAAGAGACAGATTGCATTGACAAGGAAACAAAAATGGATAATGGATTTAATAGCTTGAGTTCTAATGGAAAAAATAACATTCTCCATGAGATTGTCGTATTTTTAAAAAATGTGGCTACCATTAATAGTTCATACATGGACAAAAGAAAGCTTATATGGTGGTATATAAATCACTAAAAAGTTTTCAGCAAAATCAAGTGACAGTATTTTTGTTTCCTCCTATGTGTTATCTTCTTTATTATTTATATTCTCAGTAATTTCTTGTATATATAGTGTCATTGATATTAATGTTTGCTGCATTGAATATTAACCTGTGGTTTTCAAGTTTTTATTGGTTATGATGAAAAACATCAATAAGAAAAAGCATGAAGCTACTATTGATGTTACAATTATTATTATTATTAATATTATTATTTTGAGAGGTTTTCGCTATAGGGCGTGCGCGCTTGCCAGAAAGACAGAGAGAGACAGAGATATAGAAAGCAAAAAATCACCCCCCAGGGGGATGGCCACGCTTCAATCCCTTCTCCTCCATTCTCCTCACAGGGTCTTGGGCACGCATGCACATGCACCCAGTGTGAGTTTAAGCTGCCGGGTCCGGGACTTGAATCGCGTTCGACTACATGGGAGTCCAGCGACATAGCCATTACGCTAACTGCTTGTCCCACAATAATTATTTTTTAGATATATATGATAATTGTTAGATTCAGTATGTGATTGATGGACTAATCAAGGAACATTTCAGTTTGTATTTTGTTAATTATGCCTACTCGTTACATAAGGCATTCATAAAAGCTCCATCAACTCAAAGCTTTTAAAGTTTCATGAAATTGGTGGATTCCATAATAACGGATACATGACCATAACCCAAAATTTTACAAGTAATTCAGGTGATAAGAGGACACTTGAAAATGTCAAATTAAAACCTCTGATTTAAGCTCTAAGATAATGATTTAGCAACTAGATGGAATGATAAGAATAGAACGAAAAAGATAAAATGCAAAGAGAAAAATACTTGAGTGTCACAATTGACCTCAAAAGGCATGAGAACCCTACAGAATAAGATATAATAAAGGGTTGGTATTTGAAAAATGAATTCAGTTTTGTCAGTGTACAAACAGTAATTGTGATTCTTCTATGAGAAAGGGTGGAGAGAGAGAGTATAGCAGACCTTGACAAAAGGAAAGGGAAACAAAACAAATAAATTAGAATGCCTAATAAGAACAGATGTGAAAAGAACACATTAGCAAATTATTTTTCTGTTCTACGTCCTACAATAGTTGTTCAAGTACTTGCTGAGATACGTATCAATTCTGAACAAAGCCCTGTCAACTGATATTAATGAATGAATGTTCCTATATCTGATTCTAATTTTCCACTGTTAAAATTTATATAAATTCACCATCATTAGTCCTATTAAACATCTATTGAAGAGCTACACCTTGCTAAGCACTATCCAAAGAAATGTAATAAATGATTAGGAATTCATTATTAGAATGTTCTTTGAGTAATGAATAAAAAGCATTTAAAATTACTTAGTCATAGAAACCTATTGTATACAAATGTACTGTGTGCTTAAAAGGTATGGACCAGCCAGTGCTGTGGTTACAGGGGAGGGATCTTATATGACTAACTGGCAGTTTGAGTCCTGGACCTTGTGGCTTGAAAAACATGATGGTGTGTGTCCTTGCTTGCCCAGAATCTCTAAAGGAGAGATAGAAAGAAGAAATTGTGGTGTGACACCCCTGGTGGTAATTTCTCATTGTCTCCTTCTCTCTACAGAGTGAGTGCATACACCCTCTGGCAAAAACAAACACACACACACACACAAAGTTAGGTGTATGTCTCATAGAACTTGGAATATGAAGCTGCCTTTTTTGGTATCTACACCATGAACTATGTGCCTGTTTCTCTGCAGATATCTCACAGATGTTAAATCTTGTCCAAACCAACCAACAAAATTCATCTAGGCGTGGCATTTCTACAGAGAAATAAGGGTACCAAGACTGACTTATTGAGAGTTTAATCAAAACATTGGAGTGGAAACAGAAGATATGTGAAACTAATGTGGATGTTAAAATATTTTTCTGTGTGTTATTTTGTTGGCAGAGTGTATATGATGAAAACTGTTAGTCAGCATGTGAATGGTTAAACAAAGAACAGTTCAGTATATAATTTTACTAATTGTCTTTGTTATGTAAAATACTCATAAGACATCAACTAGCTAAATGCTTTTTCCATTAGTGAGCGAATTTTCCCCTATCTCTGCTATTCTAAATTGTCTACAAGGTTAATTTTTTCATTACAGTGCTGCGCCCAGTCATTTTTGATATAGGACTTCATAAAATAAAGATGTATTGTAATTGCTTGCTTTCTTTTGTTATTTCTTTGCTTTAGTTGAAAATGTTCATATAGTCTCTATTACTAATTACTATTTACTATTTCTATTACTAATAGTTTTTATTAGTAGCAAACTCCTATGTGGACGTATTGGGTTTTTGGAAAAGTCATAACATATTTTTCTATGTAGAAATGCATCATGACTTTTCCAACGACCTGATATATAAAACTTTTGCCTAATTTAGACAAACATGACCCTTGTAGAATTAGAACTAATGAAAGAAGCTTAGAAAGAAGAGAAATAAGGTAGCTGTTGAATGGAGACTAAGAAGAGCCAAAGAGCTCAATGTTGAGATGGAAGAAGGCTGCCAACCACTGTACTGGTGGCCTCCTGTGAGTTTCACAAAGACAGTAAGAGGATTTGAGACAGTAATTTCAGTATATAAAAAAAGTTAAAAGCTATTGTTCTCACTTATCATATGACCAGTCATGTTAGCTAGCTGCTACCCCCCACCCCCCCCCCCCCCCCCCCCGCAACACACACACACACCCAGCCACCTTCAGGCCAATCCATGCAGAGAAACTTTGCTAATAATTTCACAAACTCCTCTTTTTTTTGGAGAGGTTTTTGCTATAGGGCGTGTTTGCTCTCCAGAAAGATAGAGAGAAATAGAGAGACAGAAAGCAAGAAATCATCCCCCAGGGGGGATGGCCATGCTGCAATCCCTCTCCTCCATTCTCCTCTCGGGATCTTGGGCAGGCACACACACGCGCACAGTGTGAGTTTAAGCCACTGGGTCTGGGACTCGAACTGCAGTCGACTACAAGGAAATCCAGTGAAGTATCTATTACGCCATCTGCTGGTCCCCACAAACTCGTCTTTTAAATATAGATTTGTACAAAGTCTCTGAATGAACCTTGTAGTTTTTCCTCTTTACTGGGTATGTTCAATATTCATCTGGTAGCCAGCCATCTTGCTGTTTTCTCTAAGCCTGTGTGCTCTTCGTGGTTCTCTGTCATCCTCTTGAGCATAGTTCCTAAGTACTGAGAATTAATACTATATATATTTAATAGCATATATACTAATACTATAATAACTATAGTTAATTGTCAGCAACCTTGGCTGCTGCTTGAACACAACACCCCTCAATACAAAGCAGGCCAACTTCATTACAGTTCTTCTCTACTAAAGCATTCCTAAAATGAATTTATTTCTTACAGTTCTGGAGGTTGGAAAGGTCAAGATTGGGTGGAGGTATCTGGTTGGCTTCTGGTGAAGGTCATAGTCTATCAGATGTATGGCCTGCAAATATTTTCTTCCAATCACCAGCAAGCAACTCTGAAGAGAATTTCCAAAGTTTTGCTTTTGCTTTTCATTTGTCAAATTAGATCCACTTGAGCTTCTTTTGGCTTTATATTTTGCACAGCTTCAAAAATAAATTTATTTTTTCAAGTGGAATAAATGAGAACTGTTACAGGGCACCCAGACAGTTGAGCAGATTTTAAACTACTTAGGGAGAAACTTCCTAGATAAATGTTCAAACATCCAGTTGAGATTAATACTGAAAAAGTAGTAGGAAGAATTGCATAATCTACCACATATTCACTTGCGAAAGATTATAAGGATAAATAATTAGGGGTTTTAGACATTGTCAAAGCTATTAAAAAGAAAAAAGTTTACTTTTTAAAACAGCACCCATCTTGCTGATTTGAGGAGAGATGAATAGAAAGAAAAGCAGACTGAGGGAAAATAACTGTAAAAAAGAAAGTACATTTTATGTAGCAAAGCTCTTTGAAGACTGACTGCATATTATCTGAATTTAAGTTACTGGATATTTCATATATTTGTTCTACGTGACAAACAAAATTCACTGATTCACAGTCTCCCAACATTCTCTAGTAATCTGACTGGCAAAATTATAGCTGAAGGGAAACTGATTAAAAAATAAAAACACTTTTGGGAGCAGCAGTTAGCGTAATGGCTATGTTGCTGGACTCCCATGTAGTCGACTGCAGTTCGAGTCCCGGACCTGGCAGCTTAAAACTCACGCTGGGCACATGTGCGTGCGTGCCCAAGATCCCGAGAGGAGAATGGAGGAGAAGGGATTGTGGCGTGGCCATTCCCTCTGGGGGGGGGGGGGTGATTCTCGCTTTCTGTCTCTCTGTCTCTCTCTGTCTGTCTGGCGAGCACACGTGCCCTATAGCAAAAACCTCTCCAAAAAAAAAAAAAAAGATAAAATAAAAACACTCTTCACTACAAGTTTAAAGGATGCATGACCCTATGCTTTTGCTGTATATTATTGCTGTTTTTCTTTTAATAGACCAATTAAAGGTAACTAGTTTTGCTCCCAAATTTCTGCATTGGGATTATGTGCTATATGTTATATTTCTATAAATGTGTGGTGGCCAATAGACACTGGACTATAGACTGCATGTTTCAAATTAGGCAAGAATAAAACAAGCAAATGCTGTTCTCTTGTTCTGTTTCTTCTGTTTCTTTTCTGAGAGGATTGGTCAAATCTATTTTTTTATTTAATTGCTGGAGGGTATGTATGCGCACCAAAGAGAGAGAGAGAGAGAGAGAGAGAGAGAGAGAGAGAGAGAGAGAGAGGCATCCCCAATGAGGTGTGCTCACCCCGTAATCCCTTCTCTTCCATTTCTCCAACCTGTCTGGAGTTAGAGTAAGTATGCACAACTCCCTATACGTTTTTCAAGCTGCTGAGGCCTAGATTCAAACTGTGACTGCCTATGGGGATCCAGCTCTCTTTACCACTGTGCTACAGGACCAGCCCAATGGAACGTTTTTTGAAAGAGCTACCATTATAACTAATTCCTGCTGAATCATTAAAATATAACAAACATTTTTTTCCCATCCAAATAATAAAATACACCTCAGTAACTGTTATAAGGATGAACCACCTCATGTAATTTACACATAAAATTGCAGTATATTCCATAATGTTTATTTGGACTGACATATTTTAATTAGAATAGTCACATTATTATTATTATTATCATTTTAATTTAAATTTAATCACGTTTATCTTTACAGTGTACAACATTGTTGTTTCCAGCATGAAGACTGTGCATATCAGTCAAGACAAAGACATTACCATATACATTGTCATCAGCAATTAAACCTACTTTTATTTTCTTCCCTGTTTCCCTCCCTCCTTCTATTACCCGCCCCATATTACCCCTATCCTTACTATCTCTAGTATCTATCATTGCCCTTCCTGTTTCTATAACTCCCCAACTTTCAGTTTCTGCTGTAGAGCTCAGACAATCGGTGTATATTGAGTGGGGACATACAAAGTCTGTCTTTCAGAGTTTGGTGTGTGCTTCGCTTTTCATTAAGTCTTCCATATCTGTCCACTTTGTATCAAATGTCAGGGTCTCATTGTTTTTTTCTTAATGACTGAGTAATATTTCATAGAGTGCATATGCCACATTTTTTCCATCCAATCATCTATGTTTGGACATTTGGGTTGATTTCATGTCTTAGTGATTGTAAATAATGCTGCAATAAACCGGGATCTGCAAGTATTTTTCTGATGAGGGTTTTTCTATCCATTGGTAAATACCTAAAAGTGGAATTACTGGGTCGTATGATAGTTCTATTTGTGAGTTTCTGAGGAATCTCCGTATCATTCTCTACAGTAGTTATACTAATTTACATTCCCACTAACAGTGTAGGAGAGTTCCCTTTTCACCACAGCTTTGCCAGCACTTATTATTATTGTTATTTTATTCATTCTTATTCACATTATTACTGAATATCAAACTAGCTATAGAGTCCATCATTCATGCACTTGAATCAAAATGACAGGGAATATTAATATGATAACCACGCAGCGCTCCAGATACATTTTTTTTTATTCCTTATATTTTATTGCCAGTGGCAACAGTGTGAATTTGTGTTTTTTTTTTTTTTTGAATATCTGCATCCTTAAAAGAAAGAAAAAAGAGGATAGAGCTCACGATCTTCTAAAAAAATATAAAAGAACTTTGAGGTCAAGAATTAATATATAAATGCTGTGAGGAAATGACTTACAAAACAACGATGAAACTCCCTGTGAACAATGTTCTTGTGGTTTTTTCCCCCCACAGATTTTTGTATGCATGCATCTACATGTATGTTTACAAATTAAAATACATAAAAATTGATAATGGTGTATTTTAACTTCTGCAGCTGGATGGGCATTGGAGGTAAAGATGAACAAAGTTACAGCTACCAAAATTTAACCTTCCACTCTTAAAGTATAAAATATTTCCTTTTTCAGTTTACCTTTCTTACCTTATTTATCCCCAAAGTTATTTAAAATGAAATCTCACTCGAAGACTAATTTGTTTCTATAATAATTTTCCTATCTCAGAAAAAGCTTCATATGTAGATTTGTTTTAAATTGTCTTTTCATTTAAAAAAAATTTTTTCCTGGCAAAAAATTTCAGAATATAGGGAGAGACTTGGAAAAATTACGATTGGGGAGGCGTCACCAGACCTCTTCTCCATTGTCTTCATTATTGCATATATCGGTCTAGGTTGACAAAGGTAGAATTCATACATGATTTTATGCTGCTTGCATGATAATGGCAAACCATACAGAAGTGGGGATCAGGATAGTTGTGGCACTGATGTTGTAGATTTGACTAGGAGTGAATTGATTACCTTCTTTGGTGTAGTTCCCGCATATCTCTAAAATAAAAGGATTATGCTACGTATATTCTCTAAAATGCACTTCTAGATGTCTGATTTCCTGTTTTTTTTTTTTTTTTTTTTTTTAAAGACTCATTTTTAATTAAATAGTTAACCACACATACAGACGCTTGGTTTGCTTTCTTTCATTTATATCTAGCTTATCCATGATCTGTAAATTACTTGAATTTATAAGGTCATTATTTGGCAGTTCTGTAACATTTACATCTTAGGAGTAATGTAAGATACTATAAATAATGCCTTTGGGGCCAACAGATGGTGTAGAGCTTTCAGTGCTGGACTCCCACATGGCCAACCGTGGTTAGAGTCCTGGACCCAGTGGTCTGAGAATCAGGCCGGGTGTGCGTGCATGCATACCCAAGATACTGGGAGGAGAATGGAGGAGAAGGGATAGCATCATAACCATCTCCCTGGAGGGTGACTTCTCATTTTTCCCTTCTCTGTCTGTCTCTCTGGTGAGCATGCATGCCTCAGGCAAAAATATCTTTAAAAAATTAAAACAAATGATGTCCTGAACATAAAATATGGCAAGAATGTACAAAACAAAATCAATAGTCTGTCATTTATTTATTTTAGAAATCGTGTATTCTAAAAGGTCCTCTGTTAAGGGCACTATTACATTCTATTAATATCATATGTAAAACCATCTCGTGATACACATATAGATTTGAAACAGGATATTTAAAATGTGACCAAAAAAATTAAACCTCATTTCTCTTTGATGTATACTCATTACACGAGGGACTTTTCAGAAACCGAACATTCTGAGTCAAATGATGATCAGTTCCAAATATGACACAGACTCACGTGAGAGGTGAAAATTAGTGAACTGATATAATTTTATTTGAGGCATGTTTTCATTGTCATTCTACAAACACTCTTTTCTTGCTAATAGAACAGCATGACAATCCTCAAAAACCCAGAGTACTTGAGTGAAAATTCAATAAGTAAGTTAAGAATACCAAATGGTAACCAGGCCTTGGGGAAGCTATAGAATTGAAACACAACTTTTTTTTTCTGACATTTTGTAGTGTAGCTCTGGTGATCTGTTTCAAAAACTGTCAAAAAGATGCTAACTGGACTTAGGCATTTAGCTTGATTCTTAAACCAAATCATCAGCCTGTCTGGCCTTAACTGCCATTGGCCATTTAGAAAGAAACAAAACAAAACAACAAACAAACAAGAAACCTGAGATTTGAAAGAGTAAACACATTAAAATCACCAAATTGATGTTGTGTCTTGGCAGAAGCCTTTTCTAAGTTTCACTGCGTGAATTCAGCCAGGGCAACCAGATAATGAAGGCATTGGCAGTGATGTCAATAGGACTTGACAGCAAACACATCCCCCAAGAAATGATGTTTAGCAATTATGTCATCTAAAGTGATAGGGGAATCATCAGCCTCCATTTGTTTCAATAGTGATTTTACTTTCACTTTCTCAACATCAATAAAACAGTCGTCCCCACATTTATTATATTGGATACTCAAGTAAAACGAAGGAAATCAACATCAGAGTCTCATTGCTTTTGTGTTCCACTCTACCAAGGAAAAGGAAAGAACAAGACGTACATTGATGATTTGGTATTTCGAATTACTGACAATGATATACTTATTCAAAAATACAACTCATAATTCTATGAACCATAAAGTTATTAGACTTCAGGGCTTGAGGAAACCTTAAAAGTAATCTGACTTCTATGGGCCACCTGGAGGTGTCGAGGTTAAGATGGCCTGATTCCACATAATCAACTGGACAGTTTGAGTCCTGGGTCAAGTAACTTGAAAAATACACCGGGTGTATGTGTTCCACCTCCAGACAGGATGGAGAAACAGAGGAGAAGGGATTGTGGTGAGACCATCCCCCACGGGAGGGGGAGGGGTGGTGCTTTCTCACCTTCTCTCTTTCTCTCTGTCTCTCTCTGGTGAGGGCATGTGCCCTCTAACAAATTTTTTTTTAAAAAAGTTCTAACTTTTAATCCTGCTGTTTCTGTATTCCATAATATTTGAATACAGAATATGTTAAATTAAGTCATTAAACCATCAAGATCCTAATTATTTTAAGGACCACTTAGGACAAATAACACCAAAATAGTAAGCAATATTTATTACATGCCTCCTGCTTTCTACACACGGTACCAGGTACCAAGTACCAGGTACTTCATGCACATTTTTTTCATTTGATGTTTTAATCCCTCATATGAAATAAATGCTATAAACACTTGCAGTTTTTAGTGAGACAATTTTGGCTTAGGAGGTCTTCAGGACATGCCCAGAGTACAAAGGCAATAAATGGTGACTCTGGTGAAGATGATCCTGAATCACTGCCTATCTTGATATATATAGAGAGATGTTTTAATAATTGTTTGATTTTATTACTTAAATAATGAATTACCTGAAGTATTTTTAAGTCTTCCCCCGATGTCATGTAATGAATTCGAAATAACCAACTCATTGGGGGAGAAAAAGAAAGGAAAAAAACCTCACTGCTGGCCCAGTCTAAAATTTACATGAACTAATTCAATAATGCAAAGAACAAGGAACTCATTCTGTCTTCCATTGTGTCTTCATTTATGAGATATACAACTGATATTCTGAGGACAAATGACACCAAAAGGGCCATGACAAACCTTAGCTGAGGGGATTAACATGCAGAAATGGAACCAGATAAAGCAATTCTGATATGGAGCTTTGTGTGAGGAAAAAAGAGGAAGATTGCTGAAAGAGAAGTAAGACGGAGAGAGAGCCCTCTGGTGAGTACAAAAAGCTTAGCTTTCTATTTTTCTACCATTAAAACTACTTGTATCTCCCCACAATTGATTCTTTTAAATATCAATTTGTGTATTGAACAAATTAAAAAAATTAAGAAGCATCATATATATAATGCTTACAAAACATAGTAACGGGAACCAGCAGTTAGCATAATGGCTATGTCGCTGGACTCCCACGTAGTCGAGCATGGTTCGCCTCCCGGAACCGGTGGCTTAAACTCACGCCGGGTGTATGTGCGTGCGTGCCCAAGATCACGAGAGGAGAATGGAGGAGAAGGGATTGTGGGTGTGGCCATCACCCCTGGGGGGGTGATTTCTCGCTTTCTGTCTCTCTGTCTCTCTCTGTCTGGTGAGCGCACGCGCCCTATAGCGAAAACCTCTCCCAAAAAAAAAAAAAAAAACATAGTAGCAATAATGATTTCAGCATTCACACAAGTATTATTAACGCTGAAATGATCAGAACTGGGTTAAGGGGAAGACTCTGGTAGAAATTGCTCGGTGTTCTCTAAAACAGTTAAGCACATCGGATACAAGGATCTTCGCGATTCACAGAACAAGCCTAGTGTGAAAAAATTATGCATGAATGAAAAATATTTGAAAACAAAACAAACTTGTACTTTCATTTCATTTTTTTCATGAACATTTTCAAGTTCCCTTTCATGTAAGAAGATAAAGAAAATTGTTTCCTAGAGCTCTCTTCATAGAAAATCCTGTTAATAGTTCAAGATGGACTACTTAAGGTGTGTGTCACCATCCCATTGACACCTGTCATAAACTCTCTTCTGAGGAAATTCTAGTCTGTTAAGAAGAAAATGCAAGTAGGGGACTTTGGAGTTAGGGCATGAATCCTCTCAACCATATATCAATAGTATTGCTGTGAGTAAGTCTTTTTCTTCTCTTCTCTTCTTTCCCTTGTAAATCCCAGCATGTTCCTTATCAAACCCTTCCAATATTCATTTAAAGATGTGTCAGATCATGAGTCTCCGTAGGGTATTCATGTGTCTTTGCCCAGTCCTGATTATTGCAGACTTGGGGGAGACAGAGGATATGCCACTGTTTCAGATACTTACTGATATTAAAATGAAGAAGCCATAAAATCCCCAACCAACAATCAGAAACTGGCAAGGTAAATCTAAAATCTATTGCTGCTTTCCTCTCTATATTATTTTATCCCTTCCATCCTTTGTTATTGTATAAATATTCCCTAAATAAACCATCGCTTAGACTCTGCCAGGCTAGCTCTATAAAAAGCTCGTCATCCTCCTCTAGTAAACTACATATCTGAGCTAAGACTGACTGCTGTTGAGTTCATTTTGGACTGCTTCTTGTTTTCTCTGGATAATGATTTTTTCTTTCTTTTTCTTTCTTCCTCTTAAAATAATATTTAGTCTGAGGAATAAATTATATTTATATTTTTGTAGTGCAGAATAAAGACAATTAAGTTTAATTTTTATGTTTAGAGTCCTAATAGTTCAAGTTATTGTTTCCCTTCATTTATGACAGAGAGAGGAGTGGGGAGAGAAAGGTATATCTTTGTCAAGGTCTCACTGTGACCTGACCCTTCTGTGCCAGCCTCCTGGTTGGCTAGGTCTACAGGTGCACCCCACTGTGCCTGGCCTGTCCAGGTTACCTAGCCTGTCTAGTTGGTCCTGGCCTGGGCCTGCATGCAGCCCCGGCTTGATGCCATAATGCCCTACCTGTACTGCTACAGCTGAGCCTAACTAGACTATATTTAAGAATTGAACAGCCACTGGGAGGAATGTTGGTGATACAACACAAAAAAATGTTTTAAAGAAAAGGTTTTTTCACATAACACCAGTAGTAGTAATGTTTAGGTCCTGCCAAGTAGCATGGAGGACTATGAAATCTTGTCATTATAAAAACACTTAGAAAGGCTCTCGCCAGCTCTTAGACACCTGTAATGGGCACACTGGAACTTTCTGGCTCTCTCAGACGACTCCTGTGGCAGGTCGATACAGAAGCAGCTAGAGTTTTATAAACAGTGTACAAATAGTATTTTCCCGAACATTTATAAGACACATGCTGTACTTTAAAAAATTATTTTTAAACACTTCCAAACCTATAAAGTAATCCCTTGCAAATTTATTTTACTGGTATTGTTTACAGATGAGGCAAGTAGAAATCAGTAGATGACGGAGAGGCAGAATAACAATATGTGCACCTAGCCCAGAGTCAGAACAGAGACATTCTCTAGAGCCACAATTGACTGAAGATTATATCAATTTTCATGAGAAAGATTTATCAGTTAACATCAGAGTGCTAGATCGATTCCACAGTTCATATATCTATATGTGTGTGGTTTCTATAAAACATTTTTCTATATTTATTCTCAGGTTGACTTATATATTCAGTACAGTGTGTGTTGCAATACATTTTTCATTAAGGACCTGAACTGAAAAAAAAAAAAGAATACCTTTGTAGGTAACTCATGAAATATTCAGATATTTTATGTGATAATTTAAACTAATTTTAGAAAGAAGAAAATACTCAATATAAAATGAAAACAAATTAGGTTCCAAGTCATATGTGTGGTAAGATAGAAAATATTCCGTTGGCTAACTAACATATTAGAAGATATTGTGATATTGCTAATTTTCAAATGGTGTTAATATCATTAACTTTTTTCTGATACATTTTTCAGTCTTTACATAAGGACATATGTTTTCTTTATTCATGATCGAGTATGTACATGCAGGAGAGAAAGAGAGAGAAAAAAAAAGAGAGAGGGGCCAACTGATGGCATGGTGATTAAGGCAACTGGATCCCACATGGTCAACTGTAGGTTCAAGAGCTGTACCTAGCAATTTAAAAAATATGGTGGGCATGTGCATATGCTGCATGCCTGAAATCTCAAGAGGAGAATGGAGGAGAAAGGATTGTGGTGTGGCCATCCCTACATGGGAGGTAGTTTCTCATTTACTCTCTCTCTCTCTCTCTCTCTCTCTCTCTCTCTCTTTCTTTCTCTCCTGCAAGCACTCAAACTCTCTAGCAAAATTTTAAAAAATAATTACTTGTTTATTTATTTATTGGATTCCATTTGTTATTGTTATTTATTTATTTTTTTAATTTGACCTGAGAGAGACAGAAGGAGAAAAGAAAAGTGAGAAAGCAAGCCACCAGGTCCGGGACTCAAACCATGATAAGGCCATATGGGAATCCAGCAACTTCAGTCATCATGCCACCTGCTGGTCCTCTAGCAAATTAAAAAAAAAAAAAAAATTAAAAAACAAAAACAGAGATAGAGAAACGTACCCTCCACAAGGCATGGTCAAGCCACCACCCCCTTCCTCCAGCTTAGTGGATCTTGGGCAATTGTGTTGGTGCTTAGTCTAGTATGTTTTAGCCTGGAATTCAAGCCACAGTTACCGTATGGGATCTGGTTTCTCTTGAAGAATATTTCACTTACCTCTGTACCATGGAGCTGTCCCTAGAATATATTCTTTTAAAATGCTGAAAACATAAATGAGCTTCATTTTCTTGAGGAACCAGTTTAGTTATTAAGTTATTAAGAGGGAATGAATCAAAAAAAGTTTCAATTCCTATTCCAGTGCCCAGACAGGGAAGCTAGGTCAGTAACATCATCACCAGAAGGATAACAAAATAAAACCTGCTCCATTTTAGTTACACTTAAATACAATATGGTTTTGTTACTGTTGCTACAGAAAGAAAAGTGCATGTTAAATTATAAAATTGCAGTGTATTTTTCTCCTCCATCCTACTCTATGTGCTCCTGCTTTCAAATTTCAGTGGTATTTAAATTTGGACTTATCAAATTTTACCTATGAATTTGTAGCTGTCAAAGATGGAGAGAGTAATTGATTTAAGTTAGAGATTGTGTTTATAAAAAACATAAAGTGTTATTATGTTGGTTTATGGGGTACTGCCACAAATAAAAAGTATTCACTCTAAATAACTAGATTTGTATAATTGCTTATTGTTGAAGATAAAAACTTAAAATTAAATTGATTTTAGCACTACTTGTACTCACATATCAACATAAGCCATTTTTGATAGTTTTTGGAAATTTACTACAGCCTACCCTGCTTCAACCAGATTTGATTAAATTCAACTAATAAATTTCCAGAAGAAAATAAAACCAACTACCTTCATTAACTTTCCAGTCTTTGTTTTTCTTACCCTCAATTTTTCTCATCATACACATTTGCATGTACACACATACACATGTACACAGACACACACACAGAGTCAGGAGCACACACAGTACCTGCACACACACTTGCATGAAATGTCTTTGATAAATGTATCCAATATTTACTGTTTTATAACTGCTTTCTATCATTTCTATTTAGCTTAATCTTACCTTTGTCCTAGTCAACACTTATCCAACTCTTTACAACCATTTTTCTTTCTGTGATATGGCTCCTTCAATATACTGCTGTCAGTCTCTCTTGACTTCTCTGAAATGATTTGTTTCCCTATCAGCATTAATTTGCAATTTTCGTAATCATACTGTTTCTCTTCAGAGCTGCAACCTTCACTTCTTCAGTACTTCTTTGTGACTAGGGTCTGGGGAACACCCCTCAGCCTCCAGTCCCACTTCTGCACCTTTGGCTATACCGTATCTCAAAACACCTTACCCTGTGTATATTTGTGCTCTTTCTTTAACACACATCTGAACAGACATTTAGTCCTTTTTTTCTTGGCTTTGTTTTGTTTTGCTAAAAGTACTTTGCTTGTCACAGAGAGACAAAAGTAAGATAACGAGAAAGCACCTCTTAATTGAGTGTGGTCATTCTGTAGTTCCCTCTCTTTCTTTTTCTTTTCTTTTCTTTTCTTTTCTTTTCTTTTCTTCTCTTCTTTCCCTTCCCTTCCCTTTTCCTTTCCTTTCCTTTCCTTTCCTTTCCTTTCCTTTCCTTTCCTTTCCTTTCCTTTCCTTTCCTTTCCTTTCCTTTCTTTCTTTCTTTCTTTCTTTCTTTCTTTCTTTCTTTCTTTCTTTCTTTCTTTCTTTCTTTCTTTCTTTCTTTCTTTCTTTCTTTCTTTCTTTCTTTCTTTCTTTCTTTCTTTTTTTTTGTAGACATTTTTGCCTTAGGGTGCGTGTGCTTGCTGGGGATGCAGGGGAGAGACAAAGACAGAAACAGTGAGAGGAAAAGTGAGAAATCCCCACCCAGGGAGGATGGCCATGCCGCAATCCCTTTTCTGTTCTCCTCCTGGGATCTTGGGCAAGCACACTCAGGTGCCCTGCATAAGTTCCAAGCCACTGGTATAGGACTCAAACCGTGGTTGTCTCCGTGGGAGTCCAGCGACGTAACCACTGCTCCATGTGCACTTCTCTTCTCCTCTCCATTTCTTTTGCTGGGATATTGGGCACACACATGTGTCCAGTGTGTTTTTCAAGCCATTGGGACTGGGATTCAAACCCAGTCAGCCATGTGGGATCTGGCTCCTTAAACAGTAGGCAACAGGGCAGGCCCATTTAGTCTTAATCTTTATTTTTATTTACATATTTTAAATAATTATTTATTTGTTTATTTATTTTTAAAGAATTAGTTCATTGGGACCAGCAGTTAGCATAATGGCTATGTCGCTGGACTCCCTTGTAGTTAACCGTGGTTCGAGTCCCGGACCCGGTGGCTTAAACTCACGCTGGGCGCGTGTGCGTGCATGCCCAAGATCCCAAGAGGAGAATGGAGGAGAAAGGACTGCAGTGTGGCCATCCCTCCAGGGGTGATTTCTCGCTTTCTCTCTCTCTGTCTCTCTCTGTCTAGCGAGCACACGCACCCTATAGCAAAATTCCTCTCAAAAAAAAAAAAAAAAAAAGAATTAGTTCATTTAACTTTATTTATTTATTTATTTATTTATTTATTTTTAACTTGACCAGAGAGTGACAGAGAGAGAGAGAGAGAGAGAGAGAGAGAGAGAGAGAGAGAGAGAAAGTTCAGGACTTGAACTGCAGTCAGCCATGTGAGAGTCCAGTGCCCTTAACCACCATGCCACCTGCCGGCCCCAATTTTAAAGAGTTATTTATTTAATTTTACTTATCGTTGTTATTATTTTTACATTTGCTATAGGACACATACGCTCATCAGAAAGAGAGAGAGAAAGCAAGCAGTCAAGCCTAGGATTCAAACCATGGTTGGCCATGTAGGAGTTTGCCTCAAGCACCACACCAGGATCTGACGCCCAGTATCAATCTTTCAATGAGTTTATTTGGAGACTTCAGAATAAGACAGTTTTTTTTTTCCTTCTACTCTATTCTGCCTTATTAACCTCCATGATTTTAATATTTATATTAATGACTAATACTAGTTTCCTTCTTTTTTCTTAATGTTTATTTTCTTGTGAATTCTCTCAACTTCTTCAATCATCCATTTTCAGTACAACTATAACTGAGCTCTTATCATTTACTTTTTTATTTTTAAGAGAGATTTTTGCTATAGGGTGTGTGTGCTTGCCGGAGAGATAGAGAGATAGAAAGAAAGTGAGAAAAATCAGCCCCCACGAGGTATGACCACACTGCAATCCCTTTTCCTCCATTTTCCTCTCAGGATTTTGGGCATGCACACACATACGCCTGGTGTGTTTTAAGCCGTCAGGTCTGGGACTCAAACCGTGGTTGATTACATGAGTGTTACACCATTATGCCACATGCTGGTCCCACTTGTTACCTTTTAGAGTGGCTCAGTCCCGATATCTTTTACAAGTCACCTTTCCTATAAACTTACTTCTCTATATAAATTTCCATCCCTCTTTTGATAATTCGTTTTCTGGCCCCAGTAAAAATATTTACCAATTTATGAGTAAGCTTTTGTTCTCAATTCTTAATTTATATTTCTTACAGTCTCATAAAAATCATATATGTCAGTACAGTAAAAGTTACTTGGCTGAACTGCATTATCTATGCCTTTAAACCTTTATTTTCATAACCGCACTCCTCTTGCCACTCAATACATTAATATCCTATTTTGATTCATAGTGTTAAGGATAAACATTGACATCTGGGTATTCTTTTACACCTTTAAAATAGTTAAAAAAATCACAACACAATGTTCACTAATTTCTTACATAGGATATATGTTACTCTTTATTATCCCAATTTTATTTGATTTAATGGTGATCCCTAAACCTAGAAACTATAATATACTGTACTAAGTATGTCCTTATACAAGACTGAAAATATATATAAAACATGTAACTGTCAAAATTAGCTCTCTATATTAAATACCTGGATGCATTTAATATTGCTATTGTTTTATGATCAGAAACGTCAAAAGAGATACACTGGGGTTCAACTTTTGCGTTCCTTAACACTAACCTTAAAGGGTAAATATTCCAGTGCTATTCTTAGTAAATATTTATGATAGTGTTTGTTTTGTTTTGTTTCTGAGAGCTTTTTGCTCTAGGGTACATGCGCTCACCAGGAAGACAGAGAGAAACAGAGAGACAGAAAGCGAGAAATCAGCCCCCAGGCGGGATGGCCACACTGCAATCCCTTCTCCTCCACTCTCCTCTCGGGATCTTGGGCACACACGCATATGTGCCTGGCGTGAGTTTAAGCCACTGGGTCCAGGACTTGAAACGTGGTCGACCACATGGGGGTCCAGCGACATAGCCATTATGCTATTTGCTAGTTCCGATAGTGTTTTTTTAAAAAACTGTACTTTGGACCAGGCTCTTTGCTTACACCATGACAACTTCATTCAACAATCTTAAAGGAAGCTGCCTCAATAGGGAAGTTATTTAAATGATAATTTTCCCAAAGACATACAGTGGATATAGCTAGGCCCAGATCTGGTGAGTGTAAGATCTGGGTATTTTCCTCTTTGTTTGTTACATTGTAAAGCTGATCTAAGATAAAAATACAGTAGAAGACATAAACAAGTTTATTTATATTTTTATTGACTTTATATTTTTGACTTCCTCGTGGATTAATAAATTTATACTTTATCACATATGTGTTTATTGTTGTCACATTTTTAGTCCTGTAGTTACTTTGTTTACATTTTAAATTTACTTCTTCATTATATAATTACGAATTTTGGCAAATGCTGATCATTCACAGTCTTTTCCCTGGTAGTTCATTCCTCTTGCTCCCCCCACTAGCAATCCTTTCATTGTTTAAATATTTCCATGAGGTCTAGGTCTTACTGCATCAGAAGAATCCTTTTCCATAATGGTAATTTTATCTATTTGTGCTAAGATCACATTGTCCTGCTAATTGTTATTTTTTCTTTGTGGGTTGAATTTGATTACTGACTCTGTTAACTTAGTGGTTAGCCATCTGTACAAAGATTATCATATCTCATTATTTTGATTTTATTTATTTTTTTGTTAGAGAGTATGTGTGCTTGCTAGTGGGAAGAGGGGAAAGGGGGAGGAGAAAGCTCCCATTCCCCAAGAAAAATGGTCATGCCACAATCCTTACATGCATCCATGTCTGGTTTCTCAAGCCACTGGGATTCACCATATAGAATCCAGCTGTCCTAACCACCAGCCTACAGAACTGACTCTAAACTGGTTTTCCAGTTACACTTTTCTAGTTGTCTGCTTTATTTAACATTGATTTGCATATGTAGTTCAATGCTTTCTTTTTTTAAGAAAAACTACTTTTACAGTTGTCATCTTTGGTATTTCTAGTACTTTTTTTTCTTTTATAAATTCTTCAGTCACCTGTTTCATTAAAAATTAACAGTGGGCCAGCCACTGTAGCTCATGTTGGATATTGCTGCTGGGTCACTGAGGACATGTGGGAGGACCAGGTTGATTCTCAGCTCATCCCTACAATCTGGGCATGGTGGTACATGCCTGTAGTCTCAGATTCTTGGAGACTGAGGCAGGAGGAAGGCCACTCAATGAGACCTGGTCCAAAACAACAAACATACACAGGTATACACTAAATTAATAACACAAAATTAGCTTTAGATTTAAATGTTTTTCTGTTTTTTAATTTTACATGTTTGTTTATGTCTTCTATTATATTTTACTATTTTAATTCTTTTTATACATTCTTGTCTAATTCCATTATTTTTCTAATATATTGAATAGAATTTTTTTTTAGATCTTTCTCCTTTTGCCAGAGTGCTGATATTTTTTTTTATCATTGCACATGTTTACAGTGTACAACATGATTTTTCCCAGCATGAGTACAGTGCACATTAGTCAAGACAATGATATTACCATATACATTATCAACAGACAACTTTTTATTTTTGTATCTATTAAGTGTGTTGTTTGTTCCCTGAATCCCTCCCTTCCGCCCTGTATTACTCATTCCCATTACCTCTCCCATACTGTCTCTAGCATCTGCAGTTGCCATCCCTGCTATTATACCCTCCAGTTCTTTCAGTTTTTTTATTTTTATTTTTTTTCAATTATCAGCTCATATAGTTTTCAACAATAGGGAACACAGATTCTATTCAGGGTTGGATTAAGGGTGGGTCTCATGCAGTTCCGCAATTATAGGTGAGTCTCCATGAAATACAGTTTCAGGAAAGCGGTTCTGGTAAGCAGAGATTGTTATCAGTTGATGCGGCACAGCATCCATCTTGTGATTACCGGGAATGGTGTTGTGGGGATCTGCAATGTGAGTCAACCTCGGGTATCTGGCTTCCTTAAGAATGGTAGAGTAGTTCTTATTTTTCCCTGAGGTAATGCAGGGCTGGTAACCATCATCTTCTCACTGTCCATAGGCAGAGAAAATCCTCCTATACAATATATTTCTCAATTGGTTTAAGACAGCTAAATTTTCTTTCTGTTGCTTATAGTTGCAAGTTCTTAATCCTTGTTTTCGGCTTCAGCTTGCCGCCCACGGCCGGCGGCCACGCGCAGGCGCAGGCCCAGCTGCCATGCGCAGGCCCGGCGGCCATGTGCAGGTGCAGGCCCGGCAGCCATGCGCAGGCCCGGCGGTCACGCACTGGCCCGGCGGCCACGCGCAGGCCCGGCGACCACGTGCAGGCCCAGGGTCACGCACTGGCCTGGCAACCACGCGCTGGCCCGGCGGCCGCACGCAGGTGCAGGCCCGGCGGCTGCGCGCAGGCGCAGGCCCGGTGGCCATGCGCCGGCCCGGCGGCCATGGGCCAGCCCCTAGCGCGCGAATGCGCGCGGGTCCCTGTGCCACCTCCCGCCCACCCGCCCGGCCAAAGAACACCCAGCGCCGGAGAGGCAGCGGGGGTCAGGCAGTCCGGGCAGCGGCATGCGGAGCAGAGCCCCCGCCGCACAGGCCGGGCTGCGCAAGCCTGGCTGGCACGCGAAGCAGAGCCCTGCACCACGCCCTGGGCCGCCCTGCGCAGGTGCCCTGGACTGCCCGGTGCAGGTGCCCTGGGCTGCCGAATTTTTTTTTTGAGATATTTTTGCTATAAGGCACGTGCGTTCGCCAGAAAGATAGAGAAAAACAGAGAGATAGAAAGTGAGAAATCATTCCCCAAGGGGGGATGGCCACACTGCAATCCCTTCTCCTCCATTCTCCTCTCGGGATCTTGGACACACACACACATGTGCCCTGCGTGAGTTTAAACCACTGGGTCCGAGACTCGAACTGTTGTTCGCTCCATGGGAGTTCAGCAACATAGCCATTTCGCTAACTGCTGGTCCCATACTGAATAGAATTCTTAAATAATTAATTTTTAATCTTTGTTAGTTTTCATTGGTTTATTTATTTTGGTTTTCATGCCATAGGATGCATGTGTATGCATGTGGGGGGAGAGTCAGAGAGAGAGAGAGATAGAGAGAGAGAGACACAGAGAATATCATCCCCAATAGGACATGGTCACACTGTGACCTTTTTTCTTCAATTTGCCATCTCATCAGGGTCCTGTGCATGTGTGCTCACCCTTTCAGGTATGTTGTTAGTTTCTTTTTGTTTGTTTGTTTTGTTTTTGTTTTTGTTGTTCTTTTAATTGCCAGAGGACATATGTTCTCACACGAGAGAGAAATCACCTTACAATGGGGTGTGAACAGAATCCCTTCCGCTTCATTCCTCATTCCCATCAGGACTTTTGGCGCACATGCACACACACACACACAGTTTGCTTTTACAGTAGCCAAGGTTGGTATTTGAAAGATGGCCAGTCAGGTAGGATCTGGCTTCCGATGCATATCTCTATGGGGCTAGCTTATAATTTTATTTATGCTTACATACATATAATATGTAGGGATGTTACTGTCTTTCAGTCCAAAATATTTTTATTACGGTATTATTTTATCCAAACGTTATTTGAAGTTAGTTTTAATATAAGTTTATTGGGGGCCAGCAGGTGGTGTGGTGGTTAAGGCACTGGACTCCCACCTGGTCGACCGGGTGGCTTGAAAATCACAACGGGTGCATGTGCATGTGTGCCCAAATTCCCAGGAGGAGAATGGAGGAGAAGGGATTGTTGCATGGCCTTCCCTCTTGCGGGTGATTTCTTATTTTCCCTCTCACTGTTTCTCTGTCTCTCTTCAGCTAGTGCACATGCCCTATAGCAAAAACATTAAAAAAAAGTTTTCTGAAGGGTTGAATTATGGTTTCAAATCATTATTATATGAAAAATACATTTTAAATAGTATTTGGTTTTTAAAAAATTTGCTTTGTGGACTAATACATTCTAAATATTGGTAATTATCCTTATATACTGGAAGACAATATCAATATGCATTCTTTAAATAATGTATTTAGAAATTCTTTTTCATTTTGTGATTTGCTCTGTGTATATATATATATGTATATATATATATAAATATGTAAGTACTTTAATTCTTCCATTAAAGAATTTATGGAAGATGCAGATAATGAAAAAACTATGCATAGATTTCAAAACAATTGTGTACCAAAAGAAATTAACACTTTAATTTCATTTTCCACAAACTTTTTGAAGTCTCTTTTTTAAAAAGATAATTATTTATTTATTTATTTATTTTTTGGAGACGTTTTTTGCTATAGGGCATGTGCGCTCATCCGAAAGACAGAGAGACAGAGAGACAGAAAGTGAGAAATCATCCCCCAGGGATGATGACCACACTGTAATCCCTTCTCCTCCATTCTCCTCTTGGGATCTTGAGCACACATGCACATGAGCCCGGCATGAGTTTAAGCCACCAGGTCTGGGATTTGAACTGCAGTTGACTACATGAGAGTCCAGTGACATAGCCATTACACTAACTGCTGATCCCAAAAAAGATAATTATTTATTTACTTGTGTTTATTTATTATTATTATTCAATATGATCAGAGAGAGACAGAGAGAGGAGAAAGTGGGAAAGTGAGGAAGCAAGCTGCTGGGTCCAGGACTCAAACCATAGTCAGCCATGTGGGAATCCAGCACATTAATCACTAGGCCACATGCTGGCCGCTGAAGTCCCTTCGGATGTATACACACACATGCATATACACACACACACACACACACACACACACAGATTTATTAGCCCAAATTTATAATTTAATTCTGTCATTTATCAAACTTTACTTCCACTGCTTTTTAAAAATCTATTTATAGACACTATTTTAAATGATCACCAATTCAGAATAAGCTGTATCCTTTATGGCGAATATTTAACTTTTATCAATTATGGAGTGACTCACATTCCTTTCTTTAAGAATTATTTATTGGGACCAGCAGTTAGAGTAATGGCTATGTCGCTGGACTCCCACGTAGTCGACCGTGGTTCGAGTCCCGGACCCGGCGGCTTAAACTCACGCCGGGCGCGTGTGCGTGCGTGCCCAAGATCCCGAGAGGAGAATGGAGGAGAAGGGATTGTGGCGTGGCCATCCCCCCTGGGGGGTGATTTCCTGCTTTCTATCTCTCTGTCTCTCTCTGTCTGTCTGGCGAGCGCACGCGCCCTATAGCAAAAACCTCTCCAAAAAAAAAAAAAAAAAGAATAATTTATTTAATTTTACTTATTCATTCATTTATTTTAATTTGACCAGAGACACAGAGAAAGAGAGAGAGGGAAAGTGAGAAAGCAAGCCACCTGGTTTGGGACTTGAACCGTAGTCGGCCATGTGGGAGTGTCCAGTGTGCTAACCACCATGCCACCTGCTGTCCCATGACTCACGTTCTTAACAATACCTTGTCCTCTCAGGTCTCATTCAGTCTGATGGTAATATTGCTACAACAGTTGGTCTTGGCGTTCTGTGTGTATATGTGTGTGTATGTGCCTGTTTTTCGATAATACTATTAAGTATTTTTGTATAAGCTGTTTTTCTGTGTGCTTCCCTCAACACAATAGAAATAGCTATTGTGTAAATGGGGGTATAAAAAGTTTTACAGTTATTGTGATATTTGATATACTTGTTTTGTTTAATCGTTAACTATTATATTTTAACTTTCATCCTACATTTACTAAATTTAAAAAAAAATCATCACTATCATCCTAAACGATACAAAGCCACATAATTATTGAAGTCCAAACAAATCACCATGGAATTTCATCTTTCATTTTATTGTTAGCACATGCTTTGGTTCCACTTCGGTTTTCACCTATGCTAAAATTAGTAGTATTATTATTTTGCTATAGGGTGCTTATACACTTTGGATACAGAGATATAGAAAGGAAAGGTAAGAAAGCACTCCTCAGTGAGGATAGCCACCCTGACATTTCTTCTCCATTCTCCTCTTGGGATTTCGGGCACTCACACATGTACCAGGGTGAGTTTCTAAAGCTGCCAGGTCTAGGGCTCAAACCGTGCTCTAAGTCAGGTAGGATCCAGCCACCTTAACCTCCATTCCACCCGCTAGCCCAACAATTATTATTGTTTCTGATACATGGACATTTATTTAAAATTATAAATAGGCTTTCTTAGAACTTCAATTTCATTGTTAGCACAATTCATTCTTGAAATTTCTCTTAGTCAGTCATGAGAGTTATACTTCCTTAAGCTTGCTCTGAAAATGTCTTTATTTGACCATTTTTTCTTTAATAATCATTTAGCTGGATATTAAGTTCTAGGTTGAAGATTTTTTCCTCAGCATTTTAAATATTAATTAATTTGTCTTCTGGCATCTTTTTGTTTGTAAGAATTATGTTTTCATCTAAATTTTCATGAACCCTAGGTTAAAAATAGGACCTTTTTCTTGTTTGCATTTGTCTTTGATGTTAGTATGACATTCTTGGGGCTGTATTTACTTATATTTATTTCCCTTAGAATGATGGTGTTCCCAAGATAGAAATTACTGATTCAAAATTTGCATATTCCCTAGGTTTTAATGTATTCTCATTTTTACAATGCCTATTTTCTACTATTTTTTTTTAAATATATAACTACTTTTTTAAAGTCTTTACTTTAAGGATGCATTTCCTACTTTTAACAGTCTGTTTAGTGTTACTATTGTACGATACTACTTCATGTATAATGCAACAGTCTTGCGACTATATAGGTCAAATTTGCATTTCTTCACCTCACACACAATTGTTTGTGCTATATTTGCCTTATGTATTATATCTACATATGTTCTAAACCCAAGAAGACAATAAAATAACTTTTGCTTAAAATAATGATTATAGTACTTTTCATTCATTTCTGAAGATCCAAGTTTCACTCTAGAAACATCTTTTTTCAGCCTGACAAACTACCTTGTGATATGATAGGTTTGTTCTTGATAGATTTGTCTTAGTTTTCTTTTTTTTTTCCTTGAAATGGAGTATTTTTTAAATCTCATCATTTAGGGATATTTTATTTTATATTAAATTCTGAGTTGGAGTTTATGTTTCTTTCTTTTCTGTTTCCTTTAATCCCTAGAGGGCACATGTTCTTATAGAGAGAGATGAAAGAGAAGGAGACATAAAAGCACTCTCCATGGGAATGATTACTCAGCAATCCTTTCTTTCCTGTCTTTCCCTGCTTTTTGAATTTTGGGCATGCATACACATATGCTTCAGTGTTTCTCAAGCCACTGGCTCCAGGACTCAAACCATGCTATTGGCCATGTGTGATCTCATGACCTTGATCGCTAGGCAACAGGGTTAGACCATTTTGGATCCTAAAAAAAATGTTATTTATTTTTTTTGATGACAGAGAGCAAGAGACTGAGAGAGAGGCACTCTCCTTAAGGTCTCCTCATGCTGTGGTCCCCGTCCCCCCAGTCTTCCTTCTTGTCAGGATTTGGACATGGGGCACCACTCTGTTTCAAGACAACCAGGGTGGGGATCTGAATCCACAGTTGTTGTATGACTTTCACATTGCAATTCATTATGCCACTGTCCGTGTCACCACAAGTTAGGGCGAAAAGTCTGGCTTAGTTTAACTGCAGTTTTCTCTGGCTGATTTAAAAATGTTTTTCTTCACTTTTTTTTTTTTTTGGAGAGGTTTTTGCTATAGGGCGCGTGCGCTCGCCAGACAGAGAGAGACAGAGAGATAGAAAGCGAGAAATCACCCCCCAGGGAGGAGGGCCACGCCGCAATCCCTTCTCCTTCATTCTCCTCTCGGGATCTTGGGCATGCACGCACACGCGCCCGGCGTGAGTTTAAGCCACCGGGTCCGGGACTCGAACTGCGGTTGACTACGTGGGAGTCCAGTGACGTAGCCATTATGCTAATTGCTGGTCCCTTTTCTTCACTTTTGTTTATCAGCCATTTGATTATGATATGCCAAGGCTTAGTTTCTTTATATTTCTGCTGTTAGGGCTATATTCATCTTTTCCATTTGTCAAATTATGTCTTTATCAAATTTTCAATGATTATTTATTCAAATGTTTTTCTCTGTCGCATTCTCTCTTCTCTTTCTGGAATTCTCATTATATATAGATGAAGGAACTTTAGAAATTCATGGAAAATGGAATTAAAATGCAAATGACTTTTGGTGCAAATATTTTGAGATCCATGCATAGATTTTTTTATATAAAATGCATTTTCTGTGAACTTTGGGAAAATGCCTCATGATAAACCTTTGATGTTGTCTCATAGTCCCTGAAGCTCATGATTGCCTCTACTTATGGTCTTTTCCTTTGGAAATAAATAACAGTTTCTGGAACCAGCAGTTGGCGTAATGGCCATGTTGCTGGGCTCCCATGTAGTCCATCGCGGTTTGTGTCCCGGACCCGGTGGCTTAAAACTCACGCCAGGCACGTGTGCGTGTGTGCCCAAGATCCCGAGAGGAAAATGGAGGAGAAGGGATTGTGGCGTGGCCATCGCCCCTGGGGGGTGATTTCTCGCTTTCTGTCTCTCTGTCTCTCTCTGTCCTGGTGAGCGCATGCACCCTATAGCAAAAACCTCTCAAAAAAAATAATAATAACAGTTTCTGAGTATTTGGCATATTGAGTAATTTAGGATTGTATTCTTTGCATTTTGAAATTAAATTGTGGACTATCTGGATACTGTTCACATTCTTCAAGGAATGTGATATTTTCTTCTAGCAAGTAATTGATATGGTTAGAGACAATCTAAGAGCTCTGTTCTACCTGTGTGGGTGGCAACTTGGATCTAAGTCCAGTTTGGGTCTAAGTCTAAGTTTCATTTGCTGGATCGTTTACAGACTGCTTCTGACATGTTGAGTCCAGTCTTCAGTCAGGACTTGGACAGAGTTTATACATACAACTGGAGTTAACCTTCCTGAGTCTCTTTGTTCAAGTTCCTCCCTCATTTTCTGGCTTCCCTAGCTATCCTGTCTTTTTCCTTCTTATGACACAGATACATATATACATAAATATATACATATATATACATATGTATATATGTATATATATGTATATTTATACACATATATGTATATATAATATATATTTATATATATGTGTGAATCTATGAATAAATATATTTATTCATACTCACATATATAGAGTAATATATATATAAATATTATATATATGATTATTTATTTATTTTTTACTAGAGGGCTTGTGCACTTGCCAGAGAGAAGCAGAAAAACAAAGTGAGAGGGAGAGGAGAAAGCACGCCCCCCTGGGAAATGGTCACACCACTATTCCTTCTTCTCTCTCTCTCACTTTGGGATTTGCATGCACATGTGTCTGGTATGTTTCTCAAGCCTCTGAGTTCCAGACTTAGCCATGTGGTCGGTCATAGGGGACCTGGCTCTCTTAATCACTGAACTGTCCCAAAATATATTTTCCACAGCAACTTTCTGCCATGCTGCAAACTCAGCCTGCCCTTAGGTTATAGCCACAAAGACAGGACATTTACCTCTTGACAATTTAAATTTCCAATTTTCCATTCTTATTCAAAATAGGCCACTTTTGTGCATCCTGCAAACCCATGAATAGTTGTTTTACTGTATTTTTGCTCAGAGTTTAAAACAATAAAGAGCTATAGGAAGGTCAGCCCACTGAATACTTATTCTAATACCTCACATTTGAAACTTAACAATGTCTATTAGATATTTCTAGTGGCTTTGCATTCTAGTCTTCATATTTATATTTTTTTAGGTTTAGATATCTGTAGTGGATTCTGGGTAAATTTATTGATGCCATCTTCTTACTTATTAATTTAGGTGGCACTTTAAATTGAGATTTCTGCAATGTGGTGGACTGAGCGAACATGAGCAACATTCACCTTCAAAACACACAGACATTCTGGGCCCTGAGTAATTGGGGATATTTTGTAAAGACAATTGTAGTTGAATTGTAAATTCAACTTTATGTAAAAATATTTTTTTTTTCTAAATTTAATGATTTGTTTTCTAAAGTATATTTTTACCATTTATTATCTGATTTATTTTTAAAATTTATTTTTACTGTGACTTTTTTAACTTTTCATTTGTGTTAGCTAGTAGAGAATAATTTAAAAATATGAAAAAGTGATAACTAAAGAAATTAGTAAAAGAAGATACTATTACTTTTAAGAGGGGTGATAAAATTCATTTATGTTTTATTTCATTCAATATATCCTCTTTAAAAACATTCTTCTTTTTCTGAGGGTTCTTTTTTTTTGTTACTGTATACTCAATTTCTTACATCCTTCCTATATCCATACCATAGTCAAATAATGTTAAAAAAATCATCATTATATTATTAATGGCATTTTTTGCAAAATTTGCATTGACTCTAGTAACATGTACATGGTTATGTCTACCACAGATATAACTTTATTTCCTGTATCTCTGACCAAACACCAGTTTTAGCCGAAGTCATCTCCATCTGGCCACATAAATCTCTTCATAAATTACAGTCAGCATTCCTCACAGAACATGGATTTGTTTTTGAATCCAGATAAAATAAATCATAAAGAGACTTGAAGTTAGGATTGCAGTTTAATTTTCATTAAGTATCTTCGATTAATGTAGATTAAATCTTCAAATTTGTAACCCAAATATTGTTCAATTGTGTCCATGTTTTATTTATTTATTTTTCTATCCCATCTCATCCAATATATTATTCACTCAGGAGATTTTTCTCCCTTTCTTTTCATGATCTTTGTGTTTTTATCTGTTGCTTGACTTCATTTATGACTTTCAGGTTTCTTTATCGGGCCCTGAAGCAAGTTAACAAGTGTTTTTGATACTTGATGCTAAGGAGGATGGAGTCTGGATTCACTAACATATTATCAACATTTCAACTATTACCATATTTATGCATTATTTAATATTCATTACTTCATTTAACCATAGTAGAATGCCTACCATGAGTCAAATATTTGGTAGTAACAAATATGTTATGTTTTCTGTTCAAGTGATGAAGACTGATATTGATGTATTGGAGATAAGTTCCGAAAACAAGTACACACGTGAGGTACATCGAAGTCTGTCTTCACTGGCTATTGCCACCTTACAGTCTAGTGCAAACCTAAATCAGATGGAGAGCCGTCAGGAATCATTGTTGATAACTGAAGTTAGTACTTCTATAGCTGCTCAAATTCTTTATTTCTCCATTGTCTAGAAATTATGTAAATTGTTTTCTCCATATGTTTGAAATGTAAGAATGATTGTATCTCATATAAATTTTTAAACTTGTTCAAGCATTGTAAACATTGTAAGAGGTGAAAAGTGAGAATGTCACATGTCACAGCTTATCAAGGTAATGAGATGTCTGACAGAGTCATAGACAGAGCTGGAAAGGCAACTTCTTCATATTCATATTGTTGATAATTTCACATTTATACTATGACATAAACAAGGAAAATTATTTTTTTCAGTAGAATCATGGGTCAAGTCAAGGTAAGCCATTATTCTATAAAAACATGGTTCGGAAATAACCTAATTAGGTCTTATAACCACATTTCTAAGGGCTACTGTTCTGTTATTATGTGTAAAATATAGGAACACTTCCCAATAAAGTGAAAATGAGGAAAACCGATATGAAATCTACAGGAGTAAGCTAACAATTTTCCAGACAACAGAGTTATATATTTTGCATTATTGTTCTGAAGACCTATAGGCTTTGATTACTTGGGACTGCCTTTTTTTTTTTTTTTCCTTTCCTAGCAGAGCTCCAGATTTAATTTTATCGGTATGAGAAATATGAAGCTAGGGAATTTAATAATTGTTTCACTAGGTAAGGGATGAAGTAAATTCCATTGCCTTTCGTTTGATTACAATCTTCCCTGCTGGTTTAATTAAAAACATCCATGTGAGGAAAAGAAACATGGTAAAGGATCTAATTGTTTTATTGTATTGGATGTAGAGTAGGAACAATGAAACCGAAAGGGTTATAGTTGTAAAACTTAAATGTTTCATGTAAATCTAAAATGCAGACACAGGTCAGCTATAGACAAATGTCAGTAGACTAGATTCAAAATGCACTGCAGGCAGAAAAGATGACATTTATCAGTCATCCATACATCAGTAACTAAAACAATTTTAGGGTTGTCTAGACAGGCATTTATTATTTCTTAAATTTAAATCTTTAGTAGAAAGACAACAGCAGACATAGACTCTATATTTAGCTCCACAAGAAATAAGAAGAAAGCTCTAGGAAAAATCTTAAAAAGCATTTTCAGGGATATACATGGAAAATAGAGTTTTGTTACAAACCAGAAGCAACTATATGACCAAATTATCTTTCTCAGTTACCATGACACAGCTCTGAAAAATTATACTAAGTATGGTAGACATGATTCAATTTTATGATATTTAAGGAAAAAATGTTTACTAACATTTTTACAAGTTTTTTTTTTTTTAAATTGTTACCAAATGAGAAATGGTTTTTAAGCACTCATTTTCAAGAATGATAGAATTAGGCATCAGAAAATGAAATGTGCTAACAATATAAAAACATTATCCAACACATTTTCCACATATAAAGCCAGCAAAGATTGTGAGACATAATAAAAAATGAACTGGATGTTGAATAGTGTAGTTGTACATTAGATACACTGTCATATTTGAGAAGTCTTAAGAAATTAAAAAAGTAAAAGAGAAACAAAAAAGTACAAGCACAAACAGAATAAATCTCAGCAAATCAATTATTAGGCTGTTTTTAATTTTATTACTATTATTATCTTATGCTGCCATTTTATTTTATTTCTTATGTGCAACTATAGTTTTTAGTGGGGTACTTTTGTTATTTTTGAATGATTTTTGCTGGTATTAAAATACCTTTCTAGAGATGGAACTATCTAGCCCATAAATTATAAATCTTCATCCCCGTTTACAAAGAGGATTTATATGTCCTACTATTTTTTTACTATTTAAACTTATTTTCCAAAAGTTCTTATTTTTTTCTTTTTTGTTAATTTATGATTTTTAAAGCCATCTTTAGTTTCGGTCCAGCAATTTTTAAAAAACTATCCATGATCTTGGTTTTCTAGCAATGATTTATTTTAAAGTACTTTTTTTGTGTGTTGAGAAATCATGGTATTTTAATGCCATCTATTCTTTGGCTCTCTCCAGGAAGTGCATTTTTCACCCTCCCGCCAACACACACCCCACATATACATCTTCGTGATGAACATTATTGTGCTAAATATATTACATGGTGCAGATTACTTCAGTCCACTGCTTCTAGATCTTATAGCAGTAAATCACAGCTTTTAAATATTTATAACATTCCCTTGAACACTTAAGAGAGAAAGCCAAAATAAAATTTTTCACTTGCTCCTAGAATAAAAATGCTTGTGCTGGTTAAAAATGACTAGTTTTCTTTAAGAAATTAAATTACACCCCATCACCTCAACCTACCCATTGGTATTCAATGAGTTTATCTGAATGTCCAGTTTTCCCCTCAAGAGCATCAAAATAATTGTTAATGAACAGATCCTTAACACAACCCATGGGTCTCTTTTTATGTTTTATTTTTGTTTTATCTGGCAGTCCCTTTGGTACCAACAATAAACATTAAGCTCTATATATTCTTTAGACAAAAATTTAAGAGGGCCTATTCATCAAATATTCATGATATCAAACCAGTAATTCCAGACTGCATTTAAAATGCGTGTTTCCTCATCTAAGGCTAACTTTAACACTCAGTTCAGATGTGAAAATATGAAGTTAGCTCTTTACTATCGTTCAGTGAGAACATCTTACTGACAAAGAAGGACAGGGACCATCCTGTAACATCGAGAGAGAGAAAAAAATCCTGATCTTAGACAAAAATTGAAATCGGGGCACTCTAGAATTTCTCAGAATTCCTCGAGGCATCATAAACTAATTTGGGATTCCTTTCCAAGATATTTTTGGCCAATTTGCTTGGCTGCTTTTTGTGAGATAGTGGGAATTTCTTGGATTTTACTTTTTACACTGCTCTACCATCAGCTTCCACTAGGTGGAGATATAATTATATTTTTCCCCTTAGGTTTGGGACTACTTGAACATTGACGCTCTATCAAAGAAATAGTCATCTTTCCAATTTGAACATATATCTTTGAATGGGCATTTAATAAATGCTCTTGTAGCAATCTACATTTTTCCTGAATATTATTTTTATATCAGCTTACATTTTCTTTTTTTATTCCTGTTTTATTATAGATTCTAAAATATTGACTATTGATTCCATTGGTTTCATTTTTATAATTTCCTTCCATACATAGGAAAATACAAGAGAATGAGTATTCTCAATTCCAGAGTGTAGTTAAATATAATCCCCAGCATTATGTAGAGACGCTTTGAGACTAAGTATAGGTTGTTGGCAGGGATTTAATTGGAGGGGTTAGAGAAAGATAAGAGATTTTCCTTTTTTCTTTAAGCTAGGTAAGAATGCTCCATTCAGCTCTATATCTAGCTGCCAGGAAGTAAAAGATATGAAAGCAAATGAAGTGGTTTCAGATCCCGAAAGATCCCTTCTTCATGAAAATGCCTTTTCTCTCTTCCTTCTCTTTTCTTTTTTCTCTTATTTCCTCTTTTACGAGTCTGACTTGCTCTCTGTCTCTTTATCTGTCTGTCCACTATATGTCCACTTATCTGTCTGTCATCATTATCTATTTATCCTCTGTCTAGAGGTATGTACATACATATATACATTAATATTCGATTTTGATAAAATGCACTTTATGTCACATATACTTATTATGTAAACACACATGGTTAAGGACTACATATTAAAAACAAGAAATAAGAGAAGTATTCACTTTTAACAGGGTGCCTCACTTATTTTTGTCTTTTATGTGGACGCTTGTTTTATGGAGCATGATTTGCTAATGGCATGTTTATAGAAATCGAAGCATAATAGTTCTTCTCCTTTGCTGATTTTCAAGAAGACAAAATGTTTGCTGTGATTCTTGTGCCAGGTGCCATCCTGAAGACCAGAGACTAAACTCTTCACAGCACGTGAGACAGAAGGATGCTCTTCCTTACATAGGAAGAGACTGGGTTTTAAACAAAGGACTTTTAATAGCTGTCAGAAACCGAGGGGCGACAAAATTTCAAGAGCTGGGATAATGTGAAGTTCTGAGTTACTAAGCATAGTAACTAACACCTGTCTGGCAGACTCTCATTCTCTCCCCAAGAAATGCAATCCTAATGTAGAGGGCTAAATTCAATCAGTAGGGACCTTTCTCAGAATACTACTTCTTATTTTTGGAGATGTACACAAATAAGGTGCATCCGTGAGTCATAGCACCTATATCAAAGTTTTTAAACAAATGAAAGCAAAGAAAACTAGACTGTCTTGCTTTGGTAAAGGGTGTAAGTCTATTGACTATACTTGATCATATGCAAGTGAAACCCATGGCTTTGCGTTTGGAAGCAACATTATTCTCCCTCCGAGCTCCGTGCCTGTTGGTGTATATGGTCCTCCAATTCTGTATAACCATGCTCACAGCAACTTTAGCCATATTTCAAGCACCCTGTTGTATTTTAAATAAAATAAAATTTTGCATATGGGAAATAAATATGTTATGCATAGTGTAACACAATCTTTTCCAGTTTGGGTCTTTGGCCAATCATGTTGTTAAAACCTCTGACATAAATGCCCATCAATTCTAAAACCTTTTTAAGCTTAAAGAATTTAAGGCAACTTAAAGTTTCTCAGGATTTTCAATTGGCTTCCAGTTGATACTATTATTGGAATGATAATGTTTGATGATTCTAGACTTTTCATTTCACTCCTTATTGGAAAAAAGCCAAATGTTACTGATTATAAAATTGTTACATTCTATAATCAAACAAAATAAAATGAAGAAAAGACAAATAGTGTCTACCTTCACTCTTGCAAGGAGAGCTAAAAAACATACTGCTCATGCTTTAAAGAGCAGGTGCATGGGCTTAATAGTAAGCATTTCTCAGGACCAGCAGGTGGTGTATGGGGGCTAAGGTGCTGGATCCCACGTGGCCACCTGCACAATTTGAGTCCCAGACTTGGCAGCTTGAAAATCACACTGGGCATGTGTGAATGTGTGCCAGAATCCTGAGAGAAGACTGGAGGTGAAGGTATTGTGGCATGTCCATCCCCCACAGGGGGATGATTTCTCACTTTCTCTCTCTTTCTCTCTTTCTCTTTCTGGTCAGGGCACACATCCTATAGCAAAACTAAAAATATATCATTTTTTAAAGGAATTATTTTATTTAACTTTATTTATTTATTTAAATTTGACTAGAGACAGAGGAAGAGAGTGAGAGAGAGTCAGAAAGCAAGTCTGTAGGTCTGGTACTCAAATTGCTGTTGGCCATGTGGGAGTCCAGAACCCTTGACCATCATGCCACCTGCTGGCCCTCCAAAATAAAAATTTTTAATGAAGAATTTCTTTAACTATTATTTTTCCTCCATCGGTAGGAATTTTTTTTTTTTACATTTATTTATCTCTTCCATCAGAGAAAAAGAAACAAATAACCCCAACAGGGTTGTCGTCTATAATCTGCCTATAGTCTCAACCAGTCTGGATCGTGGGTATGTAGATGTGAGCCCGTTATGCTCAGGCAGATCCTGAGGAGTGAACCCAGTACCTTCTTCCATGTAGGCTGAATAACGCTGCTCCACAATCTTGCCCCTGGGCAGTCCTTCGACAAAGGCAAATAATCAAAGACAGAACAACAACAAAAACTAGATTTGTAAAAAAATGCACTTCTGATAACAATTTTGATGCTCAGAAATATCTCTGATATAATGCTGATGTTCCAATATTGATACCATTACTGCTGTTATTGATGGTGACACGTGCTCTCTCTCTCTTTATTCTTTTCATGTTACATTGATAGACATGGAAGTGGGACCAGCAGGTGGTGTGGTGGTTGAGCCACTGGACCCTCACTGTGGTTCTAGTCCTGGACCCAGTGGCTTGAAAGTCATGCTGGGCACATGAGTGTGCATGCCCAAAATCCCAAGAGGAGAATAGAGGAGAAGGGATTGTGGCATGGCCATTCCCCTGGGGGGGGTGATTTCTCACTTTCAGTCTTTCTATCTCTCCCTGTCTATCTGGCAAGCACATGCACCTTATGACAAAATTCTCTTCAAAAAAAGAAAGGAAAACATAGGAGTAAAGAAAAGTTTGAATACTAAATTTTCTTTCTCTGGATACTTTAGGATACTTGAGCAGTATTATATACAGTATTACTCTCAAGTTACTTTTGTTTTTGTTACTCAACACCTATTAAGAGCTAGATAGTTTACACACACACTCTGTGATTATGAACTTTATTACGTGAATGGAAATGCTGACTGTATTACTTAGTAATGTGACTTTGAGCAAATTATTTACCCTGTTTCTCATTTGTACTGTGAAATTAAAAGATATATATCTGATTTTAGCATTAATTGAGTTAATACATGCAGTTTCTAGACAATGTTTAGAACTTGGGCCAGCTGTGACATGATGGTTAAGATGGCTGGATCCCACAAGGGCAACTATGCAGTTCAAGTCCTGGACCTTGTGATTTGATAAATGCTCTAGGTACTTGTGTGTGCATGTCCTAAATAGCAATAAGAGAATGCAGGAGAGGGGATTGTGGTGTGACTATCACCCATGGCTCTGTGCTTTCTTACTTTCCCTCTCTTTTTCTTTCTCTTTCTCTCTCTGGGGAGTTCATGCACCCTCTGGCAAATTTTAAGATATGAAATACTATGTAAAATGTTACTTACTATTATAATATTTATTAGGAATACATGTCATCTAGTTATATTTAAGCATTTTGTCATATTGGTTAGTTTATTTTCAAATACTCTCGTAAGAATGTTTCACACTCTCTTTTAGACTTTTGCCACAGGGCACGTGCACTTGTTGGAGAGAGACAGAGAGAGAGGGAAAGTGAGACATCACCCTCCAGGAGGATGGTCATGCCACAATCTCTTCTCCTCCATTCTTCTCTCATGATCTGGTCTCTCTCTCTCTCTCCCTTTCACACACACACACACACACACACACACACACACACACACACATGTCACATATGCACACAAGACTGGAACCGCAGAGTTGGCCATGTGGGATACAGCAACCACACCACCTGCTGGGTCTTGTTTTGCACTCTTTGCTCTTTGTTAGTTACCATTTATTTTGTTCTCTAAGAAACAAAGGTTTTGTTTGTTTCCTACTGGTATTGAAAGCTGTCACTAAAAGAGAGAAGGTGACTATTTCAGAGTTTTGAGCCTTATGCATAAAATAGAACTTAGATCGTGGAAGCAAAACATTTGTAGCACACCAGACCTCTTCCCTGCCTATTCTTTCTGTTTGCAAATTACTATGCAAGAAGAATGTCTCTATTCACAATTGCAAAAGAAATAATAGTACTATTGTAATAGTTACTGTTTTTTACAATGACTTTGAATTTACAAATATTTTTCACTTTGTTTTACTTGAATCCTAAAATAACTGTCTAAAGAAGGCATCATTAGTTCTAAACAGAAAAACGAAGGCAATGGAGGCTCAAAGACTTAAATAACTTGCCGAGAGTCACTTAGCACGAAATAGTGGAACTGTATCTGCGAGGCAGGTTTTCTATCTCCAGAGCTCCCTCTCCTAAATAGATCATTAGAACTTAAATGGACCTTCAAATTTTCTAGTCTAAATCGTTATTTATTCAATGAGAAAATGGAGAACAGAGAAGAAAAGGACCTGGACGATGTGACACAGAGGCAAATACAGGTCTGGACCTTTTGTTTTCGTAATTTCTAATTCATTAGTCTTTCTCCTATCACATAAACCCTAATGTCAGCACTTTACATGTATATTTTTCTTCTACAAATGTCAGAATGTTAGAAAAAATATTTAAATTTCAATATTGATAATTGTTAGAGTTAACCCAAACCCCTGATTCAGGAAAAAGAAAATGGTGGTTCACATGTTGACCTGTTCAGAAGGACAGAGCTTCAGCATGTAAGATCGCAGTCTGTCACCAACGTGGTTAGCATTGTCTTATGATGGCAGTTATTCCAGATTTTTATCTCTTTCAGAACTAGTCAGAGCCTTTTATTCTGCTCTATATAGAAAGCAGGACTTCCCCCCCCCCCCCCCACAAACCCCAGCAAAATCTATACTTTAAAAGAAAACAAGATGGATGCAGAGAAGGCAAAACCTTCAGGCAGTGATGAACACAAGGGACAATTCTCCATGAACATGCATTTGCTACCAATTACTACGTGGGAATTAATTTCTTGACCTTGTATACATGTGCAGAGCAGAATAGCATTTTCTTAACAGTATCATCATTTGGATGCCAAATTTATATAGTTAACACTGAACTCAAAGGGATTACAACTTGTGTCAATTATCTGATATGTGAAGTACTCTAAGATTGGATTCATTTAACAACATTTTTGAGGATAAAAATGATCGAATAGATGCAAAGAGAAAAATCCAGAAATATAAGCACAGCCCTCTCAGACGGAATTAAATTGATTTTCTGCAAAACTTAAATTTCTTACATTTACTTACTAATTCATTCATTTATTTAATGACATTAATTCAACAAACATGTATTGAGAGTGTAATACACAGGCCTGCCCCTGACCTAATGGCTAACGCAGCTGGATCTCACATACCAATTGCTCAGTTAGAGTTCTGGACCTGCTGGCTTGAAAAACACAGCAGGTACATGTGAGTTCATGCATGTCCCAAATCCCAAAAAGATGGAGAAATGGAGAAGGAATTGTGGCTTGGCCATCCCCCATGGGGTGCTTTCTCACTTTCTCTTTCTCACTCCCTTTTTCTCTCTCTGGTGAGTGCATATATCTGCTATTAAATTTTTTTAAAAAAGGAATGTAATTAATATGCAGGCCAGTACTAAGTGAAACTAAGGAGCAAACACAAAAAAGAAACTAGGAGGGAATTTAGTATTAATACAAATAATTACATACGAAGTTGAGACCAGTAAGAATTATGAGAGTTCAAAAGCCAGCAGATTGTGTGGTGGGTAAGGTGCTAGATTCCCATATGGCCACCCATGGCTTGAGTCTTGGACCCAGCAGCTTGAAAATCATGCTGGACACGTGTGCATGCCCAAACTCCTGAGAAGAGAATGAAGGAGGCAGGACTGTGGTATGGCCATTCTATCTGGGGTGTGATTTCTCACTTTCCCTCTCACTGTTTCTCTTTGTCACTCTCTGGCAAGTGTATATGCCCTATGGCAAACACCTAAAAAAAAGGAAAAAAGAAAGAATCATGAAAATTCAGTGTAGAGAAGATGGACAAGATGGATGGGAGATGTTACAAAACCAGGGGGTGTCCTCATGCAATGAATAATTGGAGAATGGTTGATGAAGGAGAAGGATTTTGGTTAACTAAAAAGAAGGAAACTTGCGTTTGTGAAGATGAGAGTAAAGGTGTTTAAAAGAAGGATACAGAATGAATATTCCCAGGAAGCAGGGAAATAGAAGTTAATGAGAATAAATATGTGAGTTGTTTATTTTGGCTGGAGCCTAGAATCATTCAGTACCACACTGAAAGAAAAAAAATTAGAAATAAGTTTTTTTTTGTGTGTTCTGCTTTTAAATAAACAATTTGATGAGTTGAAATTTATCTTACATAGCTACATACATATGAGCAATGACATGTGCAGAACACACATAATGGTATTGTTGCAATATCAGATACTTGAGACACCTAAGTGCTCATCAACAGACCAATCAATTATGATATCTCCATGTGGTGACTACTAAACAGTAATTACAATGAGTAAAATAGGTTGGGCCATATTTTAGTGGTTAAAGAACCTGGATCCCACATGGCCTGGCTGACTGTGGTTCTAATGGCCCTGGCAGCATGAAAAACATTTCAGGCACATGTGCAAGCATGTTCGAAAATCCTAAAGATGGAGAAAAGGGAAAGAGATTGCAGCATGACCATGCTCTATTAAGGGATATTTTTTCTTTTCCTCTTTCTACATCTGTCTCTAAACAAATGAACAAATAGGCAAATCCATGAATGAAAGAAACAAAACTAAGCCAGGGCTATTTCATACGCAACCATCTCTTGTAGCCTCCGAAGTGTACTGTCAGGTTGAAAAACTAACACATGAAACCACATGCATTTGTATACAATCAGATGTGTAAAACAAGGAGCAGGGTATAACCATCTGTGCTTAAATATGTTTCACCTATCTGACACAGGGAACAAGCAACTGCGTCTGGGAGAGCTGGGCTGCTGGTGGAAGTGTGAGAGGAAGAAGTAGTTTTTACTGCTTATCATTTATTTCATATTTTATACATATTCAGTATTTATAGTGTATATTATTTAAAGTCTACCTATAGACAGATTGTGAAAAGTTGAATTTTAAAAATATAATGAAAAGAAAAATTATATATATGCTAGTTGAGAGCTACAGTGTCTTTTTCTCTTTCTTTTCTTTTTTTTTTAATTTTCCTTTTAATAGTAAATGTCTTGGGCATGCTTGAAGGCAGAACTGAGGAGATGGATGGATGGAGAGGAAATGAAATAGAAGGTAAGTGAAAATTATAGGATTTAGGGCAGAAGTGGAAAGGCTGGTATCTTAGAAGACAAATGTCCTTCCTATGAGGTGTCTAAACAGAGCCAGTGAATCACATATTTTGGACAAAAGCTGATGGGTCATTCTTTTGTTTGTGTTTGTATCCGTAGAGGTGATTGGGGAAGATGGGTGAGCTGAGTGATTTAAATAGTGCACAGGCCAGGGCACGGTCCTCACCTTAAACCAGATGGCTTTAAGGTAATGGCCGGAGAGTTGAGACCTATAATTTAATGGCCACTTCCCTAGCTACTACTTCTTTACAGAAAATTTATGCATGAACAGCTAGGAGATAAGGTTCTATAATCAAGGTAGGAGGGACTGGGATGGAGATTTCAAAATAAGCATGTTTGTTGTTCTTGAGGGTCACATGCTTCTTTTAATCTACTTATTGACTCACTGATAAATTGGTAGCAATGACAAAGCCACCCAGTTGATCTGTTCGTTGTGAAGATAAAATTAGATAATATAGGAAAATAATTTGGAAAAAACATTGTGTGTTTTTCTTGGCCTTTTTTTCCCCCTTAAATTGCCAGAAGTCACATATGCTTTCCAGAGAGAAACAGAGAGAAAGCACTCTCCGTGGAGCATGGTCCACACCACAATCCATTCTCCATTTCTCCATCCTATTGGGATTTGAAGCACAAACACACATAGGACCAACTTGCTTTTCAAACTGTCAGGGTTGGAATTCAAACTACAGTCAGCCATTTAGGACCCAGCTGCCTTAATCACTAAGCCACATGGCCGGCCTAGAAAAAGGTTTAAATGTTTTCATAGGCAAGGTTAAAAGGAAACATAGACGGATAGGTTTTCATGTAACTATTGGGTCATTAGAAAAGTCATGATATATTTTTAAATGTTTTTCCATGCAAAAATGTGTTATGACGTTTCTAATGACCTTTTTTTTTTTTTTTTTTTTTTTTTAAGAGAGATTTTTGCTATAGGGTGCATGTGCTAGCCAGAGAGCCAGAGCAACAGAAAGTGAGAAATCTCTCCCCAGGGAGGATGGCTACACCACAATCTCTTCTCTTCCATTCTCCTCTAGGGATTTTGGGCATGTACACACATGCACCTGAAGTAAACTTTTTTTTTTTTTTTTTTTTGAGAGATTTTTGCTCTAGGACACATGTGCTTGCCAGAGAGACAGAGAAAGAGAGACAGAAAGTGAGAAATCACCTACCAGAGGAATGACCATGCCACAGTCCCTTCTCCATTCTCCTCTTAGAATCTCGGGCAAGCACACACATGTACCCAGTGTGTGTTTTAAGTTGCCAGGTCCAGTACTTGAACCATGATTGACTACATGGGAGTCCAGCGATGTAACCATTATGTCATCTGCTGGTCCCTCGACAACCATTCTTTGAAATAAGTTGCCCTGATGATGAAATTTGAAATTGGACTGTGGTCTATTCAATATTTTGATATAAATATTTTATATTTGATATAAATTTGGGCATTTAAAAATAATTCACTTTGAAAATATGCCAATAAAAATAAAATTTAATTTTGTTCTATGGCAAAATTCATTTTGTTTTCGTTTATGTTAATCTTAGCTTAACGCTTGCTATGCATTTATTGTGTGAGTGAATAATTGTTCTAAAATTCAGAGGCATTTAAGAAAGGTTGCTATGACCTTCCCCCCTCTCTTATCCTAAAATTTGAGAACAAGCTTAAATGTAACTGAAAATTTTTTTAAAACTGTTACATTGCGAAATGCCAGTAGAGTGGCATAAGGTCATTTTTAGTCATGGTTTCTGAAATTTTGAGGAAAGACAATAACAATCTTGGATTAAAGATCAAAGGAGAAAACTAAAAAGAAAACCTATTTGAGGTAGTACTAAGCCTGGATTTGCTCTCTTTATTTCACGTTCACAATAGTTGACAGAAACATCATCACTTTAGAAGAGCATCGAAGACGGCATTTTGAAAGTGGAAATATTAAAGAAAGTGCATTGAAATAGCACCAGGATGCCCCTGTATCTGTACCCATTTGTATCTATCTGTTCTGTCCTTCCTTTTTTTCTTTCTTTTCTTTGCCAAAGGGTATGCACCCTCGCGTGCACGCGAGAGAGAACACTCACAGTGGGGCATGGTGACACCACAATTTTCCATCCAATTCTTCATCCCATCAGGTTTTGGGGCATGCATGCATGCACATGTGCCTACGATGCTCAAGTCGTTGGGGCTGGGATTCAAACCATGCTGGGCCATGCAAGATCTGATTCCTCATGAACTGCACTTAACCACTGTGCTATACGGCCAGCCCATATTTATTGTACTAGATATCTCTATTTCTATCAATCTCCATATGTATATAGCACATTGAATAAGAGCTAGCTAGGGAAATAGAACTTTCTCTAATGGGTCAGTATTAAACTTTGAATAGTTGATGAAATAGAGTCACAACTAGTTGAAATTAGTATATCAGCTCTGAAATGAGGAACTTAATAGTCCAATTAGCAGCCATATATATGTTTAATCAATGCATAAAAGTTTAAGACTATAAATAATAAAATAGGACCTGAATCATGGTAAACATTCTCCCAGGCATTTTTTCATGAAATGCTTTACCATTATCCTTGGGAAGTACTTAAGAAGCTTCACTCAGTTAAACAAACACCATCTTCATAATTCTTCTCAACTAGCAATACATCCTTATTACTGACTTCTTTGTAACACTTTTATTCATATTAACTTCAAGCTGAATCAGAATTTTTAAAAAAATACTTTCTTCTTACACATGATTTATTTGAAACTTCAAGTTCGATTTTTTTTTCCTAGAGTGTGTGTATTTGCCAGAAAGAGACAGAGAGAATGGGAGAGGAGAAAGCACCCCCCCATGAAGAATGATCAGTCTACAATCTCTTCTCCTCTCTCTCTCCCTTCTTTCTGAATTTTAGAGACACACACATGTGCACCTGATGTGTTTCTCAAGCTGCTGGGTCTGGGACTCAAACCACAGGGTTAGCCAGTTACCTTAATCACTAGGCTGTGGTGATTGTGGCCAAGTCTGATAGTATACTTATTTTGTTTCTAATACAGATGAAATAGGTTTGTAACTAATTAAGTAAACCATACTCACCTCTCTCATGAAATTGTGTCAAGACATGTGTACTTGCAGAAATAGAGAAGGACAGAGACACCCCCCACCCCCGCTCCTCCCAATGTGGAATGGTCACACCATAATCCCTTCTCCTCCATCTCCATCTTTCTTCATGATTTTGGAAAAATTTGGAGAAATTGCAGAAATGCCTGGTGTGTTTCTCAAGCTACAGGGTTTAGGACTCAAACTGTAGTGTTAACCATGTAGGAGCTGGCTCCACCAGGTTATGGAGCTGGCCCCATAATTTCTTTATTTTTTCCTTTCATGAGAGTAAGAGACAGAAAGAGAGGGAGACAGAAAGATAAACATCCTAAAACGGGTCTCCCATCAGGATCATGGGTGGGTACACATGTCTGGCTGGTACAGTTCAACTGGAAAACTGAACTTGCAATCTCCCATATAGCTCAATCATCATTGAGCTGTTACTGCTATGCCATGAGTCAGCTCAAACACCATAATTTAATCACATGTATTAACTCTGACTTGAGGAGAAGAGATAGTAATTATAAAAACCCATTTTGGGGGCCGTTACTAGTCTATTTAGATAAATAAACACTATATTTGTAAAGTAAATGGTACATATGTGAAGAAGTGGCACCAGAATTTTTCTTAAACAGAGAGGGAAGCATCTTGTATTGTCCTTGGGGATGTAGTGAAACTTGGAAAGAGTAGCAACAAATAATCTACTTCTCAAACAGGAGGAAAGAGAGAAGACAGAAAGATAGATTGGGACATCAGACACGGTGGCCATCAGAGGATGAATTTTGCATAGAGCCACGGTAGCATCCGTTATAGTGGAAAGATTTGACAGTGCACAGCGTGGAGTGTCCAGATAACATTTTGACAATGAATTGCCGAATACTCTGTTAGAAGAACAGTTCCACTTACCGTTACAGTTGCTTGCTTAGCAGCATTCCAATTTTCCAAAGTCATTTATAATTACCGCTAATTGGTGTGAGTGAGCATTTTAAAATAATGTTTATTTATTTATTTATTTATTTATTCCACAAGGGAGAAAAAGAGAGCACTAGAGAGAAACAGAGAACGGCCCCACTGGGTCCTCATACCACTATGCTATTTGCCCTGACTTCGTCATCCCCCCAAATCATGGACATGTGCGCTCCCGAAATATCCAGGGAGATCTCCAGACAGAACCCAGAACCCTCCCAGATAGGTCAGACTCACAGAGGATCTTGTTTCACTGCTGTGTCACCACCTGACCCTGTGAATGGGAACTTTTGGGTAAATTAAAGAGAGGTGAATGAAAACACAGTCTCAGGGGCAAAGTAACTAGGAGAATTTACATTCTTTGGGAATTTCAGGATATTTGGGAAGGACTTGGTAATTTTTTAGTGTAGACTACAAGGATGTTAGAAGATTTTAGGCTCAAATGTCAATCATACTACAATTAGGGCTGCTATTATAAATGGCCTGGGTTTCATTTTGACTCATTTTTTGAAAAAGTTGCCATAATGTTCTCAGAAGAGAAGTCTTTATGATTTTTAAGAAAAGGTAATGGAATCAAGGTGGACACACAACAAAAGCCTAGAGTTTGGAGTAGGCTGATTAAGAAAATAAGCTCTTCAAAGAAGCTCTCCCTGTGTGGGCATCTCAAAATCTACATAGGCTGTCTCTTACCTATTTAGGAGCTGCAGGTGTTTGAGGTAGGCTTCTCTTAGAAGTAGACTTTGAGACAAAGCTTTGAGTGCAGGGAGTTTGTTTGGAAACTGCAGGAAGGGACATTGAGCTCAATCCCTCAAGGAAACTCTGAGAAATGCACTCATCTCAGAATGATCCCACCCAAGGGCAAGAGAGCTGGGGGATTTATCCACAACTCTCAAGAGTAATTTCTTGAAGATCCTGAGGGTTGATACAGATTCCTCAGCACTTCCAACCTGCTTCACACAGGGCAAGTGGCCAGATGAAAAAGCCCCCTAGGCATACTTAGCCCACACGCAGCTGGCTGGCAACTGACTGTTGGCAGAAATTCACTGAATCAGGAAGGTCCGCAGGATGAAGCAGAGACACTGACAGGATCTGCCGCAGTAACTAAAAGGAAGGTTTTGTCTCTCAATCTGCCATACCGCTAAGATGCAAAGAGATCAGAAACTGCGTAGACTTGTTTTCTAAGGCTGCTTACCATATTGAAGTGCATCAAAGTTGTTATAGTGCTATTACAGCACAGAAGTGCATAATGATCATCTAGTTTGTTGGTTTGGTTTTTAGATTTCTTTTAACAACGATTCTAATAATGTCCTGCTGCACAGTAAGAGGCCATCTACAGGTTCTACATTTTTATATAAGGTGGCATCTAACCTTTGCATCACTTTAACAATGGAGTGTTGATGGGAACCAGCAGTTAGCGTAATGGCTATGTCGCTGGACTCCCACGTAGTCGACCGCGGTTCGCGTCTCGGACCCGGTGTCTTACAACTCATGCCGGGCGCGTGTGCGTACGTGCCCAAGATCCCGAGAGGAGAATGGAGGAGAAGGGACTGCGGCGTGACCATCCCCCCTGGGGGGTGATTTCTCGCTTTCTGTCTCTATGTCTCTCTCTGTCTGTCTGGTGAGCGCACGCGCCCTATAGCAAAAAACCTCTCAAAAAAAAAAAAAAAAAAAAAAAAAAAAAAAAGAGAAAATGGGTCCTGTGGTATTTTATGTTAAATATCTTCCTTACAGACAAATATTGTTTAAGCTAATTTGTTAATAAATTTGCTATTCTACAATTCCTAAATTAAGCAGTTCTAGATTAAGCATTAAAAGTATTTGTTTTCAAATGTCAGGTGGACACATGGCATAAAAGTAATTATAAATGTTGGAGATGGACTCACCTGAGGATCTATTTAGTGATTAAGGCCACAAAGTGGGAAGAAAAAAATAATTTTTCACACTTGCAATTATTCATAATTTCAGACTAGCCTCAGACAGATCAACTAAATTTCCTTTGAAAAATGGAGAAGGAAGCTCATCTCACTTAGTCATAGTCTGAGAGGAATTCCTGGATTTCAAGGACTTACAGGACTCTATTTCCTTTTAGGTCCACACCCTATTTATCTTTTGGTAAATTACCTTCTACTGGCCCCTACTTTTAAATTCAAATGAACAAAGTCCTGCAATGAATTCCTTTTTAGTTTCTTCGAAATGCTCTTGAATGTCTGAAGTCTTCAAAATCACAGTAAAATATTTTTAAGGCCTTTATTCTTTCTTCGAGACTTTAGTGTCACTATGAAGTTTCACATAATTTCTAGTCTGCATCTCATCAAATACTGGCAAAATTTATTCAATTCAAATTAAATAGATGTAGCACAGCGTAATCTTTCTCTATTAAATATGTCACTTTTTGCAATTGTTTCTTAATATCCCTCACAGCTTCTATCTAAGATTAGCTCTTTCTTTGCTGCCAGAGTTTCACTAACCTACTGAATTATTCACTGAAGCATAACCTTCAGATATCAGGTTAGAAAGACCTTGATTACGGCAGGAAGTGAACTGTATAAACCATTTTTCTTTAAAAGAAAATTTCTCAGTATAGCAAAGTCTGAAATGAGATAAGTATTAAATGTGTGTAAAAATTAAGTTCATAATTGATAGGAATTTAGCCAACTGTGACATTCCAGCATTTTGTTTATTATAATGTATAATACCATCCTAAGCGCTGCAAAGCAGCATAAAAACACGTGCATTGCCAAGGCGCTTACTTAACCTGAAAGGGTAGTAGGCTGGTTGCACATTTAACAAACAAAATTGTTGAATGTTAAATCATATAATGTTTTACACAGCCTGTGAATATTCAGATTAACTTTTAATTTAGTTCCTCTTTATTTCTTATTCACTTTTGTTTCTTTCACCATAGCTTGGTTTCAGTGTCATATAGACTAGAGTTCATGGGAAAGTCAGCAATTCACCATGGGCCTCCCTGCAGCAAATTCTATTAGTAGCGTCTGTTGCTTTATCTCAATTCAGTGTTGAAAGGTCATTAGAATACCGACTGAGGAGACAACACTCTTGGAACACCTTCGCTAGTGCTGAAATCAGAAAGTTCACCACTCACAAATCAGCCAGTTCATGACCAATCCACTGGGTACCCAATAACTAGAGTGCAACTCTGATACACAGCAGGGTTTAGTTTTCGGTCCTATTTTCCTACCAGATGAGAAGAAAATACACAGAGGCAAATACTGGTCTACTTTTATGTACACTTATTCCATAAGTCTTTGGAAGACATTTTTTCACTACAGTGTATTTGAACAGATACCATTCAAATGACATTCCAAATACTCAGGTGGAGCATATATATTTTAAATATCAGTCCATTTATTACTGTTAGACTTCTCTTACCATTTCTAGTGTTGTAAAAGTCAACACAACTTAAGGATGTCAATACTGAGAGATGATGCATTATTAAAGAGTGTGTTTAGATCAGATTTTCTACATAGATTTGTTGTTCAGATTGAGGCATAAACTAAAAAATATTTTTCACCATTAATCAATGTAAGTGATATAGATAACATTAACAATTTTTTAAAAAGCAAGTGGTCTATTTTATTTTATTTTTTAAGAATGACTTTATTTTACTTATTTTTGACCAGAGAGGGACAGAGTGAAAGAGCAAGCTGCCAGATCTGGGACTTGAACCACAGTTGTGTGAGAGTCTAGCACTCTCAACTCCCAAGCCACCTGACAGCCCCACAATTTTCTTTTAGTGTTGCTCATTCTACCCCTAACACAAGTACAAATTGCATTTTCTTCTAAAATTTGAATCTGGCTGAATGGTTATTTGAAAGACTTTTAATACACGTAGGGAAGTACCAAATATACATGTGATACAAGTTACTCAGAACAAATAGTGCACTGAGGAGAGAAATACCCAAGAAGTATGCAGGTAAAAAGAAAATTGTTGGAAACAGGTTTTTTGTTTGTTTTTGTTTTCCTCAAGAAACCATGAGAAATCTTATCAGGACAAGTATCACAACAATTTGCCATTTGGTTAAAATGAAAAAAAGTCATCATTACATAGTCATACCAATAAAATTTTTTCTTACTGAAGAGAAAGAGATAGAAATTGGGGCGTAGGCATTGTAGAGTACTAATGTGTATTGTTTTCGTATTTGTCTCTACTCCATGGATTTTTGTCCTTTAAGTATTTCAATTGTTGAGAACATATAGTCAAAATATAGGCTTAAAAAAAGTCCTCATTTTAGTGTATGTATGTCATGCCTTAGTGATTTGATATAGCTTACATTTCTTGTATTTGGTGCTGCTACCTTTTCTGAAAGGAGAGTCAATATAGAGGATGATAGCATCTGTGCATTAACTGAAAGACATCATATAGACTAGAGAGGCACAATTCATACAATAAAGGTGGAATGACAGGTCATTTTCTTTTTTTTAAAGAAATATTTTATTTAACTTTATTTATTCATTTACTTATTTTAATTTGACCAGAGAGGGACAGAGAAAGAGAGAAAGAGAAGGAAAGTGAGAAGGCAAGCTGCCAGGGTCAGGGTCTTGAACCATGGTTGACTATGTGGGAGTCCAGTGCCCTTAACCATCACGCTACCTGCTGATCTGACAGGCATTTTCTAAGAAAATTTTCAACAAGTCCAATCCCATTGGCTTAGAAAACACACAACATATAATTTTGCTAGTGGTAATTCTTAATGAAGGTAGTGTATGTAAAATTGCTCTTTTTTTTTTTTTTTTTAAGTTTTTGACAGAGTGTATGTGTGCACTCACCAGAAAGAGACAGAGAGAGGGAAAGTGAGAAATCACTAACAGTGGGTATGGTCGTGCCACAATCCCTTCTCTTCCATACACCTCTCGAGTTTGGGGCACACATACCCAGTGTGATTTTTAAGCCACTGTGTCCAGGGTTCAAACTGCTATCAGCCATGTGGGAGCCTTAACCTCCATGTCACCTGTTGGTCCCTAAAATTCCCTTTTAATTTGCAGTTATTAAGCCTTTAATCAGTTCAGAAATGAACGGGACACAGGACACAAGCCTGGTCTCAGGGAACTCAGTCTTGTAAGGAACTCTCACATCAATGTAGTCACAGAGGGTGTGTACAGTCTGGTGCAAAGGTGGCAAACAGGAGGGATTCTCCTCCTATGTTCACATCACAAATATTTTCATGGATATTTTTTCTTGTTGATCTCTCAAATGCGACTCAAGAATTTTTCTCAAGAAAGGACATATTGGTATTTAAGTTGAAACTCCCTGTTTTAGGGGATAGTCCTTATTCTATGTTACCTCCCCTATGCATTCATATTTACATGGATGAGAACAAAGAGTGCATGGATTGGGCACGTAAGAAGAAACATCTAAGCACACTGCCTTAGAATCAAACAGTTTGGTCACACTAATTTATTTGAAGTGAGGAAAGGTCCTAGTGTAAATCAGAATTCTGGAGAAGGTCTGCGATTATTTCTCCCAGAGATTTTATTTAGATTAAAATAGGCCATGGCTCATTTGGCAACCCCACTGGTACTTATAATGAGCACCCAAATCATTCTGTACATTGTTCAGATATTGAATTGCATTATAATTTTTAATGTGATACTTGCCTTCACATTAGACAGTAGGTTGCCTGAAGACATAGACTATATCTATAAGCATAAGTACTCAATAAATATTTAATAAATTAATGAAATTATTATCAAATGCTACATGCTATATAAAAGTGAAGTCAAAAACAAACAGTATCCTATATATATATATATATATATATGCTATATGATGACTGAATTTACCATACGTATCAGGATAAGCCCAAGTACTATTTTGGTTTTTTAGAGGTTCCACATCTGGTAATGGGTATGTACTTGGCTGTCTCGAAATCACCCGATTCCTAACAAGTTTAATTCATGCTAGAAAAGCAGAAAAGGATGTTTTCCGGGTAGAAGATGATTGAAAAATGAAAGAGGGATATGTGCATCTTCTGGGAAATTAATAACTAAGTAAGGCCAGCCCATAGCCTAGTGGTTAAAGCCTCTGGATTCCTCATGGTTGATTGTGCAGTTGGCATCTTGGGCTCAGTGGCCTGAGAAACACATTTGTGTACCCAAAATCCTGCTTTCTCACTTTCTCTCTGTCCCTCTCCAGTGGGCAAATGAGCCCTCTGGCAAAATTATATAAGGTAAATACACATATATTTTTCCAAGTTTGGGATAGGTGAAGCTTAGAATAGGGACAATGAATACCAGCATCTTAAGTTCCAAATGAATCTGAGGACTGCTGCCGCCTAAGTTTTAAATAGAAACTAATTATTTCTTTTATACTAGTTCACTTTCCTCCTCTGCTTTTTCTTTAGAGAGATTTTTGCTATAGGGCATATGTGCCACAGAGACAGGGAAAGAGAGAGACAGAGACAGAGAGACAGAAAACAAGAAATCACCGTCTCCCCCCCAGGGGGATGACCATGCCACAATCCCTTCTCCATTCTCCTCTCAGGATTTTAGTCACATACGCAGTTGTATCTGGTGTGAGGTTTAAACCACCAGATCTAGGATTTGAACCATGGTAGACTGACTATGTGGGAATCCAGTGATGTAACCATTACTCCATCTACTGATTCCCTCCTCCTCTATTTTAATTCCTCTTCCAATTTATAATAACAATTATATATCTTACAACAATCCAATGTAAGTAGCCCTAATTCATGAATGAAACAAGTTCATGTCCATCTTATTAGTCTACTTTTGCTAAGTATATCTACAATAGATTTAATAGTTACATATAAGATATTACCAAAACAAATTCAGTGAATAATTTTTGTCGTCCCCAAAGAATTCCTTTTCATTAAAATCCTTCATGAGAATGCTAATTAAGACTGTGATACAGGCATTCTAGTTAACATTTTCCTCTAGTTTCTCTGGTTACAGTATTTACTCTGCTATAGAAAGAAAGCTGTTGCTGCCATTCCGGAATTCATTAGCAGTTTTTCAAGAGCTGAGCATCATTATTTTATTGAGACATCTGCCCCTGTCCTTGATGTGTCTTTTGTTACCAGTAAAAACTGTACCTGTGCTAGCTGGTGAGCAATGGCTGAGACTTGCCTGTGAATATAGGCCACAGAGATGGCAAATGGAACTTCTGCTGCTGGTCATTTCAAAACACTTGCTTCAAAACACACGCAGAGAATTTGAGTGATGTCCCCAAGCAATATAACAAACTAGGTCAGATCGCTCTTAGAACAATTACTCATTTCAGTGGCCCCCTTATCACTTCCTTGACTAGTCAAGTGAATATTTCACTAGTGGGCTATTCATGGAAACCCAATCAAGATTTGTGGCAGGGTGATAATTTATTTCAAATTTATGATTGTGTTGCCAGTATATATTAAAGGAAGTAGTTTGCCTTCTTTCCCAGTGTTGAATCATATAGTAAGAATTCTCTGCCATTAGGTGACTATTTCATAATTAAGGCTACAGATAGAGTAAGCAACCACCACAGTAGCGAGATTCATAGATTTTTAAAAAGTGTCCTCTGACACTGATTTTGTCTTTCCAATGGCTTACCACCATACCTGAAGTTTTTACTAGTATCATTCCTTACGGATCCCCTGAAGATAACATTTTTAGCTGCTTACAAATGGTCTGCTTTGAATGGGGATAAAAAATTGAGAAATGAAGACTCCAAATTTCCATATGTTGAAATATTCCAGGACTGGGACCAGCAGTTAGCATAATGGCTATGTTGCTGGACTCCCATGTAGTCGACCACGGATCAAGTCCCGGACCCGGTGGCTTAAACTCACACCAGGCGCATGTGCATTCATGCCCAAGATCCTGAGAGGAGAATGGAGGAGAAGGGATTGCGGCGTGGCCATCCCCTCTCGGGGGTGATTTCTCGCTTTCTATCTCTCTGTCTTTCTGGCGAGCGCACGTGCCCAATAAGAAAAAACCTCTCAAAAAAAAAAAAAAAAAAAAAAAAAGTAGAAATATTCCAGGACTCAGACCCTTAGACCCTCCTCATCTGTGTCTAAGCTTTTCCCCTAAGCTATTTTACTCAAGTCAGTGCTATTAAATTAATTTATATAAGATTTCCAAATGTTAAGTGTTATGCCAACATTTCCATTGTGTTCTAGTATTTTATTTTCAAATTTCCTATTATCTTGGATGTCTAATTGGCATCATAAATCCCACCTGAAAGCAAATTCTTCTCCATGCCTTCTCAATGATACACAATGCAAAACACTAGTTATAGGAGTTACTCTTGGGTTCTTTGTTTCCTCACCTTGCACATTTAATTAATGAATGAATCTGGTCAGTTCTTCATTAAAAATCTATCCAGTCTCTGCCCAGCCTAGTGGCACAATCAGTAGCATGCCGGGCTGCACTGCTAGAAGCCACATGGCTAACAGTGTTTCAGAGGTTCAGCCAATTGAACCTGGATGTGGGTGCCAGCACCCAAGACCCTGACAGTCTAGAGGAAGAGGATTGTTATTACAAGAGCCTGTTGTCTCCTTGAATTAAAAAGAGAAAGCATAGAAATATATATATATATATATATATATATATATATATATACACATACACACACACACACACACGAAAAAATATGTATATATATGTGTGTGTGTGTATGTATATATATATATATATACACATACATACATACATACACACACACATATACACATTTATATTTATTTATATCTCTCTATTTTCTGTACCATGTTAAAAATGTAGGTGGTATTAGTGTGCTTTTCAAATGAAAGTTTTCCAATATTTTCTCACCGGTTTTAGAATAAAATTGTGACTTCTTCCCATGGGCTCAGACACTGTGTATCACTCTCTGGCTTTCTCTAGTCCCACTCATTCCAGGTTTACTATGCTTTGGTATTCAGTCACCTTGATTTCTTTCTGTTCTTTAAGAAAATAAGATCATTTATAACCACAGATCTCTCTGTGTAAAACTTGGGCTAATTCCTTTACTTCATCTATGTCTTAACTCTAAGGAAAAGAGACCTTCCTTAATGATTCAACTGACACCCTTCTCATCTAATAGTGATTTTGCTGTTACAAGACATATCAATCTCTGACTACCTGACTTATTTGTTTGCTTACTTATGTTTTTGCATGAACCTTTGTTCTGAGAGGAGGAACATTACCTGGCTGGTCCACTATTCCCAGAGAATATCTAGAACAATTATTAAAATACTGTAGGTGGGGACCAGCAGATGGCATAATGGTTCTGTTGCTGGACTGCCATGTAGTCAACCATGGTTTGGGTCCCAGATCCAGAGACTTAAAAACTCACACCGTGTGCGTGTTCATGCGTGTCCAAGATCCCAAGAGGAGAGTGGAGAAGGGATTGTAGTGTGGCCATCCCTCCTGGGAGGTGATTTCTATCTTTTTGTCTCTTGATCTCTCTCTCTCTAAAAAAAAATACTGTTGGACCAGCAGTTGGTGTAGTGGCTATGTCACTGGACTCCTATGTAGTCTAACATGCTTTGAGTCCTGGAACCAGTGGCTTAAACTCACACCTGGCTCATGTGTGTGCATGCCCAAGATCCCAAGAGGAGAATGGAGGAAAAGGGATTGCGGCATGGCCATCCCTACTGGGGGGTGATTTTTCGCTTTCTGTCTCTTTGTCTCTCTGTCTTTCTGGTGAGTGCACATGCCCGCTAGCAAAAACGTCTCCAAAAAAAAAAAAAAAAAAAAAAAACTGCTGTAGGCAATCTATACTCTTCAAATGGAATATAGGTAAATAGAGTATGGGTACACTGTTTGAAAGAATGTATTAGAGAGCTAATGGTAAGGTCCTGGTCTTCTGATGTAATACTTAGGTTTTCTTTCTACTTAACTGGTATATCTGTAATGAGAACTATTGTATACGTTAGCTTAAAATGCAGTTTAATGTATAAACTATATGTACTCTAGGAACAAGTTAACTTCAGAATCTCAGTAACTTATACACAGTTTTAAACAATTATTCATGGCAAGTCTGATGCTTGTTAGTAGAGGTGCTCTTCCATCTGGTGACTCAGGGTTCCAGCTTCCCTATATAATATGATGTTGCCTTCTCCCAGAGAGATAGCAGACTAGCTCTTAAATGTTTAGCTTAGATGTGAAACAAGTCATGTCTGATAAATTGGTATTGACTGGTCTCAAGGCCCAATACAATTGCAAGGTAGGCTGGATTAATTGGGGGAGCACTTGGTATATTTGGTAAGCAGTGCTTGCCTCTAACATGTTAATGGCATGTGTTAGAAATAATACACTGAAAGGTATAACAGGAAATAAAAAGGTCAAGAGATGATTATTTAAAAAAGAAATAGAGAAAAGATAAACTGAAATATACTTAGATTGATCTCTCGGTGCTATGCCCATTTAATGCAAGGCTAGTAATAATCGCCACATTGGTGAATATATGAATATTCCCATTTGGTTTGCAGCTGTAGCTAACATTATTTCCTGCTCCTCATATTATTTAAAAGTTTGCCTCTTAAACTCATGCTCTTCTTGATCCTTTTGCTCTAAAGTATCTTTCCACTCTCAGATGGCTCCACCCCAGGCTTGCTTTTGTGTTCCACTTCACAGCTAATCATCTTAGATTAATACCAGGGGGCACTTTTGCCTAATGGAGTTTCAGCCAGAAAGATAGAGAGAGAAAAAAACTGGGAAGAAAGCTCTTGCTAAGTGAATATGTCTACTCATTTTCTTCTGTGTTTTACATGCTCTCTGGTATAAAAGAAATCACGGAAGTCAATGGATTAAATATAAATGTGAAGTAAGAAAATACGTGATAAAAGAGAGACGGATAAAAATGTACTTGAGCCCAATGGGCAAACCATGTGGTGAGCTGATATAATACTTTAATTCTGGCATCCCTGTGGCTAGCCCAGGTTGACAACATTTCAAAGATGACAATTATTTGGAATAAATCCAAGATTATACTTTAAATAAAAATGTTCATAAATCATAGCTCTTCCACTATGAATAGGACAAGCACATAAGCAATTACTTATAGGAGCAGTATTATCTTGCAATTCAAGCTGTTTCTTAAGTTGATTTGACTAAAAGCTTATTTTTTTTCCCCAAAGTGAAAAGTGAAAACATTCAACTTGTCTTGCTTTGTTCTGTATATGATGTTCAATTAGATGATTCATTTATTCTTTAAAAAAGTCATCTGAATGAAAAATAGGAATTCAAGAAAAAGAGAAAAAGCCGTTCTGTCTACAGTAGAGAAAGCTTCAAAACGAGGCTGGCTGGGTGGGAAAGAAGCAGGATACAGTCCAGCCATGAGCACATGGAGTGCCAATGGGGGCTCCGAACTTGAAAGAAAAATATTCTCTGCCTGTTGATTTGCAAAGTGATAGAACTCATGAAACAACTCGATTTTTGCCTATTGGGCAACATGTGGAATGCTTGATTCAGCAAGCATGGCTTCTGGTCCTAGACCTACCGTGTGCTTTGTGTTCTTGGTTAGTTTCTTAACTTGTAAGTATTGGTTTCATCATTGTATAGTGAAGACTCACAGCGTAGTTTAAATAAGAAAATGCAAATGAAGTGCTTAAAACCATACTGGGCAGGGAACCAGCAGTTAGCACAATGGCTATGTCGCTGGACACCCACGTAGTCTACCGCGGTTTGCGTCCCGGACCCGGTGGCTTAAGACTCACATCGGGTGCGTGAGCGTGCCTGCCTAAGATCCCAAGAGGAGAATGGAGGAGAAGGGACTGTGGCATGACCATCCCCTCTGGGGGGTGATTTCTCGCTTTCTGTCTCTATGTCTCTCTCTGTCTGTCTGGCGAGCGCACGCTCCCTATAGCGAAAACCTCTCAAACAAACAAACAAACAAACAAAAAAACCATACTGGGCATGTCTTAAATATTCCAAGAAACATGTGTAACTGTTAGGCAATTTATGAACATTCATCTTACATTATAAAATATATTTTCTACACTACTTTCCTATTACAAGTTTCTATAATACTAGGTAACAAATAAACACTTTTTTTCTCTCAATTTCTTAGTCTGAAACTATATATGTGGTATCTCTTTGCTGTTTTTCTCAGTGATATGCCAGTTCCTTTTAAAACTTAAGGATAAAAATGGCCCGGATATGATGCGCACCCATTTGGCATGGGAAATGGCTTTCACCTACATGCCAATGGAATAAGTGTTTCTTAATACAAAGGGAAGCTGTAAATTTAATATGAGTAAGTGTTACTTTACCAAGTAGTGACTGCAATTCAGAGAGATGCCGAGAAGAAATTACAGAAGACAAATCCATATTAGTTCCAAATTAGATTTCTTTAACACATTGAAAAATATTAAAATGTCATGGGAATGGATTAAGCCTGCAGTCTACTTTAGACAAAATTGCCTTTTAGAATAGAAAGTAAAGATGCTGGTGCTTAATATAATGCCAGTAAAAACCCCATGGAAAAAAATTGGTGAAGAAGATTGAAACTTGGAAAAAATATGATTCTTTTAATATTATGTGGAAGAATTTACATTACAGCTGTGGCTTTAAATCTTTTTGCATTGTGACCTAGAGTATGAAGCATATTTAGGAACGTGATGTTGTTTACATGCATATATACACACACATATGCATGAACACATATACGCACACAATGAAAGTTTCATAAAATAACATTTGCTCTAAATACATACAATGGATAAAATGTTGGATTGTTGGAAAATTCATGATGTATTTTTTTTGCATAGAAAAACAAAAAAGTATATTGTGACTTTTCCAACTGCCCAATATTTTTATTTATTATGTTTAAAATATTTGTCACATTCCAATAAATGAATTTCCAGAAAAACAAATGGATTATGACCTATCAACATTTAAAACATACTAGTGTATAAAAATAATTAAATTGCTTAACAGTTAAATTATAAAGGAATTCTTACCTTGCCTCATATTTCCATGTTTTAGAAATCTATAAAAATATGATTAAAATAATAGATTTTCAATTTCTATGCCTATATTTACATAGACAATTTTATATGCAATAAAGATGTAATTCTAATTAGTGATCTGATCAGATATTGTACAGCATATATCTTAATATAGCCTTTAGTAATTTTAGAAAATTATATTTAGATCTTCTATTTTACAACTTACATCTAATAAACTGATATATCAAATACATAAGAAATTAAAAAGTTGAAATGTACCATAAGTATGTAAAGATTATTTACATAATTTTAGACTGTAGAGAGTCTTTCCAAGCATGATAATGAGGTGATAAATCATTTAAAAAATGCAGAATCAATTACTTATAATATGAAAATATTTATGTGTTAAAATCATTATAAACAGAGACAGCTGGTGGTGTGGTGGTTAAGGCAGCTGGAATCCACACGACTGACTGCACAATTTGCATTCCAGACTCAGAAGCCTGAAAACACACCAGGTGTGTGTGCGTGCATGGCCAAAAATCCCGAGAGGATAATGGAGAAGGAATTACCATGTGGCCATTTCCCCAGAGGGTGGTGGTGATTTCTCACTTTCCCTTTCTCTGTCTCTTTCTGTCCCTCTCTAGCAAGTGTACACACCCTATGACCATAAAAAAAAGAATAAACACAATTAAAGTGAAATGACAACCTGAAAGTAATTTAAAACATGCATATTACACAAAATATCTCTAGTATAGAGATATCCTCCTTAATATTTAAATATTAAACACCATCAAAATAAAAATAATGTGCACTATATAAACCTTAATTATCAGTAAAGAAATGAAAAAATAATGAAGTTGATTATTGAAAAGGTTCAGGTTAAAATAATAATAAATAACTTTTTATCTTTATCAAGTTGAGAAAGTTATATTTTTACAATTACAATATTCACTGCTCTTTAGCAGAAATTTACTAACACCAATTTAAACATCCATCATCCTATTTAATCCTTCTAAAAAAAAACCTGTAGGTAGATGCTGTAACTACCCTCTCTATACACAGAACAATGAGGCTGAGACAAGGTGAACAATTGGCCTTCAGTCACAAAGTGGAGGAGTCTGGTTTTGATACTGTCAAATCTAACATCAGAGCCCACACTTTTAATCAAGATTTGCTTATGCTTCCAAAATTGGCAAAAGTGTGAAAAAAAATGTTGTTGGAGGAAGTGTAAACTGGTACCATATTTCCAGAGATCAATTTTGCAAAATATTCCCAAAGCACTAAAAACTTGTTTGCTGTTTAGAATTTTGACTCTGTTTTTACAAATTTACCCAAGATATAGCTACAAGCTGGTGCAAATGCTTAGTAACAAATATTTTTATAAAAATGTCTTTATATAAATATATATGAACCCTGAAAAAGAAAAAAAAGAGAGAAATGTAAGAAGGGGATCTAGGGCAGGTGGCATGGTGGTTAGGGCACTAAACTCCACATGACCCACTACAGTCCAAGTCCTGGACCCTGTGACTTGAAAATCAAGCCAGACTCATGTGTGTGTATGCCCAAAATCCTGAGAGGAGAGTGGATTACAGTGTGACCATTCCCCCTGAAGGGTTATTTCTCACTTTCCTTCTTTCTGTCTCTGTCTTTCTCTCTCTCCGGCCATTGCATGCACTCTATGACAAAAAAGTCTTTAAAAACAAGAAGAAAATTTACCATTACATTGACCATGAGAATTGATTCCAACTACTGTGGGAGGAAATTTGGCCTGTAGTTACATAATAGGAACAAATAAATATACTTCTGTAATCTAGAAATATTTCTAAGGTATCTGAGCACTCACTTCCTCAATAGTTCTATTTAATAGACAACCATTCAAAAAATAAATACAAGAACAATCACTAAGCAATTGTTGAAGGTCAGATTCATTCTATAGTGTTAAGAACCCTATTGAGAAAAAAGTAGTGGCAGAGAGAAAATAAGCATTGGGCTGTGGAAAGAAGCAGTTCTGTGGTAGATTTGCACAGTTGGATGTCTACCAAATTGTCAGGGTCCATGGTGTAGCATTGGTGGCATTTGGTGCATCTTCTGTTTTGGGGGACATGAAGTTTTCACATGGATAAAGAACAGGAGTGCATTCTCAGAGTTAAATGGAGTTGATAATACAGATGTTTATCATTTGCATCTCTAGATCCATTATTTCCCCCTCTTACAGGCCTCCCACTCTTGTCTAATTCTGTTTGAATGTATCCAGTGCAGAGTTCAGGAAGGAGATCAGGAGGGAAGAATGAGATCAGAGTGCTAATGCCCCAGGCTCCCTCCCTGCAAGGTTAGCCTGGCTGTGCCTCCACCATGGTTATGTTTTCTAACAGGACAATTGACTCTACATGACACCTTTCTTCTGGGTTCTAGTGACCATAGCACCATTTCACTCATTCATACTTAGGGTGGTAACAGCTCACCTGGAACAAACTCTGGGTCATTGTAGTAACTTTTATAGTTCCTTTATATGCAAAGCTTAGTAATTTCTCCCCTTTTAATATAAATCTCTTCAAATATTCATTAAAATGCTTTGTGTAGTCAGCCTGGGAAGAGACATTAAGTAAATATCCTATAGTCCTGAATTTTATTTCAAAATACAAGTATACACTTACTATTTAATTAATTTATTTTTTATGCTGTTCACTGAAATAACTAAGAGATCATGACTGACCCAGTAGCAGTGAGCATACCCAAAATCCAGCTTGTGCTTTTAGAGTGATAGCTGACACCATGTGAGACTGGATTAAGACATATCTAGAGAGCTGCTAGAGCATTATTTTTGGGTATGTCTGTGATGCAGTTTCTGAAAGACATTGGCATGTGAGTAAATGGACTGAATGAAGATCCCTCCTTAATGTAGGCAGCTGTCATTCAATCAAGTAGGGTCTTGGCGGACAAAAAGGCAAAGGATAGGCAAATTATTGTTCTTTATCTCTTTCCCTTCAATATAAGAATTACGGGTTTTGGACTCCAGGTCTACACCAGTGGTCCCTGGGGTTTTGGACCTTCAATCTCAGACTGAGAGATAGACCATTGGTTTCCATGGAGCTATGACTTCCAGAGTTGGGCTGAGCTTTGATAGAAGCTTTCTTGGTTCTTCAGCTTGCCGACAGCCTATTATAGAACTTTTCAGGCTCTGTAATCATGCAAGTCAATTATCTTACTAAATCTCTCTTCATATACCTGCATATATATATATATGTGTTTCCTATTCTTCTGTGTTTCTGGAGAATTCTGACTAATACAAAAAGTCAGAGCAGGAAATGTAGAAAATGACTCTAGAACATTTTTGTCATATGGAATCTGTCCAGAACTGTTGGGTTAAATAGCAAGAGTAAACATTGAACTTGATCTAAACTTGTTAGATATGATTAAACAAACAAGTTAAAAATGTATGTAAAAAAATGGTTATCTGCTATGAATGGGAACAATTCATTCTCTTAAAAACTGGGTAATCCCGAGAAAAGAAATAAAAAGTGATCTTGCCTTTATATATAAATAAATCATGGGATATAAAACTAGTAGGTGATGAGAGGTGTCTCTGGAACATTTCCTAATTTTGGATAATTGAAAAGACTCAAGATTCTACAGGACATACTCATTTAGGGCTAATATTTAAATTCAGAGTGGATGGTGTAAAAAGGAAAAGAGAGTTCTGGCAAACACTGGTGATCCACGAGGCTCTTAGTGCAAGCTCTCCATGGCTCTTATTTAAACACAGACACACATCTCTGGATAAAATCACCAAGATCTGTGCAATGAATCTTGGTTTCAGTAGAGGTCAAGGCAGAAGTTTCTAGGTCTTTCATGTCCCTCTAGTCATATAATCACCAGGCTATCTAACCCATTAAGCCAGTTGAAAATCATCAATAAAGAAGGTGGCTTTGGGGCTTGGGGGTCACCAAGAAAGTTTTGGATTTTAAACAGAACATTATCAATCTTATTGTACTTAACCTTGCTCAAGAGTTAAAGCCAGACTTCTAAGCTTCCTAAGAGAGAAAGAGAGAGTTTTCTGAGACTGGCTGTAGATACACTTCAGAGGCTCCTTATAAAATTGTTCCAGCTGATAAATAAAAACAAATGATGGAATTAAAATATCATGACTTTACATCTCCGAAGAATGAATTCATCTAAGTATTTTGCATTTCACTGCCAATGTCAACAAAAGAGAAAAGACGTTTTGTGCCGCCTAATGAAAAACATACCATCAAGGAGATCCATCCTGAGATTGATCAAGTCTCTGGATACTACTACCAATTTTTGGAGAATATAGAGGGCAAAGAAACATTACTAAACTGCACTGTCAGCATGCCATCAGCAAATCTAGATAACCAAATTCAGGACAAATGTTAGAATGTTCCGGCATAGCTGCCATGACACAGAGGTAGCACAACGCCTTGCAGCGTCAAAAGCCACGTGGAAGATTGGGGTTTGCTTCCTGTGGTGACTTGCACACCCCTGGCACGTGGCATGTGCAAGATCTAGGCTGGCAGAGGCTGACGGGAGGGTCACTGTGTGAGACCCTCTAGTGGATATTTATCTCTTTCTCCACTTCCCCCAGTCTCTCTCTCATGAAGGGAAAAAATGGACAACCTCGAAGATACTATTAGTTGCTTGTTCTTCCCCTAAAAAATTGTATGGAAAATAAAGAAATGAAGTTTGGGACTCTAAAGAATTTTTAAAAGGTTTATAAGACATATCAAGTTAAACATGTGTGTGATTTTGCAAACCTGTGTTTTGTTTTACAATAAATTGTTTAAAGAGATTAGAAAAAGAGATTGAGGCCTTGAGTATTAAGATAAGGAGTTTTAGTTAAAATTGATAGTGTGCAATTATTTATTATCTTTAGTATAAACAGATTTTGGACATTTAAGCTTAAGCATGAATCACAAAGGGTAATCTGAGAATAGCTGGGTGAATAGAAGCACCACTTATATGGCCATTTGGGAGTACTGTTTGGCTACTTTTGAAGATTTTAGATCAGATTTAAATTAGAAACTGTTCCTTTAGGTATCACAGAGCTTGTGGAGTAACATATGTGACAGATTTACAAAAAGAGCAAACTAGATTAAAAAAGAGGGAGGACCCAGCCATACTGGGTATGCTGTGGTTCTGTATCAGTGTCTTTTGAGTTCTTCTGTTTGTACAAAGGGACTTACAAAAGTTTGTGGAAAATGTGTATTATGGAAAAACTATGCTTGGGTTTCAAAATTTTTTGCACCAAAATAAGCTCTATTTTAACTCCATCTTCTGCAAATGTATGGAAGTCCTTTCCCATAATACAATAGATAGTAGGCTGTTATCATTGCCCTAAAACTGAAAGTAATTTCTAGTTTTTCTGTTTCTTGCTACTCCCACACAAGAATTAATGACCTGGCTTTCAATGTGAAGGGCTGATATCATTAAAATAGTTGGATTAGTAGGCAAACAAAATTATCATATCCTCCAATGAATTTAGTGAGAAAGAAACTTAGACTGAAGATCAAAGCATAAGAACTGATAGCATTAGTTTATCACAGGATTTTTCTGTAAAATGGGGAGAAAAAACAATGATGGAAAAAAGTAACCATTGCTATAGAGAGAAACATAGATTTTTCTTTGGACACTGGGTTGAGGCTAGATATTTGACATAAAGTAATGCATAACTATTTTCTTTTTTTAGCTAGGAGAAGAAAAATGCAGTCTGCAAAGAAATAGCTATACATGTGACAATACTGAGGGAAAAGTATGTAGGAAAGGCTGGAGGAAGAAAGGTAGATTTGGGGTGAGAAAAAGAAAAGAGCCCTAATTTTCTAATTCTGAGCTTTAGGTGATGGTGAACTCTCTCATTTAAAATGGCCTACAGGGACCAGCAGTTAGCATAAAGGCTATGTTGCTCCACTCCCATGTAGTCGACTGCCTTTCGAGTCCCTGACCCAGTGGCTTAAACTCACTCTGGGCACGGGCACGTGTGCATTCATGCCCAAGATCCTGAGAGGAGAATGGAGGAGAAGGGATTGCGGTGTGGCCATCCCCCCTGGGGGGTGATTTCTCACTTTCTGTCTCTCTGTCTCTGTCTTTCTGGTGAGCGCACGTGCCCTATAGCAAAAACCTCTCAATAAATGAATAAATAAATAAATAAAGACCTACAGATCATTTAACCACTATTATTCTTTTCTTTTTTTTTTAGAGGTTTTTGCCATAGGGCACATGTGCTCATAGGGGAGAGAGAGAGACAGTAAAAGGGAAAGTGAGAAATCATTCCCCAGGGGGGATAGTCTCACGGTGGCAATCTTTTCTCCATTCTCCTTCTGGGATCTCGGGCAGGCACACACACATGCCTGGTGTGATTATCAAGCTACTGGGTCCAGGACTTGAACCACAATTGGCCATGTGGGAGTCCAGTCACATAATGGCTTCATCATCTGCTGGCCCAACCACTATCATTCTTAAAAGAAGTACTTTGAACATTTAACAACTACCAATTTATAATTTTGATTAAAGGAAACATATTTCTTTTAGGTGAAATGATATCCAATTTCTGAAGTAATAATAAAAGCAAATAAGGCATATCTTACAAAGATCTATAATATTTCTGTACAATAGAAGAAACACATACACACATGTACACATATGCATTCATGCAAGGTTCTGTGTAAGACGTAAAATTATAGTAACTTGAGGGGTCAGCAGGTGGCATGGTGGCTAAGGTGTGGGGCTCACACATGGCTGACCATGGTTCACGTCCTGGATTTGGAGACTGAAAAACAAGCGTGTGTGTGTGTGCATGTGTGTGTGTGCGTGTGTGCATGTGTGTGTGCATATGTATGTGCATGTGTGTGTGTGTATGTGTGTCCAAAATTCTGTGAGAAGAATAGAGAAGGGATTATAGCATGGCCATCTCCCATAGGAGGTTATTTCTTACTTTCTCTGTTTTTCTTTGGTGAGTGCTTGCACCCTATATCAAAAACCTAAAAAAAGAAGGAAAAAAAAAGAAAAAAAAGTGTGATAACTTAAATTACTACTTTTGGTATTCTCCCAGGCTGTAGTAATAGATGGTCAAACCTAGCACCTATGAAAAATGTTAAAAAAATAAAAAGTTAAATACCAGCCTAGATATGCTTGTGATATGCTAAAAATGAATTTCAAGTACTGAGAGGAAACTATCAAAAAACTGCCAAGTTTGAGATTTAGAAATGTCATTCATGGATAGTGTTTCCAAACAAAAAGCTTTTATTCTTATGGCAGGTTTTCACGGCTTAACAGATAGGCTTGTGTTAGGTGTTTGCATGTTGCTTTTTAGAGAGGTCTTTTATAAAGCAGGAACGGCAGTGTGTATAAGGAAAGACGGAGTTAATGGGTTAAAAAGTGTATAAATGTTACTCCAGTAAAATTACAGCTTGTTGTTCAGATGAATACTCTCCACTTCTCATATAGCTTTAAATTATGGACAAATGCTTGCAATTGTGAACTCCCTACAATGTGGCTGCCTTTTCCCAGGCTTCATCAACCAGGGCTGTCCAATGGGATTACTGTAAGCCTTCACGGCAGTCTGCCAGCCACTGATGAGAAACTCATATCCCTGGATGTTAGATTGCTCTCTTTATTCCATCCTTGTGACGGCTGTGATTGCTGTCATGGTGTTAGGTTAGAAATTAGCATTTGTGGTCCAAATTTTGCCACCCAGAACATACTCACATAGAAAATAATTTTTAATTCAAAGAGTAGTAGTTTCCTCTGGAAAAAAACAATAATAATGAAACAAAACACAGAGCTGCTATGATGCAGATGTCTACAAAACTCAGGTCAGGGAAATGTGTTTGGTCCTGGTTGGCAAAGCTAATGAAAGGGATGTTTTGCTGTTATCATTGAGCTCTGGTTAGAAACGAATGGTTTTCAAATTGTAAAACTAAACCGACTCAGGAATCTGTGAGTGACTTTGAAAATGTTAAAATTAAATGAAAATCTTGTTTTCAGTATTAAATTTTAAAAAATTCAAATTAATCACAAGGGGCTATTTAGCAGTAGGCCCCAAACCCAATTCTTAGCATCACTTGCTTGAGTTTTTATACTTAGAAACTAACCCTGTATATACTTGCCATAGTTTCTTTTTTAAAATTTTAATTTATTTTATACATTCAATCTACAGTTTGTTAAATAAATTTACCCAACTTGAATACACTTATACCAGTCCAGTTGAAGATATCATACACGTTATCATCAACAGACAATTCTTTCTGATATGTCAAGTAAACTAAAAAATGGGAAGGTAAAGAAGTTGTAAAAGTAAAATAACAGATATAATTAATTAGATTTTTTCCCTAAATCATTATGCACAATTGACCAAAAAAGTTTTGGTATGGCAACCAAAGTTTTATATCATCAATGATTCTATAAATGTCCTTGCTTTAATATAGTCTCTCTAACCTGTGTTTTCCTTCCACCTCTCTACCTACTAAACTGGTATTAAATAACTATTAGCTCTTTAGTTTTACATGAACCTATATTGCGGTTAGGACTTACATAAATTTAACTTCTAATATTTATGCTAGACATAATTGCAACAAAAAAATGAAAGCTATTTAAATTTTGGTAAAAAAAAATGATATGGTTTTCTTATCTTCTGATTCTTCCTAGGCTATCCACAGACATGCTAATTTTTCCTGTCATTAACAGTGAGCGAGCTAGAAGGAGTCTGACATGTGAGGTGCATAGATTCTGTTAGGAGCCTTGATTTTTATCCACCCAAGCTTATCCGTCATCTTTAATCATGCAAAAGGCGGAATTACTTAATCATTTCATTTTATTGAAAAGAAAAAGAAAGATTTACATTAAAATGATGACATGCAAGAAAAAAATAAATTGAAAATGATTATGAGGAGAAGGTAATGTGGAGACTAAAGCTCCATTGGTTTTGTGATGCTCATTTAAAGCAATGATCTAGTAAAGCCAGACATAAAAGCAGTGACGATGCTCACTGTTGAGGTATAACCATCTCATCTTTGCATCCTAACTCGCATTTAGTCTGCATTCTTAGCAAATTATGTAGGGAAAGTCAAGACAAATAATTAAACATTAGACCTAATTATCTACCTCTTCCTCTGCTTATCCCAGATTGAATTATACTTTAATGGCAATCTTATCTAAAGAACCATGACCCCAAAGTTTAAATTCAAGACCTTCAAGATCTTTATATAAAATACTTGTTTCAATTCCAACAGTGCAAAATAAGCCAAACCAGTTAGACTAATAATTATTAAGCTTATTTATGCACTTTAACGTAAGCTTACTTTTCCTCCAGAAAACATGTTATTTTTGTTTTTACATATATTATTAATGTTCTTTGCTTTGAGAATAATACATGCTTTATATAAGCATTGTGTCTCATACACTGCTCCTTATTACAGAATTGGATTAAGGTATTTAAAATTATTTATTTGGGACATTTTCACAGTTCCTCTTGCCCAATCTTTGTATGTATTTCCATTTTTTAAGTTGAAATATAATAAGTATTCAAAAGATGAGGGAATTTTAAGGGTTGGTGAAGACATTAGCTAGCAATAATATCTCATGGCTTTTATGTCTTCTAAAATGAAGATTTTTGAGACAACATGTCTTTCCAAAAATTTATTTTAATCTCAAAATAAATATTTTCTAGTAAGGATCAGTTGGCCTATTTTTCTGAAAACAATCTATACCTGAATGGAAGTGTATTTTTAAAAAATTAATTTGATTAAATAAGGACAATTATTTATGAGGGAAATTAAGAAAAAAAGTTTTGATCTTTCTAAGGCAAACTGGCAATTATTGGCAATTATATTTATTCTTTTAACTTTATCTTAAATCTTGTGTAACACCTACTATGTGCAAAAAACTGTTCTAGATATTGTGGGCAAAATTTCTGATTTGTAAGATACTTCATCACATTATTTTCTCATATGACAAATAATCTAAGAATACAGAAAAAGAAAGCTATGTAAATACTCAGTCACTCAGTGATATTAATTTATTATTTATTCATATTCTGACTTTATGTGGCATTCATAATGCTTACTTCAAATTTCAATGGAATAATTTGAGATGTTCTAAGGGCATTACTTTTTCTCATATAAACAGATACCATCAACAAAATAGTTTAGTGTGATTTAATATAAAAACAAAAATATATAATTGAAAGGAAATAATTTTTATGTTTAAGTTTCAAAGATTACATACAAACTATAGTAATGGTAATTTCAAAAATCATATAATCTGTATGATTTGATTTTAGATATACATGATTTATGCTATCATCCCTAAGGATTAAAAAGCATATATTAAAAATAAACCATTTTTTGCTCATCTAAAGTATCTTCCCATTGTGTGCTCAGTAATTACCACTTTATACCACTACTCCTTTGGGAAGATAAAAAAATTCTGCCTTTCTTTTATTTAATCTAACTGGAGACTTTTCTGCCAAAAAATTCAAAAACACCCATTTTTATTTTTTTACTTGGCCTTATCACTACCAAGGTCATATGCATTATTTTTATATATAATGAAGAATAAAGAGAAATTACCACAATATAAAAGTTAATATAAAATCAAACACTATAGTCAATATAAATCCAAATGAGCAAAATCAAACACTATAGTCAATATAAATCCAAATGAGCTAATAGTTTTTCAAAATTAGTTAAGCAAACAAATGTTTCTCATAAACACTAATAACAGTCATATTTAAAAAGATTCATGTATAATATTTTATTGAAAATATACATTTGATTTTAGTTTATATGAATATATGGTTGCAGTGAATTTTGAATTTATAAAAATATAAATAATTAAAATGCTTGATTATTACAGTTTAAATATTACATGTAAATCAAAATTAGTTCTATGATCAGTTTTTTAAAAGAATATTATAATTTTTATCATATCAAAGAAAGTTCAACTTTCCTTTTCCAATGACCTAGTTTTAAAATATTTTAGTACAATCTGTCACAGATTAATAATATTTATTTATGCTTGATAATAATATGAAATGTAGTTAAAAATATAAATTCTAACATACTTTACAATATTGTTGGGTTTTGAAGACAAAAACATGCAAGCCTAAGTTATTTTTACTTTTATCATGCTTTTTGAGACATTGTGTATTTAAGCTTTCAAATGAATCCTTTTTAAATGTAGTTTTCCTGAAGGCTTCACATATTTAAATTACTTAAAATTATCTGTTACTTTTCCATCAAAACAAAAACTTGGAATAACAGCGAGAAGCAGAAAAATAAGAATTGTAGAATCAAATATTAAAGGATTGATAACAAATAGGGCAACTTTAACTTTATAGCAATAGGTGGCACTGTTACCTAAATACTCTGATTTGAATTGAAGAACTAGAAGTGGGTTGTCTTTGTATATAATTTTATATACGTAAACAAATGAGAACACTGACAAAAACTTTAAAAATAATGATATTGTGCTATCATTATTATATATTTAGTACTATATAAATACCCAGCAGTATGTCAGATAGTGAAAATGCACATTAAAATTTGTGGCACTAAATATAATTAAAGGGATACACATTTAATACAAGTTATGAATATGTTGACCTTTTTGTGGTGTGTGTGTGTGTGTGTGTGTGTGCGTGTGTGCAGAGGTGTCCATTTTTATGTAGACAAGGTCTCACTCTCTTGTGATCTTCCTACCTCAGCCTCCAGGGGAACTGGGATTATCTCCTCAGATGCATGATATCACATCTAGTACTTAGGTTGGGCCAGGAATCAAACCCAGGCCTCACAAGTGGCTTCAGTCTGTCAAGTAGCAATGACCAAAATGTGCTGCTGTGGCTAGGCTGACTTATTAATATAAAAATAAATAATAATCGTCATATTTTTTCTGCAAAATTTTACCACGTAAATTCCTAATCCTGTTGATTTTAATATTGGAAATGCTAAGGTGTTCTAATAACCAAACAATAATGTGGAGTGCTTAAGTTGACTAATAAAATTCACTTTCTGCTGTTACTTCTGGAATTGTTTTGTGTAATGGTACAAATAAGAAGGCCAGGATGTGATCTATAAGCATGTTAAATTTAGTGACTCTTGACAATACTCGACCCATTAATTAGGCTGATACTACAGAAATGGAACTATTTCACCATTGCCAACATGGTTGTTGGTAGCACCTGAAAAGGAAAAAAACAAAACCAAAAACAAAAAAAAACCAAAAAACAACAACAAAGGAATGAGCTGGGGTACTTTATGTTCACAGTGTTTACATGAAAAAGAGGATAAGCAGTGAGGAAGAAGCATAACCTTACAACCTTTCTACAAAATACACCTTATATCTAGAAAATGCTGTCCCAATGGCAAACTGATTTAAATAAGCCAGTCCCTTCTTTCGGGCCAACATAGCCTGCTACCATGACAAGGCTTGCAAAGTTGACCACAGGCTCAATTTCAGTTCCCATGTCTCTCTGTCACCTTGCAGTATAGCCTAATGCAAGCTGCAACCTGTACCAAAACTTACAAATGGGGTAATGTTACATCAGCAAGTGACTGATGTTGCCTTCTCCTAGAATACTGAAAAGGAATGGCTGAATATATGATTTGGTGGTCTTCATATCTATATTAGCTTATGCTTAGACAATTACTAAATTTCTAGCATAGAACCTTAGTACTATATATTAGTTGATCAAAATTAGGCATTAGCTCTCATGCTGCCAGCTTATGTTCCAATCAGTGAGAGTGGAATAAATGGTCAGGTCTAGGTCTATTAACTCACTTCAATACAGAGTATGATGGATGGCCCAAACATCATTCGGACTTAGTTCCTTACCTGTTGCAAATGCTGCCTGAGGGAGGTTTCAGGTGCCATCCACCTGAAGAAATTGCTTATGCTGAACAGACGCTTCTGGCCCAAGGTTACATCTCTTTTCTAAGGGTGCACGTCCATTGAATAATCCACAACTTGACACAATCCATTTTTTTTTCCTGAGAGAGATATTTTTGCTATAGGGCGTGTGCACTCACCAGACAGACAGAGAGAGAGAGACAGAAAGCAAACAATCACCTCCCAGGGGGATGGCCATACTGTACGCCCGACTCCATTTTCCTCTCAGGATCTTGGGCATGCGTGCACACGTGCCCAGGGTGAGTTTGAAGCTGCCGGTCCGGGACTCAAACCATGGTCGACTATGTGGGACTCCAGCAACATAACCATTACATCACAACCCAATTTTTATTACTGCTTCAGAACTTCTCATCAAATTGGTTGAGTCTTCCATTGAGACTGTATCACAGCTCAGCTTGTCCCAGGACTGTTTTTCTTTTTTATTTCTTTCTCTTTCTTTCTTTTCTTTTTTTCTTCCTTTTTCTTTTTCTTTTTTTTTCTTTTTCTTCCTTTTTCTTTTTCTTTTTCTTTTCCTTTTCCTTTTTTTCCTTTTCCTTTTTCTTTTTCTCTTTCTTCTTTCTTTATTTCTTTCTTTCTCTCTCCTTTCTTCTTTTCTTTCTTCTTTCTTTTCCTTCCTTCCTTTCTTCTTTCTTTCTTCCTTTCTTTTTCTTTCTTCTTTTCCTTTCTTTTTTTTTGTAGAAAGATTTTTGCTATAAGGCATGTGTGCTTGCCACATAGAGAGACAGAAAGTGAGAAATCACCCCTGGGGGGATGGTCATGCTGCAATCCCTTCCTCCATTCTTCTCTCAGGATCTTGGGTATACACGTGTACATGCCCTGCATGCCCGGCATGAGTTTTAAGATGCCAGGTCTGGGACTCGAACTGTAGTTGAGTACACGTAAATGCACCGAAACCCATGGGACCAGTTACCCCATCTGCTGGTCCCACAGGCTGTTTCTTTATTTGCCCTTTCCCAAAGTTGATCCCAAGGTCATGTGCTGATAAACCTCTAGGACACTAATCTCCAACACCACACCTGGGAAATTCATTCTGTACACTGCATTAAGTAGCATGCAAATTGAACTAGAGGTCAGATAGCATAATATAAGGTTCACTCACTGTGCTCTATAGCCAGAAACTAGATCATGACACAGGCAAGACACTTGAGCTGGATTTTTTTTTTTTTTGGTGTGTGTGTGTGTGTGTGTGTGTGTGTGAGTGTGAGTGTGTGTGTGTGTGTGTGTGTGTGTGTGAAGAAATAACTTTACAAGTAGATGACTGGAAGCTAACAGGTGGCATGGTGGTTAAGGTGCTGGATTCCCACAGGGTCGCCTTTGTAGTTCCAGTTTCTCACTAGGTGCATGTGTGTGCCTGCTCAAATCCCAAGAAGAGAATGGAGAAGAAGGGATTGCAGTGTGGCCTTCTCCCCCAGGGAGGGACGTCTCACTTTCTTTCTCCCAGTGAGCACATTATGTGCCCTACAACAAAAACCTAAAAACAGTAAATAACTGGCTTAAAAAAAAAAAAAAAAACAAAAAACAAAATCAATTACCAATTCAAAGCTTTGATTTGCAACCAACATTGCTTAAGACAGAAATAAATGAATATTCAATACATGTACAAACTGAATGCTACAGTTATTTTTTAAGAATTGTTTTTCAAAAAGATACACCAAAAAGCATTATTATAAACTATTTGAATGATTTCCATAAAAATCGAATTTTTTTTAAGACTCCAAAGAAATACGTTCGTTTGTATCGGGTTGTCAGGGAAGCCATGAGGCAATTTTGCATAGAAAAAAAGAAAAATGCCATGACTTTCTGATGACCTAAGATAATCATAAAGCAGTAAGAACAAGACAGATGGGTTACTACTGCCTTTACCATCATCTGTGGCATCCTTCTCCCTGTGGCCAGATAGAGATGGAGTCTGACAATTAGTTTCAGTACAGGGTCCAGACAGTTACTATTAACTGATTAAAGTGGGCATCAGAACATATTTGCTGTCCAAATCTAGACCAATCACCTCATTTTATAGTGGACAGAACTGAGATTAGCATTGAAATGTGAGATCTTTTACTAAAAAAGGAATACACAACAGACTCTGATTTTAATATCATTCAATCTAGTTTCCTTCTATTCCATTCAGAGCAAGTAGTTGTGTCACTGTGCTATTAAATCACTGTATTATCAAAATTTGTTTTTCATGAAAATGAGCATTCATTTAGAGATTGATTTTTATTATCCTATGCTTCTAGGTGTTTATCGTTTGGGCCAAATTGTTTGGTTTCAAAATCATCGTCTTCCATATTAGGCTAGTAAATCATGTGAAAACTACCACAAATTTTAAGTGAAATCAATGAATATATTTATTCAGGTAGCATTGTTTTAAGTTCTTATAATAGTAAGACAATTATCAAAAGCCAGTAGGCAATTTTAATTTCCTTCATTTGTTGGCATAACGTGTTATTAAAATGTCTAATGATTTGTTAAGAATAAAAATTTGATAAAAGAGAAGTCATAAATCACAATTTTCTGGCTGAGGACTTCTTAATTTTTTTTTCACATACAACCTATATAGTTTTTTGGACAGGAGAACTATACTGGTGAAGGCCTCTAATTTACCTTGTTGCATTTTCACAAAACATGTCCTATGGTAATGCCAATTATTATTATGGTTGTACTTAGTCCATGAAATTCATTTCATGGAGGCATGACATTTTCTAAAACAAATCACCACAAGTGGAAATTTTAATAATCTATAAACTAGAACAATGAGATGCAATAAAGTATATATATTTTTAAGAGATATTTTTGCTATAGGTTGCGTGTACTTTCCAGAGAGACAGAGAGACAGAGAGACAGAAAGAGAGAAATCACCCTCTGAGGGGGATGGCCACACCATAATCTCTTCTCCTCTGTTCTCCTCTCAGGATTTTGGACATGCATGCACATCCATCCAGTGTGTGTTTTAAGCCACTGAGTCAGGGACTCAAACTGCAGTCAACTACATGGGAGTCCAGCGGGGTAACCATTATGCCATCTTCTGGTCCTAAAATATTTTTTAAAAAGGAAATCTAGATGTATAATAGCGGGGAGGGCAACTATAGATACTAAATATAGTAAATATGGGGGAGAAAAGAAGAGAAACGGGGAAAATACACTTAATTGACACAAAAATTAAATGTTATTTGCTGATGATAATGTATATGGTAATGTCTTTGTCTTGCCTGATACATAGTGTATTCATGCTCGGAAAAACCATGTTATACACTGTAAAGATAAAGAGTGATTAAATGTAAATAATACAAAGACAGATAGATATATATAAAAAGGAAATCCAGAAGTTGGACAAAAAGAGTAGGGTAACAACTATGTCAATACCTCAAGAGACGCACTTTGCAAATAATACCAGTTCCTTGTTCACAGCCAAGCTTGCACAACCCAGTTGTGCTGGGGAGTTAGTCCCTAGTGTGCCAACTCTTTGCTCTTGAGGAATTACAAGCTCCATGAGAAAAGGATGCTGTCTGGGTTTACCACTGGGCCCGCAACATCTAACACAGTGCCAGTCTACAACAATTGGTGTGGATGTTTAGGCCTTGGATCCCACATGGCTAGCTTCCCGATTTCAGTCCCTGGACATGGCGGCTTGAAGATCATGTGGACCCATGTGTGTGCAAGCTTAGGAATCCTAGTAGCAAAGTAGAGGAGAGGGGATTGTGGTGTGGCCATGCCCCTGAGGGGTAGTTTCTGGTTCTCTGTCTCTCTCTCTCTCTTTCCAGTGACTATGCATCCTATGGTAGGCTAAGAAATATTTTCTTCCTTTGCTTTCCAAGTTTACAACCAAAAGAGGGTGACCTGGACCATCAGCATCTTCGTGAACCCAAGGAGGTGGAACAAGGCCATAGTGTCCCTGCAGCTAACATGCAACAGCTGAAGGGACACTGTACTGCTCCAAGCTCTCCCTCTTTCACAGGAAGGCTTTGGCCCCTAAAGAAGGGAGACTACTCTGCTGAAGAACTCAATTTGGCCACTTAGCTGACAGGACCAGTAGTGCCCATATAGGAAGCTTACCAGAAGGAGAAAACCAAATTCATAACTGAGAAGAAGTTCAAGGCCATCTCCAGTCTTCACATAGCCCATGCTAATGCCTGACTCATTGGCATTCAGGTAAAAAAGGCTAAAGAAGCTGCAGAACAGGATGCTGAAAAAAAATCCAAAATATATGTTGGAAACTTAATAAATATTATAATAATATCATTATTATAATAAATATTATAAAAAGAGAGTTTCTCATAATTAATGTTTTTAAATGCCAGGCACAAGGACCAGCAGTTAGCATAATGGCTATGTCGCTGGACTCCCATGTAGTCGACCGCGGTTTGAGTCCCAGACCTGGTGGCTTTAACTCAGGCCGGGCGCGTGTGCATGCATGCCCAAGATCCCAAGAGGAGAATGGAGGAGAAGGCATTGTGGTGTGGCCATCCTCCCTGGGGGGGGTGATTTCTCGCTTTTTGTCTCTCTGTTTCTCTCTGTCTCTCTGGCGAGTGCATGCACCCTGTAGCAAAAACCTCTCCAAAATAAAAAATTCAAGGCACCATTCTAAGTGCTTTATGGTTATCTCTATAGTCTTATACGCTTCCTCATCATTTTTCTCCATGTTTGGAAGACAAATTAGTTGAGTCACAGACAAAATGAAATGGCTTACTAATGAACCTAAAACCTGTGAGAGATGAGATTCAAATCTAGATGGTGAAATTCTAAGTTGGGGCATCGTGACATTGCACTATAACTGTCTCTTTGTAATTTTGGATAAATATGAGTGATTAGTACTTAAAATTATTTACTCACATAGGACAATTTTACATTTTATCTTAGAAAGTACTGCTGTCACCTAAAACAAATCTACAGAGATGATAAGTTTGCTAAATCACATTGACTTGCTAAGATATTACCAACATCTAAAGTTGTACCAGGCATGTGGTTGGTCAAGTATATCTGGAATCAAAAGCAGGTAACTTTTGGGATATATTCTTTAGCTCTCCAACTTAGAAAATGAAAAATGAAAATTTTCGAAATGAGTTTATAGTTAAAATATTTGACAGGTTTGTTGAATTTAATTTTTTTTTTGAGAGGTTTTCACTATAGGGGGCGTGCGCTCGCCAGACAGACAGAGACAGAGAGACAGAAAGCGAGAAATCACCCCCCAGGAGGGATGGTCACGCCGCAATCCCTTCTCCTCCATTCTCCTCTCAGGATCTTGGGCACGCACGCACACGCGCCCGGCGTGAGTTTTAAGCCACCGGGTCCGGGATGCGAACCGTGGTCGACTACGTGGGAGTCCAGCGACATAGCCATTACGCTAACTGCTGGTTCCCTTGAATTTAATATTTTGAAGATTGCATCTTCAAGATTCTGTGGTAAGATTCCAGAACTGTATCGAACTCCTGCAATGACATGCATAATGCTGCTTCCATATGCCGATGGTACTTCTGTGGGGTGTGGATTCAAAGATTCATACAAGTCTCAAAGACGCCCAGCCTGGTGATGCAGTTAGTAGCAAAGTGAACTGTAGTGCTGGAAGCCCATGGTCAACTGCTGGCTTGAATCTCAGGGTCAGCTTGACCAACACACCACCGGTTGCATGCCCACATGCCCGAGAATCTGAGTGCAGGAGAAGGAGAGCACAGAGCGAGGAGACCCTAGGGAGTGTGCTTCTATCTCTTTCTCACTCAGTTCATGCACTATTGTGAATAAAATAAATAACCTTTCAAAAATAGTCTCCAGGAAATCAAATTGATAATATAAGACTTCGACAGTGACTTCCTCAGAGGTTATTTAAACCTTTAGTCACAAAAATATATGTGTGTGTCTGTGTGTGTGTGTGTGTGTGTGTGTGTGTGTAGATAGCACACTAGGTCTCTATACAAATGCATGTGAATATACAAAAACACCCATAAATATTGCTAGCAAATGTTATTTTCCACATCTTCAGCAAGAGACAACAAGGTAGTGTGTTCTCAATAGCTTTTAACCTTCCCTTAGTCCAAAATACTCTTATCACAAGGGAAAACAGGCTTATCTCAAAAGGTTGTGTCAGTGCATGTAATTCTCTATACAAATGCATGTGAATATACAAAAACACCCATAAATATTGCTAGCAAATGTTATTTTCCACATCTTCAGCAAGAGACAACAAGGTAGTGTGTTCTCAATAGCTTTTAACCTTCCCTTAGTCCAAAATACTCTTATCACAAGGGAAAACAGGCTTATCTCAAAAGGTTGTGTCAGTGCATGTAATTCCACAAAAAATGTTCTCATTTAATTTAAAGACTTACTTTTAAAGGCAGCTGAAAAATTATAATCACCTGTTGACTTCCATGAAGCTCTCCTGAAACAAAGGCTAAGAGGCATTTTTGTATGTGTGGGGTGGTTGATACTTACTGTATACATACATAATGACAACCTTTGAAAAATTTGGTTCTAAATGTCAAGAGCCAAAAAGAACTCTATCATGTGTGTTATTAATATGTTTCACTATCTAAAAGAATATTCTATCATGTAGCAGGAATGTCACATTACCATAATTTTCTTATATCAAATGCATGCATTTAGCAAGTACATTATGATACTGTCGGCCCTGAAAGGGGAAAATCCGTTCTGTGCTGAGCTTCATGATGCTGAACTATCCAATCTACTTTAAAGCTAGGTCGATATTTTAGAAGTAATTTTTGTATTCTTTGTTTAGCATTTCAATACATTTAGATAAACTGGCCTTGTGTTCAGAGTACAAAGTAAAATAGCGTTTAGCAATCATCTTATTAGTGTGATCAATGTAGATACAATGGGGAGTGGACAAAGCTGTAACTCTTTATTTTTGCCACTTGTTAAATGGTGTATTTTGGCAAAATGATCAAATCATTATTAGATCTTCAATGAACTTTTGTTCTTTAGTAGAATACTCCTTGCGTGGTGTTTTTATATGCTTATCAGTCACATATGATTTTTTATGAAGAAAATTTTATTTTGTTCAAAATTTAAATACAGTTAGAAAAAGAATATCTGTAAGTCAAAAAAGTAACATGAGAAAATATGTGCTGGTTTATTATAATCTTTTAACTTTAATGTTAATGTTAATGTTTATAAGTCTGTGAAAGAGTAAATTTATATGATAGATAAACTACATAAAATTACCAAGATTTCATTATTTAGAGTCTTCAAGATTTCACTGGGTTCAACTTCACATTTCAGGGATAATAATTCCAGTGCTAGCTCATGATATATTTGTAAATTATAACTTGCTTTGGAAATCTATAATATTTATTTCATTTACATATTCTATAACGATGCTTACAATATTAGGTCCTCTGCCTCACATATGAAACCATACAATGTCTATTCAAATTTGGTCATTTATTGTGTTCATTCGACGCCCCAAATCCCACAGCTAGTTGCATGCTTGCTACCTTAACTGCAAAATCATAGATGCTATGGTAAAAGATCTATCTTCTTAGTAGCAATCTCTGTTCTTCCAGGGATTAGGAACATGTCAGAGTTTCTATCGCAAACTGTTTGTTCAGAGGTTTGTAAGGCACGTGGTTTATGATTATCAAGTAACGCATACTGAATATTGCTCTGCATCAGCTGTGACACAGCGCATTTCTCTACGCTTCCTCTCTGCCTTAGAGTTTCCGACTTGTCACATTGGAGTTTCGAATAGCACTCTGTGCTGTCACTCAAAATACATACCTTTAAACTCTGCATCTCTTGTAAACTACAGACCTGCGTTTCTAAATTTCACATATATGTAGCACTGAAGGTCTATCTTTAAGAGGGAATTCATATTTTCCTTTAAAATGGCTCTCCACACCCAACCCCCAAAGAATACTATTCTCTTTCCAACTCAAAAGTCATAGAATCATCTTTGACTCTTGCTTTTTGTTTTCCTTCCTTTTAAATAAATTATTGTCTATTATTCCTTGAAAATAGTTTACCCTTCTCTTGATTCTGGAAGTTATCATTGCACCCTAGAGCCTACTGATGGAGCTTCCCAATTTGTCTCCCTGCTCGTTTTATGCTCTTGAAACGATCTTTATACCATCGCTATATAGATTAACAGTCATACCAATATCGCTTTCTAAAATGCCCCATAGCTCCTCCTGTCTACTAGATGAAAGTAAGACGATGTGACTTATTATTTAAAGTCCTCGAAAATTTGAATCCTGAATTCCTTCCAGCCTTATCCCAACCTCTTTCTTAAACAAATAATTGTCTTTAGTACACATAGTGCCCACACAGTAGTCCTTCTGCTAATCTATCTTATTAATGCCATTTGCCATATTGCACATACTAGCATATTCTTTGCCTGCCTTCCAGCTATGCTTATCCAAAATGTCAAAACTATTACTCTCTAATTCACTAAGAAAATTACTTTGTATAGCCTTTTGATCATCTTGCTATTCTCGTCTTCATTTACAAATGATAAAGATTATGAACTTCTTGAGGACAGATTATGACCTAACATTTTTCACCTTTTCATTGCATCAGTGCTTTACATAATTCCGAGTACTTAACATGTGCTGCACAAACCCTTTTCAACTTTATAGAGTATAAACTATTAAACAGCAATTGTCAACTTTTGTTTCTGGAAGAAATCTGAAAGAACATGGTAACTTGGGAGATAGTAAGGGGTGTCTGGGTGGATCGGAGGAGGTATCTGAACAAAGGCTGCATGTAATAATTCAAAAAACCAAAAGGAGCAGGAAGCAGAGAGCAGAGAACATGCTTTGCATTCATTGTCAATAGAGAAGTAATGGGTGTCCCAGGAAAGGGAGGGAGGTGGTTTGCAATTACAGACATTAAAAAGAACTTAGTAGAGAATTCTAATGGAAGTTTGTGAATCCCTGGTTTTTACCAAGTTTCCAGTTCTTTGAAGATCGTTCCTTCAGTCTTACGAGTATGCCTTTTTATTCTTTCTGCATTTATAAATGCTATTAAGTCTGATAAAGTGCTTAATGTTTTCCAAAATTAAAAGAGATCAGCTAGAAGCTATGATGCAGAGAGAGTCAAAACCGTGTCGAAAATGACACTGGGGGATCAGCCGATGGTCTAACATTATGTCACTGGACTCCCACGTAGTCAATCATGGTTCAAGTCCTGGACTTACACCAACCACGTTGCATGCATGACCAAAATCCTGAGAGAAGACTGGAGGAAAAGGGATTGTGGCATGACCATCTCCCCATGGGGTGATTTCTCACTTTCTGTCCCTCTGTCTCTCTCTTTCTCCCCAGTGAATGCATGTGCCCAATAGCAAAAATCCCTCTCTTTCTCTAAAAAAAAAAAAAAAAAAAAGACTATGGTACTGGGAAATAGGCCTAATCACTGAGTCTACATCAATTGGCAGCCAAATGTTCACAACTTTTTGGACAAATCTGGCAGGATTAGAAGACACACCCCCTACAGGAGGCAAATCCTGGGCAAGGCATCAGAGCAGGTGGTCTGAGCCAAAGTTTAATGCTAGTATTAATGACAATAAAAATGGCCGAAATGATGAAAATGACAGGGTGGTCATGGTGGCAATGAGTTGGTGATGGTTTTGTCTCTGAAGTATGTTAATTTGTGGAGCATTAATTATGAAATTTAAGGCAAATGTCAGATTTTAGAGACTGGACCAAGTAGTAAAGAGTAGGGACTGCTGTGCTGTGGACGTCCTTGACTCACGGCCTTCATGGGAATAATAGATTCTGCTGCCTAAAATCATCTGGGGAATATATGTGACATTTATAAATTGAAATGTTACTATGGTGTAGTTTCTGCTCGTGCTAGTTAGTGCTGCCTTTGCACTAAACTGTGACATACTCCAAGGGCATTGTTTTGTTTGGGTTAGTGGCCAGGAGTTTTGCAGTGACACATCCCTGGCTGGGATCACCATATACATAACTATTGCCCTGACAGTAATTTCAAATACCAGTTTGTCCTCTCATGTGAGAAAAATCAAATTGCATATAAAAACTTTGTGTTTTTAGGTTCTGGAAATATGGTTTGAATGCTTATCATGAATTCAAATTTTTTAAAATTAAAATTCATGAAATTATTTATTATTATAAAGATTTCAAAAAGAACATATCAACATTGACTTTTTTTGTTGGAGAAGTTTTTGCTATATGGTGTGTGTGCTCGCCAGAAAGACAGAGACAGAGAGACAGAAAGCGAGAAATCACCCCCTGGGGGGGATGGCCATGCTGCAATCCCTTCTCCTCTATTCTCCTCTTGGGATCCTGGGCATGCACACACATGCGCCTGGCGTGAGTTTAAGTCACCAGGTCCGGAACGTGAACTGCAGTCAACTACATGGGAGTCCAGTGACATAGCCATTAAGCTAACTGTTGGTCCCTCAACATTTTCTCACATAAGACAAGAATGTTAAATAAAATGCAAACAAAATTGTGGTACCTCGTCAAAAAATCAAAGACCAGCCAGCCACAGTGACACAAAGGTAACTCGATTCTCCACAAGGCTGAGGCTATATGGGAAGGTCTCAAGTTCTTGTCCTGAGGTCTCCCTTGCACACTGGGTAAGTGTAAACGTGCTTAATCCTGGCTGGCTGGGACTGGGGGCATGATCTCAGCATGAAGACCATGTTGGGGTTCTTGTCTCTTATTTTCCTCTCTCTTTTTCTTTTTCTCTCTCTATCCTCCTCTCTTGCAAAAAGAAAAGAAAGAAAGAAGGAAGGAAAAAGGAAGGAAGGAAGGGAGGGAGGAAAGAAGGGAAAAGAAAAAATAGAAGGAAGAAAGAAAAAGAAATGAAAAGAAAGAGCAATTACCAATGATTTATTAAGAATTTTAAGAATTTTCTCATAATGACAATTTAGTGATCATAGCTGATTATATGTATAGATTCTATTTGAATATGTCAAATAGAAACTCTTAGAGTGGAGAAAAACTTATGATGCTTACTAGGAACTGCCATTTATAATTGAAGATAATACATTGACAATTCAGAGATCATGTTGATGTGTATGTGTGTGTGTGTGTGTGTGTATGTGTGTAAATAGATATATGGAAATAGACACACACACACAATTTGCATTTTTCCTTCTTTTTCCTGTTTTTGAAATTATGAGATCTTCCACACAATCTCTTGAAGTAACTAAATGTTATTAAAAATTATTCTCAAAGCTATAATAAACTAGACAATGCTTTCACAAAGAGCATCTATTGTTGGTAGAATCAAAAGCCACTTGAGACTTAAATACCAAAACATTCTGTAGGTAAATTTGAGAGTTTACATAAAAAATTGCCAGGCAAGTAGGAAAAAAAATGTGGAAAATAATACCAGAGTTTTCTGTTAACATTTACTTTATGGTGCAGGTATCTCTTCCTTACAACTACAAGTTCGTCTCTATCTGTAAGAACTCCTCAAGCGGCAATGCTTTTTTTCAATGTTGAGTCCTAGAAAACTAGCATGAGGTCTGGTTCAAATGAGATAGTCATTACCTGGCTAACGAGTAAATGAATGCTACTGCATATGTAAATGGAAGGAAAACCCAACAATACGTGGGTACAAACAATGGGTACAATATTTAAGAACCCTTGTTATGGTATGTGACCCTTGCAGGTATGTGATAAGCCCCATTGGCAATAACTTCTTGCCCTTCTGTAGGTTTCTCCATCAGTGTGTTCATGAGTGTAAATGATGCAATCAGTGATGCCCTGTTGTCTGATAAGGGATGACAAATTTGTGCTTACTTCCACTGACTTCAGCTCTTACATTATTTTTAATCTTTCTCGTTCATTTTGAACACCAAAGGGTCGGTATTTAGGTTTCTTTTTTATACCCACCCTTTAAACCTAACATTAGGGGTATTGTAAAATCCTCTGTTCAATAATGCAATCATTTTGCATATATCTTTATGAAAGAAAATGGTGGGTCAGAGAAGAGAAGTGGATTTCCACATCTATAAAACCACTAAGTGGCAGAGCCAGCATTTGCTCTCCTTTGTTTTATGGTACATCAAAACTCACATTCATCATGAAGTGCTATCATGCTGGTGAGTCCCTGACTCTCCTTCTTGAACTCTCAGGTCTTGCCTTCTCCCTCTTGTGCTCTGTTCCCCAGGAATGTGATGTCTTTTTTGCATTACCCAGTTTTCCTTACTAATGCCTTCTGGTTGTTTTTAGCTAACGGGAGATGAGACAGTGGGAGAGGGACAAGGAGAGCTTTGAGTACTTTCTCTCTGGGCTGCAGTTTCTGGCCATTATAGATTTCCTTCATGACCCCTGGAGTACAATGCCTCTGGAGTAGACCCTCCTCCCTGCCTCCAGTTTCACTGGGCTCTAGAAACTATTTTCTCTCCTTCAGGCTCAGGGTGATTTCAGCAGGTATTATTTTATTTTTAGAGAGATTTTTGCTGTAGGGCTCATACACTCACTTGAGAGACAGAGAGAGACAGAGTCAGAAAGCAAGATATCACCCCCCCACTAGGGGGGATGGCCACACCAAAATCCCTTCTCCTTCATTCTCCTCTTAGGATTTTGGGCATGCACACACATGTGCCTGGCCTGAATTCCAGACTATCAGGTCCAGGACTTGAACCTTGGTTGAATACCTGAGAGTTCAGTGCCTTAACCACTCCTCCACCTGCTGGCCCTAAGGTAGTTCTTTGTTGCATTCTTACACTCAGCCTCTCAGTTAATAGATCCTTCTTTGACCCAACTACAGTAGCATGCACTACTAAGATACTGTGCTCCACCACCTGAGGCCTCATGGAAAGCTTGGTCTAATCTAAAAGCCCAGCTGGGAGCCTAAGGTGGGAGGATCAAGACATGGCAAGACCTTGTTGATGGGAAAAGTCATTTTGTATGCTGTAAGAATGGATGTAAAATAATAAATAAATGAATAATACAAAAACAAAACATAAAAAAGTATCCTCCTTTTTTTCATTTAAAAAATATTTTATTTAACTTTATTTATTTATTTATTTATTTATTTATTTATTTATTTGAATTTGAACAGAGAGGGACAGAGTGAGAGTGAGAGAGAGAGAGAGAGGGAAAGTGAGAAAGTTAGCCACCAGGTCTGGGACTTAAACCATGATTAGCCACATGGGAGTCCAGTGCCCTTAACCACCACGCCACCTGCCGGCTCCCCCCAAAAAAGATATATCTGTATCTTTGAAGATATAGAAAGATTCTTTTTTAACGATAAAGAAAACACTAAATTGGAAAGACACTTGAAAATTCATGTTTGTTGCAGCATATTCACAATTGCTAAATATGGAACTAACCTAAGTGTCTGAAAACTGATGACTGGGCTGAAAAATTGTGGCATATATATATCATGGAATATTACACAGCTAAAGAAGCAATGAGTTCCTATCATTTGATTCAAAATGTGTGAAGAAGACTTCCTTTAGAGCCAAGTGAGCCAGACGTTGAAAGATACTTACTGTATATCCCCACTGTATTTGTACCGAGTGCCTATTGCAGAGGTTGAGAGGTCTGAAGATGTGATGCTGGAAAGGATGGGTGTGGCGGCTAGAAACTGTAAGGGAAAAAAGTAGTTGGTAAAGAGTTGATTGTGGAGGCTGAGTGTGAGATACAAGAGGAGGAAACATTTGACAGATAAATTTAAAGCAAGAAGAAAAGAAAACAGTTTTGTGGGAAAAAAAAAAAATAAAAGAAAAAGAAGAGCAAGTCAAAGTCTGTCCTGGAAGGCTCCACAGTGAGCAGTTAGGTAAAATGTGTCAAAAGCTCTGTGAGTGAGACAACATAATATGCAGTTTCTAAAATCAACAATATTTGGATATAGTTAAGGAACTAAGAGAAAGGCTTAAAAAAAAAATCTTCTAACATTTGATTTGGATTCTCTTTTCAACCAGGACACAGAAATGAGTAATAGATTAAACACTTTATTTATTATTAATATTGTTTATTTATTAGTAATAGTATCAATATTACTTATTAATAATAAATAAAAACTGAATATGCTCACCGGAGAAAGACAGCAATAGAGAGGGGAAAGCCCTGTTCAACGGGGCATGGTCACAGTGCTGTCTCTTACTCATTTCTTCATCCTGTTGGGATTTGGGGAAGACAAGCACATGTGCCACCTGTGTTTTTTGAGCCTTTGAGTCCAGGACTCAGACTGTACAGTCAGCCATATGGGATCCAGCCACCTTAACTATGGTGCCATCTGGCTGGCACATTTTTAAAAAAAAAATTAGCTAGAGGGCACATTTGCTCACCAGAGAGAGACAAAATGAAATTGATCAAGTACACCCATGGGGAATGGTCACACCACACTTCCTTCCCCTCCGTTTCTTTCTCCTTTCAGGACTTTGGACGTGTATGAAAATGTGCCTGGCATTTTTTTTGTCTTTGATTTTGAGCTACCAGGTCCAGGAATTGAATCATGTGTCAGCCATGTGGGATACAGCCACCTTAACTATTATGCCACTGGCTGGTCTAAGAATATCTATTTTTTTTATGAATTGAAAAATGCACATACTTGTAATTATTATTTTTAAACATTTTAAGATAATAAAGTATTCCTTGTAAGTAGGAATTCTTGCCTTATTTTGCTAAATGGCAGTGAGGTTGTTGAAAGATTTCTGTGCAATGGTACAATGTTTGAATTAAATATAGATTTGGAGTTCTGAGCCTGCTGAGTTGAATGTGCTGAAAACAGGAGTGAACCAATCACAACAAACTGGAGTGATGGTCATTGAATTGGTTGGCACTTGTTTATTTTCCAGACAAACAATTTGACTTTTTCTCAGCCTGAATTGAAATAAATGGCTTCAGTGTTGTCAAGAATTTAAATTTTGAGCAAGTCAATTCTAGGGTTTAATTAAAGCTACAAATTTTCTTTATTTCTTTATTACTACTGGTCTTCCCTCTGAGATTTTGTTGCACAATGAAGAATGCTGGATTCTCAGTCTGTTTTTAATATTGTCATCTTCAAGACTTAAATGTTATCAGTCAATACAAGCACTTCCTGTCTTTTAAGATGTCTACCAATTCTTTATGGTTTACCTGGATTACGTGTTTAGAGACTTAGTCTCATATAGCTCAAAGACACACTGAATTTTGTCACATATATAGCTATAAATTTTTGGTAGAATAATCCAGCCCAGTTTGTCTCAATACCTTTTAAATTTAAAGCACTTTTTTTCCTTATAAATTAATATCTCATAGAGCCATAGTTTTGGCTAGAATTTTATAGGATTTAAATGCATAAATATGGAAAGTCATGGTTTCTTTACAATTAACTTATTTTACAATAGAAAGTTAAGAAGTATGCCCCCCAAAGTATGAGATAAAGCATGAACTGAGTAAGGAAAGTACAAATAAAATACCTTGCAAATTCAAAACAGATGTATCAGTGACATCAATTTTTGAGACTAATAAAGTTTTTTCACTTCGGAAGGTCTTCAATACAGTCTTGAGCTAGCCTGAAAATATTTTAAAGGGAGAGGGGAATCAGGTACTTGAATGATACAAAGCCCTTCTTGCCCATAGTAAGAGGTTCATAGTTCTTACTGATTATTGGAATCACAATGATATTCTGGTGTTAGACTTCAAAATGGAATGGGACGTCTTGATTAGGCATTCTCAGAAGAAGCCGAAGTTAGAGTAGAGATTATAAAAAACATGAGTGTAGAAAATAGACCTCTGTCTTTCTAAATATCTCATTCTTCCAAATTATAGGTATTCCCTCAGTACTAAGAAAATGAGGATCTATTCATGTCCTTGACAATTGCTGTCTTCTGTCACCAATTCTTAAGACACAAGAGTAAAGAAAATCTAGTCACATCAAAACTACTGGATCCCCTATAAATGCCACAGTTAAATCCCAAGTCTTGAGTACTAACCTCATCTGTAATGACTTTCTGCCTTAGCTACTCTTTTGGTACATACCTGATAACCAAACTCTACTTTTACTTTACCTGAAACCACTGCATCTCCAAAACCAAATTCCGTACATCCCACTGTCTGCCCTCTTGGCTTCTACTTTCTTCACACTGGCTTTTAGCTCCTTTTGGAGAGCTCTAATGCATTCATTGTTACAATAGCTAAGATGTATGGAATGCTTTGCATGTTCAGTACTAGGCCTTCTGGATAGCATTAGCTCATGGTTTTCCCCTCACTCTAAACAACTCCCAATTCTGTGTCAAATATTTGTCTTGTCCACTCTGTGCCAACCTGTTCAGCACTGTTGGGGAAACAAAATGACACCAGAGTGCAAGTTGTTGTCAAATATTTCTAGAGAAATTCAACTCTTGCCCTCATTTGTTAATTTTTCTTTTCTCCACAGCAACTGTTCCAAATATCTTCCTTTTTCAAAATAACTTTTCTTTCTGATTTTTTCTGATTTCGATCTTTTACCTTGAACACTGCCACCTTTTCCAAGATTGCCTCTAAATTTATTGTATCTAAATTCAAGATGTGACAATGACTTTCTTTTTTATAAAAATATTATTTTAGCTTATATTATTTAACTTTATTTATTTATTTATTTTTACATTTTTGATCAGAGAAGGACAGAGTGAGAGTGAGAGAGAAAGTGAGAAAGCAAGCTGTCAGATACAGGACTCGAACCATGGTGGAGTCCAGTGTTCTTACTCACCATGCCACCTGCTGGTCCCAACAATTATTTTCTTCCACTAAATTATATTTTTATAATATACAATTAAAGTAATACATGTGACATGTAATGCAATTTTCTGACACTGATTTTTTCTTCTTTTTTTGGAGAGGATTTTGCTATAGGGCACGTGCACTTGCCAGAGAGACAAAGACAGACAGACAGAAATCAAGAAATCACCCCCAAGGAGGGATGGCCACGCCACAATCCCTTCTCCCCCATTCTCCTCTCGGGATCTTGGTCACGCAGGCCGGCGTGAGTTTAAGCCACCGGGTCCAGGACTTGAACCGTGATCAACTACATGGGAGTCCAGCGACATAGACATTACGCTAACTGCTGGTCCCCTGACACTAATATTTTGAAAGCTGGTTTCCAAGAAAGAATACTATCTCCTACAAAAATTCATGAGAAGTAGTTACCATTCGGCACTTGAGTCGAGCAAACCCGACCAGCCTTAAGGGTTAGAGCCCACTTTGTAGGTCATGGCAGGGAAGGAGCTGGTGCTTTCCTAAGCAAAAAATACTGCTATGGAAAATTATGCTAATAGCCTACAGCATTTAGTTGCAACAACAAGGTTTGGATCCTAGTCCCTTAATTATACCAAGAAAAAGTTGGTGGTACCCCAGACTGCAATCAACTAACTGTCACTATACACCAAGAATGAAGGTTCTTGTAGATTTTATTTTATTTATTTATTTTTTTTACAATCCCTCAGTGACCAGGTGAGGAATTAGGATTTTCCTAACACTGAACCTAAAACGTCACATTGTCCAACATCAAGGTGCCTCCTCTGGAGGCTGCTCATCCGTAATGGAGCAATCTGTACTGTACCAGAATAAACCACAGTGTTTGTCATTGAATGCTGCTCTAGTAGAAGGAAGTATATTTTCCTTTATTTGCTTTATTTTCAGGTTGTTGTAAACATTTTTCTTTTAAAATTTAAGAAATATAAAATTTATAAAATAAAACCATACATTTATTTTTTCTGCCTACTCCATAATCCCACTCAGTACTCCAGGAATAATCACTATTATCTTACTGATATATATATATATATATATATATATATATATATATATATATATCTCCAAACTTTACTTTGCCCTTACCTGAAACCACAGTATCTCCATATATATTCAGACTTCTTTTATGAAGTAGAATATATAATAAATATATAGGGGCAGAGAAGTACAGATTGAAAGATAAATTCATATATTTTAATAATAGTTTTGCTTTAGTGTACATGAGTTCTCTAGAGAGAGAGAAGAAAGAGAAAGAATGTGAGAACCCACCACCCTCCCCAGTTGGTCTCACTAGGGGTTATGACCATGCTGCAACTCTTTCTCCTACATTCTCCTCTCATGATTTTGGGCACAACCACATATATATCCAGAGTTTTCTTCAAGCCACTTGGCCTAGAATTCTAACTTAGCAGTCAACCATGTGGGATCCAGTCACCTTAATCACCATGCCACCTGCTGGCCCCATACAAATATTTTTAAAAGGCAAGTGTAGTCATTTATATTTTTATTCTGCAAATGGTCTTTACACTTGAAAACATAATTTGGAGATCTTTTTTACCAGTGTCCATAGCTGTCTTATTCTAACAAAACTTATTATTCTGTAATATAGACAAACCATAATTTTTTAAAAATGTAATTAATTTATTTTTAATATTAATTTATTTTACATTCATTCACTTAACATAATCACACCATACAAAATATAATTTCCCATCCAGAACACACTGTATATTGGCTTAATCATACATGTTATAATCAACAAATAATTTTTCATTTCTTATTTCTTATACATTTTTCTTTCTTTTTCTTTTTGATTCCCTATTTCTCACCCCCCTTCTGCCTTTTTCCATCCTCCTCCCACACTGTCTCTGGTATCCACAGTTGTTTTCTATTCCTTGTTTCCCCCCACATTTTATTGATTCACAAAATATCTTAATTAATATAAATACTTTCAATAGCAAAGTAAGCTGATATATACACATCTGTGAACACATGTCTGACTTTAGGCGTGAAACTGTGAGTAGAATGAATATACTACAAATAGCACCTAGTTGAGACTACATAGATTACTGAGGTCCTTAAATAGAGGTTTTATACATACACACACACACACACACACACACACACACACACACATATATATTTAATTTCAAGAAAAACAGTTTTAGTTTTAAAAAAAAATCAAAAATTGTTAAGAGAAATATGTTTAAGACTTAAAGCCAGGAAAAAGGTGAGGATTCTGTTCAAATAATAGGTACATGAACCTATCAACAGCTTAAGAGAAGACAAAAATCTTTAAATCTGGAAGACAAAAATCTTTAAATCTGGAAAACAAAGCATAGAAGGAAATCACTAATGTTTTTAGTCAAAAGTCATGAAATTCTGTTTCACCACTTCAGTCGCATGTAATTACTCTCTCTTCTGTTGTTGCATGTAATTACTCTCTCTTCTGTTGCGGTCTAATCTTTCCATTTAAATTCTGGAAGATAACATTCAACTCCTGACTTTTACCTGCCATTTCTTCCTTTTTTTTTTTTTTTTTTTTTTTTTTTTTTTTTTTTTTTTTTTTTTTTTTTTAGTACTCTTATTTCTGTGTGTCTGACTTTAGTTTTCCTGGTATAGCACTCCCTTTAGCACTTCTTGGAGATCTGGTCTGGTGTTGCTAAATTCTTTCAGGTTTTGTTTATCCAAGAATGTTTTTGTCTTTTCTTCATATGAAGGATAATCTTGCTGAGTACAGTATTCTTGGTTGAAATTGTTTTTCACTTAACACTTAACACTTTGAGTATATTTTCCCATTCTTTCCTTGGTTGCATTGTTTCCAATGTGAGGTCTGCAGTTAGCCTGGTGGGATATCCTTTGTAAGTAACTTGACATTTAATCTCTTGTCAATTTTGTCTTGTCTTTGTCTGTAATTTTGGTCAATCTGACTATAATGTATCTTAGAGAAGATCTTCTTTGGTTGATTCTCCTTGGAATTCTTTGTATTTCTTGGGTATGGATATTTGAATGCCTCTCTAAGTTTGGAAAGTTTTCTTCTAGGACTTGATGGAATAGATTATCAATGTCTTTATTAGTCCCTTCACCTTCTGAGATACTGACTATCCAAGTGTTTGAACATTTAATGGTATCTAGTATTTCTTGTATATTATTCTCATTTTCTTGGCTATTTTCTCAGTCCTCGTGGTGAATTTTTCTAGACCAGAGATTCTGTCCTCTACATCTGAGATTTGATCTTCCACAGAATCAAATCTGCTTTTAATACTTTCAAGGGAGGTTTTGATTTCTTGTATTACAACCTTCATCTCTAACAGTTCCATTTGATTATTTTTATGGCGTATATTTCCTCTTTCAGATTGTGTAAGATCTTCCTCACTTCTGGAACTTGTTGGCTCTTTTCTCCTGCATTTTCTGCAGATCATTGTCTCTCTTCTCTTGCATTTCTGTTAGCTTTAGACAAACCACAATTTGATTAACTATTCCCATACTGATGAATTTCATAAATTCTAGTTTTTCCTAACTATAAATAACACTGCAATAGACAGCTTCATAAATCCTTCTTTAAGAACATGTGTAATTCTTTTTCTAAAGTGCATATTTAAGCAGCATGAAGGCAGATATCTTTCATATTTTATTAACAGCTTTATCTTCGGTATCTAGAAATAATAACTGCTTAGTGTCCTAAAACGCAGCTGTTGAATGAAGGACAACCTGCAAGATAATTTAACCATTTGCTATTTTTTTTTTAAATTTTATTTTTATTTTATTTTATTTTTTTTTATTTATTTGCATTCATTCTCTGAACATCATTACAGCATACAAAATGAGATTTTCCATCCAAATTACACTATATATTGTCTCAATCAAGCACATCAACAAGCATGTTGTTGTCAGCAAATGATCTTCCATTTCTTGTCTTCTGTATGTTTTGCTTTTTTCCCCCCATCCTAGATTCTCTATCTCTTACCCTCTGCCATCTCCCACTCTCCTCCCACAGTCTCTGGTATCTATGTTTGCTTTCTATACAGTTTTCTCCTCACATTTTATTGAATCGCCAAAGACCCTAATCAATCCAAATACCCTCATAGCAAACACAGGTGATACCCACATTTCCATGAACACAAGTCTTACTTTACGCATCCTATAAAGTAGCACCTAGCTGTGGCTACATATCCTACTGCAGTCATTGAATATATATATATTTTTTTCCTGAAACTTTTTTTTTTGTAACTCAATTTACATTCCTTCCCTAAGCTTCATCACAGCATACAAAATGCAATCTCCCATCCAGTACACACTGCATAGTGATACAATCATGAACATTACAAAAAAATTTTCCATTACTAGTTCCTAGAATTACTTCCACCCCTCTTTCTGACCCTCTGTCCCTTCCCACCCTCCTCTCACACCACCTCCGGTGTCTACAATTGTCCTTCATTCCCTTCCCACCCACGTTGCATTGATCACACAATTTCCTACATAATCTAACTACTTTCAATGGTGAGTTCACTCATTACTACTAAGAAAACCAGTTATAACTTAACTCAAAGAAATGCCAAGGAACTTTGCTTAAAGCCAGGAAACAAGTTAGGATTCTGTTCAAATGGAAGGTGCATGAACCTATCAGTCTCATGTACTTTTATCTTCTGTTCTGGTTCAATTTTCCTGATTAAATTCTGGGATATAATATTCAAATTCAGACTTGTCCCTCTGATTAAGTTGGCTACTTTCATAGTTTTTGGACTCTTATTTCCGTGTGTCTGTGTTTAATTTTCTTGATACAGCACACCCTTGAGAACTTCTTGGAGATCTGGTCTGGTGCTGGTAAATTCTTTCAGGTTTTGTTTATCTGAGAATGTTCTTGTCTTTTCTTCCCACCTGAAAGATAATCTTGCCGGGTACAGTATTCTTGGCTGAAATTGCTTCTCTCGTAACACTTTGAATATATTTTCCCATTCTCTCCTCGCTCGCATTGTTTCCGATGAGAGATCTGCTGTTAGCCTGATGGGATGTCCTTTGTAGGTAACTTGATGTTTCTCTCTTGCCAATCTTAGTATCTTGTCTTTGTCTGCGGTTTTGGTCAACCTGGCTATAATGTGTCTTGGAGAAGATCTCCTTGGGTTGATTCTATTTGGGGTCCTTTGTATTTCCTGGGACTGGATCTTCGAATGCCTCTCTAGGTTTGGAAAGTTTTCTTGCAGGATTTCATGGAATAGATTATCAATGCCCTTATGGGTCTCTTCACCTTCTGGAATGCCAATTATCCGGATATTTGGACGTTTGATGGTATCCAGTACTTCTCGCATATCATTCTCAAATTTTTGAGCCATTTTCTCAGTCTTCGTGGTGGACTTTTCTAAGCCAGCCATTTTCTCTTCTACATCTGAGATTCTATTTTCTGAATGATCTAGTCTGCTTTTAATACTTTCAAGGGAGATTTTGACTTCTTGTATTATAGACTTGATCTCTAGCAGTTCCGTTTGAGTCTTTTGTAAAGTGTGTAATTCCTCTTTTAGATCTTGCAAGAATTTCCTCATCTCCTGGAACTCGGCAACTTCTTTCTCCTTTCTCTTTAGCAGTTCATTATCTCTCTTTTCTTCCATCTCTGTTAGCTTCGACATTACGAATGCTCTAAATTCCTTATCAGACATTTCCATGACTTTCACCGAACTGCTTGTGGATGAAGGAGAGTTACTCTTCTCCATTGGAGGAGAGGTATTTTCTCGTTTTCCCATATTTCTCGTGATCCGACGGTGATTTCTTGTCATCTGATGAATGGCGTGTTTCTTTCAAATTCTTGAAGTTAAGCCTCAATGTTCAGGAGTAAGCAGACAGAGGTGTTCTAGAATCGGATTGCCGTTCTGTAGTGATAGCTGGTGCAGCAGATTCAGTAGATATTGGGTGGAGAGACAAGAAAAAGGAAAATGAAAAAGAGAGAGAGAAAAAACAACAAAAAGAGAGAAAAAAGACAAAAAAATAAAAATTATAATTGCTTTTCTTTTTTTTTTTTTTAAAGAAAAAAATCACAAAATAGAAAACAGCGCGGCGCGCAAAGCGCGCCGCGCAAAATATCTACTTCCCAGTATCCATGTGGATTCTTCTCAGAGAATGGCTCAACTCTCCTGCCTGGGAGAAAGGAGCAGAAGGGCTTATTAACAAAACAAAAGATGGAGCTGAGAGCCAGAGAGAAATTCTACCTTTAAAAAAATCGTATAAAGGAAAAATTACCAAAAAAAAATGAGGAGACAGGAGCAGAGAGACACAGAGACCTCAGAGACACAGGGACAGGGATAGAAGGCCAGAGGGGCTCCCTACCACACTAGCTTTGCTTGCTGGAGGCTGAATTATGAGTAGAAAATCTTCATTTCTCCTGTGCCTGAAATATCTAGTTCCCAGTATCCATGTGGATTCTTCTCAGAGAATGGCTCAACTCTCCTGCCACACTAGCTTTGCTTGCTGGAGGCTGAATTATGAGTAGAAAATCTTCATTTCTCCTGTGCCTGAAATATCTAGTTCCCAGTATCCATGTGGATTCTTCTCAGAGAATGGCTCAACTCTCCTGCCACACTAGCTTTGCTTGCTGGAGGCTGAATTATGAGTAGAAAATCTTCATTTCTCCTGTGCCTGAAATATCTAGTTCCCAGTATCCATGTGGATTCTTCTCAGAGAATGGCTCAACTCTCCTGCCACACTAGCTTTGCTTGCTGGAGGCTGAATTATGAGTAGAAAATCTTCATTTCTCCTGTGCCTGAAATATCTAGTTCCCAGTATCCATGTGGATTCTTCTCAGAGAATGGCTCAACTCTCCTGCCACACTAGCTTTGCTTGCTGGAGGCTGAATTATGAGTAGAAAATCTTCATTTCTCCTGTGCCTGAAATATCTAGTTCCCAGTATCCATGTGGATTCTTCTCAGAGAATGGCTCAACTCTCCTGCCACACTAGCTTTGCTTGCTGGAGGCTGAATTATGAGTAGAAAATCTTCATTTCTCCTGTGCCTGAAATATCTAGTTCCCAGTATCCATGTGGATTCTTCTCAGAGAATGGCTCAACTCTCCTGCCACACTAGCTTTGCTTGCTGGAGGCTGAATTATGAGTAGAAAATCTTCATTTCTCCTGTGCCTGAAATATCTAGTTCCCAGTATCCATGTGGATTCTTCTCAGAGAATGGCTCAACTCTCCTGCCACACTAGCTTTGCTTGCTGGAGGCTGAATTATGAGTAGAAAATCTTCATTTCTCCTGTGCCTGAAATATCTAGTTCCCAGTATCCATGTGGATTCTTCTCAGAGAATGGCTCAACTCTCCTGCCACACTAGCTTTGCTTGCTGGAGGCTGAATTATGAGTAGAAAATCTTCATTTCTCCTGTGCCTGAAATATCTAGTTCCCAGTATCCATGTGGATTCTTCTCAGAGAATGGCTCAACTCTCCTGCCACACTAGCTTTGCTTGCTGGAGGCTGAATTATGAGTAGAAAATCTTCATTTCTCCTGTGCCTGAAATATCTAGTTCCCAGTATCCATGTGGATTCTTCTCAGAGAATGGCTCAACTCTCCTGCCACACTAGCTTTGCTTGCTGGAGGCTGAATTATGAGTAGAAAATCTTCATTTCTCCTGTGCCTGAAATATCTAGTTCCCAGTATCCATGTGGATTCTTCTCAGAGAATGGCTCAACTCTCCTGCCACACTAGCTTTGCTTGCTGGAGGCTGAATTATGAGTAGAAAATCTTCATTTCTCCTGTGCCTGAAATATCTAGTTCCCAGTATCCATGTGGATTCTTCTCAGAGCACCATTTGCTATTTTGATACATGTGGACTAATTGCCTTCTAAATGTCTCTACCAAAATACTTTCTATTGACCACCGATATTATCTGTTTCCTCAGACTCATGTTAATGCTGAATATTATAAACATATGCATGTGTTTTATTTTTTGCTAATTGAATGAGTAAAAACAAAACATACATACTGTAAAACTATTATTTAAATAACTATCTTACTCATTAATAAAGTTGTTTACAAGATTTAAAAATATTTTTGACTATTTCATTTTTTTAAATAAAATTTCTATTATACTGTTTTTAGAAGTTATAAAGACTCATTACAAATTCTGAAAAGTAATTATTGTCTAATATGTCAGACAATTACTTGTCATGAATTTTTTTTACATGTTAGTGAACCCATGTGTGTGCACATGAAAGAGAAAGAGAGAGAGAACCCTTGACTTGGTCTTACCCAATTGCAATCCTCTTTCTCCAGCTCTCCAACTCAGGATCTTAGGGGTCCCAAGGATCCAGACTCACATTAGATCACGTGGCTTCCAGCACTGCAGTTCAGTACACTATGAACTATGCCACCTAGGCTGGGCCTATTAGTAATGAAGTTTAATGCTACCATTTAGTGTATAAAAACTTAAAATATGATAAAAACAGATTTATCAATATTCTGTTTTATGGTTTCTGTATTTTATATGGAACTTAATAAAGTCTTCTACACGTTAGATCACAAACATTCTAGGAATGTGAATGTTCTTAACTTCATCTTTTAAATTAATTTGATTTTTGTCAGATAGCATTTTATTATTAAGTGTATATAGTTTTTAAAAATATAATAATGTGATAATTTTATTCTTTTTTTTAAAGGTTAATTCTTGTTACTACTTAGCTCTTTAGCATAGCAGTTCATCATTGTTTTATAGAAAAGCAAAATTTTGTTGAATTTCTCTAAGGGCACACTTTAAAAGTCATCTCTGTTCTCTGAATAATTTTTGTTTTATCTGAGGTCATATATTTTGCATTTGTTCAGCACTCTTCTTTCATGATGTATATTTTCCTCAATTACCTGGAGATATCTATGTGTCATTCTTATTTTGGATGTTGTATAATCACTATACATCTTTTCAGTACACACCATGGCTTTTCCCAGTAAGAATACAGTGCTTATTGGTCCTGCAGCTTATTTTCCAAAATGGCACCATTGAAATGTAGGGTCAAGTATGAGTCTCATGTATTTGGCTGAATGTGCATTACTGGCTGTTTATATCTTGGAGTTTAGGTGCATGAAACATGCAGGTAGACCCTGCAGAGCAATTGAGGACATTGCTCTTGTTGGCAGTCACGTCTTTCTTTCTTCTTTCCCTAGGAGATTTGTGGCAGCCCAGTGTTCTTGCTACCTCACAGCTCTGTTCTGCTTCTCTTTCTAAACTCTCATTCACATAACTGCATATCTTCAGCACAAAGATCACTGAAAACAACAATAACAGCAACAAAAAAAACTTACTTTATCCTTAGCTCAAATAGAGCTTCTGATTATGCTCAATATTTGTTTCCCAACCACCACCAATATTTAATGATTAAGAATATAATTAATGTAGTTAATAAATATACTAATTATATATGTATATATACATATACCTGTAATTACATAACAAATTAAGCAAAAATGGCGACTTAGAAGGGTACGCAGTTATATGCCAGTTCTAGAGGCCAGAGGGCTAGCATAGATTGATTTTCTGCTCAAATTTTCACAAAACTGCCATCGAGGCATTGGCCAGTACTGGGTCTCAAATCTTCGTCCAAGAGTGTTCACATTGTTAGCAAAATAAAATTTAAGTCCCCAAGGTGGTAGGACTCAGGTACTTGCTGCCCCTTAGCTTGTGTCTGCTCTCCGTTTCAAGGAACACTTTTATTACATTTTCCCCACCCCCACTATTTTCAGAGCCAGTAATTCAAGAATCTTCCTTATATTGGATTCTCATCATGCATTAAATTCTCTTATTTCTCTTATTCCTGAACTCTAGATTAGGTGATAGCCACCTAATCTCCCCCACTGTACAGCAAAACTGTAGAGAGTTAAAAATGAAATTTGTGAACATTCAAGAAAGTAGCAGAGGAGAAAGCATTATCTTCATAAGACCAGTGTGCTGGCAGGATGAGCAGCTTTAACAATGTTGTAAGCCTGGGACTGCCCAAGGTTCATCAGCAACAATATGAAAGAGGCCCATGGTCCTAGAGAGAGAGAGAGAGAGAGAGAGAGAGAGAGAGAGAGAGAGAGACTCATAATCATCCTTTTGACTTATTGAAATGATTAGTAACCTTAATTGCACCTGACAAGATTGCTCTCTCCTTATAGTGTAGCATAATCATGAGAAGAATATGCCCTCACATCCATAGGTCAGGCCCACACTCAAGATGAACACATGCAAAGGAGATGATGAGCACTGGGACTCCATCACCAGAGATGACCCTGTACTTAACAGTTTGAGTTCTTCAGGGTCAATGGAGGTAATGCCATATAGTGAAAGACAACTGGATCGTAGCACCTTTGGAGAATTTACAGCCTGAGCTACGTCAGATAAAAACAGAACCACTCACAATCCCATGTCTTTTTTTGGAGAGATTTTCGCTATAGGGCACCTGCATTCGCCAGACAGACAGAGAGACATAAAGACAGAAAGCAAGAAATCACCCCCCAGGGGGGATGGTCACGCCGTAATCCCTTCTCCTCCATTCTCTCAGGATCTTGGGCACGCATGCACACGCGCCTGGCGTGAATTTTAAGCCACCGTGTCCGGGACGCGAACCGCGGTCGACTACGTGGGAGTCCAGCGACATAGCCATTATGCTAACTGCTGGTTCCCCACAATCCCATGTTTTGATTCCAACTCAAAGGAGAGAACTTTTTCCCAAAAGTTTAAGTAGTATAATGAAAACTTGCTAAAGCCTCAACAAGTTGTGGCAAAATTGCCTTTTTCTGGTTCTCTTGCCCTTTGATTCATCTAGACTGATTATCTCACTTAGTCTCCAACAGTCTATGCCATAGCCTGCTTATCTTGTAGGCCTCTAAGCTCCACTAGGACTATGGGTCTCTTTTACATTCTTGCTCATGAACCTTGGGTATAACTTGTAAGGTATAACTTGTAACAAGGTGCTGTGATTTAAGTATCTGCTCCAAGACTCATGTTAAAGCTTAACTGCTTTTGTAACAGTATTAAAGGGTGTGGGCACAGACTCCTGAAAGTGGGAGATAATAAATTTGTGTTGTTTTAAGCTGTTCCAGGTGTGGTAATTTGTTATGCAGCACTAATCTCAAATGCATTGGCTTTCACCTTACTTGTGCCTTATGAATAGGTATACCTCTAATTACTGGAATCCTACTTTCAGGGAATCTTAATGTGTTTCTTGGCTCTCAGTTCCTTATGGTATTAAACAATTCTTTAAAGCTGACAAAAAGGAGGTCATCGGGTAGTGGGATGGTTGAGGTACTGGATCTCCACGTGATCAACCTCGGTTCAAGTCCCAAACCTGGTGGCTGGCTTTCTCACTTCCCCTACCCCCTGTGAGTACACGTGCCCTATAGCAAATTAAAAAATAATAACAGTAATAAATTAATTAAATAATTCTTTCCAAAAAAGTGGCAAAAAGTAGAGTCCAAGTAACAGTAGGCAGTATCTTACATAGAAAATATTTAATTATTTAGAAGGAAATCTGGTTTTTCACAATAAATATGTGGTTATGTCCTATCGTCTCAAAAGCATATAATAATCTACAATTAGTATACTCTACATGTAGGTTTGTAGTCAAAACTAATATCATTTATAAGACTTCAATATTGGTGTCTGGGTTCATTCCTTTTCTTTTTAATTTGTTATAAAGCACATGTGCTCACTGGAGAGAGACAGAGAGAATGGCAGGGAAAATGTGAAAGTGACCCCTGGGGCATATACCCATGCTACAGTCCCTTCTCCTCCATTCTGTTCGTGGGATTTTGGGCACATGGATACACAAACCTGTCATGTTTTTCAAGCTGCCAAGTCCAGGACTCAAATAGCACAGTTGACCATGTGGGATCCAGCCACCTTAACCATCATTCCAATGTCTGGCTTTGTCTCAGTTCATTTTATCCAACCTAATCCAGACCCTTTTATATTCCTTCCTGCAGTGTGAAGAGGCTAAGACTGCATATCCATATTTTTTTGAGCTCTATGGGTTTTATTTAAATGCATTCATACATGTACAATATAAATAATGGTTCACATCATCACATAGCCAGAATTCCTATTTAAAAAGTAAACAACTCTAATAGGGGTCCTCAAAAAGTCATAGAAAATGTATACTATGAAAAACAATGTATGGATTCTATAATATTTTTTCACTAAAATAAACCCATACTTTAACTCCACTTTCCCACAAATTTTTTGAAGTCCTCTTATATACATGATGCATTTTAGTAGTTAAAAAAAATTTCCAGAGAGGATATGTGCTTGCCAGAGAGAGGGAAAGAGGAAGACGCTCCTCCCAACAGGGCATGTTCATGCCCGACTCTCTCTTCCTCCATTTCTCCATCCTGTTGGGGTTTGGGAGCTCACACACAGGCCTGCCTAGTGTGTTTCTCAAGCCACCAGTTAAATACTTGAACCACGCACTCAACCATGTGGGATTTGGCTCCCTTAATCACTAAAATGCAACCACAGTCTGACCCAACTTTTAAATTTTCATTGGGAGAGTTAAACTCAGAATTGTGGCTCTCCATTTAAAAAAAAGAATTGTAATCTGTGGTTTACATTTGTAAAACTAGAAATCATTAAAAGGATTCCCTAGAAAATTTGAACATTTTATTATCTCTAGTTATCTCCAACAGTTTCTGAGAGTCAGGAATCTGAGTGCAGCTTAGACAGTAGTTCTAGCTCTATTAAGACTGAGTTTCTAGAGACTTGATTGGTGCTGGATAATCAGCTTTCAATCTACTCAAGAGCCTTTGAGTAGAAAGCATTAGTTCCTCACCACATGGCTTCTCTATCATGCTGTTGATGACATGACTTTTCAAGAATGAGTGAAGACAGAGAGAGAGAGAGCCTACAAAAGTATCGCCAGACCCAATCAGATGTTGCAGATGATGGTGACTTGAATGCAGTGCAAAGTCACATAGCAAATATGAGTTCACGTCCTCAACCCGAAAATATATAAAGTATGTACAGATGCCTAAGATCCTGAGGAACCAGAGGACTGAGGAAAGAGGATTGTGGCATGATGTGACTCTGTCAAGGGTGCTCTCTCTCTTTCTCTCTCTCACATGCACACTAAAAAGAATAAAAAGAATGATCAAACATAAGCCTTCATGTCTCTATTATTACTTAATCCTGCAAGTGATATCCCATCACTTTCAGCACATTTTATTAATCATAAAGGGGTCATTATCTCCATGTCCAGTCTTCGCTTAATAGGAGGCAATTACATGAGGGTGTGAATACCAGAAGATAGGGATCACTGATGGTCACCTTGGGGGCTGCTAACCAATATGTGATATTCTTCAGAGAAACCAACCCAGAGACCAAAGAGGAGAGGAAGGTTATACAAGGCTGACTTGAATTTCAAGGCTGATCAAGCTGATTGCTGAATGTGAAATCTGATTGCCTACGTCCTTCTTTTAAGGTTAGCAAACATGTATCAAGATTGCACTTTGTCCCTAGAATGTAAGTCTTTCTTTTCTTCTAACCTAGTAATTGAGTCCCAGATTTTTACCTAATTATATGGCTGCTCAGAAAAAAGAAGATCATATTTTCAAGTCTTCCCTAGAAGTAAGTATAACATCTTATGTGGATGAAGAAGTGTGGAAAACTTCTGAGTTGTACTCTTTCCCTTGTAGTGATTGAAATGTGAACATGGGGACTTGGCAGTGAGCCCCCTCGGATCACAAGGATGAGAGAAATCTTCCTGGACATAGCAAGGCAATGAGGTGGGAGAAGCAGAGAAATGGACCCTGTGGAGACACCATCTTTACAGTCAATTGTTCACATTGGAACCTTTAAATAAGAAGTAAATAAACTTCCTTTTTGTCTAAAAAATTATTTTTGGTGTGTGGTGGACTAACTAAACTCATATAAAAACTGTATGTTTTCAAGTTTTTGATCACTATCTTTCATTTTATAAAAACATTTGTTAGGTATGTGTTGGAACAGTATATTTGTGGTGTGTGTGTGTGTGTGTGTGTGTGTGTGTGTGTGGTGCTGTACACATTGTCTTGCTTTGTCACTGTCTTCCTACTGCATCCTCTCAAGCCACTGTACTTGGATTTTTTTTTTTTTTCTTTGTAGAGGTTTTTGCTATAGGGTGCATGCACTCACCAGAAAGACAGAGAGAGACAGAGAGACAGAAAGTGAGAAATCACCCCCCAGGGGGAATGGCCATGCCACAATCCTTTCTCCTCTATTCTCCTCTTGGGATCTTGGGCACGCATGCATACGTGCCTGGCGTGAGTTTAAGCCACTGGGTCTGGGACTTGAATCGCGGTTGACTGGAGTCCAGCGACATAGCTATTACGCCAACTTCTGATCCCTAAAAATTATTTTATTCCTTCATTTATTTTTAATTTCCTATAGGGCATGTGTGCTCATCAAAGAACACACAAGAGAGAGAATGAGAATGCAAGCCACCCAGATCAGGTACTTGAACCATGGTTGGTAATGTGGGAGTCCAGCACCTAGACCACTACAACACTTGCTGGACTGTACTTGGATTTAAAAAAAAACTTGTTTAATTTTATTTATTAATCCATTTATTTTAATTTGACCAGAGAGAGAGATAGAGAGAGACAAAGAGAGAGACAGAGAGGAAGTGAGAAGTCAAGCCACCAGATTCAGAACTTGAACCATGGTCGGACATGTAGGAGTGTCCAACGCCTTAAACACCATGCCACCTGCTGGTCCCTGTACTTGGATTTTAGGGTAGGCTGGGAATTGAACTCAGACCTCTCACATAGTCTCAACTTGCCCAGTAGCAGCGCTCAGTACACATTATCATGACTTGGTCAAAAAAAAAATATTTTTAAACTGAAACAAAATATATACATAAATACATAGCTATTTAAACATTTTTCCAAAAACTTGAGTGGGACCTGTGGCCTACTGGTTAAAGTTGATGGATGGGATTTGGCCAACCATGATTCAAATCCAGGCCTTAGAAGCTTGAAAAACATGTTGGGGTCATGTGTGTGCATGCTCCCAATCATGATGGAATGGAGAAGAGATGGCGGAGAAGAGATTGCAGTATTACTATGTCTTATGGTGTTTTTTTTTTTTTTTTTCTCCTTTCTCTTCTCTCTCTGCCCCTCTGTCTCTCTTTAGCAAGCTCAGGCACCTACAGGCAATGAAAAATACATTTTCAAAAAAGAAAAAATATTTTTACAGAAATACACACACACACACACACACACACTTTACTATTTACAAGTGATCTATCCTATTCTGTTCTGCTCCATCCTGTTTTACTCCACTCTGTTTCATTCTTTTAAGACAAACAATGCTAGAAACATGCATGAAATCAATTTCACGACTCACTAATAGCTCACAACATATAGTTTGAGAAACACTGTCTAAATTAATACAATAAGATAAAAGTAATTACCTGTGTAATGTGCTCTATGACAGAATGTTTTTCCCCCATTTTTAAATAAAGTTCTGAGAGTCATCTAACAGCAGTACACTTAAAATTGTTAATAACTTGGGGCCAGAAGTTGGCATGGTGGTTAAGATGCTTGATTCCACACACTGACTCAGTGGTGCAAATCCCAGACCCAGTTACTTGAAAATCACACCGGCACGTGTGTGTGTGTGTGTGTGTGTGTGTGTGTGTGTGTTCTTGTCCAAAATCCCACAAGGAGAATGGAGAAGTGATTACTGCATGGCCAACCTCCCTGGGGGCTGATTTCTCACGTTCCTCTCTGTTTCTTTCATGTGCACACGGTACTCTACAACACAAACCAAGAAAAAAAGGGAAACAATTAGTAGCTCAAATATGTTAAAGTAACAATGGTTTATCATGATTTCAATTCCATTCAAATTATGTTTAATTTTAACTGGTTTTACCTATCCTCAAGTGTACTAAGTACTTAATGTCGAATATATTTTGTGCTATTTGAAATTATTTTCTTCAAAGAGTTGCAGTCCATCAATTCAGAGAGCTCTGTAAATAACTAGATTAACACAGAATGTGATTATGACTGTTTTCATTTAAACACGGTGGTCATAAGATAATTAACAGTACAACTTGTGTTGGCAGTTAAGACGTTGAGAATAAAGCACATGAAGTACCATAGAAGCAAAAGTGAAGGAATTTTTATTACTATTCAGAACTTTTTCTTTTCCTATTAAATAGCCTAGCCCAGAAACACTTATGAATTTTGGGACTGGGGGAAAAAAAGTAATTCGAATTAATCAGACTCTTTCTACACTGCTTATGAAGAGAATATGGATTTTAATATAAAAAAAAACAATATGTGCATGGAAACTATGTGATAAACATTGTAAAACTGAAGTTTCAGTGGCAGTTTTGCCATGTTTACTGAGACTTATTACAATGAAAAGACATTTATAGCTTTAATGCTCTAAATCCCTTTGTCACTTCCAATATCTTTGACATTTTAAAGTGACTGATCTATCACATTTTTCCAAACTAAAAATCTTAGAAATGTATTTACTTGTCTACTTTGTATTAACCTGACTCTAGCTGGGGAGAATTTCCTTATCTCCAAAGTGGCAGGAATGTGCCCTTGTAATAAGTATCTCAGAGGTAAGACCCAGTTCAGATAGTATGAAACGACTTCTTATTAGGGTAGAGTGTCTGTGAACATTTGATGCCAATCTAAGATCCAGAATTGAAAATTATAGCAAGAATTCAGATGACTTTAAGGTAAAGAAATAAAGGTGCATCAGTCTGTTGTAAAGCTAAAGGGGAAGGGGGGAGAATAAAAGTCTGAGTCCCTGCTTATTCTGTATTAATCACAGTTCCTTTTAGTATGTATCTCCTTGGAAGTGGAACCACAACACATTTGGAATATCTTATATAGGACGGCAGAGAACAGGCTATTTAAGTAGTGGCCAAGAACAACCTGATGTTCTGAGCTACAAATTGAAAGTGAAGGTTACTTTCTTGTAGACTTTATCTTAAAGCAGTAAAACGGGTAACTGCAGCTACAACTGAAGGTATTGATTTTGTAATTTCAGCAAATTAAGAACAAGACAGAAAACCTATTAAACCTTTCCACTGATTGCCAGGGTACTTTTTGGTGATTCTGAGGGTGACATTAAAATTACATACACCTGTCTTTTAAAGGAAGACATATGCATTATGTAGAAGATGCTAAATTTAATTCTGGTAAGTATGTGTATTTTCATGTTTTAAATGTACAACTCTCAAGGTCTGATACTATAAATGTCAAATAGCATATTTAATTTTCACAAACTGGGGTTAAAGTTAGATGTATATTTATTACATTTTCATAAATTAAACTTTTCACAGACTCAAAATATTTTTATAATAAAAACAAAAAAAAAGAAACTCCAGTAATAAGATTACATGTCAGAACATTATGAGTAACAAGGACTTAAAAATATATTACAATGATGACTGAAAAAGTGACCCAATTATATTTGTGTACAGAGTAAAACAAACCGATTTTATAGTTTTATAAAACACATCAAACTTTTAAGAATGTAGTTTTAAAATTCCTTAAGTGAATATATCAAAATTTACATTAATCATACTGTCAAAGAGAAATTGGTTATGAAAAATTTGATAATAGGACCAATAGTCTACAGTTAAAAAAACTCAGGAAATTTATATCTCTTCATGTTCATTCCACCCCAACTATCATATTTCTTCCTAGGTAGATATTATTAGAGCATGATCTCATAAACTATACCAAACATAATAACAAATTGGGTCAGTTCCGGGGTTTGTTGATTCAATAATTCAACCACACAGGGATTTTTCTTTTTCTTTTATAATTTTAATTTTTAATCTTTTAAGTTGGTCTCTTTAGTGTATCTTTTTTTTTTGCCAGAAGGAGTATGCACTCACCAGAGAGAAACAGAGAGAGAGAGAAAGAGAGAGAAAGAGAGAGGGAAAGGAAGAAAGTACCTCTCCCCCCATGGGGAATGTTCAGGTAGCGATTGCTTCTCCATTTCTCCCTCCTTTCAGGACTTTGGGCACACAGCGCATGCGCCCAGCATGCTTTCCAAGCCATTGGGCCTGGGACTCAAACTGCACCATCATCCACGTGGGATTCAGTTTACATAACCACCAGGCCATAGGCTGGCCCCAGTATTGCCTTAATTATTGTAAGATACTGCCAATGGTTATGGATATACACAAAATATTCACTGGAAGAAAAGGAACTTCATTCTCACCTTTTTTTTTTAAAAAAGAAGGATCCTTTCTTAGAAGCTTGCTAGAAATTTCTCCTACTCCCTTATTGACCAAAATTCTATTAGATTCCTATGACTTTACTTCTCTCTGTTAAGGCGAATGGGACAAACACAATTAGCTTAGAATCCCAATCATGATTAACACAAATCTAGGATGAGTACATTCCCTAAAGATACATGACTGTATTTATCAAGTGAATTTCTGAACCAAATCTGGTTTCTCCCAAGTAAGTAGAAGAAGTATTTATTTGGAGTAGTCAAATGCAGTGTCTGTCAAAAGGTTCATCATTTATTAACCTGAATACACTTGAAAGTAATTGTGCAATATTTTGGGACATTATCCATAGTTGCAGTAGTGTGGTCTAAACTTTATATTCATCAGCTAAAAGGTATAAGAAAATTTTCTGAACTATAAGACAAAGCATAAAATTCCATCTCTCTTTCAAAATATGAGTTAAAATAATGTGGTACATTACTACTTGATATGATTATTGTAGTATTTTTTTTTTTTTTTTGGCGAGGTTTTTGCTAAAGGGCGCGTACACTCGCCAGAAAGACAGAGAGACAGAGAAATAGAAAGGGAGAAATCACCCCCCAGGGGGGATGGCCACGCCACAATCCCTTCTCCTTCACTCTGCTCTTGGGATCTTGGGCACGTACACACACGCACCTCGCGTGAGTTTAAGCCACCAGGTCTGGGACTTGAACTGTGGTCAACTACATGGGAGTCCAACGACATAGCCATTATGCTAACTTCTGGTCCAGATTATTGTAGTATTTTTGAAGTGTGAGAAAATGTTCTGAATAATTTTAGATAACTTGTGGTAAGATCTATAAAAATCAGTTGAATATCTGTCTTTGAGGTTTTTTTCTTTTTTAATTCAAACACTTAACCTCCAGTTACTCTTATTTTAAGTGTGTCATATTGACAGTTCCTCAAAAGTTTGTGGTCACACCATTAGTTATAATAAAGTTGTTTGATCCTATTATTACATGCACGCACACACACACACACACACACACACACACACAGTACTAATGAAAATGTGGAGAGAGTCCCTTTAAGTATTGAACACTTTTTGGAAAAGGGATGTATAAAGATGAAAGTCCTCCTCTCAGTATAGAAGTTCAAACAGTGAGTAGATGGTGTAGCTGCAACTGTTATGGGGTGATTGTGGTCCTCGCTCTCAGCATCTGCTGTCAAAGAATTGAAGTCGGACACCCCAGATAAGCAGAGAGTATAGAAACTAGCTAAGCAAAGCAAGGTGCTCTCTCAAGCAGGAAGAGCAGGCTCACTGAAGTCAGACCAGCCAGCCCTGGGGGGTTATCTGGATGGATCTCTTTTATGATGGCTCTGGTTTTTTAATTCTGGCTCCTTCCTTGGGTGACCTCTCTCCTTTTCCCACAAGGTCATATCTGATTGATAACCATGGACTTACATAACCTAAACATGTCTACACATGCATTTTTCCAGAATGCGTCATGAAAGCCCATGGTATGAAGTGGTCAAAAGCACAATGCTAATGTGTGCTAAGTGATCACAGGTAGCTTAAAGACATGTACTGGGCCCAGTGTGCAAGTTCAACCTTATGGCAGGCAGGAGTTTGGCTTTGAGGTGGGGGTGGGAGAATTCCCTCTTGAGGCCAGAGGGTAGCTGATACCCTGTCTTATCAGGAATTGTTGCCTACAGGCCAGACTGACCCAAGAGGCTTTTCTGCGAAGCAGAGGGCAGGCCTGTCTTACCCTGCTCCTGTCTAACTGCCGCCTAACACAAATAAAACCCAGATGTGTGAAAATGAAACATGAATTTCTTAAACCCCCTAAGGCCCAATGAATCTAGCAGTGTTTTGATTCTTTGAATGAGAATGAATTAGGAATATTTAGAACTTTAACTAGTAAATTACTCTGATCTGTGGTAGTCATTTTGGTTCCACCAAATTAGTGTTTTTGATAAGACACTGTCATTGACTCATTCATTAATTCCTTCTTGCATAAACATTTATCTACCCTTTAATCCTGTGTTTAGCATTATAATAATCATTTTGGAAGATACAAAAATGACCAACATCACTATTTCTTTTATTTTTAAGTTTGTTTATTTAGGAGAGAGAGAGAGAGAAAGAGAGATTGATTTTTGACAGTCTCGCCATGTTAGGATCTTCCTGCCCCAGTCTTCTAGCTAGCTAGGACTAGAGGTGTACATCACCACCCCTGACCAATTTAGGTTGGGCAAGGAACTAAACCCAGGCCTCCCATGTGGTCTCAGCTTCCAAGCAGAAGCATCTTAACACTGTGAACTATTATGAATGAGGTCATGTTTTTCTCCTTTAAAGATATTAGAGTCTACTGAAGGAAGTGAGACCATAAAATAGAAAGTATGTAGCTTTAGGAGAGAAGAATAAATAAGGGAAGCTATGGAAAGCGAAATTTATATGCTGATGGAAGAATAAGAAATGCTTTATGGAAATAGACCTGCTTCTTCCATAATTGGTTTGCAATCAGCATTCCTTTGTTCCCATATTTCTTCTAAATAATTATCTTCAATGGGAAGGATTAAAGGGTAGAATTTAAGAATGTAAAGTGAAGTAGGCTCTTTTTCATCAAATGGGGGAAATGTCCAAATAAATACTAGAGAATGGGTGTGCAAAGAAAGGCAAATGTTCACTCCCTAAAATATAAAGTGGTTTTATGGTAGTAGAAATAGTTTCTAAAACTTTTTTTGTTATGGCTGGAGGAATTCTTCATACATATTAAATTTAAAAGTTCTGTGGGTTTTAGAGAGACCATTTTGTTATTAAGTAACTACCCTACAATATACTTGTTATTAATGGTACCCTACAAGTTATTAATTTATCAAAACAAAAATAAAGTTTTGGTGTCCAAAGGTTATCCAGGGCCAGTCACAGTGGTGCAGTGGTAACACTCCATGATGCTGAGGTCAAATGACAAAGTTTCAGGTCTGCATTCCGTGGTTTTCTAGTGCACACTGGGTATGTGTGTGCATGTCCATGCTCCTGGATCCCCAGACTGGGGTGAATCAATATGCAGAGACTCTGCTGGGAAATAAATAAACTATGAAAAAAAGTTTCAAATAGAATTATTTTAATTATATATTTTTATGAAATAGTGATATGAGCCACTCAAGTTGATCTTACAAGATTATCCATTTATGACCCATTCAGTAAGAAAATGACTCTTAGTTGATGAGAAAAGACATTTTATCAACTGTCATTGATAAGATTATGTTAAAAGGCAGTTGTTAATTCTCATAGATTCTTACACTGAATAATATCCCTGATCTATTCACGTTGAGTCTTAAGAATCAATAACACAGTATATTCTATAGAAAGGATATCAAATAACATCATCTACAAACATACCAAAAGGAAGAAAATTAAAATATGATCTCAATAATATGTTTCTTAAAACATTCATATCAAAAGACTTCTCTTCATCTTAACACATAAATAGCCTAGATGACACCTGATGCCAATATGTTCAGCATGTTATTTAATTTGAAGAAATATGTTCAAGGCATTTGTACTGGACAGAATTCATTTTGGCATTGAAAACTATGCTAGAAGTTTCCATTTTTCATGAGACAATATGAGAAACTAAATCATTGCCCGATAGAAGATGTTTTGACAGCCTAACTAACCAGCATTTCATCTATATTACTAAACATAACATTTCCAAGGCACTGCAGAATGCAAATTGTGATCATTGACCCAAAAGGGAAAATGCACTCAACTCAAGCCCTGTGCATTGGTCTATGTCAGCTCACTGCTAGTTTGTACAAGACACTCATGTCAGTCATGTTTTCCCAAACTCGCAGCATGCTACTTAAAACTCAAACTGGCTAAAATCAGGAAAAAAAAGAAAAGGTTAAAAAAAAAAGTCAATCTATTCTATATCTTCGATTATTTGTTATATCCTGAGGCATTTTAACATAAAAATAGTCTAATTAAACAACTAAAAATCCTCTTCTGTTTCTAGGCAGAATAACATGTACAATGGAAAGTTCTCAAGATATAGACTCCTGAAAGCCAGTGTCAAATGTACATCCTAGTCAACAGCATTTCTTCCAAATGTCCATGACAGACATCACTAAATAATCAGAGCGAAGTTTCCAACTGAAGCCAAATGCCTTCAGAATTGTTTCCAACACCCTGTTGCCAACATTCATTACTATTCTATCATCTCATTTGAAATTTGCCATCCTAGAGTTATGGCAAATATTGGCCCTGGGCATATCTAAAATATTGTTTTAATGAATTGTGAATCTGTTGTTGGTCTTTTCTATGCTTTGAATATTCAACCTGTCTTTATGTATATTTACAATTTGTCTCTGGTAGGCTATTGCAAAGAACCGCGAATTAAAACTTGCAAAAAAGAAAAACGTTATTTGGAGAAAGCAGTAAATTCAAAATAACTGTTTCTAAATATGCATGTATGACATATATATATATATATGTGTGTATATATATATAATTTATAATTTAAAGAGAATATTACTGGGAAATATTTTAGATAAAATTTTTATTGTATAGAGATTAACCAAAAAATGGAAGTAAAAACTTATAAAAATATTAATTATTTGCTATAGTATAAGAACAAGTTAATAATTTTTTTCAGGTATGGGGATTGTGGTATTAAATCATGGATTTAAGTTAACAAAGATATATGGGGTTTTAAAACAGTTACTGTGACCCACTGGACAGCATGTGGGCTTGAAAAGTCTTGTCAGAATTTCCTGTCACTGTAGTTCACTAGTACTGTGCTTTTAAATATTTCCATAGTCCCTAATTACACAATTGGAATAGATATTAACTGGCAACTCTGCAATGGTCCTGTGACTCATGGCCTCAGAATTTTTGTGGAAGGAAGGATGAAAGTAAAAATCCCTTGAAATGCCACGCTCCTCCCTCACTAGAAACAGTTGACTTAGAAATAGTTTTCTCTGTTCACATTAATAAGGACAATCAGAAGCAGAGCACTTTTGCGGGGTGGGAGAGTAGTACATGATCATATTCTAAATTACATTTATCTCAAATTTAGTTTTAGTCATAAGCCAAAATCAGTAGGAACCTAGAACCAATTGGTATTCCACAGAACTTCATGCTGGTCTTCATTTCATGGCAATAGCTAATTGGACTTAAAACAAGAACGACTAAGGCACCCTTTGAAAAATACAAGCACACTGGAGTCACGGATAGTAAACCAGATGAACATGTGGGCCTCTGCTGAACCAGTGAAGTGGGGTTTGGTTTCTGGGCGTTGTTGAAACAGATAGTCTGACAGGCTCTATTGCTCCAAACTTTTAAATTATTTATTTATTTATTGAATAATCTATGTGGTCTCCAGTTTGGAACAGAACACAGAAAAAGAGAGAATTCTTCAAGTCCAGGCTGCTATATAGACAGAGGGCCTGAGACTTGACTCTTGTGACCAATGATACTTAATGTTCTTTTGCACTGTAGGATGATTTATGGAAACTTTGGAGAGCTCTAGTAGGACAAATATTGGGGAGATACACAATGTGGAGAAAAGTCTCTTTATCTTCTGTCAGCCATTGTCTCTTTGAGAAGTAGCTCCTGACTAACAGACCCCTTAAGAGACTGAACACCTGATTATAGAACACCAACTGCATATAAATTAGAAATTGCCGATCACTAATGATGCTTTCACTTTCAAAAAATTGTATGTCGAACATGTTCCACCTCCAAATTGGAATGATACATAAGAGACCAGGTCTAACTATATCTAGAAGACACAGTAAATTCCATGAGCAGTTGGCTCAGACACCCTTTCCCTTACTGATTTCTTGCCTCTTTCTCTGACTTCTTTGACTTTGGGACAGTTTCTGTAATGAGATCATAAGAAAAGGGAGGTTTTGTTTGCAGATCCATCTGCATACTGTGTTGACAGTAGCCAAAACTGTATGTCTTTTGTTCATATTGTTCAACAGTTCCATCCAAGGTAAACCCGAGAGATAGCGGTGAAGTTTGAGTTTTCCAGTGGGTAGCATTTTAAACAGTGTATACGAGATGGAGGATTTTCTACAGGATGTGGTATATACTCCCTACTGAAAATCAATACATGCTTCTCTTTTCACTGTTGTCATAATACACAGAACTGGAAACCAAAGGATGGAGGTGGAAATGCCTGTTTACCATTGTACCTAATATCTCACTCACAGAATAATTCTTTATAATCTCCTAGTTATGCAATTCATAGGTACAGAGGACCTCATTTCTAAAAGAAATATATAATGCTGGTCCCTGCATTATATTCATTTTAATTACTTCATAATGGCATATAGATTTATCATACATTAAATAGTTTCTATTATTAAATTGTGACTTATTTTTGATAACTTTACTACAAAAGTCACAATAAGCATATTTGCAGCTGCGTCTTTATACACATTAATAAGTACTATCTTAAAACAGAAACTTCAAAGTAAGTTGCTAAGTGAAGGCATATACTGCATTTTAAAATACTTATGTTAAAAATGTGGATTGATACTGGCCCAGCCATAGTGGCCCAGGTGACAGGACACTGATCTGCAATGCTGAAACTACATGAAGGCCGTAGTTCAGGTTCCGGGTTGACCTGAAACATGCCAGTCAAGTGTGTCTGCCTGTGATTATGGGTGGCTAGAAACTGGGGGATCACAGTATGCTGAGACCCTGCCCAGGGTGCCTGTTTCTCTTTCTTTCTCTCACTATATAAAAAAAGCAAAATAAAAAGTGTTTTTAAAACTATGTAATATTATTGGGAACCAGCAGTTAGCATAATGGCTATGTCGCTGGACTCCCACGTAGTCGACTGCAGTTCGTGTCCCAGACCCAGTTGCTTAAATCTCATGCTGGGTGCGTGTGCGTGCGTGCCCAAGATCCCTAGAGGAGAATGGAGGAGAAGGGATTGCGGCGTGACCATGCCCCCTGGGGGGTGATTTCTCACTTTCTATCTCTCTGTCTCTCTCTGCCTGTCTGGCGAGTGCAGGTGCCCTATAGCAAAAATCTCCCCCCCCAAAAAAAAAAAAACCTATGTAATATTATTGGTAAATTAAATTGATTTGATGTTACATACACACCTATTCAATGACACAACTTGTCTCTCTAGTCATTCAATTCTTTTTCATCCACAGTTATGCCTCATAATTCCCTTTATGTAAATTGTGTGTGTTTCTTGCTAATTTTATTCATATGTCATATTTTCATTACTGTCCTAAATGGATCTTCTGTTTCATTTTATGTACAAATTGGTTATTGGTGGCATAAAGAAAAGCTATTGATTTTTACACACTTATTTGAAAACAAACACTTTCTTGAAGTCTTTTACTAGAACATACTTTTATTTAAGTAAGGGGATATGAGTTGCATTTTTGGATATCAACCTTTGAGTGTCTAAAGTTTTTTTATTTATTAATTTTTAAATAAAAGACATAAACAGAACAGCACAAAACGAATTTGTTCCAAACGCCTTAGACTGCAGTATTTTCCTCAGACTGATGTAACAGCATTCTGCTCTGACGTTATTCACAGGTCTACTGTCTAAAGGCCACTTAGTTCTTACAGTATTCTATACAATTTTCTAATTTGCGTAGATTTCATTTAGCGTTCCTTTGCCCTCTAGTGATAATTTTTTCTCCTCTCCATCCTCTGATGATTTGTTCACTGTGGCTTTTTAAGCCAGTTAACTTCAATGCTCAGCCTATACCGTTGCCAGGGATTTTTTCTGTACATGAAGGTTATCTTAGGGAGATGTTTACCCCTGAATTTGCTGTGCCAGAACAATTGCCACCTGCTCTATAAGCTCAATTCCTTTTAAGTAAATGTTCTTCCAAGGTGTTGACAAAGGCATTCTGAAACATCACTTTGATTGCTTCAGAGATTTGTATCTGCACCATTAAGTTATAATAGTTCAGCTTCTGTTGCAAACATGGACTGCTAGGTACCTGGTTCTTAAGACAGAAGGGAAGGGGAGAGGTATTTCCTACTTGCCTATTCCATGAGGCAAATGTTTAATAGATTTTTCTCCATCGAGTAAAGTAATCTCTGTTTTACTCCAAGAGAAGGAAATATTCAATATTCTGGTACAAGGCTGTCCCACAGTAAGAGTTCTTTCAGCCTGCTCCTCGGAATGTTAGTAGGAAGTAAAAGAAACAATACTGCTAGGCAGATTCCTTTGTAAATTGTTACTGGGAATGCAAATCAGTACCATCATTATGGAAAACATTATGGAGCTCACTTCAACAAACTGAAAATAGAATACCATTGGATCCAATATTACCACTTCTCAGTATGTATTCAAAGGGATTGAAATCAGTATGTCAAGAGACATCTGCACTACCATGTTCACTGCAGCATCATTTACAATAGCCAAGATATGAAATCAACCTACGCGTCCATCAACGCATGAACGAATAAAGGAAATGTAGTCTATATACACAATAGAACATTATCAACCTTACTTAAAAAAAAGGAAATCCTGTCATCTGTGGCAACAAGGATGAACCTGGAGGACATTGTGCAAAGTAAAATAGGCCAGGCGCAGAAATTAAAATGTCTTTCTTATTGAGAAAAAAATTAAGTAATTATTTGCAGAGTTACATAATTTTGTTTTATTTTAAAAATAAGGTGCCAAAATGCCTTCAGTATTAAATCTGTTATTGAATAAGAGTGTACAATTATTATAAATATCTCCTAAAAATTTCGATGCAAAATTTTATAGTTTATTTTAAAAATGAGCATATTTTATCCATTTTAATAATTACTGCTTCCTGAATTTCTTTAGAGTTTCAATATTTAGAATTCTTTTCAGTTTTGGAGATTCTTTTTCTTCCTATTCCTTTCATTTTCTTATATTGCTCCCTACCTGGTTAAACGTTCTCTGTCTCTATTCATAAGACATGTAGCATATAACTCTTAGGTATCAATTTACATTTTAGTGACTTTTATATTGAGACCGAGCTGTGGCCTTCTAAAAGGAGTGAACCTTCAGTTTCTTTTTTATTATTATTTTTTAGAAGAAAGTGTAAGTTCCCAAAATGAAAACTGATTAGAGCTAAACGTATCTATCCAGATTGACTGACAAGCGAAGTCCATTTAAATGTAGATGTTACAGTCAAGTCTCTTGACCCTGACTACACCCTCTCCCTCCCTGAGATAATTATTTGAATATATACCCTAGCTTACAGTAAACCACACCTTTCTGTAGTAATAGATGACGTTTATCTAAAAAATATCTGTCACTTTAATGTACTAAAAAGAAGCTTGTAACTTTCCTCTTTGTCAAAGAAATCAGTTTCTTAACTGTAAGAATTAAGATGTAGTAGTTTTGTATGACACATATCTTAAGATGTTTTGTAGGACAATGATCATTGACCACGTCACTTCCAGGCTGAAATGCACCAAAGACATGATGATCGCCTCCGCCCAGAACAGAACATTGATCATCTAAGGCTTCATCGATCAAGAATGCAGAAGAGATGATCACACCCTCTTAAACCAATCATTGAACTGATCACGCACTTGGAACATCTACCTCTAATCTTGCCCTTAAAAACGCTTGTGGGGAACATCTCAGGGAGATCGGGTCTTTTCAGCATGAGCTGCCTGCTCTCCTTGCTTTGCGCTTTGCAATAAAGCTGGACTTTTCTTCATCACACCATGTGCCTAGGGCTTGGTTTTATAGCACTTGGGTGAACGAACCTGATTTGAGTTCAGTAACGATATTTTCTTCATGTATTTGCTGCATTTCATGTATTAATTCTTTTTGACTCTTCTAAACGATACACTTCCCTGGATAGTTCTTAGTTAAGTTAGTTGGCTTTGTTAAGTCTGTCAGAGAAAAAGAAAGTCTCTTCAAAATATATTTTGTGTGGACCTGTCCATCTTGGAGGCTACATTGCCACACCACATAAAAAATTGTATGTTGTTGTTGTCCCCTTATAATCTTTGAGTAAAAATTGGAACTGGAACTTTTAACCTAATGGAAGCACATACAATAGAAGCTAAATGAAAGAATAAATTAAAAGAACAAGTATCTCAACTGTGCATTGATTTCTACTCCTTACATTTATTCGAATATAAAGAGCATATCTGTCATTACAAAATAAAAAGACAGGTAATTGAACAGACATTTCAGAACGGGCAAAAATTTACAAATACATGAAGGAGATAAGCTACAATTTTCTGGGGGAAATAAAATTCTGTAAATTAATAAGTTCAAATCAAATTGAGGAAACTATGTTTATTTGGGGGATTCAGTTACTATTAAACATATACATATGTCTGATATCCTGGTATTTTACATTTAAAAGGCATTACTTTGGTTTCTGCTTTTTTTCCCATTTTACCTAGTTCTACTTTTTGTCACTGCTTAAAACATTCTATTTCAAAGACAACACTGGAAGTTCTCTAGGGACTGGTGTTGCTCTGTTGAGTGATCTTTGATCAGATTGTAATGGAAAAAGCCCTGCAGGTGATATAAAATGTGTACATATATTTGAATACATAAAATATGTATTTTTTTATTTCATCCATCTTTGACACTTTTAAATATGGACTTCTTTAGCATGCTGGCCTCAGAATGATGGGATCATCTTGGGGGTAGATTTCAAAAGAGTGACAATTTTAGAAATTGATGATGAAAATAATTGGCTTTATAAATTCTTTCATAACCAGGGAGTAGGTCTCAATATCAACAGTAAAAGTTGTAACACTGTAGAGCATAGAGAAAAGTAGAAGAATATAGAAGGCCAATCTAAAATCTATATAATATCCTTGCTTCATTCATTGTATTTTAAGTATAATTAAACATCATGAAGTTCACAAGTTTTAGTGGCTTAAGATATTAACATCTAACTTATTCATTTGGGTAGGAAATAGACAATTTGTATATAATAGAAATATGTGAGATTACCTCTATTGGCACTTATAAGCCCAGAGATCCCAGATTTTATGTATATTTTATGTGTCTTTAAGTAGGTTCCCATTAGATTTTCAAAGAACAAAAAAGAATACTAAAAATTTGGGTTACCTATTTTTTTAGGTGTCACTTATTAAATTATATTTTTTGCCCCGAGGCTACATTTCCACTTGGATTATACTGCATTGTAAGAAAAAAAAGTGCAGAAGAATCGTATCTGGGATTTGGGACAATTACAATAACAGTAGTCATAAGAGCAGTCATAAGCAGTTGGAGTCACTACACTGCTTCAAAGTAATTCTGTGTAGTTCTGAGAGAAGGGTCACAGATGGAGTGTAAAGCACTCTATTTCACCCCTTTTCCTAAAAAGAAAATTAAATATTTATTTTACATGTGTATGAGTATATAAAAACATACTTAAACTTTTATTTCAGAATCCCAAAATGTATTGAGCATTGTATAAGAGATTGAGTAAACTTAAAGGTGTGTAAGGACCTGATCCAACCTGCAAAATTTTTATTACTAAAATGAAAACACATTTAGAAAGGAGTAATGGGTGTTATATCACATATATGTCTAAGTCTCTAGTTTGAGAGACTAGATCATGAATGTTTGAACAGTTTATCTCTCTGTAGACAGAAATCTATCATAGTCATTAAATCATTTGAGGCATGCTGCTATTTTTAATGTGTTCTGAAACAGAAGACTACAGCTTCTGACAACTTTTGCCTTTTATTTTCTTAGAAGCTACCTCCACCTACCCTGTGATTCACTAATAATAAATATCCCCTTGTCTTCTCTTCTGAATCTAATTTATCAATATTTTCTCTTTTTCTTTAAATTTTTGTTGATGGTGAGTGCTTTCTTCCAGGAGAATCAGAGAATGGGGGGGGTGGGGGGGTGGTTAGAAAGGACTCTCCAGTGGGGCATAGTCCTGCCACAGCCTCTTGTCCATTTCTCTCTCCTTTTGGGATCTGAGCACACACACACACACATACACACACACACACACACACACACCCCAGTGTTTTCTCAAACTGCCAAGTCCAGGACTCACTGCTCAGTTTCCTTTCCACGATCCGTCACTTCAAACACCATACCACAGGCTGGCCTTCAGTATTCTCTTAAATTTGGAAAACGTCCCAAATCATTTCTCTAATTTTCTTATCTGTTTTGGATTTTGTTTTGTTTTGTTTTGTTTTATAATTTCTACATACCTTCTACAAAGTAAAAGACTTTGAAATATTAGTAATACATTCTCAAGTTGTTAATATGTAATACCGAATTTAAAAAAAAATAGTTTAAACAGCAGAAAAACCTATTAAGATGTGACTGTGAAAATCTGTTTCGTTTACAAGAGATCCTAACTTCATTTTAAAATAATCTCTATGTTTTTCATTTTAATGGTATTTTAAAATGCATGCATTCAAATCATGTATTTCAGATTTTTCTCTCCAAGACAATTTATTTTATTTTATTTTATTTTGTTTATATATTTTTGTCATTAAAATTATAAGGTTATTCTAGAAAAATGATTTTGGTACTATTTTCATGTGCATTTATCCGTAACATTGTGTTTATTAAACATTTTTACTTTAAAGTCTAAATTGTTCAAATATATTGTGATTTATTTAACTATTACACTATTACAAAGCATATGACTTCAACTTTTTACTGTTAAAAACAAGTTTGACTTAAGAATTTTGTATCTGAATTATTGACTCTGATTATTTCTTTGGATTAGGGTGTAGAGAAAAAATGTCTATGTCAACAGTATGAATATTGTTAACACCTTGGCACATATTCCAATATATTTTTCAGAAAGTTTTAGTAACTTATATTTTCACCAAAATTTAGAGTATGTTCTTTCTAAAAAATGTATTTAAGTTTATTTATTTTTATTATTTTTTTAAAAATTTGCTATAGGGCACATGTTCTCACCAGAGAGAGATGGTGTGCCTGAGAGAGAGAGAAAATGAGAAAGCAAGCCACCAGGTTCAGAACTCGAACTGTGGTCAGCCATGTGGGAATCTACCATGCCACCTCAACCATCACGCCACCTGCTGATCCCAGAATATGCTCTTTTTAATATCATCTTTATCAACACAGATATTATCTTTTAATTAATTCTTTATCAATTGTGCAAAAATCTATTCCAAGTGCAATTTTATTATTAGGAAGTGGGAATATACCTACAGAATGCTTTATTTTTCTTATTTTGCCCTCCCCCCTGCATTTACTATTGCAAAAATGTCCAGAAACATGAGGGCAGGATTTCCTTGCACTGGTAACAGTCACAGTCTGTGAGACTGACTCACGTGGGAAGGATCTGGGTTTGCTTCCAGAGAACCCCTCCCCAATATACCAGGCATGCGTGTGCACATGATCCAGGGATAGCTGGAGGCAGATCTCTCTCTTTCTTGCTCACTGAAGAACCAAATAAATTTAAAAATAACAGTAATGTCCAGAACCATTCTAGAAAGGATATTTGGAGGATAGAGTTTAGCCCAGCCAAGTTGATACACCACAAAGACCTCCAAGTCAATAACCTAGTATTTATACATACATTGCTCAAACACGGTTGAGTATATGAGAGAACCGTCTCTTTTCGTTTGTTTTCCTTTCCCCAAATTTTATAGCTATTTTGACATATTTATTTGTTCAGATATCTTTAAGTTTTGTATGAACTTATTGTCTCCACAATGCTGTTAGAATTTTGATTAAAAATTCTGTACCTTGTAAAACACTGCAGCAATTTATGCTATCTTTAAAATATTCATTTACTGATTTCCAGAACATAGTCTCTTCTCATTTATAGTTTTTTCTCAGCTGTATTTGGAATTCTGGAATAAACCCACTATGCAGGGTGTCCCTGAGCCACTTGAGAGTCCCCAAGAGAGTTTAGATCAGGTGACATACTCAAGCAAAAAAGAGGATTTATATTTGCACTTGCCAGCATACTCCTTTGTGGCATGGACAATTATTTTACAAGCCAGTAAATTCAGCTGGAGGCTTACCAGGGTTGAGAGGAATGTGCTTTCACAAAGACTGGATCACTTTGACCAGGAAACTGATTAAGATGTGTCAGAGATTCAGGAGAAGGCCAGCAGGATACAGGGAATGAAGTGGGCAGCGGACTAATGAACACGTATCTGCACCAGTAGGATGTTGGAAAAGCCAGGTGAGTCTGCGTGCCTCCTCACTGTGCTGCTACGGAGTACAGAGAGAGTTACCTACTATCATCATTATCCTCACAAGTTAGTGGTGACTCATGATGAATATCAGGACTCTCACTAACAAAATTTAAAATGTAGTTTCATTTTCCTCACACATTCAAGTGTTAGAGTGTCAAGTGTTAGAATAAGTTTGGATTCCACCATCTTAGACTCGAATGGTCTTTATATGACATGCTAGTCACTGCCTTATATCCAAATCAAGATTCTGGCAACAATGGTGGACATTTTTAAAAGCATGTTCAATCTAAAGGCTTTGAATAAAATGGATATAAGATGTTTTTTGTTTGTTTTTGTTTTGTTTTTATAACTAATTAAGTCACAGAAAAAAAGTAGGCAAATAAATAAACCATCACCACCAACAGTAAAATGATAATAGAAATGCCTGAGATTACATTTCTGAGCTCCTGCTAATGGCTCTCCTGGAAGTGAGGAAACTATTACTCAATGACTGATGTAATGTATGGAGGGTCTCACAGACCACCCTCATGTTCAATGATTCATTAAAAGAAGTCATGTAACTCATAAAGCTCCTATACTCAAGGTTATGGTTTATTACAATGAAATGATACAAATGAAAATAATGAAAAGAAAATGGCACCTAGGGCTTGATATAGAGAAGACCAGACATAAGTCCCCAGTTGTTCTCTTCCAATATGGTCAATGAATAGAATTTAGAACTCCCAGCAGTGATGCGTGATGACACACATGGAGTGTTCTTAGCCAGGGTATCACACCTGAGCCTTGGTGACCAGGGTTTTTATCAGAGGTAGAAGAGAGTAACTGCACAGATTACCTTAGTTACTCAGTCTCCTGCTACTCCAGAGTTCAAGCCTATTCCATAAGGCCCAAAACCCTATCATAAATCATATTGTAACAAAAGCTGATATATTGGGACCAGCAGTTAGCGTAATGGCTATGTCGCTGGACTCCCACGTAGTTGACCGTGGTTCGAGTCCTGGACCCGGCGGCTTAAACTCACGCCGGGCGCGTGTGCGTGCGTGCCCAAGATCCCAAGAGGAGAATGGAGGAGAAGGGATTGCGGCGTGGCCATCCCCCCTGGGGGGTGATTTCCTGCTTTCTATCTCTCTGTCTCTCTCTGTCTGTCTGGCGAGCGCACGCGCCCTATAGCAAAAACCTCTCTAAAAAAAGAAAAAGAAAAAAAAAAGCTGATATATCTCAAGACCTTAGTTAAAGAAAGATGCTGTTATTGGGTGGGATAGTTTGAGGACTTAGAAATTATCTGCCAAAAAAGATTGGAAGGTATAATATAGTAGCAGGGAGGACAATTATAATACTAGATATAGTGTAGGGGGTATAACAGAAGGTGGGAGGGAGGGAATCAGGGAAAAAACAATACACTTAATAGACACAAAAATGGAAAGTTACCTGCTGATGATAATGTATATTGTAGTGTCTTTAGCTTGACTGATATGCACTGTATTCATGCTGGAAAAAAATCGTGTACACTGTAAAGATGTACAGTGATAAAATATAAAAAAAAAAATAATGGGGACTAATGGGTGGCATGCTGGCTAATGTGTTGGACACTCCTACATGGCCAACCACAGTTCAAGGCCTGGACCTGGTGGCTTGCTTTTTCATTTTCTCTCTCTCTCTCTTTTTCTCTCTGTCTGTGTCTCTCTCTGGTCAAATTAAAATCAATGAAAGAATAAATAAAATTAGATAAAAAATTATTTAAAAAAATGCAAAAAAATACCCACCCTAAATAAATAACAGATCAAAGGGCAGGTCTTATTTTGAAGTATCCAGGGCTACAACACCCTAGTCCTGCTAGTCAACTCTTTACTGCACAGTGTGTGTGTGTGTGTGTGTGTGTATGTGTGTGTGTTTTAAAAGGGTCATTTAAATGTTATAGGGTATTTTATATTAGTTTATTTTAGTCAACACTTATCTGCTCTATACTCTGCACTACTCAGTGTACAATACTAGAAAATATACTTGGCCTGAAACAGTGTCCTAAAGAACCAAAAGACATATTTAATAATCTCTTTACAATGACACTTTACAAGGTCATTTGCTTGTGTCATTTTATCTAACAATCCCGTTAAATACGTGTTGATGCTTGAGATTTTATGAGTGGGACCACTGAGACTTCAATAACTTAAATAACTTTCTCAAGGTTGTTTATTCACTCACTTTTTCATTATGAAGTATAGCTGGTACTGGAAATATAATAAAACCAAAATAGGCATGCTCTAGATTCTCATAGTGCTCACGGTCTAGGGAGAACAGATAAGTAAATGAACACACAATAGTCACCTGTTAGGAGTAATGCAGAGTTCATAGCTGGGTTCCCTTTTCATCATAGACTCTCTTTTAAAAATGAACTTATGCATGTGCAGAGTTTCAGGAATGCTTTCAAGTCAGACATTTTCTCATTTGTCCAGAGACATGCCATGTTGCCATCTCTTCTTAGCTCTCACAAGGACACTTGAACTTTTTTCTTTTAAGACTTTTTTTTTGCCATAGGACACATGAACTCACCAGAGAGAGAGAGAGAGAGAGAGAGAGACAAAGAGATAAAAAGTGAGAAATCACCCCTCTCCAGGGGGATAGCCATTATGCAATCCCATCTTTTCCATTCTTCTCCTGGGATTTTGAGCATACATGCATATGTGACTGGCATGATTTTCAAGCCACCAGTTCCAGGACTCAAACCACAGTTGGCCATGTAGGAGTCCAGAGCCTTAAGCACTATACCACTTGCTGGTCCTGGGATATTCCAACTATAACAGTTCAAAACTGAAAGTATAACCTTCTCTTTAAAATACACATGCACCTGGTCTTCCTTCATGTCTCAGAGATTCATACTATCTATGTTGTTGTGAAGCATAAGATCTATCCCTAACATTTCTATTTTTTTTTTTTTAAGGCTTCTGGCATAGGACATGGATGCTTGCTAGAGAGGGAGAGACACTGAAACGGAAAATGAGAAATCACCCCCAGGAGGAATGGCCACACCAAAATCCCTTCTCCATTTTTCTATTGAGATTTTGAGTATGCATACACACACACTGTGTGAATTTCAAATCATCTGATCTGGGATTCGATCCACAGTCCACATTGAAAGTCCAGTGCCTTGACCACTATGCCGCCTGCTGGCCCCTACATTCTGTTTCTATCACCATCACCTCCATCACCAAGCCCTATTAGCTGTTTCTCTTAGAACCCACTCAAATCTGTCCACTTCTTGATCTCTCCACCTCCAATTCCCTACCACATGATGCCATCGACTTTCACCTGGAATGCTCAAATCACCTCCTCATTGCTCTATCTGTGTTCAGGATGCAGACGGTGTTATACTGAAATAGCAAATCTGATCATGTTACTTACTGCCTCTGCTTAACACTCTTCCATTATTTTCCATTGCTGTTAGGATAAAGAACAAACAATAAAGACTCAACATGGCTTCACATTCCTGGGGAGCCTGACTTTACATTTGGTTCTCTGGATCTCTCCTACTCTCTTCTGCGTCATTCTCTGCTACTTTCAGCCTTTCGTACATACTATGCAATTTCTTTTAAAAGCAATAGATTAATTTCTGTTTATGGCACTAAATGCCTATTTATTTGTCAAATTTCAAATCTTTGTCTTCTCTTCTAGAGAAGACATGCTGATCACCTTGAATAGGTTTTCACTATTTCATACACTCTCATTCAGTCTAATATTTTTCATTGAGGTTGTGAGAGTTAAATTTTGCATTAGTTTCTTGACTCCTTCAAGAAACTTTAAACTCCAGATTGACAACAGTCATCTCTTCTTACTCTTCTTTTAGTCTCTAGCACCTATCACAGTACCTATTATTGGGTGATAGATAATCATTACTCATTTGTTCAGTGAATAAATAAAGCATGAATAACTGGAAGAGTCAGCAATTTGAAGACCAGTCAGTGTGCTTCTTTCCAGTATACATTGCCAAATTTTATAGCTTAGAGATTTAAATAGTGTTATTTAATTTTTAAAAAATATACAACAGCTAGGTATTGAATGTCTACTTTTTTGATTTATGCTATCCTAGATAGAGGAGTCACAGCAGTAAAAAAAAAAAAAGGCAGTGAATATCTTGTTTATGTTATTTATACTACACAGAAGGAAGACAGTAAATAAACTAGGAAATAAAGAAGGCGATATCAAGTTTTAAATAGAAGTAAAATAAAAAATAATATAATGGAATTGATAGGTATTTTGGCCATGAAATTATTTTGGACTGGTCAGATTAGACCAATGTCTCGAGGAGGTGATATTTGAGATGATATACATATATCAATCATCAAACATTCATATAAAAGTTATAGAAAATATTGAAAGAACAGTGATTAAACCTAACCTGTGACATGCACTGTTAAAAATGTTGCAAGTGTTTTAGAAAAAGCACAGAAGACCGGAAGAGTCAAGTGACTTCATAGGGCCTCTTGACAATGTGTTGAATTCAAATGGAAAGAATGGGATGTGTTTGGAATAATGGATTTAAAATGTAGATATAGGAATAACTGCAGCATGTTTGGGCGTATTTTGTAAAGGACATTTTGAAAAAACAAAAAAATAAAAGAGCTGAACAAGAGAATTGCCATAGTGGATTCGGTGACATCAAGAAATCTGTTTTTGTGTGTATGTGTTTTTGTTTGGTAGAAAGAAACTTCAACAAAGGGATACCGTTTATTTAGTTTTATTTTTTCCTCAAATGATTCAAGGCATGCCTATATATGAGGCGATTTGGGAGTGGTGGAAAATAGGAAAGGAAAATAAGGAAGTAGAGTCAGTTTAGGAGATGCCTTCAAAGCCAGTGACTTGCACATTTACTCTGACATGGGACTAAAGACATATCGTGCTCTTTCTATTACCACTTAGCAGTTCATGGTGGTAAAAAAATAATGAACAGGTCAGAGAGGCAGGAGGCTAACTCCCAAAATTCTTTATAAAATGTTTTAATTATTGCTAAATAGGACGTTAATGACTACAATAATGACATTGCGGACAGTGTGGCAGCATAATGTGCTATAAAGGGCATAGGCCTAACAGGTCAGTAAATCTCTGTCTCCCATTAACCGTCTCTGTCGCCATAAATAGGTCACTTTACATCACTTAGCTTCAGTTCTTTCATTTTTAAATTAACCTTTTAAGGTCTCTTTGAGATTAAAAATTCTATGACTTCATGATGAATGCCTTATAACAAGATTTTGTCATAATCTGTGCTAACTCTTGGCCAAAGAAAGAGGATCTGGGAGTAAAAGGATTTGCGGATTTCTGTGTCATAATATTCAGGGTTGTAGTCTTTGACTCTTCTTAAATTATCTGTACTCTAATGTGTTCCCTCATTAGTAATCACTGTGCATAGGGTACTGTAAAAAGGGGTTGCTCTTGCTTCTGGTAAATCGAAGACTTTGTCTCTCTCTCTTTTCCACCTTTAAAACAGGTCCCTGCACTGTAGCATATTTCTTACACAGATTTCAGGACACTACTGAAAATATATGAAGTATTTATTTGTGACTTCACAACCTTGGAGTTAATAGAATACAACATTTAGAGTGATGTGTACTTCACAGATGAATAAAATGAGTCATAAACTAATAAATGTCATAGAATAATTCTTTTTTTTTAAGCTTTTTTGAATTGGGTGTGTGCACTCACCAGGGAGAAAGAGAGAGAGAGACAGAGTCATAGAGAGGGAAAGTGAGAAGTCACCTTCCCTAGGGGGGATGGGTACACTGCAATCTTTTTTCCTCCATTTTCCCATTGGGATTTTGGGATGCAATGCCCATGCACCCAGTGTGATTTTTAAGCCACGGGTCTAGGACTTGAACCATGGTTGCCCATGTGGGAGTCAAGTTCCTTCACCACTGTACCACCAGCTGGTATTGATAGAAGAATCTTTCAAAAGACGTATAATCCAATTATAGAATTGTGGCATTGACTATTGAATGTCACTTTGCAGTTTCTCCATTGCCCGTATTGTTAAAGCTTTCCCTGTTCACTCTTAATCACTTATTTTATTTATTTATTTATTTATTTATTTATTTTAGAGAGAGATTTGTGCTATAAGGCATGTGCGCTCACCGGAAGGACAGAGACAGAGAGAGACAGAGACAGAGAAACAGAAAGTGAGAAATGATCCCCCCCAAGGGGTGACCGTGACGCAATCCCTTCTCCTCCATCTCTTCTCAGGACTTTGGGCACACACACAAACACGCGCCTGGCATGAGTTTTTAGCCACCCGGTCCAAGACTCAAACCACCTTTAACTATGTCATCTGCTGGTCCCCATCGCTAACTTTAAAAGGCGATAGTCTTGGGACCAGCAGTTAGTGTAATGGCTATGTCGCTGGACTCTTATGTAGTCGACCGCGGTTCGCGTCCCGGACCCGGTGGCTTAAAACTCACCCCGGGCGCGTGTGCATGCGTGCCCAAGATCCCGAGAGGAGAATGGAGGACAAGGGATTGCGGCGTGGCAAAAAAAAAAAAAAAAAAAAAAAAAAGCGATAGTCTTTAAGAACAAGATCTGTGTATGTGTACGTGGCAACAGACAAGCCAATAAAAAATGTGTTCGTAATTTCAATAAAAGTTCTAAACCCATGGATGGATACATACCATATATATGTTTCATTTTTACTTTCTTGGAGAGTAGTAAAATTTGCAAGACAAATGTCTATACGCCGTACCACATTTCTATACGCCGTACCACATTTCTATTAAAACAGTATTTTTACCAATTAAGATAATATATCACTTTGTGGAAACATAACTTTTATCTTCACCTCAAGAGTTAATAACTACACTATATATGAATTTAGGATACATTATATCAACACATTGGTGTAACTGACACAGAGACAAGGATAGGGTTAACAGAAAAAAATATTCTACTGAGTCAAATCTTCTTTTATCAGAAAGTATAGATAGGTCAATAACTTTGTTTCAAGGAATCTCTCCCTGCTTCCTCAAAAAAAAAAAAGTTATGTTTGAAACTATTTCAACATACACATATCCACTTAGTCAGCTTCCCTTCGTGCATGGAATACATACCATCTACTGAGTTCAAGGAATATGCATTCTAACTCTCTATGCTCTGGTGCACGTGCACACATCCCCATAAGTTGTAAATAGCTGTTATCACTTGTTAGGATAACTTAATTAAACTTGCTTATTAAAAACCTTTAATTCGTTAGTGATAAAATCTTGATTAGTACATTTTCCTGCTAGGTGACCTTCTAATTTAATAGAAAATGAATTTTTAAATGGGGAAAAATGCCTGTGGCAGAGATTTTGTGCAAGTGAATAGAGTTTGCAATACACATAGGGATAGATTCTAGCCTAATTAGTAAGGGTGCAAATGAATTTTTATTTCATACACCAGAAGTGTCATTGATGAACCATACCGAGGAGTTTGAAATGCATTCGGATTGGCAGTGTGGGACTGAAATCTGTGGGAAAATCACAAGCTAATTCATTGATTGCCCCTTGGAAATTACTGCTGTTAATTGTTAGGTAATTAACATGGAGCTACAATTATATTGGCCTAAGGGGGTGATTAATGTTTCAACATGTCACATTAGCAGCGGCTGGATTTTCAAAGCTTTTCTTTTCACATGGTTTAGGAGACAGATGGTATATTGTCTATGGATTTTTTTTTTTTTTTACCAAAGTTTATGCTGAGAAGGAGTGTGTGAATTTTCTATTCTTGAACCTCCTTTTATAGATATAAATTTTAACACATGAATTTGACAGTTTTTATAAAATAATGTAATATTTGCTAATACTTTTCCTCTACCTAAAATATATATTAAACAGGAAAGTTATTGCAATTTTATGTATTGGTACAAAATCGAAGCGATCTTAAATGTGAAGAGTTGGCATTTTTCTTTATGACAAGTTGTAAATTATTCAGTGATGGTAAGAAGAAAAAGAATTGTATGATATCATATTTATAGCAATCAATATAATTTAAGCAGTAACTAAATAAACCATACTGAACAAGTGCATTAAATAATAGTAAAATAAAGTACATTAATGTCACTATCTTCCTGCATCTCATTTACCTCTGTTAGCTTTGCTTTTTTCTTAATTTATGAGAGCCTAATTTAGCCTTTCTGTGGTGTGGATTTTTCAGAACTATCCCTTGAAACAATGTTGATCCCTGAATGTCAAGGCTAAAAATGAATGGACAGAATGTATGAAATACATTTCTTATTTTGGGAGGATCTTTGCAGACACCACTACTCATTACAAGGTTAGTCCAGGATGTTACAGCAAGGATTAAGGATTTGCTTATACCAATACTTTTTATTTCAAAATCAAGGTTTATTAAACTGACAACAAATGTATTGTACAGCTATCTTATAATAAAACTATGAAAAATTATATACAAACTGTAGTTACTTCTTTGGTTGAACATATTATTCTTGCAAATTAATTTTCTTTATGTATAGATGAACTCTGCAATGACTCCAGGTACATGGACAAAGATATCTCGAGCAATACTTTTAATATCAGTCCCTTTGCTTTTATTGGAAATTCATTTTTTGGCTAAAATGGTTAAAAAACTTTTCAAAGTATTTTAATGTTTAATACAACTCAGTGTGGTACATGACCTCTTATAAAAAATAGATTCAATAATAAAATCTAAGTGAGTTCCAAAATTCTTAAGATCTCCCAAGGTGTTTTTTTTTTTTTTTTTTTTTTTTTCCAGCCAATTAAGTCACATTATCTAAAAAGGTAGAATGGATTTCTCATAGTTCAAAGAACTCTTTTATAATTGTGTGTGTGTGTGTGTGTGTGTGAGAGAGAGAGAGAGAGAGAGAGAGAGGGAAAATCTGAGATATTATCTTTCTTGTGGCCCCATACTGAGGTCTTGTGACTGCAGTCTCTGACTTTTATATTGATTTGCACTGCTTCAACAAATGACAGAAATCTTTATTATCTACAGTCAAGCCAGCTATTAACTTTTAATGTCCATTAAAACTGAAAAATTGTGAAAGAAAACCCGTACTTCTAATTTAGCCTTTAAAGTAGAGTTACTGAAATCTTGATTTTAGACAATCCTGTATTCAGATCTTTGAGCATTTCTTTTACATTCAAAATCAATTGCAATTGTTCAAATGTCTATTTTACTGCCAAGTTGACATTTCACCTCAGCTTCTTTTTTCTTTGCTTATTATAATTTTACAAAAAAAAAAAAAAATTCCTTCCAAGCTGGAAATAGCAGAATATGCAGTAAGGCTAAATTAGGTGCATACATTTTTCTTGGAGAAAAACTTTTGACCAATGTCTTTTTTCATCCTGTTTTAATAATGGCTTTAAAGTGAAGCAAGAGGCGCTGACTTTGATTATAAATTGTAAGCAGTAAGTTAAAATTTGCATTTGAAAGTTCCCTGGGGAAAGTGAAGGTCATGGCTACTAATCAACTTGGACGGTAGGGGTCACTCTAATTCTTTTAAGGTAAACTTACAGGAAGATTATTAGCCACAGACAAGATTGTTCTTAAAGATACTTGAGGGGAGCAGAATGTCTCTTCTAAAATAGAAACTTCAACTGGTAGAGCTTCAAAATTAATATACCTACTACACACACGCATCTACTTAATTTACAGTTGAATAGAATTTAAAATACAGACGATGGTTGTCCTGCATTAAACTGTAATGACATTTTAGGATTATTGTAGTTTTAATTCTTGAGTTGTGGTTTGTCACATATCAAGGGCTTCAAGACATTCCAGGACCAACCCACTTCTGTAAAGTTATTTGCTCATGCTAGTGATTATTTCTGCTTTACCCTAACTGTGACAATCTTCATGCTCTCTTTTTTTTTAATCATGAGTAGTCAGAAAAATGATAAAGTTAGACATAAAAATGAGAATTTTATTATGAATATCAATGTCTGTTTTCCATTCTTAGAGATCACTTCAGTTGAAAATGTAGACAAAATGAACCAGTCATCAAAATGAGTGTGATACAATACGATTTTTTTCATTTTCAAGTCTGTTATGTTTTGGTCACAGTCTTTGAGGATCTCAACGTTGGTTTTGTGAGAGGAATAGATATGAAAATAAAAATTACAATATTACACACTAAGGACTGTACTTTAAATGAAAGTAAAGTTTTGGCTGAAGAAGAGCAGAAAATGTGAACCTGTCAACATGAATTGGGGGCAGTTTTCCTATCAAGGGAGGGTAGGGCTTATCAGAAGAAAGGAAGAAAGAGGTATACTAAGCATAAAAGGTCACGTCACAGGGTTACTTAAGGAAGTAATAACACCTCAGTATTGAGGCATTATTTGTTGGGAGAGATTATGTCAAAGAATGAATTTGAAACTCATAAGGATTTTGTACACAAGATTAGTAATTTTTACGTTAGTAATTAGTAATTTTTACTTAGTTCCATAGCAATGTAGGATCTGACATGACGATATAGTGTTTTTTTTCCCCCCAAATGTAACAAAATGATCAGTTTAACTTTTTGTTTTTCAAAAATAATTTTAAAATGATCAAGGTTGGACAGATACTTCTTGTTTGTAAATTTAGAACAAATTCATTAAATGCCTGTGATAGCAAGGTACTATTTGAGGTGCTACATTTATAGGAATCAACAATTAGATGAGAAGACTGTCCTTACACAGCTTTCATTCTAGAGGAAGGAGCTAGATTGCAAAGAAAGAAAAAGGGGTAAGTTAATATGAGACAAAGAAAGTATTGTGAGGAAAAAAAAAGAAACTGCTATAGGTTAGAGAATATTGGTATAGAAGAATCACTTTGCATAGTCAGATTGAGAAGGTCATTCAGAGAAGGGGCAAATGAATTGTCACCTAGATAACAGAAAGAAAGAAATGAGTAAAGATCTGGAGGACCAGTATTTCAAGACAGAAGAGCAAGCAGAAAAGCCTTTGGGCTTGTCACATAAAACATTTTGAGAACTGGAATCATGCTCTCTTTTCTTCCATTGAAGGCAGATAACATAGTGGAATGATTATGAGTGAAGAGTTTCATAAAGCATCCAACTAACTTGGATTCAACGTCTCATTAGTCTTTTTAAGGAACTTAGGCAAGTTAAGTATTCTGATCCTCAGCTGTTCTTTTTCTAAAATGTAACACTGCATAAATACCAAAAGTGTCTAAAGTACAGGTTGGTAGTTAATAAATAGAACGCATCTTCCTCCCTTCTGACTCCTTTTCTCTGTAGTATAGAACTGTGGAAGTTACCAAGCCAGCAATGTTTTCCCTTCCTTCCTCCCTTCTTGCCTGTCTGCCTGCCTTCCATCTTTTTTTTTAAGTAAGAGTTTTTTTTTCCTTTTTTTGGAGAGGTTTTTGTTATAGGGCTTGTGCGCTTGCCAGACAGATAGAGAGACAGAAAGCGAGAAATCACCCCCCCCCCCGGGGGGATGGCCACGACGCAATCCCTTCTCCTCCATTCTCCTCTTGGGATCTTGGGCACACACGCACATGCGCCCAGCATGAGTTTGAGCCACCGGGTCCAGGACTCGAACCACAGTCAACTACGTGGGAGTCCAGCGACATAGCCATTATGCTAACTGCTTGTTTCTTAAGTAAGGGTTTTACAATGTTTCGATTTTCCTGCCTCAGTGTGCCCACTATGACCACAAGTGCATGCCATCAGGTCCACCTGTTTTAGAAAGATTCTTGCTATATCGCCCCTAATAGCCTTGGACTCCCGATGTTCTGCCTCAGCCTCCCAAGTGGCTAAAACCACAGGCCTGTGCCACCTTGCCTGACTATTCATTTGTTAATCCTCAAACATCAAATATCTTCATCTTTACTATGAAGTCCTTTGTACATACTCAATTCAAAATTAAATAGAGAAAGCTGAAATACAATAACAAATACAAGAAAGGAAATTTGCTGTTTACATTCAGGTTTTCCTATTTCTTAATTATTCTTAATATTACTCTTAATTGAAAAGGGAAAAACTCCAAATTGTTCAAGTCTGTATAAGAAACAGCCATATTTGGGAATGAATAATTCTGTAGATTTGTCAAGTTTTTTTTTTTATTTAAAGAATTGCTAGAATAGGCTACTACTATTACAGGCCTGCCAACTTTGAATGAGTTTTTGAAAATCACTTAGCTAGCTCTTGTTTTTATTGCTCTTGTGATTTATTTGTGGGCATTGCTTCTAAATAAGACTTTTCTTATCCCATAACTAAAACATTTCCTTTGGCTCTAGCATTTCCAACAGTCCTGTTCTTAACTTTTCTCTCGCTCTTCTTTTGTTGACAATATATCTCTTACTATTGAGCTTCATTGCCAATTCCCTAAACCTCTTCTTCAAAATAAATCCTCTGACCTTCTTTCTCTAAAGTCTAATGACCAAAACAAACTCCTCACCAGTCTTCCAAGTAATCTTATCTTTTCTGTCACTGACTGTATAAATTTACTCCTGCCACAAGCAAACTGCCTTCAGTCATGTTTTGTGAATACTTACTGAACAGCCTCCCTGTATAATGGTGTCCAATCTACTCTTCTTTTCCATTCCCCTCCACAACTTTCTCCTGACTCTTTTTAAAAACTATATTTCTAGAGTGTTCCAAGGGCTAGATGGGTAAAAATTCTTATTTTAGGGCCGAAGTATATATTTCATACATCTTTCTTGCAATATAACAGAGAGGTTATAGAAGAAAGAAACATGGCATATAATGTAATATAACATTTGTATTACATAACGAAATTAAAATGTAAGAAATTCAGGTTATATTTAGAACCAGATATTAATGCTCTTATTCTATTTCCTTTGCAGTTTATGAAAAATCATAAAATATGGCTTAGAAATTAACAACAGCCAACAGCTGTGTTTCATTTGCCCTACAAAATATTTAAAAATATTAGTAGCTGTTTCTGAACTTTAGTATTCTGAGATTTCATAAAGAAATCTGAATTTTCAGATTTCTCTTAGGAATCAGATGATTTGGTAATTCTGGGCACTACCAACTACATGGCAATTCTTGGCTCAAGCTGAGTAGCACACCCATATTGGAGAAATCAAGGTTTCCAATTGGCTAGTCCTCCAGGATTTCATACTCCTCTTTGACTCAGGTATTGATATTGCTGAGCTTGACATATACCATCCTTTCACCGCAGCCAACTGCTCTTCATGTGAGCTGACACTTGAAAAACTGAAGTCAGGAACTGCATCGTTGGGGATCCAGGACTTGCAAGAAGCACCTGCTGTGTTGCTCACAGGTGTACCGATGGCCTTGCAGGTGGCCTGGAGTGCTTCTATGATTTCAGTGCAATTTCACAAAAATATTCTGAGAGTGGATGCTCTTTAGGGCATTGTGACAGGTACTGAGATCTCAATGACAAAGGAAACCAACTTTGGAGGATTTCACTGATTATCAAACCAAACTAAAAAATTCTCCATTGTGAGTACTGTGTCTTACTTGTATTGACATGCACCAGCCTAAGATATATTTTTAATGTCAGCTGTATAACAGAATCATAAAGGTAAAGTTGTTGGATGACATCAAATAATATTATTACATGATTACATTTGTTAGAAATATTATTGGGGGCATTTGATTACTGAGCATTATTAATTTTAGATGAACATTGCTGTTGGTCATAAAAAAACAGAAATGTTTTCTTAAAGGCTTGTATACATTTCACACTGGCAACACGTCATATATTTATGTTCCGAATGTTTTCTATTAGATAGAGGCTCTTAGAATTGTAGTCAACTTGTTTATTATGCAACAAACGTATTGGCACTGCTCTGGTTAAACTGAACTATAACTGACAGCTAACGAGACAGCTCTTCTTTAGTAACCAAACAGGTGCCCTTCACTCATCATTACCAGAGCATGCACACCAAGCAACTTTCTCAACAGTGATGATCCATTTCTGCAAATCCGTTCACACTCTGTTGATCATTTACTCTTTTGAGTAAGGTGTGTCAGACATTTGCATGTTATGGGTAAAGCCAGTAACTTCGGAAAAGCACGGCCATTGTTTGGAACAGGATTTTGACTTAATTATCAGTGTGATCTACATCAAGGTTAATGGCCTATGGTGTAATTAAGACTTACTAGAATTTATTTCATCACTAAACTTTACTTGAATAATTTCATTGAGTAAAAAAGAGTGAGTTGAAATCATTTTTAATATTCATACTTGTTTACCGTCTACTGTATTAATGCACGGCATGAGATGACAGGGTATGAAGAATACAGTGCTTTCTATTCACTCTTTCCCAACTCAATAAAATCATTTGAATAAATGATAGCAATGGGATGAATTCTGGTAGATACTAAGGTCCTTGTTATTCCTGTTTCTTTAGTGCTCAGTGAGCCCAACACTTGATAAGCCATATTGGACAACTTACTCTCTGCCCTAGAGGCCCAAAGATAAAATTAAATAGGCAAGAACAGTAGCATTAGCCAAACAAGTGGTTGGTTCTAAAATAGAGAATTTGGAAACACCAAAAAATTATTTTTTCTTTTTTTACATCCCAAACCTTTTTTTCCTCATACTTTAGTCATTTCAGAATTAAAAAAAAGAAAGAGAAAGAGAGGAAGAAAGAAAAAGAAAAAAAGAAAGAAAGAGAGGAAGGAAGGAAGGAAGGAAGGAAGGAAGGAAGGAAGGAAGGAAGGAAGAGAAAGAAAGAGAGAAAGAGAGAAAGAGAGAGAAAGAAAAAGAAAAGAAACAAAGAAGTTAGGCCTAACCTCTAAGAGGATCAGAAAATATCATTTTGTGGAACTAAGGGAATGTAAAAAGAGACTGAACATAGAAAAGAAGAAGATTGATACAAGTATTATTAGGAAAATAGTGATATAAATCTGACTGGTCCTGTAGTTTAGTGGTTAAGGGACCAGATCCCACATGTCCTCAGGTGTTTCCATAAGCATAACAACCAACATGCCCCAAACCCTAACAGGATGGAGAAATGGAGGAGGAGGGAGTTGGTGTGATCATGCTCCATTATGGGGTGCTTTCTTTGTCTCCCTCTCTCTTTCTCTAATGAGAGCACATGCACTCTGACCAAAAAATAAATAAATAAATAAATAAATAAAAAGAAAGAAAAGAAGAAAAATAGCCATACGAAGTTGGGTTAGAGAGAGGAAATGAGGAAATGTATAAAAAAATGACTCTATATAGATAAAATAAGTGTTGAGAATTGAGGAGTTGAGAGCTGATTTAGCAATACATGCAAGCTTGGATTATTCTAAAATGAAAATGATGGTTTACCAAACTGAATTTTATTGTCTGATAATTTTCTGGCTCTACTTATCCCATTAAACTTTTTGAACAAATAACGATAGCGACTTTTTGAAAAGCATTTAAAAATATATGGTTTTGGACATTTGTTTATCCCAGTCTTTTCTGAATTTTCACACACGTGAAAATGCTTATCTTACTAACTAGGTATCTTCTATTAATATTTTGCATAATTTTTTAAAGTTTCATATTTAGTAAGAATAATACCGGGCTGTATATATAAATAAAAAAAATTACCACATTGAATTGTTTTCACATTATGATTTTTTGGGGGACTTAGCGACTATAAAATATATAATAATTTTTCTATTGTACATAGCATCTGGCCTTTGCTAAACTTTTTTTTTTTTTTGAATTTTCTCTTATAATATTTTCTTTTGCCTTAATCACTTTAGTTTTTGAAAGGATTGTTCCTCAATTCCACTTCTCAAATTATGACAGATCAGACTATGTAACAGGGATTAAACTAAATGTGTATTACAAAAGTAAAGAGTTCACTGAGGCAAAACTAATCATCATTTAGATTATCAGTAGAAGATGATTAATAAACAATGGATTGCATGACAAGTTCTGTTGATGCTGTGTTTGGGTAGCCAAATGTTTTAGCTTTTACAAATGAAAAAAATCCCTAAGCAGCTTATGGCAGAAAGTAATCATTCAAATTACAAACTTAAGAATTTCAAATTACATACTTCATCAAGTTGAGTCTATTTTAACTTACTGAGCAGATTTGGTAGAACAGAATGAAATAATTACTTAGTGTTTCAAGTAAATGGAAAATCATCTTTTGATGTTTATCATTTGTTTTCTTTACAGTTACTATAATATATAATTTTGAGGAAAATTGCTGATAATTTATTTTTAAAAGATAATGGTTAAAAATATTCAAAATTGTGTTCATGAATAAGCATTTTACATAATTTTTTCTTAGCATTTCTCTCGTCAAGATACATTTTTAAAAGTACAGTCGCATGTCACATAACAGGAGTGTGTATGTCCTGAGAAATGGGACAGTTGGTAATTTCATCATGTGAACATCATAAAATGTACTTTCACAAGCCTACATCCTATAGTTTTTTACACCTAGCCTACATGGTATAGCCTATTGCTCCCAGGCTATAAAGTTGTATGGTGTGTTACTGTACTCCTGTAGGTAATTACAGAACACTGATAAGAACTTGTGTATCTAAACATATCTAAACATACACCAGGTGCAGTAAAAATAGTTATAAACGGTCTTTATAAATATGCACATGGGGCCAGCAGATGGCATAGCAGTTATGTTGCTGGACTACTACATGGCCAACCATGGTTTGAGTCCCAGACCCGGTGGCTTGAAACCCTCGCCAGGAGCATGTGTTTGCATGCCCAACATCTTGGGTGGAGAAAGAAGGTTAAGAGATTGAGGCGTGTCCATCCCTCCTGGGAGTGGAGTGATGTTTTACTTTCCCTCACACCATCTCTGTCTCTCTCTCGCTCTCTCTGGCCAGCACACATGCCCTAGGGGAACAAACAAACAAACAAACACCCAAAAAAACCAAAATGTACTTGGGGCCAGCAGGTGGCCTGGTGGTTTAGGTGATGGTTCCGAATGGCCGACTGAGATTTGAGTCCTGGACAGGCAGCTTGAAAATCATGCTGGGTTCATGTACCTGCTTGTATAAAATCCCTAGAGGAGGCTGGAGGAAAGGTGACTGAGGTGATTTCTCACTTTCCTTCTCTCTGTCTCCCCAGCAAGTCCACTTGGCCTATAACAAAAACCTTAAAAAAAAAAAAAAAAAGGTGTCTGTATAGGGCAGATACCATGAATGTAGCTTGTAGGCCTGGAAATTGCTCTTAGTGAGTCAATGAGTGGTGAGTGAATGTTAAAGTCTAGAACATTATTGTACACTACAGTAGACTTAACACCGTACACTAAAACTACACTAAATTCATAAAAAAATATTTCTTCCGTCAGTAACAAATGAACCTTAGCTTATGGTAACTTTTTAACTTTAAAAGATTTTTCATTTTTTTTTTTTTTTTTAATTTGCTAGAGGATGCATATGATCACCAGAGAGAGACAGAGTGCAAGAGAAAGCGAGAAAGCACCCTCTGGGGAGGATGGCCTCCCCAATCCCATCTCTTTCATACTGCTTTTGTGATTTTGGGGATACCTGCACACATGCATGGGGGGTTTTCCAAGCCACTGGGTCTGGGATTTGAAACATATAGTTGATCATGTAGGATCCAGCCTCCATTACCACCATACCACTGGCTGGCCCCAAAGTTTTTTTAATTTTGTAAAACTGTTTGACTTTTCTGTAATAATACTTAGCTTAAAACACAAATACATTTTACAGGAATACAAAAATATTGTCTTTCTTTATGTCTTTATTCTAGAAGCTTTTCTGTATTTTAACTTATTTTTACTTAAATAATTATTTTATTTCACTTTATTTACTTATTTATGATTTATTTTTAAAATTTTGACCAGAGAGGAACAGAATGAGAGAGAGAAAGAGAAAGTGAGAAAGTAAGCCACCAGTTCCAGGATTCAAACTGCCGTTGACCATGTGATAGTCTAGCACCCTTAACCACCATGCTACCTGCCGGCCCCTATTTTAACTTATTATTATTGTCTCATTTTATTTATTTTTTTACTTTATAAAGTATCTTAAAAAATGAGACATTTACAAACATATTAGCCTAGGCCTACACAGACAATATCATAGTTTTCTACTTCCACATCTTGTTCCACTAAAAGGGCCTTGAACAAAGCAACACAGGATTAAATCAAGCACAAGAGAAAATGTGATCGAGAGACCTTGTAAACACAGCATTAAAAGATTCGTGCTATAAATTGCAGAAAAGACTGCAAAATGAAGAGGAGCTATTACTGTTTTTAATATTAAATCTTTGACATTAAAGAAAGTAAGCACATTCAAATTAAGAATGGCTGACTGCTTTGTAGTTGTGTATTCAGCAAAATGAATTACAGGTTTTGATCATTTCTTTTTTTTTAAACTTTTAAAAAAGATATTTTATCTAGCTTTATTTACTTATGTATTCAATTATTTTAATTAAACCAGAGAGGGGAGAGAGAGAGAGAGAGAGAGAGAGAGAGAGAGAGAGAGAGAGAGAAAGAGAAAGTGAGAAATCAAGTCACCACATCCGGGACTCAAACCACAGTCAGCCATGTAGGAATCCAACGCCCTTAACCACTACACCACCTGCTGGCCTCGATAACTTATTTTCTTTTAATGCTTTTAAGTACACATTATATTTATTTTTCTAATACACTATCTTCAGGATGATTATTAAGGCCCTGAATACCTTATTACTCAAATAGTTTTCTTGACCTGAAAATTAGATTGCTATTCGAGCTGCTGCTTTAAATATGTCTTTCTAGGAGACAGTGAGGGTCAATTCCTACCTGTATTCTTTTGACAATGTTCTTAATAACAGCTTCGTACAGAAATGATGGTAGATTAGGGAAGATAAGAAGGAAGAAAGCTTCTGATTTGATACTGCCATATTTTTTACAAAATTTATGGCACAAAACTTTTTAGATAGATATGGTTTTGAATATATCTTCTGCAGTCTGTAGCAGACATAAATCACCATCTTGCAACTAATAATTCATGGATTTAAAAAAAACACAACACTTCTATAGAAACAGAGGGAAAAAAGGCAGAAAGAAGAATGAAGAAAGCTTAAAAAAATCATACAGGATATGGATGGGCAAGTGTAGCTCTATTGTTTAAATCTTGAAGCAGACCTTTCTCAGAAGTCCATGACCTTCAAAAGTAACCTGAATTTCACTTTATTATTTAAATTCTCTTTAGCAGTCTTCTGCATCCATCAATTCCTCAGTTGTACTAAAGAAACATTACTCACCATAGGCTCTGGCACACTGAAAACATTTAATAAATATGTGTGATGAATATAAATATTGCTGAATAAACTGCTACTGCAACATTATCATTTATTCATTTAAAATATTTATGAAATTCTAATGGTATATAAAGATGAATAATATCCAACAAATACTCTTGACAATTTAAGTTATTTGATATTAATTGGTATTAATCTTGGAATTAAGAGCTTAAACACTAATGTATGCTTGGTTACAGTACCTTCAGCAAAACTTATGTGATTTAAGGATTTACCACCACTTTCCACCTTGTCCAAGCTCACACACTGAGTAAATGTTATGGTTAGAATTCGATGCCACAGAAATCTGTCACCAAGTTCATTCTCTCAACAACTATGGTAACCTATCTCCTACAGAAATGGCCCCTATATATTTTTTTTCTTTTTTTTTTTAGTGAGAGATTTTTGCTATAGGGCACATACACTCACTGGAGAAATAGAGACAGAAAGATAGAAAGTGAGAAATCACCTCCCCCCCCCCCCCCCCCCCCCCGGGGGAGGGATGGCCATGCCATAATACCTTCCCTTCCATTCTCCTCTGGGAATTTTGGGCACGCATGCACATGCACCTGGCATGAGTTTTAAGTCACCCGGTCCAGGACTTGAATTGTGGTTGATTACGTGGGAGTCCAGAGACATAACCATTATGCCATCTTCTAGTCCCTAGATATTTCATATATGTGATTTCATTCTCTGCCAATTTTTTAAAAGGTGAATAGAGTGGTATTATTAACTCTACTGTGGATTAAGATACTGAAAACGAGAAGTGACTGATGATACTAGACAGGTCTTCATCTGATCCATCCTACACCTCACGTTGTTTTCTAGTTGGGTAACAAGCTGGCTGTGAGTCTTCATCAGCCACAGCTCCCAGCAGCTGTGGGAATTCACGCCTCAGTTCTGAAGGGAAGTGTGGGCAGGACCCTTGACCATTCACTACAGTATTTAACAGCAAAGCATCCTCCAAATTCAGCTCAATGATTGTTTCGCTCTATAACTCTTCCCTCACCTCTGTAACTAGGTCAGCCCTCTTTCATGTGCTCTAGGGCACCATGCATCTTCGTTCTGTGGCTTTAGTTGCAGTTTCATTTTATTTGTGAGTTAAATTAATCATCTATCTTCTACTTTGGATCTCATGATTCAGAGTGCTTAGATGGTGACTGCTTTTGCCAAACAATAGATCCCGGGGCAAGCACAGAACCACATACACAGCAAAGAGAAAATGAGTAGAGAGGAAATGAAAGAGCTAAGCTGGGCTCAGGACTACTGGTGATGACTCAGTGGGAAACCAGTACTCTTTGGCCTTGACTGAGATGGAAGAGTGCCAGAGAGAGGGAACTTGCGATAAGGAACTGAGGAGTGAGATAACCAGAGTTATCTGTATGTTACCTCTGTTGGAGCTGATTCAGGAACTGGGTCCCACCCAGTAAGGGATCCAAAGAGGCAGGGCCTATGGGTTGAGTTGGTTCTCTTCGAATAACCACAGCACTTGGAAATATGGTTGAAAATTCCTCCCCGCCCCACCATTACCATCATTTAGCCACATCTGAGATTATTTACCTCTGAGTGTAAGACCCAGCTGTGGGAAAACAAAGGCGGCTTCTTGTTTCTTTATTAGGATTCACAATAAATAAACTGGATTTTCCCAAATTTCCCAGATATTTCTGAGTTTTGAAATGGGGTTATTTTCAACACTAAAACTAGAGGACAATCCCTATGGTGGAAACTCCAGATTGTTATGTCTTTTTTTTAACTCCATAGAGTTTTATTACTATCCAACAGTTTTACTACTTACATATGTTTATTAATGATGTAGTGTTGGGACCAGCAGGTGGCATGGCAGCGAAGGTGCTGGACTCTCATGTGGCTGACCATGGCTGAAGTCCTGGACCTGGTGGCTTGCTTTTTCACTTTCCTTTGATCTCTCTTTGTCTCTCTCCAGTAAAATTTAAAATAATAATAATAAAATAATAAGTGAAATAAATAATTCTTAAAAAAATAGATAGTGTCATATATGTAGTACCACATAACCAGCTGTGCCTATGGTTCATTTTCTATTATCCTCACGCAGAGCACCATCTGACCATGACCCACTAGTTAAGATGCATTATCCTGTTTTCTGAGGGTGCTATTATAAAAGTTTTAAAGAAACTCATTCCTAGCTCTCCAGTCACCAACTCAGTCCATTTTAGAAAAAGGGCCAATGTTGATCTAGCACAGGATGGAGTCTGATCATCACATCTGGTTGGAGAAAAATCTTCATTTACCTGGATCAAAGAACCCTTAGAAGCTTTATCAATTATAGAAAATATCTAATACAATTGAACTATTTTCATTTATTTTAAATCAGTGGTTTTAGACCTAAAACTTTATTTTTATTATAAATATTTTGTAATTAACTTGATAATACTGAAATAAAATTAATTTTCCATATGTACATATGACAAACAAAAAGAGAATTGATATAAGATCTTAACTACAAAGAAGAAATATAAATAATTCTTAATAAACTGATACATTTTTTCATTTGTAAAACCTTGGTCATGACTATAATGAAGACATCAGTAAGTGGTTGGAGGCTAGCACCTATAAAAATTCCATGAATATGGCAATGACAGATGAAGAATAATATATGTATACCTATTGACAACTCAAATACCATGTGTAACTTTGCCTTTAGAAACCTGTTATTCAAATGGCGAATGCTTCATAAAAGAATTAAACTTGGGGTCAGCAGGTGGCATGGTGGGTAAGGTGCTGGACTCCCACATGGCTGATGATAGTTCAAGCCCCAGACCTGGTAGCTTGCTTTCTTTTTTTTGGAGAGGTTTTTGCTATAGGGCACATGAGTTCGCCACACAGACAGACAGAGACAGAGAGACAGAAAGCGAGAAATCACCCCCGGGGGGGATGGCCACGCTGCAATCCCTTCTCCTCCATTCTCCTCTCGGAATCTTGGGCACACATGCACACATGCCCAACGTGAGTTTTAAGCTGCCAGGTCCAGGACGCGAACCGCAGTCGACTATGTGGGAGTCCAGCGACATAGCCATTACGCTTACTGCTGGTCCCTGGTAGCTTGCTTTTCCACTTTCCCTTTCCTTTTCTCTGTCTCTCTTTGGTCAAATTAAAAAATAATAATAACAAAAAAATTATTCTTTTTTAAAAAAGAGTTGCACGCTTGGCAAAGTTTAAAAATACAATCTTTCTTTGATTTACACAGTGATAATTTTCTGGAAAATTCAATGTATATTAAAAATGAGTCCCAAATATTTTGACTTCATATGTAAATAAACTTGGTTTCTACTCTAAGAAAAATTTAAACAGGTTATTCATATATGTAAATATGTGGTAGAACACTAAAAATTTGCAGAGCATCTGATAGCTCAGGCTTTCTGCTTAATTATCATAGCACTCTCCTTTACAGTTATAACACAAAAGATCTTCACCGACTTTCAAAGTTCTCTCGAGTGGTCGAGAAATTATTTTTGATTCTCTGAGGTTCCTGTTGGTTTAATGTACACAGTCAAGTTGCCAAGAGGGAATTTAGGGGAGTAGCTTTCTTAGTTGTAAAAAATCTTTGAGTTCATTGTCCCAACAAATACCCTTTATACAAGAGGATTTCCAAAAGTTCATGGGAAAGTGAAATTAAAATATAAGTTCATTGTGGTACAAAAAAGTTCCAAAATCCAAGCATAATTTTTCAGTTTTGAAGACCCACGGGAACACATGTTCATTTGTGTACTATACAACATTCTGACCTTTAATTGAATAATTTTTGAATGTATATTGTATGTTATCATAACTTACATATTAATATTACATTTAAAATTCTTCTAGGATATGTGGCATACACTTTTGATTGCATATTTTAACATAGGAATAGTAAAAAAAAAAATACCTATTATGTGGGAGACCATAACAGTTTTTGAAGTAAAAAGGAATCTTCATAATAATACAATTTTGATGTACAAATAGTAATCATGAAGAGAAAGTTGACTTATCATCATCAACATAATAAAGATAATAGTTCCCAACTGAGGGTCAGAATAAAAGGTAAGGAATCAGACTCCAAGGGTCTCAGATAAATGGAGGCCATGCAGTAGCAACTGACAAGTTAGTTAGGAGGTAGATCAGCACTGAAGTGCCCTAAAGGCTGTCACAAATGCTATTGATTAGTCAATGATCAATTTTATCAATGGTAGTAAGGTGGAGAGGGCAAATTGCCTTCTTCCCTCTCTTTTTTAAATGTCTCATTGCCTTCACAGCTTATAGATGCACTTAAGCTTTTTATAAATGACTTTAAATAACTCATTAGTTTTAATAAATCAGTACATTTGCTATCAAATATTTGAAGCTGTTTGGTTTGTATTGCATCAAAAAACAACAAATTGATTAAAGGACACTTTCCTTATTAATTGTTTTTAGTTACTACAATAAGTTCTTTGTTGTAAGTACCATTCTATATTAGTTATTTTGGCTACAAATTATCGTATTATGGAAGACTTACTATGTCCATTATACAGATAAGAAAATCAACCACCAAAGAGCTTCTGTCTACTCAGGATCACACTTAACCATTCCAGGAATGATCTTGATTGTAACACTAGGTCAGAGCTGCTAGATTTGGGGCAGCTTTGAACAATGAGAGAGAAGTCCAGAGTGTCTCACCCAAGAGAAGTCTGTCTCCTCTAATCGAAGCTTATTTTATAAGCTGATTGAGATTTTGGTTGCTGAGGCCAATTAAGGCACTCTTTCTTTTAAATTCCTTTGTTTTCTTTCTTCCACTTTTCAAGAACACCTTTAAAGAGAAGACAACATACAAAAGATGAACTATATACATAGTTTATAATTTTTTAGTAACAATTTGACCTTTAAATTGCATAATAAGAGGTAAAACTAAATGATAATTAAAAATAATATGGTAGACACTGAAAGATTTGATGACAATTATTAAATCATATTAAACGAAATAAGTGGAGAATTCTCTTTCACCAAATGGTCATTTTTAAAGGTAAGGGTCATTTCTGTGAATTGACGCTAATTGAGTTGGTATGAGGATAAAGATGTGGAGCAAGTTTACTTTACAGAGAGGCTGAATGTCAAATGCTGCTAAGGTGATGTTTTAGACTTTATTTCTGTAGAATGATGTTGACCCCATTTTTAACTTCTCAACTTCCTGAAATGACAAATAGAAGCACTTCTACGGCTAGAACCTGCCAAGGAAAACATTTATACTCTGTGTTGAAGTCTTTCAGAGATTTTTGGCTCATAAAACAAGTAGAGATGTGAGAGAATAGGTCAGAGTTGGGAAGTAAGTTTTTTTTTTTTTTTTTTTTTTTCCCCAAAGCCTTGTTCCAAAGCAATTATATTTAAGCTTAGAGCATGTGTCAAGAATTGTGATTTTAAATTACTTCCTGACAGTCTTGAATTTATGTTATTTTTGTGAATATTAAATTCAAAGATATGCTATGTATCATATTCTTTTTTTAAAACTTTTTTCCTTTATTTTTATTTTTTTTATTTCATTTTCTTTTATACATTCAATCACATTATTATTTGTCTTGCAAAATTTCAACAGGTGAATATTTCTCCCTGGTACAGTTGATAAAACTACAAAATATCTTCAACAGATAATACCACATTTCTTTGTCCCATTAATGCTTTGCCTCCCTATTTTTCTTCTAAATGTCCTTCCTCAGGCCCTCGTCTTTCACACACTATATCTAGTATTTACATCTATATACTATGTTTCTATATAATTTAGTCAATTAGTTTCAGTCATAGAGTGTGGACACTCAGTATATATAAAGTGAGAACATACAATGCTTCTCCTTCATAGCCTGGCTTGCTTCACTCAGCAGTAAATCTTCCATATTCTTTTTGCTTTATTTTTGTGAATGTTTTGAACATTGCCTTTATAATTATTTTCTTAATTTTAGTCGTGATAATTATTATCATTATTTTTTAATTTGATGAGAGAGAGAGAGAGAGAAAGTGAGAAAGCAAGCTGCCAGGTCCGGGACTTGAACCACAGTTGGCCATGTGGGAGTCTAGCACTTCAAAACTCTGCTGCCTGCTGGCCCTGAACATTGCCTTTTTTCTGCCTCAATGAATTTTGTCTTAATTCCTTAACCAGTTTCTGTAGATAGAATGTTATTAATTAGTCAACATTTAAAACATTTATATTTATTTTTATAATCAGAAGAGGATTAGTTTGATCAGGACTGAGTAGAAATAATTTGGACAATTATTGTCAACAATATAATAGTATAATAGAGCATAAATTACTTTTGTTAAATTTGGTCATCACTTCAAATTCAACATTTTAAAATAAGGCATATAATTTATTCTCCCAATCTTCCTCTTAATACTTTTATTTGTATGAATGACATCACCATATTTCCAGGTAATCTTCAACTCCTTATCTAATTTCTCCTTGCCGTTTTCCTATTCACTTCCCAAGTTCTGTGGCTTCTATTTGCACTGTGATTCTCCAGTCAACCCCTCTCCATCCCCAATTTTACCACTTGCATGTAGACCTTAGAATAATTTCATCACTCCTACACAACATTCTGTCACTCTAAGTTAATTTTAAAGGAACATGATATCTTTTTTGCTCAAAATACAATGAATAATTTGCTATTGGATAAATTATAAAGGATTTCACCTGACATACAATTCCCACTGTAAAGTGTTCTCCAATAACTTTTAAGTCTCTTGACTTCTGTTTTCAGTTCTTTTTTAATTCAGTGTTTTGTCCTGAACACCAAGAGCTTCCCCACATTCCTTTGAGTTTAATTCATGTTCTTTGATCTACCTAGAATATCATCTGGCTTTTCACCTCCACATCTAAAGTTGGTCTAGTCTTAAATCCTATCTACAATGCCAACAATTTTCTGATTACCCTAACCAAATGTGAATTGTCTTTTTTCACAAAATCTGTATTTATTTTATTTTCTATACCCTTTTTGGAGCACTCGGTACTGGACACATTCAAGAGCTTTTGCTAAGGTTTTTTGACTACTTGGTAGCAGAATATAGATGCTAGAGTTCTTCTTAGCTGCAGAATACAAAACTTGGAGTCCTACTTAGCAGTTAAATACAGAAGTCAGACTCCTAGGCTATGGTGCATGTCATTTATATGGTATTTACACACACAGAGCCACACTAATTTGCAATTGCAATTACTTAAACATTTACTATCCAGATAAACACAGGTTTGGTTGTCTTATGCCTTTGAGAGAAGTTAAATTCCCATTGTCTGAGAAACAAGATCTTCACAGCAGTGGACTTCCAGCTGGGATGCCCATCAGAAATTGCTGAAGCAAGCATTCAATGAAATAAGTTCCCAGGCATACTCCTGGGAAGTCAAGCTCATCATCGCAGAGATCATTTCTATCTCAGCATTTTATGAGCTCCTCAGAAGTAGAGATTTTTAACAGAACTATCTGAGAGCAAATCATGCAAAATTTTAACAAATATCTTGTGAGCAGTTCTTTCAGTTGAAGCAGTTGATGTTTTGATTTCATGCCCATTAATGAATCCCTTCACTGTGTACTGCTTAGGATGAGGGAAGCATGCTTTTTATGAGGATTCCCCATCAGGATCGGGGTAAGTATGGAACTCTGGCTGGGATAATTTGATGTGAGGCTTTTGGCTTCTTCAAGCTGCTAGGCAGCATGAGGCAGTGACGGCGACAGCATGCTCTGTACTCCATTGCTTGTCTCTGTGTGTGTTTTCATCATTCACACAGCAGTGGCCACATGAATGACTGCCTCGAGGACTTCCACGAGTGCTTAGACTCTGGTGAGGTGAAAAAGCTTCCTAGGAGAGAGAAATTCTACCTTCCCATACCCGAGTTGATGAATTTAAAATTAATGTATGTATGTGTTTGTGTGTGTGTATGTATGTTTGTATGTGCACCAAAATTCTATGGGGGTAAGCTAATCAAATTTTCTATGATTGACTAAATGTGTATGCGTATTTGCCAGGGTATTGTTTCCAAGAATGACTTCAGAACTTAGGTATGCCAATCAGTGAATCTAGAAATCTTGACTCCTTTTTCCATTCCCTGAAGTCTATGGAGTTTTTTTTTTTTTTTTTTTTTTTTTGAGAGGTTTTTCGCTATAGGGCGCGTGCACTCGCCAGACAGACAGAGAGAGACATAGAGACAGAAAGCGAGAAATCACCCCCCAGGGGGGATGGTCATGCCGCAATCCCTTCTCCTCCATTCTCCTCTCGGGATCTTGGGCACGCACGCACACGCACCCGGCGTGAGTTGTAAGCCACCGGGTCCGAGACGCGAACCGTGGTCGACTACGTGGGAGTCCAGCGACATAGCCATTATGCTAACTGCTGGTTCCCAAGTTTATGGAGTTTTAAAAGACAATTGATAAAGGTCTTATTTATTGGCACTACTCTCTGAAATCCGGATGAACTTCCCATTTTTTTTTTTCCGTAGTGTGCCAGAAATGACATAGTTTAATACTTCATCATTGCTCTAGCTTGGTATTTATTTCTTCTCCTTTCTCTGAGATATGCAAATATTTGTCTTTTTGCTAATAACTTTTATCCATTCTCTAGTCTGAAAGCTGATGCAAAGAAGTCATTAAAATTGATAGCAATATGCACCACTCCAGTGAATAAATTACACTTTCCATTTCATGAGGTCCCATTATCTCCTGCCTTGACCCTTTCTTACTTTTCTATCTGAAAGGAACCTGATTTATCTCAAAACTCTTGTGCAATCTTCATTTCATTTTCTTCCCTTAATTTCTTATCATATTTTTTACACTTTTAACTTCATCCAGTCATTTCAGTGCTTCTCTCTACCTTATGTTTTATATTGTACCATTTTTTTCTTTTTTTACTTGACACAATTCTGGAATCTTCTCCTTTCCCACCTTCACTCTTTATTGGAACTAAAACCATATTTATTTCTAGGTGAAATACATCGTTCTCGGATATAATTTAATTTTCCCGTTAGTATATCTTATTTGCTTTTTCCTTTAACTTCCTCCTTTATTTTTCATTTGGTTAGCATACATCTCTACTCAAAATTTACTTTACTTTATATTTTAAAAAGTCATACTTTTGCCTTTTTTTGTCTCCTTTTGGTTGATTTGGTAGACAAATCCAACTATATTACTCTGATTTTGCTGTCATTTTTGAATCTGTAATAATATCTCCTGTTACTTAAACTACTTTTGGAATTACAAAGAAAGCACATTTTCTTGGGTCTTTGAAAAATGTTGTAAGAAAGTATTGTCAGCAGAAAAGTGGGAAGTGCAGGAAACACAGCTTTGGTGCAATCTTTGTTGAAACTTTCAGCTTTGAACTTCAGACACAGAAAACCATTAAATGCTGGGATAATAGAACCCGTTTCATTGTATCCTCTTTGTTTGGCTATCTCAGTGGTTTATCAGTCCCCATAGAATATGGGACTGGAGGGGGTCTTGAGAGGTCATTTAATCTATTGCTCTATGGCCTGAGGGTTCTAAGGCCTCCCATGCTCTACAAGATACCTTTTCACTTTTGTTCTTACCAGTTTAAATGATATTTGGAATTCTTGGTAAATATTTGGGAAGGCTGCAAATGTCATAGGGAAGAAAGAACTCATATAGACAGAAATGATAGAAATGTCACCTACTGAAAAATTTGAACAAGAGGTTATTAGAAGAAAGAAAGTCTATGTCTCTAACTTATTATAGAATTGTTGGTAACATGTTATAATAGTTTTCAGCGTTTTGGCTTAATGTTTCTTCAGAATGAATCTCCTCATAAACAGTGATGGTATGGACTTTGAGGCTGTATGGGCAGCGATGAGTCCAATGTATGGAAAATAATATGCTCATCTACTTTCTATACAGCACTGCCATCCATCCATTTCAGTGATGACCTGTCCTCTCCATCAAATTAATATTCTCAAAAGAAACAAAAATGATACTGAAGGTTATTGCATGAATGTAAAAGTTAGGTCATTACAAATTCAACTTAACAAGGATAATTTTAAAATGAATTATCTTGATACTACCAATGCTTCTGACTCAGTCTCTGACTCATAGTATTACAGTACCACAGACTTATTTATTATTATTTTTGAGGTTTTTCTATAGAACACATACACTTGCCAGAGAGATACAGAGGGAGAGACAGTGAGAGGGAAAGTGAGAAATCACCCCCAAGGGGATGGCCATGCTGCAGTCCTTTCTCCTCCATTTCCCTCTCGCGATTTTGGGCACACACGTACACAGTGTGATTTTTATGCCACTAGTTTCCTGACTCAAACCATGGTTGGCCATGCAGGAGTCCAGCACCTTAACCACCATACCACCTGCTGACTCCCATCACAGATTTCTAAGACCACCGTTACAAGTGATATTTAGAGAGAGAGGATGGGGAGGATTAAATAGCATCTAAATGTTTTATAAATGAAAAACTGTTAAATTCAGTTCTTTATATATGAGATCGTTCTAGTTTTAAGGAGGCCTAGCCCTTAGTGATTATTTAAAGCTATGGAACCACTTATAAAAATAACAAAAAGTAAGTAAGAACTAGACTACATAACATTGACCATTTACTTTGATATGAAAGGCCTTATATTATTCACTTTACTTACGTAGATAATTTGAGCTCTACAGAGTTTTTAAAAACTCATTATCGCTTCAAGAATTGCTAAGAAATGACATAGAAATGAATGTATACACAGCAGTACAAATGTTGAACAGATAATGTGTGTGACAGGTTGTTCACTTAGTAGTTATCAAATTATTGAAATTCAAGAGAATACCCATAAATACCCTGTAGTTGAGAGTGAGTAACAAACAACAATTAATGGAAAACTGGAAGAAATGCTAAGTCTTTGGAGACAATAATAAAACATTTCAATTTAGAAATGAAATTTGGCATTTGAATATATTTAATACCCAGGTTAGTATTTTTTTGGCTTTATAGAGGCTTCTAAACTAAGTCTTGAAGATATGCCTTTAATGTGAGCATATGTCTAACAAAATATCTTATTTAGCACATGAAAGTTTTAGATGAAAGAATAATCCAATCTACAAAAAAAGTAGGAAAAAGATTCATGGTAATTTTGAATAGAAGCTATGTACTTTCCATGAAATAAAAACAAAAACACCCCCACCCCACTGCCAAATTGTTTTCCAGTGTTAACATTCAGAGAAATTAAGGTTAACAACACAGGTAAGTGATACTTGGCATGGCAACACATACTGTCTTTTGTGTTCCCAAGCACATCGATTTTGTACCATCTAACACAATTTCATTTATTGCATCTTATTACAGTAGTTTAAATCATGCCCTATCACCTACTCATTATGCAGCTGTGGGAATTTGATGTTAATTCTCTGATTCTCAGTTTACCTGTATAGTCACAAATAATATTTACCCTGAAGAATTGTCATGAGACTCAGCTAGGATATCGTTTATGTATAAATGATGTACAATGGTAGATGACACATATTAGGTGAACAATAAATTATACCTCTTTATTACAATGCTCTTATCATTTATACCTTAACCTCTTACAATTATTTCCTTGCTAGGCAACACTCTTCAGTTTTCTCAGTGTCATTCTACGTGAAATTTTCCGATAAATATACCCCAAACAGCAGGACAATTGTAGCATGTGCCTAACTAAATGACCTTCTCATTAAATTATATTTTAACAACTTAGCCATGTCCTCACATTTCTCCAATGTAGTCACATTACATTACTTTTCCAACCCAATGTTTCTACATGTACTGTGTAGGAGCCAGATGGCATTGCCAGAATATACGTCCCAATTTCTCACCTGTGTTCGTTTGTTTACACCGTCCAATTAACTTCTGTTTAACAACCGAGAACCTGTGCTGATCTTGACTCTTTTGCTGTCATATACATTTTTTGCTCTTCTTTCATATTGAGTCATTAAGAACTACATTTTCCAGATTCTCACAGCAACTGACTGCTGAGTAAAATTCAACAACTGGAAGCATGAATAGAAAACTGTCAGGTGAGAAACCAGCAGATGGCGTGATGGTTACATCGCTGGACTCCCATGTAGTCAACCATGGTTTGAGTCCCGTACCTGGTGACTTAAACTCACGCCAAGATCACAAGAGTACAATGGAGGAGAAGGGATTGTAGTGTGGCTATCCCCCCTGGGGGGTTATTTCTGTCTTTCTGTCTCTATGTCTGTCTCTGTCTTTCTGCTGAGCGCACGTGCCCTACAACAAAATCTCCCCCAAAGGGAAAAAAAAAAAAAAAAAAAAAAAAAAAAAAAGAAAACTGTCAGGTTAAAGGAGGGAAAAGTAAAGAGTATTTGCACCGTTTTTTTCTTCTCTGTCCCTCAGGCAGTCTATGACTATACCTGAATTTCTTCCATGTTCCTTGATTCAGCCAGTTTACCTTTTCTATGCTGTTAGAGTCTGTTGGGGCTTGGTATCTTTGGCTCTGGTCAGAATATCTGTTTCTATTTCCTTCCAGTTTTGGGAAGGAGTAAGCCTTCAGAGCTAGACAGTCTCAGAAACAGATATTTCTGAGTCACTTGTTTGACTTCTGAGCATTTCCATTACCTGTGTATCCATTTTCCTGTGTTAAGTTCCCTTAGGTCAAAGAATTTAGAGTGGCGTCTGCTTCCTTACCGGCGTGTGAGTGCTACAGAGTGACATAGCTTTGGATTTAAATATTGACTTTATGATGAAAAGCTGCTTATCTGAGTCTCAGTTTTTTCACCAGTAACCTAATAGTGTGCTGTTAGGATAAAATAAAGAGAGTGTGTGAAAACACAGACATTAATTAATACTTAGGTTTTCACTCCTCATTTTCTATGCACTGAACCCTTTAAATAAGTATGAGGTGATGTTCATTTAAATTAATTGATTATTTGAATGTAAGGGAATAAAGAAAAGTCTCAGACAATGATTACATTTCAGATGCATCTCATTATTTATATTAAAACTGTGCCTTATTAATTAGAATCCTAAGATATTTTCATTGTAAGCACATATTAGAAAAATTTAATAGCTTATTAAGCACCTATTGTATTATACATACCATTTTCTAGGTAAAAGTCGGAGATCCTATTCCAAGGGATATTCTGTGGCTCAGGGGATGTGTGCCAGGTGAATATGGATGAACTGTGGGCAAAGCAATCCCCAAAGTCCTGAGGGAGACAAGTAACAGGAAGAGTAAGGGATTTGTTGGATAAACATTAAGGTCAGGGGATTAGAATAAGGAATCAAAAGGAACTTTCCAATTACTGAGGATTTTCTCATTCTGCTCTCTGTCTGAACAAGGAACTAAAACAACTGGGGACTGTTTTCCACCTACGGAGGCCAGTAAGTTGGGAATCAGAGATGTATTTTTTTTCTCTATGACAGCTCGCATGGGTGGGGCTCTTCTATTTTAATTATTCATGCTTTTTCTTGGAATATCTTTTCAGATTCCAAACTATCTTTTTATTTTTTCCCCCAGAACCATGACTACAGTGATCTAGGGTTGTCTACAACTAGGCATTCACATTTTATCCTGGAAAGAGCATTTGCCAGTACATCTTTTGTCTTCTGTACGTTGGGGTATAACAAGACTGCCATGCTCTGACTGCACACAGTCCAACTGATGTCTGTAGACAAGAATAAATTTTGATTCCATATCCCTTGAATAAACCGATTTCTATTGGGGATCTAGAGAAATTCATCTTACTATGTTTGAAAAGATAAATATAAGGTATATTTAAAACCAGGACACTTGAACACTGCCACAATTATTGTATGATTCTGGGAAAATGTTTCATTAGAGAGGAGAGAACTTAAGCTATGTTAAATGTTGGTGCTAGAGTGAGACAGTGGTGTCATGGTTAAGGTGGCTGGATCCTCTATGGTCGACTGTGTGGTTTAAGTCCTGGACTTGGCAACTTGACAAATTTACTGTGTATGTGCATGTGTGCCCAAAATCTAGAAAGGAGAATTGGAGGAGAAGGGATTGTGGTATGACCATCTCCCATGGAGAGTTCCTTCTCACATTCCCTTTTTCTCTGTTTCTCTCTCTCTCTTGCTCTCTCTCACATTCTCTGTCTCTCTTTAGTAAGCACACTTGCTCTCTAGCATATGAAAAACACACAAACAAACAAAAACACAGGTTGTTGATTGTTGCTGTAGGGAAATTAGTAATCTAATTTCCCCAAACTTCATCTGTGGATTAGTTGTAATGACTAGAATAGGACGAGATCTGGGATTAGCAAAGAGACCTTTTCATTTTCTGTGTATCATCAGCTGTATAACTCAAGAGAAACGTCATTTCCTTCAAGCCATGGCCTCATTGGACCAGTCACCTCTAACTTGTAACTGTCTTATCCACAAAACATTCTAGAGCATTTCACAAATATCTAGAGATATTTGCAAAAAAACACAAGTTATTTAGTGAGATGGTTTTAGGTAATTTCTGTCAAACATCCTCTTATCTACATAAAGAGACGACTACACAGTTTTAAAAAATGCTTATTAGTCTTTGAAAATATATAGAATTTGTCATTTTTTTTTCTTAACTGTAACTATTATCATTGTAATGGAGGTAAATGTAGACTCTTGATATGAGACTGGGCCAATTTAACTTAAACCATAGAAAGTTTGTCCTGAATCGATTTTGTTATGGATGTGAATAACGAATATAAGGACATTATCCACAAGGGTGATGTATAATCAAGGAAGCATCGCATGCAGAATGAGACATGTGCTAAAAGCAGGTGATGTGAGAGCAGAACAGAAGGAACATTCACTTCTGATGAAAGCATTGAGGAAGATTTCATTAAAATCACATGTAAGCCAGGGATTAAAAGATGAGTAATGTTTAGTGAAGTTGAACTCTTCCAGAGGAAGAGTACGCCAGATTGAGGCAAAAACATAAGCAAAGCCACAGAAGAATGTAAGAGAGAATAGAGAGGATATTTGTAGAATCACAAGCACTTGGTACAGACTGCAGTTTTCAATTCCTCGTGGAATTAATTAAGAGATACACCTGGGAAGATAATTTGGGTCATAAATTACGCAGTTTCAACTTGGAGGCCACAGGATATTTTTTATTTTATTTTTAATTTTTAATTTTATTTTATTATCTTTTTTTTTTTGGAGAGATTTTCGCTATAGGGCACGTGCGCTCGCCAGACAGACAGAGAGAGACATAGAGACAGAAAGCGAGAAATCACCCCCCCAGGGGGGATGGTCACACCACAATCCCTTCTCCTCCATTCTCCTCTCAGGATCTTGGGCATGCACGCACACGCGCCTGGCGTGAGTTTTAAGCCACTGAGTCCAGGACGTGAACCGTGGTCGAGTACCTGGGAATCCAGCGACATAGCCATTACGCTAACTGCTGGTTCCCGATATTTTTTATTTTTATAAAACCATGCCATTGAACAATATTGAATAGGAACACACTATGTGATTCAACCTCTGTTTTGGAAAGGTAAATCTTTAGGATTTTGGAAGGTTTATTGGGGGTGAAATGACTAGAGACAGTCCATTTTAGGAAACTATGGAATATAGCAGACAAGGGATTCTGTGTGCTCGCACCAGAATCAGATGGCTGTGAAAATAGTAAGTATGGATGAAAATGTTCTAGAAATTGGATCAATAAGACCCCATAACTGATTGGAATGATAAGAATTCCAAACATGCAGAGAAAATATTGTCAAAATTTCAGAAATTCAAAACTGAGAAAACAGTCTATATTAATAGACATATATAACACAAAAAGTGAAGTAGACTTCCTCAGAAAGGCAGGTAGTTCAAGGCACATAAGCATAGGATGATAATCATATATATAAAATTTTTGTGAATCTGCAGCTTAGGAGGTAGGTCAAAATTGTGACTGACTTTTGAAAATATGGCAATTTTAGAGCTTTCTTCCCCTGTCCTTTTATTTACCTCTTTGGCATAATTCACCAAAATGACCCCTACTCATACCTACTGGAGTAACTCCCCAGTATATATCTCTTGGGTCTCTATCTTAAATTTTCAGTTACCTGTTTGTGGCCCTCTCAGACATTTAAAAAAAATGTCATTGTCAGAGAATCCCAAACTGATGTAATCATTTCTATTCCTCCAGACAGACCTTTCCTAAAACCAGAAGGAATGACAATGCCAGAGACTGTCATCATTATCAACTCAGACATAAACACTGTAAGCCACACAACGTAAAATAAAACATGCATATACAAAATAGTAAATCAGCTTTAATTTCTTTCCACCCTGGTCTCACTGGTCTATACCCTAATTTTTTCCCTTCAGGATTACTGAAGCAAATTTCTACCAGAAGCTCATGCCTCTGGACTGTTGATCCACTCCACATTCAACTACCTGTGTGACATACAATGTCAATTTGATCATCTCACATTCAATCACATTGCAGTCTGTTACTCTTTCCTGCCATTGAACTATCTGAAAGAAAGGACAAGGTATGCTGTTTTCATAATTATTTCTGAAATCATAATTGTTAAGGGCTTTTGAATGAATTAACATTATAATTAGAAATAAATAAGTAAAAACAATGACTGAAGTTGTGGTCATGCGGAATGCTCCCCTCACAAATATGCTCATGTCATTCCTCCTGTGTTCTAGATGTCATTGAAGGGTAACCATTCCTGTTATATCTCAAGTTTCAAATGTGCTTCAGCCTCGACTCTTTGCTTTCCTATACTCTAACTCATGTCAGTCAACTAATTTTACCAACTCTATTTTCTAAGTATGTCTTGCATCATTTCCCTTACATCTTCTGCATTTCCACTGCAGTCATTCAGTTCCTAGCATGTTTTATGTGGAGTTTTGCAGTTGACTCAAAACAGGTAAACTCAATTTTCTAAAGTACAATGTGGGACATTCTAATCTGTTTTAAAAAGAGCAAACAAACATTTAAACTCCCTAATGGTCAAAGGAAAATTTCCAAACTATTAATATTTTAAAACGTATGTGTTTTAGGTTTGCTTATTTATTTTTCACTTGAGAAAAACAAAAAGAGAAAGAGCTAAGTGCTCTTAGGAGGGTTTCCATGCCATAGTCTGTCCCCAATGGCTGTCAATTCATGAGATCACTTGTGTGTGCCAACATACTCAAGGAGGTCCTGAGACATGAACTTGGGCACGTTTCCACATAGGCCCAATTGCATTACTGCTACATCACTACCTGGCTCCTATTAGTATTTTATACAAGGTCCCCTAACATAAGATAGCAACTACATGTTTTAGTAACATCTTCCTTAAATGTTTTTCCATATTGTGAACACAAATAGAAAAATTCTCAGACGTTCTTGCTTGACATTTCCTGTATTTCCATGCCTTTGCAGAAAACATGTTCTTGTCTGGGAAGTTTTCTCTCTCTTTTATTAATAGTTTCGTTTTGGCAAATATCTGCTTAACCTTGAAGTATTATCTTTTAAATGGCACCTTTTCCTTTTCATACAAATTGATATCTATGACTGTCATTTAAATTGTGATCTTTATAAACTCTGTATGTTAAAAAAGATTACATCTCTAAACGACAGGCATTGTATGTCCCCGCTCAATATACACTGAATATCTCAGCTTCGTAGCAGTAACTGAAGACTGAAAGGTATAATTGCAGGAGGGTAACTTCAGATACTGCTAGAAACACTGTGTGAGAAGTAGGAGGTGGGTAATATGGGGTAGATGGGAGGGGATCAGGGAAGAAACAGAATACATTTAATAGACACAAAAATGAAAAGTTTTCTGCTGATGATAATGTGTTTCGAACTATCTTTGACCTGACTAATACACACTATATTCATGCTGGGAAAAGCTGTGTTATTCACTGTAAAGAGTAAAGTGATTAAATGTAAATTTTAAAAAATGATAATAAATAAAAGTTTTTAAAAATCTATCTTATTCTCCACTTTAAAAAATTATATCTTGTTATTTTATTTGCACTCTGAATTAACTCAATGGTATATTGTGGATCTCTAGCTTCATTAATTTTTCAATAAACATTTGCTTTTATTTCATTACCAGTTTTAAGTACAACCACATAGTTTTTGTTATAATACTTGTTTTTGTACCATAATGCACTAATGCACTGCTCAGAGCTAATTTATATCAGACGCCTGGCTATTAAAGGAAGATTTGTTCACACGAGAGAAAACTATAACATAAATGTTATCAGGAAATTGATACCATTTTGGGTTGGCCCCATAACACTGTAGGTTAGGAAGCTGAATCTCACAGGGCGCCAGATCCAACATGGCTGCCTATGGTTTGAGTCCTGGCCCAGGGGCTTAAAAAATACACTTGTCATAAATGCATGTGCATTCAAACCCAGATGGTAAAGAGGAATGGAAGTAAAAGGATTGCGATGTGACCACGTCCCCACCTGGGGAGGTGTCTTCTCTCTCTCTCTCTCTCTCTCTCTCTCTCTCTCTCTCTGACCATTGCATTTCCTTTCTGGCAAGAAAAAAGAAACAGATCCCATTTTATTTTATTTTGTTTTACTAATAATATTTAGAAAGCACAAGTTATACTTTGAAACAATTGTTACACTGATACATTTTCCCCCCACCTGAGAGGTATGATATATATTTAACAATAAGCAAATAATCAAGACATACACCACGCAGAGACAAACCCAGGACAATCCCTACCAAAACACCATCTGAACCACAATGCTCTAATTTTGGCCTTAATACCCAGGAAAAAAAGAAAGAAAAAAGAAAGAAAGCTGTGTGACACCGAAAGGGAACCAAATGGAACCCTGTCATGTTAAGCTTCGTAATTGTAAAGTCAAGGTGAATATGAAGAAATGAAAAGCTATTCATCGAAGCTGCCTCCACATGGGACAAATGATTCTTATGCTTGAAGTAGATTTAACTGTCCCTAAACAGCAATCTCACTCTCGCACAGGAAATGAAAATAAAAGCAAGCAAGCAACCAGTCAGAAACAGTCACCACCTTCTGGGTACAGCCACTTGAGAACGGGTAGAATGTGCAGCTCTGTAGGACTCATGCAATTATAAAAACATCTGAATGGAAATACTTGAAAATGATCTTTAACTCTAGTGGGATGTCGAAATGACTTTTTTGAACTTTTCTCATTTTTCTCAGGTTTCTTTTTTCTGACTCTTGAAGGTAAATTATGGCTTGAATGCTGCATGCTAGGCTTTCTGCATTGGATTTGGGGGCTTATCATAATTTTATTTTGTATATGTTGAGAGGTTTTAATAAATTGTGTCAACCAGAAAAACAGTGGAAGTCATTGTTTCAAATGTGAAGTGACAGCCTGCAGGCCTGAGCTGTTATTATTTGAAATTCTATTGAATTCTAAATTTCAGTACTTTTCGCCACTCTGCTGGATTTAGCTGCTCATGCTTCATCTGTGTTTTCTAATTACAGAACGCAATTCTTGAAACCCTAGTAATACACAGCAGTTAAAGATGTGTCGTAAATGGGAAAGTCAGTGGATTTAGAGTCAGACGATTGGATCTGTTTATTAATTTGTTTGTGTGTGTTTAGTTTTAATTGTGTATGTCTCTTAGTAGCTGTGGTAACATGAGCAAGTCTTGGAAACCTCTCTTTTTGAACTTTCAGAATATTTATACATTAGTAGTAAGCTCTTTCATATCAAAGACTTATTTTTGTATATTTAATAACAATTAGACAACATTTGTTAAGTCAGTTTATACAATCTGATACATGCATAATATCCTTCACCACTTAGAAGGCAGCATGTTGAAGAACACTGAACAAACAGGGACCTGTGATTAAAATTCTAGTTTACCCTGCCTAAAATGACAACAGTAAGAATATGTTGGCCTTACTTTTCTACAAGGGGATTTTCAAATGTTCCAGGGGTACTTGAATGTGTACATCATTGCCTCATCAGGTATTTTGTTTCTATTTTGGTATATGGAAAATACACCTAATGTAGATGGGCCCTAATGCTTTCAGATGCTGATCTATTTATCTTTTTTCTATCTATCTTTGTTAGTGGATTATGGCCCATGACATTTCTGGTTTCAAACTTGGTTCTCCCAAGCCTCGGGCTCATGGTCTACGGACCTTATCATCTTCCCCTTGGGTGACGTTAGTTATGTCTACACAGTAAGGGTTCTGTCTTTAAGCAATATAGAATATTAGACAGCTAGCAAATTTGCTTTTGCCAGATACTGATGAGCCCTGAAATTAAGATGTTTTATTCTTATGGAACTCCATTCCATCATTGTTTAGTTTCCCCTGTGTTTCCCTGTTTCCCCAAAGTGTAGTTATCTGAGGTACAGTCTACAGTTACTACAGACAACAGAAAGGCCATGGATTTTCTGTTCTTGTGACCAGAAACCCTGCCTCAACCTCCTTCTGAGAAAGGAAATCCGAACTGCCATTAGAGACAGGGGCGATGACCACTGTGGCTGCTTCCTGCTGGCATGGGGTGACGATTACAGGGTCGGCAATCAGGGGTCCTCCAACAGAGGCCTATCTAAAGGGCACCAATAAATGTCAACTGTGTCAATGCGGGCAAAATATAAATCAGTATCTGCAGTCAGAGGGACTCTAGACGAGAGGAGACAAATTCTGTCAAAAGGTTAATAATGTAAGAGCCAAAAAAACCATAGTACAAGGATAAGGATTGCAGGCCCCAATAATGCCAATAGCTCATTAGTCTATCCCCAGGACCAATCACCAGAAAACTGAATCTTACCAAGTTCCTTATGGATTTCATCAATGCAGGATTGAACACAAGTATAGTTATCTGCGATGTTGAAATATACATGAAAATTTATGATATCTTAAATGACATAATGAAAGTAAATAATCAGTAACAGCCCTGTTGGCCAGAACATTAGACTGTAGGTTGCTTAGTTTTTGGTTGAGGATATCTAGAGCTAAAACAATGTTATAAGAAGCCCAAGAAATGTGCTTTTTTTTAAATAAATAAATATATGCCCTTAAGTGTCCATTGAATGACATCTTTTCACTTAAAGACAGATAGAAATTGGGACTCAGGTTTTAAGGGTGTGTTAAAAAGGCATTTTTAAGATCTAAGACTATAAAATGATAAAATAAAAGGAAGTACCTGATTTAATCTTATAGCTTTCTCCCAAAGAGCAAAAGGAGAAACAAAAGACTTTGTACCCATTAGAAACATAGCATAGAGAGAGATAAACGTGGTACTTTTCCTTCTTTATCAACATAACTGTAGTATCTTAATAGAGGGCAAAGGTAATGTGTGTTAACAAGGAAAATATGAGGCAACGCAAGGGTTCTGTGAAGTGGCAGGTGGATGATCCCCTGGTGGTTCTAACCACTTGGCTGTTGTGGCATCCTGATGAAGCCAACTAAGGCCACGCCTGAGCCCTGTATGAGCTTCTGGAACTTTTTTGAGTATTAAGAACTGATTGGGACAAGAACTTGTCTTTTTACATGAAAAACACTTTCTTCAAATTTTAGTCAATTAGTCATATACAAAATCCTTTCATAAAACCTTCATAATTCTTTATATTGGGTTGTCGTAAAGTCATGACATACTGTTTCTATGATTTCCTATGCAAAAATGTGTCATGACTTTTCCAACAACCCAATAATTCCCTTTCAGATGCTTTTACAATATAACTCGAACTCTTAACAAAATACTTTAGACTTTGAATTTTTGTCTTTTCTTGTGCTTTACCTTCGCCATTTCACTTTAGGACCAAAACTTTACCACACAAAATTTCTTCTATGTCAAAACCTTCACTTTTTACCTTTTTTACTAAAAATACACCTTTACCATTGTAACCTCTTTATGTCTCTCTTTCCTGTCTACGGTTACCTTAGTTTTTTTTTTTTTTTTTTTTTTTTTCCTTCCTTATAAGTTTACTCTTTTTTTTTTTTTTTTAAAAAAAATGTTTATCTATTTATTTGTTGTGATTTTGAAGCTGCTGGGTACAGAATTCAAACCACAGTTGACCATGTGGGAATCTAGCACCTGGACCACCATGTCACCTGCCTCTTATAAATGTGCACTTGAACATGACCTTAACTTCTGATCTAGACAATAATTAGTATTCCAAAGAATAAATTCTTATTTGTCACCTTAAAGGTTACCTGAAGCTTGTCCAGTGAGACTCCAAGGGGAACCACTGGGTTTTGGGAATAGAGCCAAGGGGAGAGTCCCAAGGAGTAAAGTTTAGTTAAAGAGAAAAATGGGGAGTTCTGCAAGGCAAGAAGGGAGAAGACAGCCAAGCACTCCAGTCTCAATCAATCCCACCCTGTGTCTTGACTCTTGTCCCACCAGGTCCCTAGACAGGAGTTCCCCAGGCCCGGTGTCCATACCGAGGTCTACATGAAGTCAGTTTGGGGACTCCCTTATTATAGGACTTTAAATGTCTGCCCATATGGAGATGGCTAGCCAATCGAAATTGATCTTTTGATGCTTGGTAAACTGTGTCAAGGGAAAACTGGAGTGCTCTAGCTTGAAAGGTAAGTGAGTCTCCTGGGAAGGGTTTGAAGAGGCTTTCCTAGTTTATCTCTTTTTCTCCCCACTATGGAGAAGTTGCTATCTCCTGAAGAAGTCATTTGTAACCTCATATGCAGAGCCAGCATTTTAAACTTCTATCAACCTTAGTTTTTATCAGCTTCTGAACACTGATTTAATAAACAAACAAAAAACTGTTCAACAAATTTCCCAATGTAGAACAGAACAATCTTATTAATAGATCCAATAGCTTTCATTCTTATAAAATCTAAAAAACTGACCATAGGATTAATCAAAGTGGGTTAACTTATTTAAAGATGACATTTTATGAATAATTATCATTTCAATTCAGCACAACTTTAAGACCTCAAACTATCTGAAAAATATACTTGTGAATATGCCATCTACAGGCACCTAAAACTTTTCACCTCTATGTCTTGATTACCTATGAAAATGAAGATTTTAGAGAAATCTAGTCATAAATCCATTTTCTTGTCAGATATCCACTATGTAACATACAACACATAACACATAAATACCAGGTATTTCATTAAACCAACCATACTAAGACAAATATGTTATCGTCTTTACAATAAAATTCTGGAAAAAATATATGTTAAACACCATGACAATGTTCACTAATTAAAATTTGTTTCTCTCTTTTACCATATTCAAAACCAGCTTATTTGTCAAAGATTTACTTAAGTCATGTAAAACTATAAAACATTTAAATTAATTTATATAAGTGCTCTTATTTATAAGCAAAATTGAATGGAATTTGTAAGGCCTTTTACCACATAGACACATGACAAGAAAATGCATTACACGTATGCGTACACACTTGTACAGACAAACGAAAGAATAACCTTAGTAAGCAAAGAGGATTATGAAGAGATGAGAATGTTCCACATTTTAACCCTATAATTGTATGTCTTGAACTGCTCCTGTTCAGTCTCCTCTCAAAAGCCAGAGAAACATGTTGAAACTGATTATAATCAGTATCTCTCTCTCTCTCTCTCTCTCTCTCTCTCTCTCTCTCTCTCTGTGTGTGTCTATATCTATTATATATATTAAGATCGTCAGAAAAACTACAGTAGTCACTTTTAATCTGTTAAAGCTTAATAAAAGAAAAGGGTTTGTGAACTCATAGGACTGAATTAATTCTCTTTTTCCAGATTTGACTGCAGGACTGACTATAGGGGAAGTCATCTCTAAGGCTCCGCAATAAACAGGTAGTCGAATAAACAGGTAGAGGAAAAATAGTTGGAGGAGACTCCAAGGAGCTAATGGCCCGGAAGTCCTTAGGTATTATCTCATACGAGCCTGGGGAGCCTGGCAGGCTCTGAGCCAGCAGAGGAGAAGCATGAGTAAAGATGGAACAAAGGGTACCCATATCTCTCAAAGCATAAAAGCATTGTAGTATAGCATTTTCTCAGGCATTTAGAAAAAGATTTAATAACTTCAATAGTTTTATTAATTAATATTCCCTTCTGGAGGGCCACATGTCCCATCTGTAGAGTTGTATTGAGGCCAAGCATGAGTGCAAAATAAGAAGAGGTGTTTTTCTCGAGTGAGGATCGAAAGTTTTCCAGTGCTTTAGAATGCACTTCAGTGGGATGCGGGCTATGGCTAGTTACCCATCTGGACATAAGAAAGAGACATAAAGGTGTCCCAATCATTCCTCTTGAAAAACCCTTGTGTGGGAAGACTGCTTCTCATACCCTGAGACTGAGGGACTGGTCCTTCTGCTCATATCTTTCCAGATATCAGGGGTACACTGACGGGAATATCTAGGCTCATCTCTGCCTGAGTGGCTTTTCTCTGATTGCCTCTTGTCTCCTATCCTGTACCTTGGTATCCTCAACATTATTATAAGACTCTGTGCTTTTAAGGAAGCTGTCTGGTGCCAGTTCCTTAGAGTCCCAGCTTATACCCAAGACGACATGGTGTAGTTGATTTAGCCAATTAAACATTAAGAGTCATCTATTTGCTTCAAAAATCACCAAACCAAAACAAACAAATGAAACAAAAACCACACACCCCAGTTTCCATCTTCACAAAGATAAGATCCATGCAGGTCTGATGTCTCAAAACAGAAATAACTAATTAGTGAGATCCCAGAAATATCATTGAAAATGTCTGTAAGGCTAAGTCCCATTCTCTGTGCCCAACAATTCAGGATAACAGACACAAAAGACAGGGATGGGGGAAGGTTTCATCCTCATTTTCAGTATTAAACCAGACCAGAGATATGGGAGCATTTTAATTAAAAAAAAAAAAAAAAGTCAAGTGGGGCTCCAAGTAACTACTAGGGAGGTTTTAAATTCTCTGTGTACCCCAGAAAGTTCTCATGCACAGTGCTCACAAAGAGAGGGGAGAATTAGCAAATTAGCAATCTCCTTTACATATGATTTCAAAAACTTTCCTCCTGAAAATTTTATTGACAATTTTCAAATACAGTCCAGACAAGTTTTGAAACTGAAACTATTTTATTTTTAGTGTAGAGTTCTATCTTTTGAACCTCTAGTTTTGTAGCAACATAGACACAGTTCATTGATTTAATAGATATATTCTTACATGAGTTATACTTTTACAACCCCTGGGCAGTTTTTTAATCATTTATTGGCTCCTTGTCAAACTTTTCCTATTGAGTTTTCCAAACCTCTTTCACTTTCCACAAGTATTTGACCTTGGGCAGACTTACATATCTTTTTCTCCACTGAGAAAATGGAAGAGATTTGACATTAATTCTTTTAATTTATATCAATGAAAAATCTAAAACTAGTATATTCTTCTCTTTGTTTATTCTCTCAATTTGCCAAAACCTCCCAATATACACTTTTTAAAAAAATGAATTTAGATACTTTTGCTGGTGCTAGGAAAAGTTGGGCTCATTACCAAACCCAGGGAGGTAATTATTTCTGAGTTTTACACATAAAGGAGTTGAGAGTGAGGAGTAGCTGAGAAATGTTTTAAGGCATGCAGTGAATTAGGGATCAAGTTGAATTTAAACACCAATGATCTTCTCATTTTGATGACCATCTCTCTTTTTTTCACTCTTTCTCCTTCGGAATATCAATTATTCAGTCTTATTTATATTTTTCTTTCTCTTTGTTATGTCTCTTTTTATAAATGCTTACAGCATGCTTGAATCTCTTTCACACTAAAAAGAAAAGATGCTCTTACAACCCATTTAATTCCTTAAGACATAATTGATCTCTTTACATCTTTTAGCCATCGATAATTTTTCTCTATTTAATTTTATTTATCATGATTATTTTTGTTTTCAATTTGCTACAGGTTGTGTGTGCCCACCAGAGAGAGACAGAGAAAGAAAGAGAAAGCAAGAAAGCAAGCCCCTGGATCTGGGACTCAAACCATAGATGGTTATGTGGAAGTCCAGTGCCTTAACTACCACACCACCTGCTGGCCCTAACCATCATTATTTTTGAAGAAGTGACTTACATTTTCTTTCTACCTACAAATAGCATTTTTTAAATTGCCAGTGAGCTCATGGGTTCACCAGAGAAAGACAAACAGGGAGAAAGAGAGAGGGAGAAAGCACCCCCATCAATGGAGCATGGTCACAGCAATAGTATTCTCTCCATTTATGTTGGAATTTAGGGCTTGCATGCTCATGCACCTGGTGTGTTTTTTTAGGCTGACAAGGTCAGGATTTGAACCATGGTATTTGAACCAGGATTCGAACCATGGTTATGGAATTCGAGCCATTTGGTATCTGACTTCCTTAACCATTAAGTTATGGGGTCATCCCTACCAGGAGCAGGTGTAATCTGGCTTCTGCTCAGACATTACATGAACTAGATCTCTCAAAAGGTATAAATGATGCTGGACAGTGACACAGCAGTAAAACACAAGACTTTGCAAGGCTAACCCAATGGAAAGGTTCCAGGTTTTTGTCCAAAGGCATCCTTAAGTAAGCCAGGCACACACTTGCCCATGATCTGAGACTGACTGAAGTTGTGGGTGGGATGGATTAAAGCGTTGAGAGCATGTTGGAAGCTGTATCTTTGTCTTATTCTCTTTCTCTCTTTCATTCACTGACAGAAAAAAAATAAATGAGCTTTAAAAAGTTACGAATGTGTTTTTCCTTGCCCAATCCTTGACCTCTTTTCTTGCACTTTGACATGATTAATCTTGCATCCTCAGCCTTTCATATAATCTCCTTTAGATTTCAAGTTATTTTGGAATTCAAACTCTTACCTTAGTGTTGATTCTCTACATGCTCATTTAACATATTCTCCCATTTTTATCCACCGAATCCCAGTGTGTAATGATTACCTGTGCTCCTGTCATCTTCCTGGTGTTCTACCTGCTCTTCTGTCTTTGCCTGGGTGACTCCATGCAGTCCATGCAGTCTTTGTATATCAGATTCAAGTGGTCTTCTTCGGTGTAGCAGAATACGATGGGATGAAGGATTTTACACTTTTACATTAAAGAAGCATCACTTAACAGCTGAGTGGCATGATGAGCTTATTAGATAACTATGTGGTCGATGATCAAATATTTCTTTCTTTTTTTTTTTCCAGTTCAGCCTTCCATCATCTGGGGCATGAGAGGAAAGGGTTATATGAATGGATCCTAATTGTTATTATGTATATTTGATTTAGGTCAAATTGCTCAAATAGGTGCCACACATAGATTGATTTGGTGTTTAAACCTGTGGGCTTGGCTATTTTATAATACATTACATATATCAGACTAAGTGAAGATGAGCTTTAATTATTTTGTTTTAATTAAACTAACCTCACAAAATGGATAAAGAAGTTCTTCAAAAAATCAAAAAATAGAAGTGAAAGATCACTTGAATAGAATGAGTAGATTCATCCCAGAAATAAATGCCAACACTGACTCTTCTCCCATTACTCAGAGATGCTTATCAGCCACACTTCAACAATGGTCATGACAATTAGAATAGTTCTGATGGCAGTTTTGCCAAAGAGAAATCCAAAACTAACAAAAACACCTTTTTTTTTTTTTAGAGGTTTTTGATATAGGGTGCATGCGCTCACCAGAAAGAGAGAGAGATAGAAAGTGAGAAATCACCCCCCATGAGAGATGACCACACCGCAATTCCTTCTCCATTCTCCTCTTGGGATCTTGGGCACACACGCACATGCTCCCGGCATGAGTTTAAGCCACCAGGTCTAGGACTCGAACCATGGTCGACTATATGGAAGTTCAGCGACTTAGCCATACGCTAACTACTGGTCCCACAAAGCTACCTTTTGAGAATATGAATTTATGTATTTCTTAATGGTGAAACTCACTGTATGTATTACATGATGCTAAAAAGTTTGAAAGAAGTTGACTATTACATTGCTTTATTTTAAATAATTTCATATGAGAGTTGTAAATACAAAGAATGCCCATTTTACTTTCACCCAAATTCACCAAAAGTAACTATTTTGTGACATGTGTTTTGTTACCACTTTCTATATGCATATCCAGATAATTTTTTCCCTTGCTTGTTACTTGCAGATATGCACCTTAACCTCATGTATTTTCTAAAACAATGAAAGAAATCTCTCAGATAACTATACTGCAATGATCAAATTCAGGAGGTAGCATTGATGTAACTGAATACTACATACTAGATTATATTAGGTAATCTAAACTTCATATTCGATTGTACTGATAATATCTTGTGAGGGCATTTGTCTTAGGTACAGTATCCACTCTGGGATTTTGGACTGCAGTTAATCTACTTTCTTCTGGAGAGGGATCATCAACCTTTTTCTTATTTGAAAGTATCACCAGTAATTTGTGACTGTCTCTCACTTTAGATTTACCTGATATTTCCTGATAATAAGGATCAAATTGTGCATTTTGGTCAGAACTATTATAAAAGTGATCTGTTTTTAATAAATATTATCAGGAGGTACACGGTATTGTTTTGCCCAATACAATGATATTAAATCTGATGACATAGTTAAAAAGATACCCAGCACGGGACCAGCAGTTGGTGTAATGGCTATGTTGACTCCCATGTAGTCAATTGCAGTTCCAGTCCTGGATCCGGTGGCTTAAACTCCTGATGGGCGCGTGTGCGTGCGTTCCCAAGATCCCGAGAGGAGAATGAAGGAGAAGGGATTGTGGCATGGCCATCCCCCCTGGGGGGATTTCTTGCTTTCTGTCTCTCTGTCTCTCTGTCTCTCTGTCTCTCTCTGTCTTTCTGGAGAACACATGTGCCCTATTCCAAAAACCTCTAAAAAAAATTACCCAGCAGATAAAATTAACATTTTTTCTGTAATAAGTAATCTGTGAGCAGTCTTTTAATACCATGTTCATCACATTTTTACTTAATAATTTTAGTGTGTATTGAGGACTCTTGTCTGAAACAATGATTATTATTGCTGCAAAATAGTGAGGAGTTCATTTTAAAAGTAAACCTTTAGAACATTAAGACAATTTGAAGGCTAATTTTGACCCATTTTAAATGCATTAAGTAATCAGAATATTTTAATCTGTGTCTTATCTTTGTCTTAGTTATTAAAATTTTGAAATTTTTGAGCATGCTTTATAAGAATCTACACATTTAGGCAACAGTATTTTTATATAGTAAATAAAAAAATTAAATATGCCCGTAGAATATGCTTGAAAATATATTTTTATTGTAGTGTTTTTCAATAATCTTAGGAAGCATCTAAACCAGGTCATATGGAAAATTCTATGATTATTTATTGAAAAATTATTTTAAAAATTTTATTTATTTTAATCATGAGAGAGAGTGTAAGTATATGCACACACAAGGGAGGAGAAGAAGGGCCCACAACAGGGTCTCACTATCCCACAATCTCCTTCCTTTGGCCCACCAGGTCAACAGGATCTTGAATGTTTGCAGATTGTCTTGAGATCCAAACCCATGGTAGGTTATTCAGCATCTAGCCTAGGGTTCAGTTTGCTGCCACCTACACACTAAGGCTGAGCCAGTTATTAGCTTTATGCTCTTATTTTCCACAAACACTGAGTGGCTTTCACTGACACATTACCCTCTGGCACACATTTAATTCATTCATTCATACTGAGACAAAATTAAGTGAGCTCAAAATACTCAACTTGCTTTTTCTTAATACTAAACTTGATACGTAGATTGGAAAGAAAAGAAAGATTCTATTTAAAGGTTGACTAGCTTACTTGCAACTTCCTAGATAACAGAATTGCAGAATTTTCACCTACCTTTGCTTCTTTGTTCCTAGTGCTGTTTAGTCTAGAAATAAACATATTAAGCAGCACCTTATGCATTAAGACTACCGGCCACAGCCAGAGTAGCATGGTTGCTCAAATCAAACCTGAGTTGATGATTACTCTGAATAGTGTATCCAGGAAGGGCTTGTTGCCTTTATTAGGATAAGCTTCTGTAATCAGGGTAGTTTACTTTAACCTCATTGCCCCGCATCTCCACCCAGACACACACACACACACAGAGAGAGAGAGAGAGAGAGAGAGAGAGAGAGAGAGAGAAGAATGAGCACAACAGTGAGCTCAAGAAGGAAAAAGAGGGACCAGCAGTTAGCGTAATTGCTATGTCGCTGGACTCCCACGTAGTCGACTGCGGTTCGAGTCCCGGACCTGGCGGCTTAAACTCACGCTGGGTGCGTATGCGTGCATGCCCAAGATCCCAAGAGGAGAATGGAGGAGAAGGGATTGTGGCGTGGCCATCCCCCCCGGGGGCGTGATTTCTTGCTTTCTATCTCTCTGTCTCTCCCTGTCTGTCTGGCGAGCGCGCGCGCCCTATAGCAAAAAAACCTCTCCAAAAAAAGAAAAAAAAAAGAAGGAAAAAGAGAAAGCACCCCCCCCCCCCAAAGTAGGATGACCACACCCCAATCTCTTATCCTTCATTCTCCTCTTGAGATCTTGGGCATGCACGCACATGAGCCTGGAATGTTTTTCCAGTTGCCAGGTCTGGGACTCACACTGTGCAGCTGGCAGTGGGAGCCAGCAGTCTTCACCAATATGCCATCTGGCTGGCTCCCAACACCTTTTCTAAAGAAGAATCTTCCTTCACAGAATGAGACACATTTATTATATAATAAATCCTAACTAACAATAACTGTTGTCCAACGTTTAACATAACATTCCAAACAAAAATTAAGGCCCTTTTTAAAGTTCTCACCTTGGAATTCTTGTTATAATATTTAGACACCTTTATTTCACTTACCTTTCTATGTCATAAAACAAATGGATAATGCCGTGGAACATGCTGAGTACAGTATTCCATCTTTACAAGGTAAGAGGCTTATCCAACCAAGTCAAAATCTATAAATCTACGTCTACTACAATGTGTGAAATGTGCAGTCTGTTAGGGTCTGCAAATACAGTATGAATAAGACTTTAAAGAATCCTTCCTTTGGTGTAACAATAACCTAGAAAAAAGATCGAAAGATCCCTTTTTAAATCTCTACGAAAAATATAAAAGTGCCTAGGAAGAACATCACAGTATTATTCAGTGCCACATGTCTAAGAAAAATCTTTAAATTCTACTTAATAATAAGAAAATATGACAATAAATGGACATGTCTTACTTGAACAATACAACGAAATATTGAGGAATTGTCAATTTTCCAACAAAATATGTGTTTAATATAATTATACACACACACACACACACACACACACACGCACAGACACAAATATATATACATATACACGTGTGTATGCATATATATAAATATATATATATATATATATATATGAAAGCCCTTATTGAAAGTCCTCCCCCTCTATGTATGTGTGTGTGTGCATAAGTATGTGAGTATATACAAATATAAAAGTGTGTGTATGTGTGTATATACATATATATATATATATATATTCACATATAGTTATATATACACATACACAGATATATACATACATAGTATATATTTCTAAGTGGATTTATAATAGATAATGAAATAAATGAAAATAGCCAAAAAAATTGAAAACAATAAGACAGAGAGAATTGAAGAGATTGGAGAAAATAACACTATGATATATTTTTAGCTTAAAATTTATTATAATGAAAATCCTCTTTAGTATTCCTAATTTATTACTTTTTGGAGAGATTTTTGCTATAGGGTGTATGCACTTGCTGGAGAGACAGAGACAGATAGAGAGATAGAAAGTGAGGAGTCGCCCCCCCCAGAGGGGATGGCCATGTTGTAATCCCTTCTCCATTCCCTGCTGCAGATTTTGGGCATGCATGCACATTCTTCTGGCATGAGTTTTAAGCTGCCAGGTCTGGGACTTGAACTTTAGTCAACTCTGGGGGAATCCTGTGACATAACCATTATGCCATCTGTTGGTCCCAGTACCCTAAATCTTTAATAAAAAATGAAACATATAGTCAAGGTTTTAAGAAGAAAGGGCTATTATCATTGAATTTGAAAATGTTGCCATTATTTTCCTAACATAAAAGTCACACGACTTTTTAATTATCTGTGTAAAATAATCTAATACATATTAGGTTATATGAATAAACAAAAGCATAAATGTGTTTAAATTTTAAATAAGTTACATTTAATTAAATAAAATTTTAGTTACAGAGTATAAAAACAGAAAAAAAATTAAGAAAGTAATATTCTCTGTCCCTTTAGCGAAATTTATTTATCAAGTATATTTTTTTGTAACTATATAAAATAGAAAAGTATTTGCTTGAGCTTTGTCTCACACAATTTTTTTTTCCTCAAAGTAAAACAAGTAAGCATGAAAAGAACCCCAGTCAGAAATCTCTGTAGAGACTGGCAAAGCTGATTCCAAAGCTTATATGAAAATGCAGAAGAACTAGAATAATCAAAACAGTTTTGACTCTATTAGTTATTAAGGCTTATTGTAAAGCTATAGCCTACAGACCATAGAATCATGGGAGAAGGACAGATGGATCCATGGAACATGACAGAGTTCAGAAATTCACTGGGCATCTACATAAAAAGGAAGATTTTGATCTTAGCTCACAAAAATTAATTCTAATGTTTGGTTCTTAAAGTTACATATAAGATCCAAAGGGAAAAGTACCAAAAAGGAAGAAAGAAAGAAAAAGAAAGAAACATTTCTCGATGAAAAATTATAAAAACACAGCCTGTTAAAAACTTAGCTACAGCAGTGCTTAGAAGAAAACTTACAGAAAATGTGTATACACATTACACAATTGTTCTTTCAGGGTATTTCCTGGAAATATGCATAAATATTTTTTAAATGGTGGAAATATTCTATATCTGCTTTCTGAGATGACAGTCACATGAATATATAAAATTACCTTAATTCATTTGATCTCTTTAGATCTGTGTATTTAATTTTATGTAAATAATAACACAAAAATGAAATAAATTAGTTTTTGAATCAATAGATGATATAGCCTATTGGGTATATAGTTTTTTCTTTTCTTTTATTTACATTTCATCACTCTACATACAAAAAGAATCTTCCCAGCCTGACCACACTGCACATTAGTACATTCATATGAGGTACATGCTTTAAGATTTTTAAATAGATCAATTGATTTGTAAAATCTTGACAGAATCTATAGTTAAAAGGTCAGTATCAAAAAAAAATTAGAATAGGGACCAGCAGTTAGCGTAATGGCTATGTCGCTGGACTCCCATGTAGTCGACCGTGGTTCACGTCCCGGACCTGGGACTTACGCCGGGCGCATGTGCATGCGTGCCCAAGATCCTGAGAGGAGAATGGAGGAGAAGGGATTGCGGCGTGGCCATCCCCCCTGGGGGGTGATTTCTCGCTTTCTGTCTCTCTGTCTCTGTCTGTCTGGGGAGCACACGCGCCCTATAGCAAAAACCTCTCAAAAAAAAAAGTTAGAATAATAATTACATGGAAATCATATGGCAATTTTATTAAATTGAGGAAAGAAAGCTTTACAATTAAGTGTAAAAAATAAAGAAGAGGTTAAATCATATAACTTTAAATAATATTTTAAAATTTCCCTTGTATAAATGATTATTTTTATATACCTTTCAAATGTGTAATCCTCTTAATGTTTATAATTGATTCTCACAAAATTTCTATTGGATAGATGTAGACGTATTTCTTACTACCCTTTAACGTCCTCCTATGCCATTTACATTTAATGTTCTATATATATATATATAAACTCACTTAATTTACATCAAATTTAAAAGGAAGTAAAATGACACAAGTGTGAGTTTAAATAGTATGGTAGCCAATGAAAACAACAACCTGAGCCATTTTAGACCATGTTATTGTCTTCAATGGTTGATGTCATACAAATTAGAAAAATGAACAGCCATATCCTTTGAAGAACTCTTGTGTGAAAAACTTTGTGAATATTACATGTTCTTTTCAAATATATCTTTGAGTTTCTTATAAACATATTTAATCTACAAGAATAAATGCTGAAAAATAGCAGAATCTTTTGTGGAAAACTTTAACATAACTAGAATTAGGAGCTATCAAAATTGTAGGCATCATCTACTTTCAATAAACTCATTGTCTTTTTTTTTTTTTCTGACAGCTCGGTTTCATGTGCATTTTAATTTCACTGTGAATAGGATCTTTGCATATTTTTGACAACAGAGTGGCACAGTCAAGGCTATCAGAAAAAGAAACCACAGAAGCTACTGCTGAGTGTGCAGCAAGCTGTCTGAGTTTTACATGAAGAGGTCAGAATTTTCTTGGAGAGTCACTTTCCAAGTATAGCATGCTTACAATAATTAGTATCCTGACTACTCAGGAGATGGTTGTAGACACAGCTGTTGTTTAAGGTAGCAAGGACATCAATGGCGAGGCACTAGGTATTGATTTGTGCAGTGACATCCTTCTAACTATGTCATCTGAGTGAAAGAAGCCCCAAATTAACCAATAATAAAGTGTTAGAAGTTGTAGTAGCTGCCCTCTTGAGACTTGTTCTAGAAGAGGATAGATGCCCCTCCCCCCAGCAGGCCATCAATCCTGCTAAAGGACTCACATTGACATTAAGTTGACCAAGAGGACAATGTAAAGCTACACTAATGCTGTATCCTGTGTTATTATCTGTGTAAGTGCCAATTTTATATTATTTTTCTAAATGTGCACACAGAATAATGAACGCTTATCTATCTATATAAAATGTACCTATGAGCTATCATGATCCAAGCAAGTCTTAACTCAACATATAACATTTTGAGACATTTTACAACACCTTCGATAAAACTAATTTCAATTATTAAAAAAAACTAATTTCAAAGGAAAAATGAAGAGTTACCATATTTTCATTAGAATTAGATATAGATAAATTTATTGACAAGACTTCCTCTTTTGTTATCATTGCTTGAATTTCCAATTTGATTGTGTTTTCTACTTTAACTAGGAGCCCCTGCTAACAGTTTATGAAGAAATCACATTAGGCTATATTCATATCAGTAAAGCTAGTGGCCACACATAATTAGAAAGTCAACAAAGAGATTATAATAACATTTTTTTCAAATTATCAAAACTTTTTAATATTAAAAATAATTTTCAGGGCCAGCAGATGATGTTAGGTTTACATCACTGGATTCCCATGTAGTTGACCAAGTTTGAGTCCTGACCTGGCTCCTTAAAACTCACTCTGGGTGCATACGTGTGTGTATGTGCCCAAAATCCCAAGAGAAAAATGTAGGAGAAGGGATTGGTCATACACCCAGGGGGTAATTTCTTCTTTTTGTCTCTGTCTCTCTCTGTCCCACTGGCAAGTACACATGCCCTATAGCAAAAATCTCTCTCTTAAGAATAAAAAGCTTGCAAACTTTTTCATCCTTTACATATTGTCTTATTATTTGACATATGTTTTTGGACCATGATTATTCTTGCCTTGGTCTCTGAATTTTTGTGGTGCTTTTGAGGATACTCATTAAATAGCATGGAATTACTCTTTTAGCTTTTGTCTGACCGAAAATCAAGATCCTGGCTCAGCTGTGGTAGCCCAAACTGTTAGATGCCGCAGGGGAGGGTCACATAGAAAGCCCAGATTAGATTCCTGGTTCAATTTTAAAGCCAGTTGTGGTGGCATTTTTCTGTAATCTCAGGAACTCAGGAGGCTAGGGCAGGAGGGTGAAGACCTTGTGGCTAGTGTGGGTAAAATACATTTCAGACCTTTCTAAAGCAACACATGCCTGTGGCTTCAGCTACTCTGGAGGCACAAGGATTTCAACAAAGGAAGACTCCATGCTACAATTGGAGTACGTCCCTCCAAAATTCATGTGTTCAGCCATTGTAACAAGATTGAGAAAGTGAAGCAATCTGATTATGGTATCGAAGGATGAGTCTTTGGGAAATGAGTAGTGAGGGAGTGGTTAGGGCAGGGCCTCCATGATTGAGTTCTGGTTTGTATAAAGAGAGGAGATGGAACAGGTAGAAACTGCATGGATACAGACCATGCTTGAGAGCCTGCCATCTGCCATATAGTGTCTTTTCCAGAAGACGGATCCTGGACCTTGGGCCTCTGAACTATGGGCTGATTAAGTCTGTATCTCTTTATGAAATTACCCAGTCTCAGGTATTTCTGTTAGCCACCCAATAACAGACTAAAATATTCTTTCAAAAAAAAAAAAAAAAAAAAAAAGCCAAACCAACCAAAAATATCAAACCAAACAAAACAGATTGGTTCCCACCTTACCATTTAACCCATTCCCTTACCACATTGATACAAAGTTCATTTGAAATGGGCTGGGTGAAACCAAAATTAACTTTAGAGATCAGCTCTTACTATTTAAAAAGCAGACGAGAAATGACACAGCCATCACAAACAGGATTCCAGCTTACAGTGGCTTTGTAGCTGATACCAGAATCTCCACAAAAGGCTTCTTCAATTTTCTATGATCTGATATATGCTCTAGTTTGCTGTTAGAAAGGGAAATCAGGAGCAGAGTGGTGGTCAGTGGTGCAGTAATGGGGGGCCCTGCTGAAGGATGCTGCAGGCCATGTGGGAGGACTCCAGGTCCATGTTCTCGGCCTGTCTGAGCATAGCAAATAGTCATCCTGGCTGGCTGCAGAGCTTGGGGGAAGCGCATGATGTGCGGGTTCCATCAGGAGCCTCTCTTTCACCCTTTCATGAAGAAAGTTAATACATAATCTTTTTATTTATTTAGAGTTTGTTACCATAGAGCATGTGTACCCTCTAGAGAGAGAGAGAGAGAGATAGAGACAGTGAGAGGGAAAGTGAGAAATCACTCCCTGGGGGGATGGCCATGCTGCAGTCCCTTCTCCTCTATTCTCCTGGGATCTTGGGCACACATGTATATGGCCTGGTGTGATTTTCAAGCCATTGGATCTGGGACTCGAACATCGGTTAACCATGTGGAGCCCAGTGACATAACCATTGGACCTTTTGCCGGTCCCTGAATACATCATTTTAGAGAAAGGGAAAAATAAGTAAATCAACTTTATAATACTCCCCAGGAAACGTTACCAGTTTCCTTGGCTATATATAGTTTTCTAGGGACATGTATAGCTGTTACTAAGTACTCCTGGCTGTTGGTCAGCACAAAGGCATAATTTCTTTTCTAACTGTTATCAGGCAAGGAGAAATGATGGAGCCAAATCTTAGCTGGTTAACAGGTTGTGGGAACGTCTTGTCATTGGCTATTACCTTTTTACAAGTTGATTACTTTCCCAGCAAGGATGGGAGCTGAGATTGAAGTCTGATCCAAAATATGTCCCCCAGAAATGAATCTTGGTTTGTTGGGGATGATTATTTTTCACTTGTGTCTTGAAACCATCCACTGCCCTTCTCTTCCCTACTTTGTATTCCAAGAGACTGTCACCTAAAAGTCCCTCACTTGAACTCTCTTGTTCTCCAGATACTTGCTAGGTTTGACCAATGTGGAAGAGAGCAGAAGGAGGGAGGAGAGGAAGTTCAGAATGTTATTTAATCCTTCTCTAAGGTTGTTACCTCCGTTTATAGCACAGATATTGTCTAGTGACCCCAATCTTCCTGCTCTCTATAGGTTCCATGGATTTCATACCGTGATCGATTTATTTAAGCCTGGAGGGGTAATGGCTATAAGTTCCTGCTCTCCGTCAAGGACACACCATCCCAGACTGGTTCTCTTAGATTTGCCCACCTCACTATAAATAGCCTCTTCTCTAAATTCCTTATATAAACTGTTTAGAATTCTGGCTGGCCTATTGAAGTGTATCATATAGGAACATACTTAAGGGTTGCTGGGTTGTGTTCTTATCATTGTAAGTTGAGAGCAGGAGTATTTCTTTAATTTACAAAGACATGATAATTGCATCATCTGATGTATTTATAATGTTAAGCTTTAATTTATTGAGTATAAATGTATATATGGGCTAAGATTTTTGTCTTTGGTTTTTAATTTGCCAAAGGGAGTATACACTTGCCAAAGAACAGAAAAGGAGAAAGAAAGAGGAGGAGAGAGACGAAGAGGAAGAAAGCACTTCCCATAGGGTGTAGGCACTCCAAAATCCCCTCTTTTTCCCTCCTTTCAGGATTTTGGGCATACACACACATGTGCCCAGTATTTTTCTCAAATTACTGGGTCCAGGACTTGAACACAGAGCTGATCATGTGAGATGCAGCTGTCTTAACCACAAGGCCACAGGATGGACCTATGCTAAGTTTTCTGAACAGGGCTTCAGCACATCTACATTTCTATAAGGAAGAGCATAAAGTTTGTTATATTGGGTTTTCCATTTAACTATGTGGTCTGTCAGTGAAAGCAGTATGTATGTATGTATATATGCTCATATGCCACAAGGCATAAAGTTAGAAAATGTGGGCTCTTATCTTAGATAGCTTTATTTTCTATTTTCCTTCAATAAACTATTAAAAGGCTACAATTCATTTATCTCAACTTACATACATTCAGAATTATGACATATCTTAGTTAAATATAATATTACAATTGTATTATTTCCCTGTGTATTATAGTAAGTGTGTTAGGCAAATAGGATGAAGAGATAGGAGCTTTTTCTCCTTCAATCTGGGCATAGGCTTATGACTGTTCTAACCAATAGTGATGGTATTTTTAATACTATGAGAGGTTTTCTAGGGTACTTGATAAAAAGGATATGGCTCTGGATTAACTCTTTTTCTTAAGACAAAATTTGGGAATTTGAGTTGCCATACAAGATAACTGGCCATCCTATATGCTCAAGGGACTCCCGTGAAGATATTTCATAAAGACAGAGAGAAGGCTGAGGACTCGCCACCATTTTTATCTTTCCAATCAGGTGCCAGATGTGGGTGTGAAGAAGCCATTGAAGAGACTCAAGCCATAGTCACTCTTTGATGGAAATCCATTTGATTCCCCAGGCCAGAATTACTCAGCTGGACCACTATTGAATTCTTTTTCTTTTTCTTATAGAGATTTTTTGATGTAGGGACTGTGTACTTGTCAGAGAGACAGAGACAGAAAGTGAGAAATCACTCCCCAGGAATGATGTTCATGTTACGACCCTTTCTCTTCCTTTCTCCTCTCGGGATTTTGGGCTCACATACACACATACTTGGCATGAGTTTCAAGCCACTGGGTCTGGGACTCCAACTGTGGTTGGCCATGTGGGAGTCCAGTGACATAACCGTTATGCCATCTACTGGTCCCCACTATTGAATTCTTAACCCACAGATATCCTGACAGATAATAAATAGTTCTCCTTATTTTTAGTTACTATGATCTTTAATTTGTTATATGGACATAGTAATTAAACATAGATTATTACAAAGGGATTGAAAGATTAAGACTCTTTAACCCAATTTCTCCAAGTTGTACTAGCATACACATTAGAAATTTCTAATATGCTCCTTAAAATAAATCTTTCTGGATTGCATCTTAAAAACAAGGAATCATCATCTTTTGGACCACAAGACCCTGGAATAAGCCCACCCCCTTCTCCTTCTATCCTTTCTTTCTGCCCCTTTTCCTTTAAACTAAATAATTTTAATGTGTATTAAGATTTGATAATATTTTCTTCCAAATCTCTTAATTTTTTCAATTATATTTACAATATATGTACTATATATATATATATATATATATATATATATATATATATATATACACACATATATATATATATATATATATTACAATATATTTGCAATTATATTTCAAAAACAAATATTCTGCTTTGGGAAAAGAAGGGAATTACACAAATTGACTACTTTACAAAATATACTGCAATAAGAAAACTATTATCAGGGCCAACAGGTAGTGTGGAGGTTAAGGCACTGGATCCCACATGGCCAACTGTGTGGTTCGAGTCCTGGACCCAACAGCCTGAAAATCACACTAGACAAATGTGTGTACATGATTAAGATCCTGAGAGGAGAATAGAGAAGGGATTGTAGTATAGCTATCCTCCCTGGGGGCAATTTCTCATTTTCTTTCTCTCTCTCTGTTTCTTGCAAACACATGTACCCTATAGCAAAAACTAAAAAATTGAATTATAGTAAAAAAAATAAATAAATAAATGTCTTAAAAAATAGAAAATGTTATCAAAGTATGTAAAAAGTCAAGTGTAGAAGTTATATCTAGCTCTGGTTTAGGAAGTAAATAAAAGGAAATAATAAGATTTCACTCATCAAATCCTCCAGAATCAAAACTCGCATGGTCCTTTTACATTTTTGGAGTTTATAGAGACCTTAAAAGAGTACTTATTTTTCATGTTAAAAGATGATGAAAAGAATTTAAAAACAACCCCCTGAAAGTTATATGCTCTCTCACATGAATAAGTGACAAAAAGTTTAATACCAAAAAATTATTACTCAGGCTGGCCTGTTAGTCTGTTGGTTAAGGTAACTGGATCCCAGATAGCCCACTGTGATTCAAATCCTGGGCCAAGTGGCTTGAAAAACATGCTGGGCACATGTGAATGTGTGTCAAAATTCTGAAAGGATATCGAAATGGAGGAGAAGGCATTGTGGTGAGGCCATGTCCCAAGGGAGGGTGATTTCTCCCTTTCCCACTATGTCTCCCTGTGTCTCTCTGGTAAGTGCATATGCCCTCAGCCAATTAAAAAACATGTACAGCCAATTCTAATATTATTCTTTTATTTCTCTGAAACAAAGTAAGTGAATGATATGCCTGTTACCTTTTATTCTTATCACTGTACATACATGCACGATATAACAAATGCATGGATTTATTTCAAATGGGCATATATTCAAATGTAATCTAAAATTTCTACAAGCTCCTAGGAAAAGATATTTATATCTTCTACATACAGTTACATATTTCACTTAGAATATTTCTTCTTCATTTTCCTTCCTCTCCTTCTTCTTTTGTTCCTTCTTTTATTCTGTATTTTGATATGACTCTCCTTCTCTCAAAATTTTATGTTTAGGAAACAGAAATGTAAATGGTTAAATATAATTTGACAACATTTAAAAAAACATTTGTAGAAGTTTTTGTTTTAGGGTTTGTGCGCTCACTGGAGAGAGAGAAACAGAGAAAGTGATAGGGAAGGCAAGAAATCACCCCTCAGGAGTATGGCCACACTGCAATTCATTCTTCTCCATTCTTCTCCCAGGATCTTGGGCACCCAAACACTTGCACAAGGAATGTTCCAAGCCACTGGGTCTGGGATTTGAACCGTGATTGGTCATGTGGGAGTTGTGGCATAACCACTATGGCACCTGCTAGCCCTTTTGGTAACTTTTTAAAAGAAGGTATAAAAAAGACACAGAGGGGGAACCAGCAATTAGCGTAATGGCTATGTCGCTGGACTCCCACGTAGTCGACCGTGGTTCACGTCCCGGACCCGGTGGCTTAAAACTCACGCCGGGCGCATGTGCGTGCGTGCCCAAGATCCCGAGAGGAGAATGGAGGAGAAGGGATTGCGGCGTGACCATTCCCCCTGGGGGGTGATTTCTCGCTTTCTGTCTCTCTGTCTCTGTCCGTCTGGCGAGCGCACGTGCCCTATAGTGAAAAACCTCTCCAAAAAAAAAAAAAAAAAAGACACAAAGAGAGAAAGGAAGGCGAAATTAAAAACTTCTGAAGAATTTAGGGGCAGAAGAGAAGTTTACTATTTAGGTAATATTTGAAAATGAGTAGTACAATGACAGATAAAACAATAGAGAATGCTATTTTTAGAAAAGGACCAAAGCATTCAATAAAATTGAGACCAGCGGTTGGCTTAATGGCTATGTCGCTGGACTCCCATGTAGTAGATCACTGTTCGAGTCCTGGACCCAGTGGCTTAAATTCACGCAGGGCACATGTGTGTGCATGCCCAAGATCCTGAGAGGAGAATGGAGGAGAAGGTATCGCAGCGTGGCCATCCTCCCAGGGCGGGGGTGGGGGTGTCTCTCTTTCTGGTGAGTGCAAGTGCCCTGTAGCAAAAACCTCTCTCAAAAAAAAATAAATAAATAAAGGTAGAAACAATTCAATAACATCAACGTGTAAAATAACACCTCACATGAGGAGAATTGTTGACAGTTTATTAGCACATATGGAATAAAATACATTTAGTAAAAATGTGAAATGACTAAAATGAAAAATTGCAAAATGAATATTTTTAATCAATGACTTAATGTTTTTAATACTCAATTATTAAGTTATTTATGCTCAGCCAAAAAAATATAACAATCCTTTGCAGTGAGAAAACAGAATAGCACTAATAGGGTATAAATATATGTAGAGCAAATGTTCAAACATTTCACAAATGATTTTGAGGACTAGATAACAAGTGACACATAATATTTTTCAATTTATTGTTACAGTTTGATTTCTAAAGCAACTAAAAATTAAACCTCTTTTGCCTCTTTTTATGAATATCACACTCAAAAACTGATCTTTTCTTAATACTAAATATAATTAATTTTCTTCATAAAGACATTTTTAATGTACTTTCATAAATCTAAGGAAGCATATTACAAATCACTTAATACGTGGTTAAGTTGAAAACACAAATAAGAAAAAGCATTAACAAAAATGAAAGGTAACAGAAAAAAATTACTTTAAAAAATGCAAAACATTGGGGATCAGTAGGTGGCATGCTGAAGGGCGCTGGACTCCCACATGGCCAACGGTTGTTTGAGTCCCAGACCTGGCAACTTGCTTTCTCACTTTCCTTCTCTTTCTCTCTTTCTGTGCCTCTATGGTATAATTAAAAAATAAGTAAGTAAATAAAGTTAATAAAATAATTCTAAAAAAAATTAGCTATAAAATCAACCTATGTGACTAAATATAGAAATATTAATTTTATATCATTTTGCTTCTTAGCAACTTGGTTAAAAGTGGAAAAAAAAGTAACTTACCAGTTCATGGTGAGGAAACATAGGTATATTGGTCTGAAAAGAAATCGAAAACACAGTCTTAAAAATGATCAAAATAATAAGATAACCAAAAATTGAAAAAAGTTTCTTACTCTACAAAAGTATCAAGATCCATGGAGACTTGGGAACCAGCAGTTAGCGTAATGGCTATGTCGCTGGACTCCCACGTAGTGGACCGCGGTTCGCGTCTTGGACCCGGTGGCTTACAACTCACGCCGGGCGCATGTGCGTGCGTGCCCAAGATCCCGAGAGGAGAATGGAGGAGAAGGAGAAGGGATTGCGGCGTGACCATCCCCCCTGGGGGGTGATTTCTCGCTTTCCTCTGTCTGTCTGGTGAGCACACGCACCCTATGGCAAAAAACGTCTCCAAAAAAAAAAAAAAAAAAAAAAAGACCCATGGAGACTTTAAATGAACAAATATACTAAAAGCTACGGGCAAAAGTAATTTACAAAGTGCCTCCTAGATGTTACCAATATAGAAAAACATGCTAGGCAACTTGTTGTTTTAGACAATATTCTTTCATTTCAGACAAGATAGCTTACACGATGCTACCAAGTCAAGATGCAGTAGTGGGAGCTAAGAAGATAGAGTTTAAAAAGCTAAGGGTTTGTGTTTTGTCTTGTTGGCATGAGGATTTATTGAAGATATTTGAACCAGAGTGTTCTATTGGGTTGTTGAAAAAGTCCTGATAGAGAAGTTTCCACATGGCTACAGAGAACTAAGTATTTCAGGGAATGAAGATTTTCTACTGATAATTCAGCCTCCAGCAAACAAGCTAGTGGCAGAAGAGGCCAGGCCTTCAGAAAAAGGTTCCACATGGCTCTGGCGAACTAGACGGATCTAAGAAAGCTGTAGATAAACATCCAAATACTAATAGGGTTAAAATATTCCTCAATATCTACTGAATCTGCTGCACTAGTGAACACAACAGAATGACAAAGAGATTCTAGATCACCTCTGTCTGCTTGCTCCTGAACATTCAGACTGAACTTCAAGAATTTGAAAGAAATACACCATCCATCAGATGACAAGAAATCACCACCGGATCACAAGAAATATGGGAAAACAAGAAAATACTTCATCTCCAAGGGAAAAGAGTAACTCTTCTTCATCCACAAGCAGTTCGGTGAAAATCATGGACATGTCTGATAAGGAATTTAGAGCATTCATAATGTCGAAGCTAACAGAGATGGAAGAGAAGAGAGATAATGAACTGCTAAAGAGAAAGGAGAAAGAAGTTGACAAGTTCCAGGAGATGAGGAAATTCTTGCAAGATCTAAAAGAGGAATTACACACTTTAAAAAGACTCAAACGGAACTGTTAGAGATGAACTCTATAATACAGGAAGTCAAAATCTCCCTTGAAAGTATTAAAAGCAGACTAGATCATTCAGAAAATAGAATCTCAGATGTAGAAGAGAAAATGGCTGGCCTAGAAAAATCCACCATGAAGACTGAGAAAATGGCCCAAAAATTTGAGAATAATATATGAGAAGTACTAGATACCATCAAACATCCAAACATCCGGGTAATTGGCATTCCAGAAGGTGAAGAGACTCATAAGGGCATTGATAATCTATTCCATGAAATCCTGCAAGAAAACTTTCCAAACCTGGAGAGGCATTCGAAGATTCAGTCCCAAGAAATACAAAGGACCCCAAATAGAATCAACCCAAGAAGATCTTCTCCAAGACACATTATAGCCAGGTTGACCAAAACCACAGACAAAGACAAGATACTAAGATTGGCAAGAGAAAAAACATAAAGTTACCTACAAAGGACATCCCAACAGGCTAACAGCAGATCTCTCATCGGAAACAATGTGAGCAAGGAGAGAATGGGAAAATATATTCAAAGTGTTAAGAGAGAAGCAATTTCAGCCAAGAATACTGTACCCAGCAAGATTATCTTTCAGGTGAGAAGAAAAGACAAGAATATTTTCAGATAAACAAAACCTGAAAGAATTTACCAGCACCAGACCAGATCTCCAAGAAGTTCTCAAGGGTGTGCTATATCAGGAAAATTAAATACAGACACACGGAAATAAGAGTTCAAAAACTAAGAAAGTGGCCAACTTAATCGTAGGGACAAGTCTGGAGTTGAATATTATATCCCAGAATTTAATTAGGAAAATTGAACCAGAACAGAAGATAAAAGTACATGAGACTGATAAGTTCATGCACCTACCATTTGAACAGAATTCTAACCTGTTTCCTGGCTTTCAGCAAAGTTCCTTGGAATTTCTTTGATATAAGTTAAAACTGGTTTTCTTAATATTAATGAGTGAACTCACCATTGGAAGTAGTTAGATTATGTAAGAAATTGTGTGATCAATACAATGTGGGTGGGAAAGGAATGGAAGACAATTGTAGACACCAGAGATAGTGTGAGAAGAGGGTGGGAAGGACAGAGGGTCAGAAAGAGGGGTAAAAATATATCTAGGAACTAGAAATGGAAAATTTTTTATAATATGCATGATTAAGACACTATGCAGTATATGCTGGATGGGAAATCACACTTTGTATGCTGTGATGATGCTTAGGGAAAGAATGTAAATTAAATTACAAAAAAAAAGTTTCAGGAAAAAAATGTATCTATTCAATGACTGCAGTAAGATATATAGCCCCACCTAGGTGCTACTTTATAGGATGCATAAAGTTAGACTTGTGTTCATGGAAATGTATATATCACCTGTGTTTTCTATGAAAATATTTAGATTAATTAAGGTCTTTAGTAGTTCAATAAAATGTGGGGGGAAAACAGTATAGAAAGCAAACATAGATACCAGAGACAGTGTGGGAGGAGAGTGGGAGATAGCAGAGGGTGAGAGATAGGGAATCAAGGATGGGGGGAAAAAAAAGCAAAACATACATAAAACAAGAAATGGAAGATTATTTGCTGACAATAACATGTTTGTTGTTGTGCTTGATTGAGACAATATACAGTGTACTCTGGATGGAAAATCTCATTTTGTATGCTGTAATGATGTACAGTGAATGAATGCAAATAAATAAATTGAAATAAAAAAAGAGAAAAAGTCCTGATACATTTTTGTGTAGAAAAACATAGAAAAAAATTTAGATATGTTTGGCAGAACAACACCTGAGTGGTGGTTTGGAAAAGAAATGAGAAAGGGCAACTCTAGAAATAGAAAAAATATTTGGAATGTTTTTGCAATACTAGTAGGGGGATGAAGTGGCAGGCACTACGCTAGCCCTACCCTCAACCCTAATCCTAATCCTAACCCTAATCCTAACAGGGTTAGGGAGGAAGGTATTGATAGGGAAATAGGAAAGATCATAGAATTATATTCTATCAGAAAAGTGCTTAATAAGTGCAAGTTAGGCGCTAGCAGATGGTGTAATGGTTATATTTCTGGACTCCCACATGGTTGACCAAGTCTCAAGTCCCAGACCCGGAGACTTGAAACTCCTGCTGGATGTATGTGTGCCCAAAAACCCAAGAGGAGAATTGCAGAGAAAGAATTGCAGCATGTCCACTCTCCCCAGGGAGTGATTTTCTGCTTCTGTCTTTATGTTTCTTTCTGTCTCTCTGGAGAACGCACACACCCTATAGCAAAAATCTCTCTCTCTCTAAAAAGAAAAAAATGCAAGTTAAATTGAATTCATGATTTTATACCTGATTGGATCTCTTTCACTTTCTCTCTCTTTTTTTTCTCTCTCTCTCCATAAACATATAACTTTATATATATTCATATTGTTGCTTTGTTTTGACTCAGTCCATTCTGAAATAGTCTCCCCAGGAAAAAAAAAAAAAATCAATTTAGGAAATCTTGCAACCTGAGAAAACCTTCACTGTAAGAGAGCAGAAGCTACTGTCGAAAGATCACAGACTCGGAATTAGACGAATCTAAGTCTTAACCTTGACTTTATTATGAATAGACACTACAAGTTGATACTACTAGTGTGTAATGATGTCACTTAATTTTCTGGGTCTCAGGTTCTTTCTAAAGTGAATACTATTGTTCCCTACCTTGTCACACACAGGGTTGCAAGGATTAAACTACAAGAAGCAGTTTGTATAAAGAGCTTAACTCATTCCTTGGCTGATGCTAATTCTTCCCATTTCTTTCTGGATGTAACGCTTTAAAAAGTGTTACAAATGTTCAGGGATGCACATCTAGCTGAATTTAAGATAAAGTCGACTTATTTTAGTTGGATATGCTAAAAACTGAAGTCAGTTTTTACTAAAGGTATTTTTTTTCTTTTTTTGATGAAGCTTCCCTAAATCTCCATCCCTGGATTTTTCTGTTTTTATTTGCTAATTTTTGCATAACTAATACCATTTATGGTTTTTGAAACTTCAGATATAGTTTAAAGTTTACAGAGATACAATAAGATATAATTTTGATTCTTAAAAAGTTATAAAATTAAAATGATTATGCATCTGAAAACAAGTAACTTTTGAGAGATTCATTTATTTATTTTTAAAATTTTTTAAAGAATTATTTACTTTATTATTAGTAGCATTTTTTAAAATTTGAGCAGAGAGAGAGAAAGGGAAAGAAAGTCACCAGGCCTAGATTCATTTATTTAAAATAAGGAAAAGTATAAAATTCAGGGGCCAGCAGGTGGTATGGTGGTTAAGGGCACTGGACTCAAACCACATATGGCTGACTGTGGTTTGAGTCCTGGACCTGACGGTTTGCTTTCTCACTTTCTCTCTCTCTCTCTCTCTCTCTCTCTTTCTCTCTCTTACTCTACCCTCTCTGGTTAAATTAAAATAAATAAATAAATGGATAAAGTTAAATAAAATAACTCTTTAAAAAAACTATAAAATTCATGAGTTTAATTTTAAATGTAATGATAAAATAGACAATTTATAAAGATCACTGAGCAAATTAAGATCACATGTCAATGTACGTCACGTGGCGATAGTGACTTTCTTTGGAAATATATTAGAAAAGTTTCCTCAACCAAGATACATTTGAACCTCTCATATTCACCTTTAAAATAAAGCCAAATATATTATTAAAATATTATGAGCAATAGATATCAGAATTCAGTTTTCTGGTAAATGTTGGAATCTTAGAGTATAGATAGCTGACTGAGACACTACCATTTATCCTGTAGTCCTGTTAAAGAATTCCACTGTTTCCACCTCTTCTCAGATTCTACTTAGTAAAATTTCCTGAAAGCGTAAGTGGTTTTCTACAGAATCTACTGGCCACTGGCATGTTTTCAGAATGAGAGGTGACATGAAACAAAAAAGTCATTGGCCAAGAGTGTGGGATCTGGAATACTTCTGGAACAGCAAGTTTCCAGTAGTAGCCCTGATATGAAGCAAAACTGCATAGCTCTTTGGATATGCTGTTACACAGGAAGCATAGCTTTGACAGGCCCCAGGGATGTTACCCTGTAGGATCTAGTCCTACAAATGTGGGCAAGAAGCCAAGTGGGCTCCCGTGACCCTTATGCTAACAAAGGACATAACCATGCATATAAAGCTACAATATCCGTGCATATTTAGTCTTCTTATTTTCTCATACCCAGACATTTAAGTGAAACCTGTGTCTTGGATGTACTCTCATCCATCACATTAAAATTTCTTTAATAGCTTTAGGATACAACTTTTCCAGAAAGACTGCCTTCACAACATTTGACCTCATAAGTCTAGACTCCAGGGGGATAAAGTCCGGAGATGTACTTAAATAGCACTTTGAGCCCAGAGAGACTTGGCACATTAAACTAATAAAAAATGACTGTAAAACCATCTGTAAACATGAAGTGCCATATAAATGCTTATTAATAAGCATTTTTCTTCAATTTATATTTATTTTTATTCTAAGATGGCTCTTAAAAATACATTATGGTTTATCGTGTATAATGTCTTTCAAACAAATTGTATTCAAGACATTTTAGAGAGTTAAATACATGTCAGTGTGTGGCATAAATTATAGAAGGACACTTTGAATGGTAAATGAATTAGTGCATTCAGTCATAAGGCCAGGGGAAAATGGGTTGTGTAAGCGTCTGGTTTGAAATATCTAGACTCTCTGGAACCAACACTTCAAATCTTAGCAGGTCAGCTCTGTCGCTCACTCTTCTGAGATAAGAATCCATTCTGTTTATAGTCTGCTGTTTTTTTGAAGGATCTCTTAGAACAGTAGGCATGTCTGCTTTGTGTGAACATTTCACAGAGCAGGACAATGTGGGAGGCGGCATCCCAGAATTTAAACAGAATGCAGAACTAAGGTATTACGGTATGTAGTCCTGGATTTAGTGGTAATGAGAGGCTAACTTAGAATACTGCAGCGGTGGGGGCTTAAGAAGTATATTCAAATATCCAAGGTTTGAAAACAGAAGAGTTAGTATCTAACTGGTTGTTACTATTGACTCCTAGAACTGTTTTTTTAAAATTTGTTTGTTTATTTGTTGTTTGCCAGAGTATGTGCTTACCAGGGATAGATGAGGAAACAGAGAGAAACAGAGAGGAGAAAGCACCCCCCGCAATGGTGTAATTGCTCTGCAATCTCTTTTCCTCCACCTCTTCATTCTGTTGGGATTTGGGCACATCCACCCTTCAGGATACTAGTGCCTGACATGTTTTGCAAGCTCTTGGGACCTGTATCTGAACTACAGTTAGCTATATGGGATCTGGCTTTCTTCACCATTAAGGCATAGGGCTGGATATGGAACTGGTTTTGAATAGAAAAAATGGATTCTAATATAGTTGCAAAATTAACAGCAACATGAAATTGACTTGCGCTGCATAGCTGATACTTTAAATCACATTTTGATTTTTTTATTAAGCATTAATCTGAATCTATAATGAAAAGCACTTATAATCTAGACAAAACTTTCAAGATATTAAGTGTGAGGCAGAAGAACAGGGTCCTGTAATAGAATAAAAGGGCACAAGTCATATTTGAATGTGGTTTTTCTAAACATTGGAGCACAGTGCTTCTAAGTGGTCATTTTTGTTTTCCAGCCTCCAGAAACAACCATCGCGTGTCAAACATGATTCATAAGAAAGTGAAATTTAAATAAGTAAATACAGCAAACTCTGACCTACCTTAGATAATGACTTATGATGGATTTTCCTAGATTCTAATTAAGGTTATGAGAATGTTTATAGTATAAATCAAAACTGGGGATATAGATATTCTCAGCTTGCTCTTCTTTCACTTAGGGACACTCCACAAATCTTGGCAATAAACTGAGATCTGAGAAGGTGTGAGTCTCAGTAATCTCAGCGTAGATCACTGACTGATGATTGCGATCAACCATTAAAAAAACCTTTTTTTTTTTCCTTTAAAGTATTATTTGATCATTTACTTCTTGGAGACATTGCTTTAAATCTACCTATTTAAGTTTTTACTGTTTCTGAATCTCTCTTTTCTCTTTTCAAACAATCATAAAAACAATCTATAAATACTGATGAGATATTACACAGATAGCCTAGAAGGCCTATGAACCTGTCCTGGGAGGAGTAAATTAACAGAAAGAAAATAGAAGCAGAGACCAGCCTCTTGTCTTTCATTAAATGCCTCTTTACTCTACTGCAGGTATAAATATGGACAATCTTGAAGCAATGAACTACTACTATCTATATAAATAAAGAAGAGTAGTATTAGCAAATTAATGGATATATCTCTGCCCTTACTTTAATTTTTTACTTACTCGATGCTTGTATTTTTTTCTTTCCTTCTCTATCATGAAGTTTAACGTAACTCACCCATCTGGTTAAATACCCCTAGTGGCTCAAATAACATCCATGTGCCATTTTGATCATATCTCGCATCTTAGCTAGCAGTCATTCATAAACCTTTCTCCCTCTTTTTTCTCTACTTCTCATTCCCAGTGTGCTTTCACTAAGGGTAATACACAGAAAATACAACAGAAATACAATATGCAGAATAGTTCTCTATTTTAGGGTATGATTTTCTTTCTGTCTTTTTGAAATTCAACTACATATATCAAAACGGACACATAGTTTAAAGAACCCTCTATAAAAAAATAGCAACATGCATTCAGATTACATTTTAAGTAGAATGAACATATTATGAATATTTATGTGGCTTGGAAAGACTAGTATTACACTCCGTATTGCCGAACCAAATAATTATGCAAAGATAGTTTCATTTAAAATTGCAAATGCCATATTTTAGTTTGTGTTCAACAGTTTTAATGCATATTGATAATGGAAGGAAATAGCTTCTACTTAAAAACAATACATTTATGTTGGAAAATGCCATTACAGCATATTTTAAAATGTTAAAATCACTGGAATTGTGTTAGCGGAAGAGCTAACAAGGGTCCAAATGCTGGCTGATGGTTAAGAATGAGGTATAATTGCTACTTTTGAAAAGAATATACTTTAAGGTTCATTCTGATCATTTCTTATGCTCAGGCTTGTGCATCCCTTCTATGCACGTGGTCCAGTTTGACCCGTATCCACAACGAAGTGCAACAGGAATTCCACATAGAAGCTATTGTGAGATACAGGCAGAGTGATATCTCTCCCATAGGAATTCATGGCAATGACAATTTAGTTCCTTTAACTCATTCCATGATAGTTCATGCGAATAATCTTAAAAAAGAACTTTGCAATCTTAATATCTACTTAATAATAGGTATTTGAGGATGCAAAAATTATGTTGCTAAATGTGAAGATTAGTCAAGGGCATGCCTGTGAAATAGATGGGTAACAGTGGACAGCACATCTACATACTGAATCATCAGGAAAGTCATGACACATTTTTACACAGAAGAACATGGACAAATATGTCATAATTTTCCCAATGATCTAATAATATAACTAAAATATAGAAAAGGTAAGTAAGAGAATAATGTCCTCACATTCTGTCATAGGAAAATCTGGGCCTCACAATCAGATAGATGTAGCTCCACATTCACCTTTGTGCCCTTGTTTTATGTTTTTGAATCTTGGTTTCTTATATGTACAGTATTTATAGCAGAGGAGAATGACTGCATGCTAATTCTTGTGCTTTTTTTTCTCTTTTCTCCTCCTTTCATCTTTATGAGGTATTCCTCTAGCTATATACACATTTGGCACATGGAATTCATGTTCCATTTTTTTAAAAAAAATTATTTAAATTTATACAGGCAATCACATGTTACTTAGTTTACAAAATGAATATTCCAACATGTGTATATTTCTCACCAGTCCAGTTGACAATACTATAAAATTATCTTCAATAGATAAGAATCCACTTCTTTTTTTACCACCACTAAAACTGCAACCCCTTAGGGCCAGCAGGTGGCGTGATGATTAAGGCGCTGGACTCCCACATGGCCGAATGCAGTTAAAATCCCGGACTTGATGGCTTGAATTTCGTGCCAGTCATATGTGCACGCATGCCCAAAATCCCAAGAGGAACATGGAGAAGAAGGGACTACAGCTTGGCCAACACTCCTGGGGATGGGGGGATTTCTCACTTTCGCTCTCTCTTTCTGTCTCTCTCTCGCAAGCACACATGCTCTATATCAAGAGAAAAAAAAAAAATCTAACCCTTCAAATGTTCTGCTGTTGCCAGTATTTTCCCCTCTTCATTTAATTCTAGAGGCAATGCTATAAATACAGTATTTTTACAACAAATACATCATAAAATTGTGAAAACCTTCTGATAGTATTGGAAATATCCTTACTTTCCTGGTAGAAAAGAAAAAGTTCTTGGGACCAGCAGTTAGCATGATGGCTATGTCACCAGACTCCCATGTAGTCAATCTGAAGTCTGAGTCCTGGACCTGGTGGCTTAAACTCACGCCGGACACATGTGCATGCATGCCAAAGATCCCGAGAGGAGAATGGAGAAGAGATTGCAGCATAGCCATCGCCCCGGGGGGGTGATTTCTCACTTTCTGTCTCTCTCTCTCTCTCTCTCTCTGTCTTTCTGGTGAGCACACGTGCCCTATAGCAAAAACCTCTCCAAAAAAAAGGAAAGAAAAGTAAAAATTTTTAATAATTGACATTAATTTCAGTGGACATAAGAAGCACTTGAGGAATATCTTTTTCTAAGTATATTCTCCTGACATGTGGAAATAAATTTCTTTTATCTTAAAGACTTAGCCTTATTCCAATTAAGAGTAGATTTTTGGATTAGAAAAGCACATAGGCCAATTGGCATAGTTCTCTCAGTCTTGATATGTTGATTCACAGCTGAAGCAACTGAAGTTAAATTGCAAAGGGGCAGAGAGAAGATCTTACTAAAGGACTTGACTAGCATTTATAAAACTGCAATATGGGGGGGCCAGCAGTTAGTGTAATGGCTATGTCGCTGGACTCCCACGTAGTAGACCGTGGTTCGAGTCCCGGACCCGGTGGCTTAAACTCACGCCGGGCACGTGTGCATGCGTGCCCAAGATCCTGAGAGGAGATTGGAGGAGAAGGGATTGCGGCGTGGCCATCCCCTCTGGGGGGTGATTTCTCGCTTTCTATCTCTCTGTCTGTCTGGCGAGCGCACGCGCCCTATAGCAAAAACCTCTCCAAAAAAAACAAAAAACAAAAAACAAAACTGCAATATGGGTACCAGCAGTTGGCATAAAGGCGATGTCACTGGACTCCCATGTAGTAGACTATGGTTTGAGTCCCGGACCTGGTGGCTTAAACTCAGGCTGGGCGCGTGTGTGTGCATGCCCAAGATCTAGAGAGGAGAATGGAGTAGAAGGGATTGCACATGACCAATCCCCCTGGAGGGGGAGTAATTTCTGTCTTTCTGGAGAGCGCATGCTCCCTATAGCAAAAACCTCTAAAAAAATAAAAAAACAAAAACTGTAACATGAAATTGCAATAAAACATTCTACTTTGAATTGTTTGTATTTTCTTTATTCTCCCCAAAGTTCTAAAACTTTTCTCAGAACTTTCAAGAATTTCTTAGGTTCTTCAATTCTGAAGAATTTTCTATTCAGCTGTGAAAAAGTATAGGTTCTCCTTAGAGTAAATTAAATCATTAGAGTTTTAATGACAGAAACTAGCTGTTTCTTCTCTTCCTGGATACAGGATAAACTGATGTTTTCTAATCTGTCCTGCCATTAGGTGTCCTTGTGACTATGTTCTAACCAATATACTGTAAGCACATCTGGTAGGTGAGAAATCCAAGCTTCATTAGAACACCTTCTCATAGTGGATCCTTACAACTCATTTTCCATTCTGGTAACCTAACATGGAGACCACTAGAAGCAAATTCTTACAGGTAGAAACACGATATAGAAAAGGCTTTTGACTGACACCCACCCACCTGGTAAGACTAGCTTGGACTCTTCTTTATATTTGCCAAAAATGTCAGTATTTTACTAAACAAGTGAAGTTTTTGTGAGTTAACCATTAAACTGTTAGACTACATTACTTTATTCCTAAATTTTGACATGAATAGACTAGACTAAAACCATTTATACAGGTGAATATTAAGACAAATGTTATAGAAAAACACATATGTTATATTCTCTTGTTTATAATATGTCTTATATCTTGTTTATAATATGTTTTACATCTACAAACAGTCATAATATATAATACATATTAAAACATACACAATGCATGTGTATGTAGATATGTTCTATTAATACATAATGACTATGTAATATATATTTTACTGACAGGAATCAATGATGAGAGGTCAAACTAATGCACTGTGAAGAAGATCTGAAACTACAAGACTTACATGTAGCACCAAAATAGAGAGCCTTCCAAACATAAATTCTTGACAGTTAAAGAGGAGAGTGGAGGTGAATATCAGATGAAAACAAAAGAAGTGTTTGCAATATTGGAAAGAAGAAAATCTCGAGTGGTGGTGTGATACCAGGAGTGCTGTGTAGTAGAGGGGAGAGTGACCAGTCATTAATGTCACCATCAACATTATTTGTTAGACCAAAGAAAGAGGGCATTTCAAACATGAAATGTAAAATGGAGCAAGGGTAAAGAAACATTGTCCAAATTATGATTAATTCCCTCTAGCAGAGACATTGGAGATATTTTTTTGATATGCAGATACATAAGAATTAAGAATTTCATAAATAAAGAGAAAAACAAAAGAGGTCTTAAGGTTGTGGATGGAGGAAAAATCAAACAGAGAAAGGAGAGAATTTAAGATATGTTATTCAAAGTTTCAGCCAAAGATCAAGATTTTATTAGGAATCTATCTTGTGTGGTCTTAAAAGCTTGAGAAATATTTGTTTATTAGAAAGACAGTGACATTGAAAATATTAGCTGTCCTTGTTAGTGTAATAAAAACTATTTCAGTCACTGACGTACCTTAACCTTGGCCTTTATATAGTACAATAACTTATTCTTATCCTTGAGAAAGTATCTAGAAATTAAAGCAGACAGTTTTCTGCAAAACCATTATTACAGGTTAATATTCCTGGAGTTTTGTAACTGTTAATTACTGTATTCTTTTTGCATGAAAATGATCCACGTGTTTAATTTCAAAAAACAATTAAGGTACATATGAACAGGTAAACAAAAAGCAATGCAGTATAGTAGTTAAAAGCTTGCCTTGGAGCTATTACAGTTATCTTTGGATTCACTTCTGTATCTGCACAAATGGTCATGATTTTATGAATGATTTGCTTTACATTTACAAGTCTCAGTTTCCTTATCTCTATACAATCTGGATGAGTATCTATTTCATAGAGTACTTGTGTGATAAAAGGAGCTACTATTTGTAAAACACTGAGTGTTATGAGGCCCAGTACAGATTAAGATCTAAGAAAATCATTTAAGGCCTAATGAACAAAGACATTTTCATCTCTTCTGTCAATGGAAACTTCAGATGGTATTTTGTGTCTTTACATAAATAAATGTGTATATGTGTGTGCATATGTTTCCACAAAAGAGTATATGTGTTTATGCATGTTTATCTCTACATATGTGCATGTTCTGTGCCCATATTCATGGTTACATGAAGAAAAAGCAAAGAAGACTTGGAGTCTATGTTGACAGACATGGTAAAATAAAACATATAACATTATAAGAATTTAAAGCACCAGACAACAGAGGCCAACAACTTTGTTAACAGCAAGCTAGGTATTTAAGCTTACACTAAATGTTAACATTTCTGATCCTGAGAATTAAGTATTGGGTTATTGGGAAAATCATGATGCATTTTTGCATAAAAAACACATCTTGACTTTCCTGACAACCTCATATTTTCATATACTGAGGATTAAGACTTCAGAACATTTACTTTAAGCCTCAGATAATCAGGCGGTATAAAGGGTGATCTTCTCAATTGTATAGGCATCTTAATATGAAAACATATGATTGATTTTAACAAAAGATCTTAAGGCAAAATTTCAAAAACTAAAATTATAGTCAGACATATACTATATGCTTTTTTATATAGTTAAACTTCACTTAACATTCATTTCTTCAAGTGTAAAACAGATGGATATGTCTGTTCACTGTATCTTCTAAGGCTGTCAAAACTTATGCAGTGAACTGCTCTATGTGAAGAGAAATTGAAGATTAAAATGGTGTAAAATACGTTTTCATACTATTATAATTATTGTTAAAGCTATAATACTAAGAACACACATTCTATACAGTCATATAACATTTTTTCCAAGCATCGATGGATGATCATAAACTTTAAGCAGTAACTACAAAGGAAGAATAAGCAAGTTGGTTAAATATTTCTATTTCAAAAGGATATTGGGAAAATTGAAGATGGTTCCAAGTAGAGCCATAAAAATAAGATTTAAAAGATAGAAAACATGCCTCATGAAAACAGGAGAAGGAAATTGAGGTGACTCTATCTGTAAAATAAGAAAATAAAAATTATTTTATCTTCAGAATATAACAAGGGTCTATCAAAGATATGCCATTATTCTGCATGTTTTATTAAAAGCTGAATTGACACAGAATAAGAGAAGTTTTGGATCAATATAAGAGTGGTCATGCATGATGGTGCATAATACTGGAGAAAGTATTAAAAATAATCCAAATTGTCTTTTGAGTTTCTCTACATGAATCTCTACCTATGTATCCATCAATGTATCTATCTATTTACCTAGCTACTTGTCCACTTAAATTTATCAAGAAATCAACCCATTATCTCTGGAGTCCTTCTAATTTCTAAATTTTTAATAAATAAAAATAAATTTAATAATTTGTCTTTATAACATTCCTTTTTACTAAGCCAAGAAGATCAATGATAAATTTATCAGTTCATAATACTTTTCTGCCATTGTAAGGACCTAGACAGATTTTGTGTGTAACTGATAAAATATTTGATAATTTCATTATTTTTCTATCTGTGATTTTAAGATTATGGAATGAAATGGAGCTATGCAGAAAAACATACTAAAAATACAGGGGTCTCTACTAAAGAACTATTTAAGACAAAATAATGAGAGTGAAGAATACTATAAAATAGGATAAATGCTATTTCAAGAATATAGTCAGTTTTTTTTTGAAAGTGGACAAAGAAAAAGAATCTGAAATATGGGTAAAATATAATATGTACACCATGAACTAGAAAGATGCCTACCTATAATGTGTTTATTTCTTTTTAATCATATGTGGTATTTTTCATATTTGAAATGGAAAATTATCCTGTCTTGGTTAACTTTACTAGTCAACAGAAACACACAATTTAGTTAAAGGAACTAATTGATTTGAACAATTTTTATTTCAATCATGACCTTGAGTCTTCTCTGCCCTCAGATCATGTCATGGGGGCTCTAGTAAAGATCTATCGTCAGATCAATTACAAAAAGCATGGAACATCTGATCCTTCTCTTGAAATTAACTAGAGGAAGTAGGTCAGCACACCTTCGAATGACACAATGAATTATTATGTTCTCAATGACCCAAGAAGGAAAGCCTTAGTGATTGATAGAAGGTGATATTTAAATGAGAATTGAACCCTTCTGGGTTTAAACATGTAGCCATGACCACAAAAATCACTATAAACAGAGTTTTTATTATGGTGTTTGTTTTTTTTTTTTTTTCATTATAGCCAGGGAGAAATTTTCTTCTTACTGTTATCTATAACAACAGCATAATTATGGAAAGATATACTGAGATTTTTGATTTACTACATTAAAGTAAAACTGGGATTATAGCAGATTTCTCAGGGCTTTTTCCTACTACATGATAGAGAAAATATACAAAATAGTCTATCATATATTAACTGGTAATTTGTTTCCCACTATGACAATTCAACTAAACAAAGTTTGAAAGATATGATTGAAGATGAATAATTTGGGGACAGTAATTTAATTTGCTGAAGGACAGAATAGTTAGTATTATTTGGATACTAGTTCCATTCTGTATATAAAAAATAAAACAGGTAAATAACTGCAACTGCTTATTTTGAAAAGAAAATCCTCTTTATTTGTTATATTTTTTAAAAAATTATTTATTATTATTATTTGCTATAGGTCATGTGCACTCGCGAGAGAGAGAGAGAGAGAGAGAGAGAGAAAGTGAAAAAGCGAATTGCCAGGTCTGGGACTTGAACTGTAGTCACTATATGGGAGTCTAGCAACTTAACCGTCATGCCACCTACTGCCACCTATATTTCTTATTTGATTGACTTTTTTTTGATGGTTTTGTATTTTTATGTAGGCATGAAAGGTTTTATTTTAATAATATATATATAGTTCCTAGGCTCGTCCATATAGTAAGTTTTAATTCTGAGCTTTATTTTTATGTATCTTTTGTAGAAAACAGATATTATAATACACTTTTATTATAAGTAGTTTTAAGGTATTACAATTTTATTTCAACACTAAATAATCATTTGGTTGGATTCCGTGTAGAATATAATACTCACAACACTGTTGTCTACATAAAGATACACTTTTATACCTATAATATGGTGGGTAAGAAGATGGTCTCAGGAGTTTAGACCATCTGCTCCCCTCAAATCCACCTAGTCTTTCCAAGCCTCAACTTTATTGCATGTAAAATGGGTTAATCGTGGGCATTGCCTCATAGATTTTTGTTAAGATGAATATCATGGTCAGAAACCATCTGTAGGGATCCAACAGTTAGCGTAATGGCTATATCGCTGGACTCCCACATAGTCGACCACGGTTCACGTCCTGGACCCGGTGGCTTAAAACTCACGCCGGGCTCATGTGTGTGCATGCCCAAGATCCAGAGAGGAGAATGGAGGAGAAGGGATAGCGGCGTGACCATACCTCCTGGGGGGTGATTTCTCGCTTTCTGTCTCTATGTCTCTCTGTCTGTCTGGCCAGCACACGTGCCCTATAGCGAAAATCTCTCAAAAGAAAAAAAAAAAAAAAGAAACCATCTGTAATTCTGTAATTGTTTCATCTGTGAACTCAGAGATGTCAACACTCTAGTTCTGTTGAGTCTGAAACCAAGATTGAAATTATTTTTCTGTTTTATGTTCTTTCTTTTCTTTCTTTCTTTTTTTTTTTTTAAAGAGATTTTTGCTGTAGAGACAGAGAGACAGAAAGTGAGAAGTCATCCCCCAGGGAGGATGACCACACCATAATTCCTTCTCCTCCATTCTCCTCTCGGGATCTTGGGCATGTGTACATATGTGCGTGGTGTGAATTTTAAGCCGCCGGGCCTGGGACTTGAACCACAGTCGACTATATGGGAGTCCAGTGATGTAAAATATAACCATTACATCATCTGCTGGTCCCCTGATTTATGTATTTATGTTTTTAAATAGTTGGCATTTCTCTTTCTTTTTCTTTTTTTTTAAATAAATTTTTTTTTTTTTTTTTTTTTTTTTTTTTTGAGAGAGAGAGATTTTTGCTGTAGGGCGTGTGTGCTCACCAGAGAAACAGAATGTAAGAAATCACCACCACTCCCTTCCCGGGGGATGGCTACACCACAATCCTTTCTTCTCCAGTCTCCACTCAAAATTTTGGATGTCCGCACGCCCAGCTTGAGGTTTAAGCCTTTGGATCCCAGAACTGATTACTTGAACTGAAGTCAGTTACGTGGAAGTCCAGCAATGTAACCATTATGCAATCTGTGGTTCCTAAAATGTTTTTAAATTTGGGGGGAAAAAAGAAAGAAAGGAAGGAAGAGAGAAGGAAAGGAAAGAAGGAAGAAAATGTATATAATTTGCTTAGCCAGCATAATTAAAGAACATTAGCTATGATGGTGGTTCCAGTCCATTAATAAATATTATTTTATTATAGTTATGTTAAACCTTTAAACATTGCTATTCAATTAACCATGAAGAATTCCAAGTGGTAATGCAGTGTATTTTTATTTGTTAACACATAGAATTTAGTTTTTGTTCCAAATTTTGATGAAATTATTTATATGCCTATCGTGGTTATTTATTAAATTTTAGTACTTAGTATGTTATTATTACTTTATATATATATTACAGAGTGATAGTGAATCCATTTAACCATCATACTTGTGCCATAATGAATTTACTCATTGTCTTTGTAAGGGAGAACCTGTATTTGGAAAACACTTTCCTAAAATATGAGTTTTACATTTTTATGCCCAATGATAATGTGTTTTTTATCTTATTAACACAGATTCCTTAAGAAACCATATAAGTTAGGCATAGAAAATAACATCTGAGCGTTTAGAAGTCCATCACGCTCGTTTGTAGAATAGACATTTTTGTCGTCTTTGGTTTCTGGGCTTCGTGAGTTTTAGCACTAGTGTAATAGTAGTCTAGGGACGGGAATAGGAAGTTCAGATGAGAACGGACCCTCTTTGCAGCATCTTTCCACTTCCTGACTTAAAAAGACCCAGGCTCCTAAGGAATTCTCAATTCAGCCTTGCTTTGCACTCAGAGTTCCTGCCTATAAGATCTGTAAGATGCTGGAGGGTGTCATAAAGAACCCTGTGGAGTGTTTTTCTCTCCAGAGATCTTAAAGAAAAATGTAGCTCTTATTTTTATAGTCTTCCTTGGTCACAGGTCAAAAATGGGTAAAGAAAAAGCTCTTTAGGCTCTCATGGGATGAAACAGGGAGAAAGAGAAGTAACTAGTGAACAGGATCTTTCATATAAACATGAATTCACTGTGGGTACCTACAATTACATAGCAAATGTTAAATATCTGTATGGAACAGTTTCCAATATTATGATATGTGTGAATATTGAAGGAAAAAGGCAGAAATGAGCATTTTTATTTTTTACATTTTCTCAAAGAAAAGGAATTCTTATTGACTGGCTCTTAAGAAACTAACGATTGGTTTGAGAAACATAAACACTTAATAATACTAAAATATTAAAATAATATCTGAAGACAATAGTAGCAGAGCTATGACAGTCAATGTACCAAAGTGTTAGATGGATTAAAAGGTCACCGAGCAGTGCAGAAATTTCACCTGTCCAAGTTAAGCCAGAGGGTTACAATGGGAGGAAGTGGAATTGGTAGCTAGCATCCATGGTAAAATCCTGGTGGCTGCAAGCAAAAAACGTTAAACCTACAACATGTTCTTTTTAAAATGCATGGAAGTGTTTCAGATGGTACTGAACAAAACATCCCTCTCCCTTATAAAACAAATTTAAAGCTGGAAGAAAAAAGAATGCAAAAAGTAGCAAGCCAAGCCAACATGTTCTCTGGTCAACATTAACATCTCTCTCTCTCTCTCTCTATATATATATATATATTAGAGAGAGAGAGAGAGAGAGAGATTTTTGCTATAGGGTGCATGGGTTCACTGGAGAGACAGAGAGAGACAGAGACACAGAAAGCAAGAAATTACCCCCTCCCCAGGGGAGATGGTCACATCACAATTCCTTCCCCATTCTCCTCTTGGGATTTTGGGCACGCACACACACCTGACTGGTGTGCGTTTAAGCTGCCAGGTTCAGAATTTGAACTGCACTCAACTACGTGGGAGTCCAGCAACATAACCATTAGCCATCTTTTCCTCAGCACTAACATTTCAAAGAGACACAGTAAGAAGGAAGGAAGTAGGAAGTTCTTGTGTTTTATGACTGCCCAGGACAGTAAATAGGGAAAATAGAACTAATGACCTATTGTCAAAGATACCTGCATTAAGTGTGTATTTTGTGCTTTTGAGACTGATAGACTAAAAAAAATTGTTTTTGCACAAAGTGTTTAAGAACTCTGGCATAAGGAACAGCAGATGGTGTAACGGTTATGTCACTAGACTCCCGTAGGGCCAACCGCAATTCGAGTCCTGGATCCAGTGGCTTGAAAGTCAAGTTGGGTGCAAGTGTGTGCCCGAAATCCTGAGAGGAGAGGGAGGAGAAGGAATTGTGGTGTGGCCATCCCCTTCCAGGGGTGATACCTCACTTTCTGTTTCTGTCTCTGTCTCTCTGGTGAATGCACACACACTACAGCAAAAATTTCTCTTAAAAAATAAAAAATTCTGGGGGCCAGCAGGTGGTTAAGCGCACTGGATTCCCACATGGCTGGCCGCTGTTTGTGCCCCGAACCTGGCAGCTTGCTTTCTCGCTTTCTCTCTCTTTCGCTCTGTCCCTCTCTGGTTAAATAAAAATAAATAAATAAATAAATAAATAAATAAATAAATAAATACATACAGTTAAATAAAATAATCCTTTTTTTTTTTTTTTTTTTTTTTTTTTTGGAGAGGTTTTTCGCTATAGGGCGCGTGCGCTCGCCAGACAGACAGAGAGAGACAGAGACAGAAAGCGAGAAATCACCCCCCAGGGGGGATGGTCACGCCGCAATCCCTTCTCCTCCATTCTCCTCTCGGGATCCTGGGCACGCACGCACACGGGCCCGGCGTGAGTTGTAAGCCACCGGGTCCGAGACGCGAACCGTGGTCGACTACGTGGGAGTCCAGCGACATAGCCATTACGCTAACTGCTGGTTCCCAATAAAATAATCCTTTAAAAAATTCTGGCATCAGTAGATACAATGGGATGAGAATCATGTGAGGCATAGAAGATTGATAAAAATGAATGGTAGGTAATGAAAAGGAACTGGAAGTGACTGATGAGAGACAGTGCAGATTCAGCTTCCTACTGAAGAAGGTCGTGTCAGGAACATACTGCTTAGTATTCATAGCCTCTCATATTAGGAATTTGGTTTAATTGATCAGTAAACTCTATGTAGTTTATCCCATTGCACTATTCATAATTGAGCATATGGTCTTCTTTAGAAAGTGACACGTTAGGGAGCATTGCTGAATTAATTTAGTATCTACAGTGGTCTAAACAGTATAGACATAACACATTTCAAAGCACTGTTTTGGTGAAACCGCTTCTGTCATAGGGTGTTTAGACAAACCTACACTGCTACTGGCAGATAGATAGTATGGAAGATACCACTCAATATGGGTGTTAAGCAAATATGAGGCAAGTTCAAAACCTGTAATTGTACGCAATAATTTTTTATTACTGCATAGTAAATCAGTCACTTATCTCACAGTTTGCATAGGTCAGGAGTTCAGGGATAGTTTAGGTGGCTTCTCCACTCAGGATCTAAATAGGCGAAAATCAGGATGGTGGCCCAGGCAGCAGTTCTCATTTGAGGTTGGAGTCTTCTCATTTTATCAGTTGTTAGTAGAATTCAGTTCAAGTCGCAGGACACTGGTCCTTAACCCCAGTGGCTGCCCACCATTCTCTGTCATGCTTCTCTCCTCAATGTGGCAGTGCTCTTGTTCAAGGGTAAGAGGTAAACATCTCATTTGCTTGGAAGCTTTTACTCAGTCAAGGCTTGGACTCTGCTTTACAAAGTTCGTATGATCAGGTCAGGCCCATCAGAATAATCTCCCTTTTGCTGAATTGAGACAACTGGAATCAGGATCTTAACAACATCTGTAAAATATTTTGCCATCAGAGCATAACCTTATCATGGAACGGAAATGCATTATATTACAAATCCTGTCCGTATTTAAAGGCAGTAAAAGTAGGGTTCCTATTAGAATTCGGTCTAACACATGATTTTATTACATAATATTTAAATACAGTGGGATTACAGACAGCTCTGATAAACTTCTGTACCTTTATCCCTCACTTCTGGAGAGATGATTATAATAGTTTGTTTCATGTGATTGTAAGAATCAAACAAGTAAAAATTGTAAAGTGCTTGGAATAGTACTTCCAAATAGTGATACATTACTATAAGTGCTCAAGAATGTTAGCCAATATTATTTTTAAAATTACTATTAATTCCTGAATATAATATTTATCAGAAACAGTGAATTATGTTTGGTTTATGCCCTTTTTATAATTATAAGACATAAAAACATATGATGCATTTGACTTTGTATTAATGCTATGATTTATACAAATAAAATATTTGAAATTCATTATATATACATATGTATTTTAATTGTATAACCACAATAATTAGGAATGGTGTGTTTGAAGAACTGATTAATTTCAGGTAATGATTTTCCAGTACACAAGAGACACGGGGCAGTTTTTAGTATAATTAGACTCTGAATGCCAAGGTCATGATCAATAAGAGTTAAGAGACCATTTGCAAAAGCTTTATTTATGGAATTTATAAAGACAATTAGATTTTTCTTCCAAAAAAGTCAAACCTTACTGTTAAAAAATATCTGATGGGATTATTTGTTAATACTGTCATCATTTTAACTATAATCAGTATTTTATGAGAAAGTAGGACTATATATAAATTTCCAAGCAAAAGAAAAAAAATGTTTTAATTTGACAAGTGTCAATTTAATTAATAATCAACAAAATGGCATTCTAAATTTGCTTCAGATGGCAGTTCAATGACATCTATTGATTTTGTATTATTGGGCTGAATGTTGTCATCATTATTTCTATATGGCATCCTTCTGGCAGAATTTGAATTATACAATATCACACAAAGTTCTTTTTCTTTGTGAAATATATGCATGACATATAAATAATATAAAATTTTATGCTGCCATAGCAAGAATCTCTTTTTCTTGATATATACTATGTAATATTTTATATAGATACATATAAATGTGTATAAAACTTTCTCCAATACTATGACTATTAAATGAACTTTTCTTCATTTATTCAGCTTCTGATGATCAAATTCTACTAGGCATTCTGCAGAACATAATATGACTGCTCCATGAGATGAATAAGATGTCATAAGACAATAAAGTGCCATAAGTAGAAGCTTAGCCAAGCTTAACAAAGAAAAACTATTGAGAAGATCAGTTACATATAATGCAGACTAAACATAAAGAAGTAGGGACATGGCTGAAAGCAAAAAAGAAACATCAGGAAGAGGTTCTGATGAAAATTCCTCAAAAAATATGAAACAAACAGAAACCTTTAAATTATTTCAGAAAATGTAATCTGCATGAAGGATGAAAAAGTTGAATGTATTACATCTAGATATAATTTGATATTTAGAAGATCAGAAAAAAAATTGATTAAAATATTCTAAAACACAGTAGAAGAAAATATTTTGAAAGAATCTACATACACATAGATCAAGGAAAAAACTATTTTAGAAGTTATTAAAAACGTTCTAAATTTTCACAGGGGTAAATGAATTAGGATAAAAGGTAAAGAGAGGGAAGGCTAATGGATGTGTCAATAAGAGGCCCAGTTTTGTCATCTCATATTTTATAGTAAACAGCCACTACAGCTAAAGTTAAACTATAAATTTAAAAACATTAAACCTCAGCTTATTTTTTTTTTTAACCATCATTTTTATCTTAAACAAATAAGGGTTTTTTTGAAAAGACTATAGTGGTTAACAATGGTAACAGGTTTTGTTTGAATTTCAAGTATTTCAGTGACAACTTTTTTTCTTGAGTTAAATTCAGGTAAAATAAAATTTTTAAATTTCATTTGTTTAAATTATGTATTTATTTATCTAACTATTTTGCCATCTTTGATCTAACTACCCAGTCATAGCTTCTATCTAAATACATGCATTGATGACAAAAGCTTATCTATTTATTTATTTATTTATTTGGGAAAGGCTTTTGCTAGAGGGCACGTGCACTCGCCAGAAAGACAGAGACAGAGAGACAGAAAGAGAGAAATCACCCCCCGCAAGGGGAATGGCCACGACGCAATCCCTTCTCCTCCATTTTCCTCTCGGGATTTTGGGCATGCACACACACACACACACCATGAGTTTAAGCCACCGGGTCTGAGACTTGAACCATAGTCAACTACATGAGAGTCCAGCAACATAGCCATTATGCCAGCTGCTGGTCTCCATCTGCATACCTATTTGCCTTAAATTGATTATAATAAATCCTGGTTGCTGGAATTTGGTATTCACGTGTCATTTTCTCTTTGGAGGCTATTGCATTTTTTTTTTTTTTGAATTAAATTGTGAGTATACATAACTTCCTTCAAGAAGTTAAATATATTTGAAATTCTATTCTTCAAGTTGCCTTCAACTTCCTAGTTCATGCCTTAACTTTTGTGAAGGCAAACGGTATAATCTATTCAGGGTTCAGCAATGCTCCTGAGTGTCTTCCAAAGTTTACTATCTGAAGGTCCCAAATTTTTATCTGAGGAGTGCATTAACATACATCCTAATGCCGTTTCTGGACTGGATCAGTTCTAATGGGAACTGATCTCTGGGGTAGGATGACTTAAACATGAGGAAATCTGGATATTAGTAAGAGTGGACTGTGTTGTCCAGACTTTCTTATACTTAGTACACAGGGCTGCAGTTATAGAAGCACTGTTTCAGGTTCCAAATAGCCTTCTCATGCCTGTGCCTAGTAAGACCTGGAGTCTGGCTTTTCTCCGGCACCTCTCACCACTTCCTGTGTCTCTGAGCTTTTTCTCCAAGCATACAAGCTCGTGTGCTGGCACCCTAATATTACCCACACGACTTACTTTCATACTTTGAGCCTTAGGACACCTTTCCCAAATTAAGTACATAATGCTTTTAAGGAAGATATTTTTAGATGGCAAAATTTTGGAAACTTGGGAATAAAATCCCTAATAATTAAAATGACCTTTTATAGGCATAATAATCCAGTGGGCAACTTTACAGAAAGTGGTTTGTTAAGAACATTAAGTGAAAACAGTGGGATTCCAGTTCATCATTATCTCTTGTCATATGGAAAGATGAGTGTTGTAATCCTCATTATTATCCATATTATATAACCACCAAAATTTAGCTCTATAAACAGATTTTCTTGGGAAACTAAAAAAGCAAACTTATAGAGGTAATATAGGTCATGTAAGGAAGACAATTACTGGGACCAGCAGTTAGCGTAATGGCTATGTCGCTGAACTCCCATGTAGTCGACCGTGGTTTGAGTCCTGGACCTGGTGGCTTAAACTCACACCAGGCGCATGTGCGTGGGTACCCAAGATCCTGTGAGGAGAATGGAGGAGAAGGGATTGTGGTGTGGCCATACCCCCTGGGGGGTGATTTCTTGCTTTCTGTCTTTCTTTCTGACGAGCACACGTGCCCTATATCAAAAACCTCTTTAAAAAAAAAAATCTCTTTGGTCTTTTATTTTTTTGATTGCCAGAGGGCATGCACATCTGCCAGAAAGAGACAAAGACATACACATAGAGAAGAAAACACTCCACAATAGGACATGGTCATGATGCAATCCCTTCTCCATTTCTCTATCCTGTTGGGATTTTGGTCACACACATGCCTGGCATGTTCTTCAAGTCACAGGGGCCAGTATTTGAACCATGATCAACTACGTGAGATCCAGTTTCCTTAAACACTATGCTACGGGGCCAACTCTTCTTGGCCTATATTTACCATTACTTTACATTTATGCCACACAGCATAAATATCTCCATATCACATGGATTTTTCCCGCTTCTACTCAACACTCAATTCCCTACTCCTCTCATGATGGTATGATTAGTCTAGCAATGTTCTAGGAGAACTATAAAATCCCTAGGTAGGTATTTAGCATGTTCCTGATTAATTTTGTTTCAGGTAGTTTGGCAATGGGAGGAAGCATTATTTGCACATATTAGGGAAACACATGGATATTTTGGAATAAGGATCAAAGGACAGAAGACAAAAGAGTAAATAATTCAGTTATCACTTTCTCAGTTCTGGGTTGCTTGGTTTAAAAGAACTGCTAAATACTGCCCTAAATGATCGAAAATTTGCCCAATCTTGAAACTTCATGTATTCCTAACTATAAATTTATCATTTTCTGCATAGAGTACATTAATATTTATATTTTCCCATCATTGTATATATTTTCCTGTATTTTAGAAATTCAGTCATTTTATTTTGGTGTAATTAAAATGCATTTTGTGCACATATTTTGTTCAAGGATTGGGGTGAAAAAGGTTTGGTTTGTTTTCATTTTGTTGCTTCATTTTATTTCTTGTTGGAGAGCCAGTACACTCACCAAAGAAAGAGTGAGAAGAGAGAACAGCTCCCCTGGGGAGCGATCACACTGCAATTTCTTCTTCCCCATCTCTCCTTCCTCTTGGAATTTTGAACACACATACACAAGCATCTGGGGGTGTTTCTCAAATCACCAGATTTGGGACTTGAGCCACACAGCTGGCCATGTGGGATCTGATTGAACCACCAGACCTCAGAGCCAGCCAAGGTGGCTCACTTTCTAACATTTGCAGTTTTAACTAATTTTTGATAGTTTTATTTTATATAGCTTGAATTACATTATTTAGTAGACTATCCAGTCTAAATTGAAGTCATTTATAAAACATTTGAAATCGCAATGTGTAGTTTTTTAGAAGATACTGGATCATTTTGAATTTTATTCACTCATAACTTTGGAGATGATCAGGGTTCAAGGTACTGTGCCATAGAAGAGAAATTAAAATGATCGAAACACTTCACCTATTTTTAGAATCACTTCAGTGGGGGAAATGATGGTGCTATGAAAATGGCTCTAAGAGTGCAAAATTATCAGAGACCTTAAGTGTTTCAGTGCGAAAGTGATCAAGGTTCTTGGCTTGCACATTACAGAGCAATTGAAAATTACTGAAGTGGCTCAAGTGGTTCAGGTTTCCAGAAGAGTTTTCAGTCTCTCCTCCTCAGAGTGCTTTAACTTTCTGAATATCTAAATAACTCCACAACATTTTGTATATTTGCCTTTTCTTGATTATTAGTTTAGAAATCAATGCAAATAATGAACTTCTGGGCTGCATCTAGGCACATGCCAAGTAGGAGGATATCATTGATTTCAAGCAGTTAAACTATTAACCCAGGTCTATATTTGAAAATCTCAGCACAAAATTGAGCCTGTTATTCAGAAAAAATGAGGCTGGAGTGGAAATATTTGAGTTGGGGGCGGGAGGAAGAAAAGTAATCTTTTTGTTTCATTTGAACTCTGATAAGTATGAGTAGCAATTTCAATTTGAATGGAATGTAGTCAGAAAATAATTTTCTTATACCCAACTAGAAAATATAAAATGACACCAAAATGGAGATAATGGATGAGACCAGCAGGTGCCACTGTGGTTAAAGTGCTGGATCCAGCTGTGGTTTGAGTCCCAGACCGGGTGGCTTAGAGAACAGGTTGGATACATTTATGTGTGAGTCCAGAGTCTCAAGAGGCTGGGAGAGAAGGGATTGCGGGGTGGCCGTACCTCCTGGCAAATGATTACTCTCTTTCTCTCTGTCTTTCTGTCTCTCTCTGGTGAGTGCACATGCTCAATGGCAAAAATTAAAAAAAAAAGAGAGAGATAATCGATGACAATTTGTTATTCTAAAATTATAAGAATCCATCTGATCATTAAAGCTACCCATGATGAACAATGTAATTCTAGAATTGTTCACGTAGAATCTTAGAATGATTCCATCAATTTATTTTGATTTTTGTCTTCTAGTGAATTACTTAACACAAAAAACTACCCCGTTTTAAGGCTGTCTCTGCTTCAAACATACAAGAGGTCTCAAAAAAATCTGTGAAAAATAAATATTATGAAAAGCCACGCATGAATTCAAAAAGTCCTTGCACAAAATAAGCTCAAACTCTTATTTTTTGACTCACTTTTTTGACATATGTAATTTACTGAGCACCTACTTGGTGCCAGGCATTATGCTAGGCACTACAGATGTACAATAACTATAGAATATGTACTTTAGAGTTAGAAAAGATTTTAGGCATTTTAAAACATAAACCTTATTTACAAATAAGAAAACTGAAACCAATAGAAATAATGTATTTCACTCATAATAATCCTAATGTGAGAAACTCTTTCAGCCAAAGTGTCTTCCTTTGTTTTACAGCATAACAACACTTACATCTCCTGATTCTATTTCAATTTTTTTTTGGGGGGATTAGTAATTTTTTGAAATTTGAGAGGAGGTAAGTTCAAAAGACTGTAGACTGGAAGAAATACAATACAGATAATTACCAGGGATAATGTGGTCTTGGTTCTCCACTAAAAATATTATCAGTAAATAATATAAACAAGTATATTATGTTTTTCAAAGTGATTGTTCTTATCTGAACATCTCCTACAGGTAATATGGATTGAAAAATCTGATACACTTACGATCTAAAACTCAGAAGTTTTGAACTAATATTATTACAAAAACGGGTCATTTTGTCTCCCGAACTTAGCAGTTTGAAAATCACACCACACACACGAGCTTGTGTGCCCAAAACTTCAAGAGAAGAATAGAAGAGAAGGAATTACAACATGGCCATACTCCATGGAGGGTGATTTCTCACTTTTTCTCTTTTTGTCTGTCTTGCTCTGGCAAGCACGTGTGCCCTATAGCAAAAACTTTTACAAGAGTAAAATTCTGAAAAATACTAATGAGTACAAATTTAGGTACAAGACCAGTATTAAGAAAATTAACCTAAATAAGTACAGAATGGATTGATGACACATTTATACATAACTTTAGTTATATTATTAGGTGTTCTCAAGCTAAAAGATGCTTATTAGAAAGTAAACAACAGGATAAGGAAATATTCTATAGATTTCATTTTACCACACTGTCACTCTAATCGTTACAGTATTGTTTTGTATTGTATTGTTCAATCAACCCTGAACAAACTAATCCTAGAAACATCTTTAAATTTTAAATAAGATAATTCCATTTAGAACATGATATTTGCATGGAAAGCTTATTTTTGTGAATTCTTCATCTTTGACAAAAATATATTAAAAGTAAAATTTCAGGACCAACACATGCTGTAGTGGTTTTGTCACCTGACTCCCACATGGCTGACAGCACTTAGAGTACTAGTTCGAGTGGCTTTACACTCACACTGGACACATGTGCGCACGTTCCCAAAATCTCAAGAGGAAACAGGAGGAGAAGAGATTGTGGTGTGGCCATGTCCCCCCTTGGGGGGGGGGGCAGTGTAATTTCTTGTTTTCTGTCTCTGTCTCTCTGTCTCTCTGGTGAGTGCACGTGCCTTATACTGAAAAATCTCATTTTTTTTTAAAGTGAAAAGTCAATAACATTTCATGAGGAGAAATTTCCTTTTTTTTTTTTTTTTTTTTGGAGTGTTTTTTTGCTTTGGGGAGCATGTGCTCGCCAGAAAGACAGAAAGAGACAGAGAGACAGAAAGTGAGAAATCACCCTCCCCACCCCTGCGGGGGCACGGCCACGCCTCATTCCTTTCTCCTCCACTCTCCTCTCGGAATCTTGGGCACGCACACACATGTGCCCGGCATGAGTTTAAGCCACCAGATCCGGGACTCAAACCATGGTTGACTACATGGGAGCCCAGTGACATAGCCATTACACTAACTGCTGGTCCCATGAGGCAAAATTTTATCACAAAACTAAAATAAATTTTATTTGATACAGACATTATAAAGAATATAAAGAGAAGAAATAAAAGTGAGTAGTTTCAGTGAAAAAGAATTTTTCCCACCATCCTGTCAAACATTTCAGGTCCCAAGGCAAGAATGCTAAGGGAGCCAAGAAGCATGTCTAAATATTTAAAAGTTACAGGTCAAGTCAACAAACTTTCCTATTGAGATAACTGATTAAAACAAAATTGAAATGTCTAGGTCACAGTTTCTAACATTATAAAGTCACATAAATATTAAAGATAATTAGATTTAATTGTACTGACTGACTTCAGGTAATACTGTTTAATAAATGATTTTTTTTCACCAGAAAAATCTCTTGAAATGTTTTTTCTGTATCAGAAGACTAATTATTTTTCTGGTATAATGACTTTTCCAACATCAGTTTCACTAAGTTAATAGGTTGTGAGTGATATTTCAGCATTACAGAGAATAATGTGACATATTGATTCATACAAGAAAAAAGACATTTGTTATTATTTTGGATAGCTAATGTGCTACAGATGTGTACTCAAGCAAGGTAAAGAGAGGAAATTTTGAAAAGCTTTGAAAATGTTAGTTACATGTTTATTTTCTATTGCTTAACATACATATGTAAAAGCAGAGCACTTTGGATTTATTAAAATGTGGCATGAAATTCAACATTCTTTATAAGATGCTTTCTAGAAATTACTATGTCAAATAAATTTGGCGAATATGTCTTTGCCTGAAACTGTTCAAATATTACTTCATGCTCAAGCCAACAAATATATTATTATTATTACTATTATTATTATTATTACGGAGAGGTTTTTGCTATAGGGCGTGTGTGCTCTCCAGAAAGACAGACAGAGAGAGAGAGACAGAGAGAGAGAGACAGAGAGACAGGAAGAGAGAAGTTACCCCCCGAGGAGGGGAAGATGGCCATACTGCAATCCTTTCTCCTCCATTCTTCTCTCGGGATCTTGGGCACACACACACACACACACACACACACGCGCCCAGCATGAGTTTAAGCCAGGGGGTTTGGGACTTGAACAGCAGGCAAATACAATGGGAGTCCAGCAACATAGTCATTACACCAACTGCTGGTCCCTATATTATTAAACAAAAGTAAAATTTGTCAAATATTGGGACGAGCAGATGACATAATGGTTATGTTGTTGGACTCTCCCACATAGTTTACTGCTGTTTGAGTCCCAAACCTGATGATTTAAAATGCACGGTGGGCTCATGTTCATGTGTGCCCAGGATCCTGAGAGGAGAATGGAGGGAAAGGGATTTACTGCATGACCATCCTCCCTAGGACCGGATTTCTACATTTCTGTCACTGTGTCTCTGTCTCTCGGGTGAGCACACGCGCCCGATAGCAAAAACCTCTCTTAAGAAACAAAACTTGGCAAATATTTCCAAGACATACACTTCAGGCTACAAACTGAAGATACAAAATTATATGTAGAATATTATCTTAATTATTTAAAACGCAGAGAAAAAGACTGGAAAAGAAATATGTCTTTTAGCATTGATAAAATTTTAAGTGTTTTGAATTTTTAAATTATTTTCTGTATTTAAATAGCACAAATAATTGCTATCTTTAAAACATGCTGAACATGAAAAAACCCTATAGCAAGCTACAGAAATATTGATTTATGTTGGCATAAAACCGTTAATTAAAACTCTCATTTTATATGGATGAGCAACTAGCTTTAATTCTACTTAATAGTATTAAGATTCGGCTCAGTACCTAATTCTAAGTAAAATCTCATGGGAAGTTTTGTCAACACTTTCACCGTACTCAAAATACTCTATCCTACTTCACACTGTGTAGACCACCATGAATTATACTAACAAAACTTAGAAAATGTTATGGAGAAAAATAATTGTATTGATTTATTTGGAAGGTATGAAGAATGCTTCATGCACTTGGCTCATTTCACATAATTAATTCAACAAATATTTCTCAAAGCAGTTCATTTCCAGAAATTGTGTTCCAGAGCTGGGAAGAAGAAAAATGTGGTTCATCCCAGGAGCTCATGGCCTTTAAATGGAGGGAGGAGGTGGCATGTATTTGTATTCTCTATGTGTGCATGCAGTGTATTTTTCTAGATAGTTGGTATACAGAAAAAAATATATATATACACACAAAAAAATACATACATTATAAGTATGTATGTGCATGATGTATGCATATATACATTCTGTGCCTATTTGTTCATTAGTAAAGAATAAATTCAGAAAAAATATATATATTTGTATTTGCCAGAGCTTGTGAATTAATTCAGTACACAAAACACTTTTTTTTTTTTTATAGTTGTTGTTAGAGGACACATGTACTTGCTGGGGAGACAGAGAGAGAGAGCGAGAGAGAGACAGAGAGAGAGAGACAGGGAGAGGCAAAGTGAGAAATCATCCCTCTAGGGGGCATGGCCATGCCACAATCCACTCTCCTTCATTCACCTCCTGGGGATATTGGGCACACATGTACACACACTCAGTGGAATTTTCAAGCCACCCAGTTCAGGACTCAAACTGTGGTCAGCCATGTGGGAGTCCAGTGATGTAAGCACTAAGTCAACTGCTGGCCCCCCACAAAACACTTAACAAGGGAATCAGCCCGCTTGTGGTTTGGTGGTTAAAGCAGTTGGATTCCACATGACTAACAGCGCAATTTGAGTTCTGACCTGTGGCTTGAAAAACACACCAGCCACATACATGTGAATGTGTGCCCAAAATCCCAAAAGGAGAGGTAGAAGAGAAGGAGTTCATCCTTCATGAGTTACGCTTTCTCACTTTCCTTTTCTTTCTCACTCTGTTTCTCTCCAGGGAGCGCATGCTTTCTATAGCAAATAAAAATAAAATGTAAAGACTATGTCTAAACCTGAATTTTGAATTCTCTCTGGGCTTCTGGCATGGCTTCTAATGCTCTCCTGTTGGGGAAAGGGAACTTACTGACTGTGGCCTCACATCCTCCACAGTGAAGGAGCGATTGGATTTGAGCCTCAGCTGACACGAATCTTCTGACAGTAAACACTTGGCTGAGGCTTTCTTTCCTCATCTGTACAGTACAGACCTATTTCAAGAAATATATAAGATAGTTATGGGATGGCTAAGTAGCACAGCAATAACAGACTGCTCAAGAGAAGCTGAATCGATATGGAAGACAACAGATTCAATTCTCTGTTGACCTGTAAATGCCACAAGGCATGCACCCATGGTTGTGGCTGCCTCGGAAGGTTGGGGATGGGAATGTGTCATGAGACCCTGTTGTGGGTACTTATCTTCCTCACTCTGTTCTTCACACTCAAGAAGAAAATAAAAATAAAGCTTTAGTAAATGAATAAGTAAGGTAATAAAATGAAGTTACATAAGTTGATTGGCACCATATCTGACACATATTAGCATACCAAGTACCCAACGTGTGTATCTATATATATACATTAAAGTATAGAAAGTTAAATACAATGGCTTATCATCACAGAATGTGTCAATCCAAAGTTTATGTCACTTCCACAGCCACTTGAAACTCCTAAATTTTCAAAACCAGAAACACCATTACTGTGTCTTATTCCAAGGGATATAAATGGTAGCATTCACTTACTGTGTGTCAGACACACTATTCCAGGCACTTTATATAGAATTCATTAGTTATTTGTAATCAATATTTGATCTTGATTTGAATTTTGTGCAGTATATTTTATCTATTGTTTCTTACATGGTAATAATTTTTAACTATCTTTGGAATAAAAACAGCAATCAAGAAATCTAGTTTTATATTCAGACTAAAATGAAAATGTTTAGGAACTTTCCTATATGCATTTAAATGGAAACATGTTGGAGCCAGCAGTTGGTGTAATGGCTAGGTGGCTGGACTCCCATGTAGTCAATCGTGGCTCAAGTCCTGGACCCGGTAGCTTAAACTCACGCTGGGCATGTGTGCGTGCGTGCCCAAGATCCTGAGAGGAGAATGGAGGAGAAGGGATTGCGGTGTGGCCATCCCCCCAGGGGGGTGATTTCTCGCTTTCTGTCTCTCTGCTCTGTCTCTCTCTGTCTGGTGAGTGCATGCCCCCTATAGCAAAAACCTCTCCAAAAAAAAAAAAAAAAAAAAAAAGGAGACATGTTGTTTCTGAGAAATAAAATAGCAATTTATCAGATATCTCAAATTTTCTTTTCTTTATTTTATATTTCTTAATTTTTTTATAAAGTAAAAATTACAGAGTGTGTGTGCTTTTGTTTTTTCTCAACAGAGAACTTTGCACCCTTTTGTATATTTTGATACCTATTCTTGTCCTCTTTACTATCATATCTTTGGATCTTTCCATTTCTTCCAGAGTGCAGACATTTGGTACATATATGTGTGTGTGTGTGTATACACACACACACACACACACACACACACACACACACATATATATATATATATATATATATATATATATTTCGGAGAGGTTTTTGCTACAGGGTGCGTGCACCCACCAGAAACATTGAGAGAGACAGAGAGATAGAAAGTGAGAAATCATCCCCCAGGGGAGATGGCCATGCTGCAATCCCTTCTCCTCCATTCTCCTCTTGGTATCTTGGGCACGCATGCACACACGCCTGGCATGAGTTTAAGCCACCAAGTCCAGGACTCGAACCGCGGTCGGCTACATGAGAGTTTAGTGACATAGCCATTACACCAACTGCTGGTCCCATTTGGTACATATTTAATGGGGATATACAGTGTGTCTCTTTCAAAGTCTGGCTCACTACACTTAACATTAAGTCCTCTATATTCACCCACTTTGAATCAAGTAATAGGATCTCATTGTTTCTTATGGCTGAGTAATATTCCATAGTTTATATTTGTTATGGTTTTTCAATCCAGTCATTGATACTTAGGTCAATTCCATGTTTTAGCAATTGTGAATAATGTTGCAATAAACATGGATGTCCAAGTGTCTTTCTTACTGAATATTTTCCAATCTTCTGGGTAAAATCAAGGAATAAGATTATTGGATCTTATGGTAGTTCTATTTGTAGGTTTTTGAGAAAAATTAATATTGTTTTCCACAGAGATTATACTAATTTACATTCCCATTAACAGTGTAGAAGTTTCCTTTACACCACAGCATTGCCAGCACTTGTTTTTATATTTTTTGATCCTAGCCATTCTAACTGGGGTTAAATGGTATCTCATTTGCATTTCCCTTATGATGAAAATATTTGAACAGTGTTTTGTATGTCTTTTGGCTATTTGTAAGTCTTTCTTAAAGAGTTATCTGTTTAGCTCACTTGACCATTTTTTAATTAGATTTTCTTTTCTTATTTTTATGGGTGAGCTACTTGAGTTCCCTATATATTCTGTTTATCAATCTTTTGAGGAAAAATGGGAAAATATCTTTTCCCATTCCAAGGGTTGTCTTTTCACTCTAATTGTTGTTTCCTTTGATGTGAAGAAGTTTTTAGCTTAATGTAATCCCACATATTTTTGGGGATTATTGTTTGTGCTTTGGTGATCTTATTTAAGAAATCTCTTCCTGCTTCAATGTCTTCAAGAGCTTCCTCTAAGTTTTCTACCAGTACTTTCATAGTTTGAGACTTTACATTTAAATCTTTGATCTATTTTGGGCTGATTCTTGTTAATGGTAAGAGATAGGGGTTAAACTTTATTTTTATGCAGGTGGGTAGCCAGTTCTTCCAACACCATTTGCTGAAAAATCTTTCTTTTCTCAGCTGCATTGTCTTGTATACTTTGTCAAAGATCAGTTGGCTCCATGATTTGCAGTTTATTTCTGGATTCTCTAGTCTATTCCATTGGTCAACATGTCTATTTTTGTGCCAGTACCATACTGTTTTGATAATATCTACTGTGCATATATACTTTGAAGTTGAGCAATGAACTATCTCTTACCTATTCTTCTTGTACAGTATTGTCTCTTGACAATACAAGGTCTTTTATGAATTAAGGCGAATTTTATTGTTTTTTTTTTTTTTTCTACTACTGTGAAGAATGTCACAATTTGATTGGAATCACATTGAATGTGTAAATCAATTTGGATAAATTGGATATTTTGATTATATTGATTTTTCCAATCAAAGAACAATGATGTCTTTCCACTTTTTTTTTTTTGTATCATTCTAAATTTATTTTTTTCACAGTTTCCTTGCAGAAGTCTTTTATCTCTTTGGGTAGGTTTATTCCCAGGCATCTTATTTATTTTTTGGCTATTGTAAATGGGATTTTTTTCTTCAATTCTGTCTCTGTTTATTTTTGGTGTATAAAAGTACTAGACATTTTTGTATATTGATTTTGTATCCTGCTACTTTACTAAATTCATTTTTCAATTCTAGGTATTTTTTCCCCCTCCATGGATTCCTTTGGATTTTCTATGTCTTTAATGATATCATTTGTGAATAGTGATAGTTTAGCTTTTTCTTTTCTTATCTAAATACCTTTTATTTTACTCTCTTGTCTGGCTAGGACAGCCAACACTATGATGAAATTGCATGGAGAAAGTGGTCAGCCTTGTTTTGTTCCAGTTTTTAATGGGAAAGCTTTCAACATTTCCTCATTCAGTATGAGGTTGGCAGTGGATATATCCTATATAATTTTTATTGTTTTGAGAAATGTTCCTTCTATGATGATTTTGCTGAGAGTCTTGATCTTGAAGAAATGTTGTATTTCATCAAATACTTTTTCTGCATCTGTAAATATGATCATATGGTTTCTCTCCTCTTTTTTTTTTTCAATATTAAGATTTTTGCCATAGGTCATGTGTGCTCACTAGAGAAAGACAGAGACATTGAGAGGGAAAGCAAGAAATCACCCCCCATAGGGGGGTTGGCTCCACTGCAATCCTTTCTCCTCCATTTTTCTCCTGGGATTTTGGGTAAGCATGCACATGCTTGGTGTGATTTTCAAGTCTCTAGATCCAGGACTCAGAAAGGTGTTGGCCATGTGGAAGTCCAGCTCTTTATGCACTATGCAACCTGCTGGCCCCAATCATATGGTTTCTATCTTTCTTTCTGATAATGTAATGCATTGCATTTATTGTTTTGCATGTGTTGAATCATCCTTGCATCTCTGGGATAAAGTCTACTTGATCATGGTATATATTTTTAATATGGTGTTAGATTTGGTTGGCTAGTATCTTGTTGAGAATTTTTGCACCAGTATTCATTAGGGGTGTTGGTCTTAGTTTTCTTATTTTTGTTATGTCCTTTTCTGGTTTTAGTATCAGGGTGATGGTGTCTTCATAGAATGAGTCTGAGAAGCTTCCTTCCTTTTGATTCTTTAGAAATAGTTTGAGGGAACCAGCAGTTAGCGTAATGGCTATGTTGCTGTATTCCCACGTAGTCGACCGTGGTTCGCGTCCTGGACCCGGTGGCTTAAAACTCACGCCGGGCGCGTGTGCGTATGTGCCCAAGATCCCGAGAGGAGAATGGAGGAGAAGGGATTGCGGAGTGACCATCCCCTCTGGGGGGTGATTTTTCGGTTTCTGTCTCTCTGTCTCTCTCTGTCTGTCTGGTGAGCGCACACGCCCTAAAGCGAAAACCTCTCCAAAAAAAAAAAAAAAAAAAAGAGAGAGAAATAGTTTGAGGAAAATCAGGGTTAGTTCTTTAAATGTTTTGGCAAAAATTTAAAAGTGAAGCCATCTGGACCCATCTTTTCTTTGTTGGAAGACTATTAATTACTTCAATCTTCAATAAGTGATTCATCATCACTTATTATTATTCAGTCTCATCACTTGTTGTTATCCGACGAATGCTGGGTATAGTTTCAATATTTTTAAATTTGTAGAGGCTTGTTTTGGGCATATTATGTGGTCAATCTGAAAATGTTCCATGTGGAAGATGAAAAAAAGGTATTTTGTAGTTTCTGGGTTGAATGTTCTATATATTTCTGTCAGATCCATTTAGTTTATGGTATCAATTAACTTCTGTGTCTCTTTGTTGATTTTTTTTGTCTAAAAGAACTGTCTAGTGGTAACAGTGAAGTGTTAGAATCCCCAACAATTAGTTAGTTGCTGTCTATATCTCCCTTTAGATCTAGGAGTCTTTCTTTTACATATTTGGGTGCTTTCACATTGGATGAATAAATATTTATGATTGTTATGACTTCTTGGGGAGTCACTCTTCTTAGAAGTAAGTAATGTCCTTCTTTGTGAGTAACTCCTCTTAGGAGTAAGTAATGTCCTTCTTTGTCTCCTTTTACCCTTTTATTCTACTGTCTATTTTATCTGTTGTCAATATGAATCTTGCCTTTTTTTCATTTCTATTTGCATGATATGACTTTTTCCAGCCCTTCGATTTCTTTTTTTAATTTTAAATTTATTTACATTCATTCATTGTACATCATTACAATATGCAAAACAAGATTTTCTATCCAGAATACACTGTATATTGGCTCAATCAAGGATATTATCATATGTATTATCATCAACAAATAATTTTCTATTTCTTGTTTCATATATATATATATATATATATATATATATATATATATTTTTTTTTTTTTTTTTTCCCCTTGATTCCCCACCTCTAACCCTCTACCATTTCCCACTCTCCTTCTGCACTGTCCCTGGTATGTACAGTTGCTTTGTGCTTTCCATGTTGCTTTTTTTTTTTTACATTTTATTGATTCACAAAAGATCTTAATTAATCTAAATACTTTCAATAGCAAGTGCAGCTGATATATACATATCTATGAACATATGTCTGACTCTCAGTGAGTAGAATGAACATACTATCAAGTAGCACCTAGCTGGGGCTATACAGCTTACTGTAGTCATTAAATAGGTGTTTTTAATGCATTTTTTAGTTTTAAGAAAAATAGTTTTAGTTTTAATAGATCTAAACTAAAATATGTTAAGAGAAATTTCCTTAAGACTTAAAGCCAAGAAAAGGGTTAGGATTTAGTTCAAATAGTAGGTAGATAAACCTATCAACAGTTCAGGAAGAATAAAAAGTCTTAAATCTGGAAAACAAAGCATAAAACAAAATCAATAATGTTTTTGTCAAAAGTCATAAAATTCTATTTCACCATTTAGTCTCATGTAATTAATCTCTGTTCTGTAGAATTTGCACTGTTACTGTGGTCTGATCTTTCCATTTAAGTTCTGAAAGTTAGCATTCAATGTTATTATTGATCTTCCCAGACTTCACTACTTTCAGTACCATTAAGTTGGCCATTCTCCTGGTTGTTTTCTGTGCTCTTATTTCTGTGTCTTTAACTTTAACTCTTCTGGTATAGCAGTCCCTTCAGAACTTCCTGGAGAACTGGTCTGGTGTTGGTAAATTCTTTTAAGTTTTGTTTATCTGAGAATGTTTTTCTTTTCTTCCCTTATGAAGGATAATTTTGCTGGATATAGTGTTCTTGGTTGAAATTGTTTTTCACTTAACACTTTGAATATATTTTCCATTCTTTCCTTGCTTGTGTTGTTTCCAACAAGAGATTTCATGTTCGCCTAATGAGATACCTTTGAAAGTAACTTGACATTTCTCTTTTGCCAATTTTAGTGTCTTGTCTCTGTCTGTGGTTTTGGTCAATCTGGCTATGATACTGCTTGGAGAAGATCTTCTTGGGTTGATTCTATGTAGGGTCCTTTGGATTTCTTGAATCTGGATATTCAAATGCCTCTCTAGATTTCAAAATTTTTCTTCCAGGATTTTATGAAATAGATTATCAATGCCCTTATTAGTTCTTCACTTTCATTCTATGTATGTCTATGTCAATGAAGTGTGTTTCTTGTAAGAAACATATAGAGGGCTCCGGGTTTTTAATTCACAGGGCCAATCTATGTGTTTTAATTGGGAAGTTTAATTCATTAACCCACAATGTTACTATTAATATATGTGAACTTTCTCTGTCATTCTGTTATTATTTATTTATTTACTTAGTTTTTGTTTTTCTTTTGCTTTCTGGTTGTTTTGTGTTTTCTTGCTTTTCATTATCTCCCTTTAGTTTTCCAGGTATATTATTCCCTTGAGTATTTTTCTGAAGAATGATGAATTCTTTCCTATTTTGTTTATATGAAATTGATTTTATTTTCACTTCTGGTGAATTCTTACAGTTTTTGTTTATCCAGGAATAATTTTTTTTCTCTTTTCCATTTGAAGGATAATCTTGCTAGGTATAGCATTCTTGGCTGAAATTGGTTATCTTTGAGTTTTAAATATGTCTTCTTATTCTTTCCTTTCCTGCATTGTTTCAGCTGAGAGGTCCAGTGTTAGTCTATGGGAGTAACTTTTGTAAGTAACTTGTGTTTCTTTCTTGTCATTTTCAGAATAATGTCTTTGTATCTTTTACCATTTTGTCTATGATTTACCTTGGAGGAGATTTTTTTATGTTGAATCTATTGAATGTTCTCGTATTTTTTAGATTTGGATTTCTGTGTGCATCTCTAAATTTGGAGTTTTCAGCTAATATATTATGAAAGAGATTTTCTAAGCCTTTACCTGTCTCTTCACCTTCTGGAATACCCATTATGAAAATACTCACTGTTGCATGGGGCCTAGGGTTTCCCATCTGTGACCTAATTTTTAAATGGTTATTTTTTTCTTTATTCTCAATTACTTGCACTAAGTCAGAAATTTTGTCTTCAAGATCAGAATTCTCCTGTATGGTATAATCTGCTATTACTACATTTTTTTTTAAGTTTTTGCCATAGGATGTGTGCATTTGCCAGAGATTGAGAGAAGGAAAGTGAAAAATCATTCTCCAGAAGGATGGCTATAATGCAGTTCCTTCTCTTTCATTCTCCTCTTGGGATTTTGGGCATGCATGCACAAGTGGACAGCATGAGTTTCAAGCCACCAGGTCCAGGACTCAAACTATGATTAACCATGTGGGAGACCAGTGCCTGTTGTTAATACTTTTGAGGGATGTTTTGATTTCCTGCCTCACATTCTTTATTCTCAAAAATTCTGTTTGATTCTTTTTCAGGGTGTCTAATCTCATGGAGTTCCTTCTTCAAGTCATGGAAAGATTTTCTACTCTCCTGGAGTTGGTTGTCTGTTTTCTCTTGCAACATATTGAATTTAATTATTATAAATATTCTGAATTTTTGTTTCTATTATTTCAGTGATTTCTTATGTTTTATCCATTTTTGGTGAGGAGTTATTGTTTCCATGTGGGGAGCAGTATTTCCTGTAATTTTTAGTTCTTGAAGCTCTGCAATGATTTTTAGTCATCTGGAGATGTACTCACTTCTTGCTAATTCTTTGGAGTAGATTTCTATAGCTGTGTGCTTGTGTGCTTCCCTTTGTTGTGGATTAGCTATATGCCAGTTTCTATCTTCTACTGTGGGCAGCAGGGTAGAATTCATAGTGGGAATTTTGGGTTCAGGTTTACTGAGAGGAGTTTGTCTCTTTGGGCTGATGGGTTGCGAGTGGAGAAAGTACTCCTCCAGAGCCTCAGGGTTCAGATGTTCAACTCCTATATGCCCAAACATCATTAGTCTCTTCGTAGCTGGGGACTGAGCTGTGACTTGAGAATATAAGATAGTATCTAAAATGACACGCCACACTGTGCACAGCACACAGGTTGAAGCAGCTCTTCTTGCACTCTAGGCTGAGCAGGGGACTTTGAAGAATGGAGGCCCAGTGGCCCTGCTTCCCTTCTGCCCCTGGAGAGGTGAAGGCTACTATGGTAGCACAAGAAAGGACAGCTCCATCTATCTTCTGGCTCTACAACTAGAGAAACAGACATGAGGGGTCTTGAGATTAAAGAAGGCCGCTTTCCACTCCCGAGGCTGGACAGGGTGCTTTGGGTCAAATTTATTTTCTATTTTTACATTGCTAATGGCTACATCCTAGTCATGCATTTACTAAATGAGAAGTATTATTTTAGTTTGCAGTAACATGCCTGTCAGAAATACCTGTGTGGCAGTCAGTCAATAACATTAACTGAATACCCACTTTGCACAAAAATATCACTAGATAGTTTTGATATTATCAAAGGAGTCAAACAGCCAGATTATCACAAATATATTGACTGATATTGTTTTGGCATTTTGTTTGTCTTCTATTGTTTTAAATCTAATATGTCTAAGAATCTAATTAGCTACAAAATTATCTACATAAGAAATCCAGGAGAATAATGTCAATAAGCTATCTATTCAAAATGAAATATCTTCTATTACAACCTTTCACTATATATTCTTCCATCTACCTCTAGCTGAAATGAACTTTCTAAACCAAGGCAAATATATTTTTCCTTTGCTTTAATGCTTTCTAGAGTTCTCCATTATCTATATCACCCTTTTGGAAAAAAGTGGTTTATGAAACAACTGTAATGGTGTCCCCAGAGATATAAAGATATCTGTTTTTAAAAAATGCAGAAGTAAACAAAATAAATAGAAGTAAAATTCCCAAATATGATACCCTGAACCTGTCTTTTTGGGCATGCCCTGTTTCTTTCATTGTTTCTATTTTTCTAGAATGCCAGATAACTGTTTTTCACAGAGAAATATATTTGCTTCTGGACGCAGAGGTTCAGGCCTAAAACCCAGTATGATTTATGAAGATCTTGGTGATGAGGTTCCCATGAAGCAGATTCACAGCACCAGTTACCAACAGAGAGACAGAACTCTCATGAACATATACACCATGTAGATTTATTACTTACAGATAGGCAGAAGGGACAAGAAAAGCCTAGGACAGTTCATGGTACCCCAAGTCTCAAGAAACATGCCCAGAGTGAATGAGGTATCATCCTTGCATGTTCCATTTGCACAGCCACAAACCCAGGAAGGCAGCTCACTCTGGTTTGTGTACCCCAGGATACCATGATTTACTGGGAGAACTGAGTCAGTCCAAGGCTACCAGAACTGTCCTGATGTCTTTATCTGCCTTTTACAGCCTCATTTCTTAACACTCGCTGTCCTGCTTATTAACCGATTGATCCTCAGCTCCAAATCCACTTTTCTTGACCTGGAGTTGTACCTGTAAACATTTCTCTTTGGTCAGTTGATGTGTTGTGAGGCATCGTCAATACAGGGTGATGGAGGGAAACTGCAAGGTCATTATCCAGGGTTTTTTTTTTTTTTTTTTTTTTTTTTTTTTTTTGTGGCTGTGAGTGCTACTTTTTTTTTTTTTTTTTTTTCCCAGATTATTTCCTGGTTTCTTTGGTGATGCTTCGAGAAGCATGGTCTGATGACAATTGCTAACCACCAGGTTTTGTGGGCACCCCAGCAGGTGCCTTTGCTTACCTGTTCTGTGCTTTAAGAACTTAGTGATCTTCTCTTCCACCCAATGGCAACAGCCACAACCTCTCCAATAAGATTGAATCTCAGTTTTGGAGGGTAATCTCTTTTAAGTTCGTGTCTTCCTAAATTCTTTTCTTCCATCTAAAAGGTAATAGCTATGTCCCACTTTGATAATCCTATACTCCTTAGCATTATCTTTTTTAGTAGCCACTTTTAGCTTTTAATCATTTTTTATATTAAATATTTCCTGATCAAATAACTCAATTAGTTTCTGTCTCCTGGCTGAAATCTGAAGGACACACTTGCTTAGGTGAAGTCCTTGTAGACGACTGTTTGCAGGATTTTAGGTTTTACATCTTTGTGTAATCTCCCTTCTGGGCGCCCTCAGGCCTGTTCTTGTTTTTAAGGTCAAGAGTCACTTCTCCAAGATTGCTTTTTTTAGTATCCTCAGAAAAAGAGAACTTTCTGCTCTGTGCTCTCATCACACCTTAGCCACCTCTTTTTAAGTCACGTCTCATTTACCCATAACCAAAATTACGTATTTAATTTTCTGCCACTCTCCCTACTTTACGAAACCCAAAGAGCAGTGTTCTAGTATCTGGTTGTCCACATCACCTAACACATGCTAGGTAGCTAAGAAAACACTTTTTGTTGCCTGTTGGAATAGTAATCTTCTTCTTTCCTCCTCCTTCTCCTTCTTCCTTCTTTGCCTTCTCCTTCTTCTCCCTCTCTCATTCCCTCTGCTTCTCCTTGTTTAATTTATATTTTAACATTGAGGTTTTGAGGTTATATAATTTGAGAGAAATGTTTTTTATCTTCGTTTTAAATAGAACTCCTTAGGCTAAACGAGCTTTTTTGTCTTGTTTAAATCCATGCAGCAATATGCTTTGTAGATAAGGAGGCTAACACACTATAGTGATTTCTGTAACGTTGAACACTGTGCTGTTAGGGATTGGGCCCATGCCAAGACACATATCTCATTGACAATTAAACACCCATCAGCTGGCAATGACAACTCCTAGTCACTTGTGACACAGACCAGACAAAAAGGCTATGATCTAGAAGAGGAAGGCCTGTGATCTCATTACTCATGCTTGGAACCATTCACTGCCTCTGAATGTCAAGTGACTAGAGCCCTCAATGAGCAGAGAGCTACAAATGTAGGATGCTTCATGAGGAATATAAACATTTTGCTGTGAAGAACATAAGGCGCTTTGTATTTTACTTATGTATGTACATTTTTGGTAAATGTTCAACGTTTTCTCAGTTATTAAATTCTGGTTTTCAGAAATTACACCTGTTACAGAATATACACAAAGAAAGGTGGTATCAAAAAAAAAAAGAATAAATTTCTCACAAACTGTTTATTTCTCAGATGATTTTAAAATTTTGATATTAAATTTCAAAATGCCTAACTTTTATTTCATTTATAAAATGAGCATAAAGGTAAAGAATGTTTTTCAGAACATGAACATTTGAAAATGTGTACTGTGTATGAAGTTCAAGTTTGGTTTCTGAAACAAGTAAAATCAAAGGCAATTGATTTCAGTACTTTTTTCTGTTTTTGTTTGTTTTCTCTTCATTTATTTATCTTTAGGTTTTTGCTATAGAGTGTATGTGTTTGCCAGAGAGAGACAGAGAGGGTGAAAAGTGAGAAATCATCTCCTGGAGGGGATAGCTATGCCACAATCTGTTCTCAAGTCTTCTCTTGGGATTTTGGACACATACATGTACACACCTCGCATTATTTTTCAAGCTGCCTGGTCTGGAACTTAAACTGCAGCGACAACTATGTAGGATCCAGTGCCTTAACCACCATGTCATTTACTAGCTTCTCAGTACATTTTTACATAATTTCCTGGAACTAATAATAGCTACCTCACTATTTGTGACATAGAATTTCTGCTTTATAAAAAGCTTCCTGATTCTAAGTTTTCACTCTTCCTCTTCAAGGAAATTAGTCACATTCTTAACTACAAAAATGTAATCGCTCTGGTAATGAATGAATTGTATTTTTCCCTAATACACTACAAACCATTGATAAGAGCATGATGCCATGGTGTGAAGCGTCACTCTAGATAAGATACCTTATTTGGTTTGCTTCTAAATATGGGTATTTAATATTGTAAATTTTAAAAGCCTAAGTAACCAAAGAATGTGCATTTCTGAAGTTTCCTTCTTTGCATAATATTTATCTTTTAATTTCTTGGCATACACACTTCTGTAAAATGCCCTTATCATACGCAGTATCTTTATTGTGTGTTTTAGAAAATTCTTAATCATAGAAATAAGAGTAACTTGCTTTTTTAAAACATATGGGTCATGGGGTCAACAGGTGGCATAGTGGTTAAGGTTCTCACTCCCACGTGGTCAACTATAGTTTGAATCCTGAACCTGCTGGCTTGAAACTCATGCCAGGTGTGTACATGTGTGTGAGCGTGTGTGCATGTGTGCACGTGTGTTCCCAAAATCCTGATAGGAGACTAGAGGAGAAGAGATTGCATGTGGCTACCCCTCCAGGGAATAAGTTTCTCACTTTCTCTCTGTCTGTCTCTTTCTGTCTTTCAAGCAAGCACATATACCCTACACCAAAAATCTCTCTTCAAAACAGAAAAAAAAAAATAGGTCATTAAATCCTTGGTAATTGTGCTTTATTACTAATGGCAAAATAACTACTTTTGGCTTTTAATTGTGCCATTAGACTAACCTACAGGTGTTTATTCTTCTGTATAGCTTTCCTAATTATTTTATAGGTAAACAAACAAATTAAAAAATGGTTGTGTATAATCTATATTTAATTGGCAAAAAGAGCAAATATTAGTCAAATATCAAGACAAACCTCGTAGGTTCAGGAAGACAGTGCAGTGGTAAAACGTGATGATCGGTGAGGCTGATTCAGATATCTTCCTGAGTATGCCTGGCACATGTGTGTCCATGATCTGGAGATGACTGAGCCTGGAGACTGGATCATGACATAAAGACCCTGTTGGGGGTGTTCTCTTTCTGCTGCTCATGAAGAAATTTTTATATATATATAATTTTTTTTGCAGAGGTTATTTTTTGCTATAGGGCCCATGTACTCACCAGAAAGACAGAAAGAGACAGAGAGACAGAAAGCAAGAAATCACCCCCCGGGGGGGATGGCCACACCGCAATCCCTTCTCCATTCTCCTCTCGGGATCTTGGGCATGCACGCACATGGGTCCAACATGAGTTTAAGCCACTGAGTCTGGTACTCGAACCACAGTCGAATACATGGAAGTCCAGCGACATGGCCATTACTCCAATTGCTGGTCCCCATGAAGAAATATTTTAAAGATTTTAAGATTATCTTAGACCTTCGTAAAAAGTGCTCTAGATTCCAAGTTATAAGAAAGCTCGAAGACTTGAAAATACATATTTTTTCACATATACTGATTAGGTACTGATCATCACCATATATTATACACTTTTATTGTATGTGTTTGTGTAACATTTAGTTTTGACTTTGAAAACTGAAGCTAAAATATCTCTTGTGAGGTAGAAAAAAGGCATATAAGATATGAAAAAATTTAACCACCATTGCTATAGAAGAAACTCTTCTTTGATTAGAAAAATTTGGCCTAAAATCTCCAGTTAAAAAATTTAAAAATTAGGACACTGAAATTTATCTGTATGAAAATTAAATATGTACCATTGATGTTGAAGTCTGATTTAATACAAAGTTGCTTCTTCTCTTCGTTCTCAGAGCACATGAATGGAGCTGAATTACTGCAGTAACAGGTCTTCCCTATACCACAACACAGCATAGTAATTAAAACCTTGGAGTCACAGTGCCAGAGATAGAATATTTTCTCTGGCACTTATGAGCTGAGCATATTTAGGCATGCTACTTACACAGTCTGTTCCTCTGATTTGCTATTTGTTCATGGAGATGTAAATATCAACTACCTCTAAAGTTTCTTTTTTCTCTTTAAAGTTTATTTATTTATTTATTTTCCAGGAATAAGAGAGGCAGAGAGAGACAGAGAGACAACACCCCAGTAAGGTCCTGATGCTAAGATGCACCCCGTCTTCAGCCAGCCTAGGTCATGGGTACACATATGCCCAGTGCACTCAGGAAGTTCTCCATATTTGGCCCAAGAACCTTCCCATGTGGGATTACTTCACAAAGCATTGTGTTTTACCACTTCATCACAATCTGGTCCCTACTTCTATGTTCTGTTGTATGAATTTGATAATATATTACATGGCACTCATTGCTGATCTAAGTCTTTATTGTTTTTTCAATTATCGAAGGATCATGATTAATAATTTACTCTCTTCTGGATAGCTTAATTATAAATGTACATGCACTTAATTACCACAAGTTCTCTTGACACAATTTTTTTTTTACTATGCACTATTTTTTTATTATTTTTTTTTCACTATAGGGTGCGTGCGCTCGCCAGACAGACAGAGACATAGAGACAGAAAGCCAGAAATCACCCCCCAGGGGGGATGGCCACGCCTCAATCCCTTCTCCTCCATTCTCCTCTTGGGATCTTGGGCACGCACGCACATGCGCCCGGCGTGGGTTTTAAGCCACCGGGTCCGGAAAGCTAACCGTGGTCGACTACGTGGGAGTCCAGCGACATAGCCGTTACGCTAACTGCTGGTTCCCAGCACTATTTTTATTTTTAAAGGAGGGTATTTTTTTCTATCCTGTTTTATGTATAATCAAAAAGGTATTTTGTCTACTCAATAATAATGCATAAAATCAGTTCAACTCATTTACAGATGAATGGATACTAACAGCTGCCAGCATTGTTTAATGCCATGAAACACATCAACTAAATGGTTGATTATATTGAGAAAATATGTTTTATTTAGATATTTACAGGTATGACTGTGACAGTGATTCCTAGAACTGTTTATGGGATGCATAGTCATTGCTGTTATGATCTGCATATGATAATGTATGTGGCACTTCCATTGCTACATCAACATTGATTTTTTTTTCTTTTTGCATTTTGAAGAGTTGCAGGGGGCAAAGGTTGTTAACTTACACAAATTAGGATCATATTCTGATTTGACACATTTGCCTGACATGTCTCCACATACCAGAACTTACCTTTCAAAATGTGGAAGAGCGAGGTTGTGAAGGATTGTGAAAGATGTCAAACTACGGTGCCTAACAGCTCTTATCTCTAGACATGTCATGGTCAGTGATCATTAAAGTTTCCTGATCTTTCCTGCAACAGTGTGGAAATCCAAACATAGAGGTCTCACTGCCAATCATTACTTAGGGTTATTGTTGCCTTTTGGAGCAGTCGCCATAGCAATGGAAGTGAATTCATTAAAAATATTATGTCTCCCTAATACACGTGAAAAAACATATGGGCTCTGAAAAGGAGGAAACTTGGGGCATTTTTCTGCTAATTTCATTTAGTTCAAATAAAGTCATTAAAAGTCTTATACCTTTCTCGTTATAGAAAGATATAAGATGTAATTTCTTTTCCTGTGAAGCTATAATCTTATTAAAAAGCATTTCCAAGGACAATTCTGAGCATATGTGTATTAGTGAAGAAATGATATGATGGTATTTCAAGAATGAATGCTTGGATACCTTCTATATAAGAATTTTGTATATAACAAAATCATTGAAACAACTTTGAAATTGTTTACCTACTATAATAAAACTGCAAGTAGTTCCTATCTCTTTAGAGTAGTCTTAGTATAGAAATTGTATTGCATATTTAATTAGTAGTGATTAATTTGGTTATATTATTTGCCTCCACTAGTCTTTTTTTTCTCTCTTTCTTTCTTTTTCTTTCTTCCTTCATTTTTATGAAGATTTTTGCCATAGGGTGTGTGCACTCATTGGAGAGAGACAGTGAAAGAAAGAAACCGAGAAATCACCCCCTGGGGTGGGGGAGTGGTAACCATACTGTAATTCCTTTTAATACATTCTCTATTAGGGATTTTGGGCACAAATACATGGCTGGCATGTTTTTCAAGCTGCCAGCTCCAGGACTTGAACCAAAGAGTCAGTGATGTGGGACCCAACACCTTAACCACCACACCACCTGCTGGCCCCATCTCTTGTTTTCCTTTAGCTTAATTTCTGTCTTGTATCTGTAAATGTCCTCATCATAAATACTGTTCTTGGTTGTTTTTATTGATTGTAATCTCCCCTTGTTATTAGCAAGCATGAGTGTTAACCTCTTTTTCCTGATAATGCAAATTAAAATTTATAACATAGAGTTAAAAAAGTATTTCATTGATAGTGATATTAATGATATTTTATAAGTGTGTCTTCTTTTTAATTGGCAACACCAGAGAGATCAAAGTAGGTGTTCTTACAAGAGGACTATACCACCTGACCCTAATTTCCAATTTAGCATCTGCTACTGTGGTTAACCCCTACCTAAGTATATCAACAGTTAATTGTGAATATCAATATTTATATTAATGATAATTTAGTTATAGTACCTGCAATTCTTACAACATCATGTAAGGTAGGCAGCTACCCAACACTGACAAAGCAGCTGAGACTCATAAGGATCAGTGACCTAACCTAAATTACCAAATTAATATGTGAATTTCTCTTTGACAATGTGATACAGCCTTTTAAATATCTGACTCTTATTTTCAGTGTCAAAAATACTGACTATGGGGGGTGGACAGTGGTGCACTGGCAAAATGCAGCTCTCTGAGTGGCTGACCCACATGGGGGAGGTTTTGGACCTCATTCGGAGACCTTGCTGAGTACACCAAGGACACGTGTGTCTATGATCCAGGACTAGCTGAAGGTCATTGGGGGTGCTTTCTCTATCTCCTTCCCTTTGTGTCTTTCTTTAGCTCATGAAAGAAAGAAATAAGGTTTTTAAAAAAGTGAATGTGGCCACTTTATTAATTGTGTAAATCTGGGCAAGTAATTTTTCCTCTTTCAATATGAATTTCCTTGTCCTTGTTAACTGTAACATTAATTCTCATCTAATACCTGGAAGTGATATGTGCTTATACCTTAACTGGTACCCAGCAATTGATGCTAAAAAAACAAAACAAAACAAAACAAAAACCAAAACAATAATTTTCTTTGTTATTACTTATTTCCTCTTTCCCTCCTTCACTTCTGCAGCTTCCTCCCAATCTGCCTTCTCTAACTAACATAGAAGAGTAAAATATATCCATGTGTCATTTTTAATTCACTTTGTTAAAATGTCCATAATGTTGGGGATACTACCTTCTGAACTAGTTTTTTGATTTTATGAACAAGGTATAGAAAGAAAGAATATGTGTTGTATCTGGTACACAACCAATAGGTAATAAATGTTAGCTCCCTCCTCTTTGCTTTGTTAAACATGAAATTCTAGGACCAGCAGATTGCACAATGGTTGCATCGCTAGACTCTCACGTAGTCAACTGCAGTGCAGGTCTTGGACCTGGTGACTTGAAACTCACACCAGGTGTGTGTACATGTATGCCCAAAATCCGAGAGGAAAATGGAAGCGAAGGGATTGTGGCATGGCCCTTCACCCCTTGGAGGGGGAGATTTCTTGCTTCATGTCTCTCTGTCTCTCTCTGTCTCTTTGGCAAGTGCATGTGCCCTATAGCAAAAATCGCTCTTAAAAAAATAAAGTTCTAGGCAAATGTTAGGTCTCATTATTAAAGGATGGTTTCAAAATTACATTTCATTCAATATTTAGAAAGACTTAGAAGATAGCAATTTACTTCTTGTATTCTCGATTTACTAATGTTTGCCCACACAATACCATGGTCGTTTGCTGAATATTTAAGAAACAGTAATTGTCTCTTCTCTAGATGAGAAAAAAAATTTCCTCCTGTTAATCCACCCTTGTGATTGTATATTATACATTAATTTCTCATAAATTTCCTGGGCATTGATCCTTTCCAAATGCTTTTCCAATGCTTAGATATCATTCTAAATTGAAATCTTGCTCCTTTCTCTACAAGTTAATTTTTCATTTTACATATAAAATAAAAAAATCTAGCTCTTAATCTGTGTTAAATTAGCTAGCTGAAGTGTTCCTTTAGCTGCTTTTCCTGACCTCTACTCTTTGATCATGTTGCAGTGTCCTGAAAATAATCAATTTACCTACTGTTTTCCCCATGTTGACTCCCTCATCCCTGCTCTGCTTCCCTTAGCATTTTCCTTCTTTCTCAGTCCTATTTTCCTCAATCTCTTTTAATTCTACCCTTTGTTGCTCTCATTTTCTATTTCCCATGTCTCTTCCCTTTAGTGCCTCTCATATTTTTTTGTATCTTTTCTTCTTCGCTGCTTCTTCCTGGAGATGATACAATCTCTCCCTTCCAAATCAAAAATGACTATTTTTCACAGGATACAGAGATGAATTAGAGGCAGTAGGTAGTATATTTGTAAAGAACATAAATGTTTATATAACATAAAATACATGGCAAAAGGAAGATCCTGGGCTAGGAAGTGATTCATGTGGGTAGTTATAATTTTCTGTGGTGAGTATATTTGAAACATTCAATTTCCAATGCTAACGAGTAGAGGTTTGATGTGTGTCCAGTAAATGAAAGCATGTCTGAGGAGACCTTGGAGAAATCATAACCTTGCTAGGAGGTAGTGCAAAATTAATTCTGCATTTTTAGTGCTTTCCATTTCTCACATATGATTCCATTGTTATGTCACTCCTGTCACTTGACGACTATGCAAGGTGGCTTACTGATGTTATCTGTCTGTGTTTCATTGTTAGTTGCATGCAATGCATTTAGCTGTTCGTGATGCTGTCTGTTTTCTTGTTTTCCTGTTGCCTTTTAAGTCTTTATTTTTCCTGTTCCTTGTTCAAGATGAATTTGCAATATTTTTTTCACGTATTTGTGAGGTTGAAACACACAATGTTGACATATCTTTTTGTCAAGTGTCAAATTTCTGAGGATGTTTTTTCTTAGATATTTAAAAAATAAGATTTATATTTGAATATATAGGTATGTAACTAATCCAAGATACTGCCTTACTAAATTCTCTGCTAAAGTCTAATAAAATACTTCTTTGATTTCTCAATGTATACAAATACATACTCTGTGAAATAATTCCAATGACTCACATTTACATAGAATTGTAATGAAGATTCACCTATGTCATGTTTGAGATTCACGACAACACTGTGAGGTAGGCAAAACAGACATTGTTCCTCCCATTATAGAAGAGATAAAGGCTTCCAGAAGTTTTATGAGATTTTTCAAGGTCATGTAGCTAAAAAGGAATTGAGAGGGGAATACTTAGGTCCACTATGTTTATTCATAATTCATTGTCCACCAATATTTAAAGCCTCTTATCTTGTCAGGCTGCTATAACAAAATAGCACGAACTGGGTAGCTTATAAACAAGAGACTTTTTTTTCACAGTCCTAGAGGGTGGAAAGTCAACCACAAGGCCGATTCAGTGTCTGATAAGGGCCCATCTTCTCGCTATAACTTCACATAGCAGAAAGTGAGGTAACTCTCTTCAGTCTCTTTTAGGAGGCATTAATTCCAATCGAGAGGGCTTCCCACTCATGATCTAATCATCTCTGAAAGGCTTGTCTTCTAATATCATCACTATGAGGGACAGATTCAACACATGAATTTGAGGGAGACAGGCTCATTCAGACCGTAGCATCTCTCATATACAAATATTTATTCAACATGTAGCTACTTTCATGCCTTCATAAAAACATCACCATTTTTTTTATTTGCTGGAGGATGTGTACATTTGCCAGAAAAAGACAGAAAGAGAGAGAGAAACCCCCCCTTCCATGGGGGATGGTCACACCACAATCCTTCCTCCATTTCTCCTTTTATGATTTTGGCTATACATGCGCATGCACCTGGTTTGTTTTGCAAGGCACTGTGTTCGACACTCAAACTGGACAATTGGCCATGTGGGATCTAGACACTTTAACTTTCATGCCACTAGTTGGCCTAAAATTATGATTTTTTTTTATTATCATTGTCATCATACCTATAAATTGTGCCTGCCACCTTTTTTTATATTATTTCTTGTCCTTACTATAGCCAAGTCTAATTAGTTACCACTTGGAGATGAGGAAGCTGGCATCAGAAAATTTTAGGGCAGACCTCACAGTGCAGCAGATAAGTGCACAGAGGAACTGGACTCCATATACTTGACCAAGGCTTTCAGTTCCAGCCTGGTGAACTGAGGAATACAGCCAGTGCCAGGATCCTGACAAGATGAAGAAATGTAGAAAGAAGGATTGCATCTTAATCAATCTTCATTGGGGGCTATTTTCTTCCTCTCGCTCTTTCACGAACACATCCTAAAAGGAAGTAGCCTTGTAGTTGAAATTATTCTACATGCCTGAGTTTGCATTATTTCTACTGTCCCTTATTACATAATTTCTTTTTTTAAAGAATTATTTTATTTAACTATTTATTTATTTATTTAAATTTGATCAGAAAGGGACAGAGTGAGAGAGTGAGAAAAAGTGAGAAAGCAAGCCACCAGGTCCAGGGCTTGAACCGCAGTTGGCTATGTGGGAGTCCAATGCCATTAACCACCATTCCACCTGCCGGCCTCCATATTACATAATTTCTAAGCAAAATTTTTTTTAGTACCATTTGATTTTACAGTTAGAAAATACAGTTCATGAAGGAAAAAAAATACAAAGAAGGATAAAGTGAATAGTAGCCTAACAGCAGTAGAACTTCTAGCTTAGTCTTCTCTATCCCCACCTATCTAACATTGATTTTTCACCAGGGATCTTATTAGTGACTTAGATGCATATGAAGTAGTCTGTTTCTACTGAAGCCAGCTGCATATTGAGATAGAAACATGTGATGCTGAGATAGATAAACAGTATCTTACATAAATACTTGCAGGTGCACATATAGACATTGCTCAAAATTCAGCCCGTCACATTTCAATGATATCATTTGTGTTAGTTTTCTATTGTTGTGAAACAAATGATCACAGACTTAGTGGTATAAAACTATATGAGTTTATTTTCACAAAATTTCCAGGCAACAGAAGTCTGAATACAACTAATCTGGGTCCTTTGCTCAGCATCTTCACATCTGTGATGTGTCAAATTAGATGTGTTTCTCAAGCCTGAGGTTGCCTTTCAAATTTTCTTGATTGTTGGTAGGAATTAGTTTCTTTCAGTTTTATTTATTTATTTATTTATTTATTATTTTTTATTTTTTTCAGTCTACACTATCTTGTTGGGTGTCAGCAGAGGGTCACTCTCAATCCACAGAGGCCATCCAAATCTCTTTGCCATGTGTCCTCATCACAATATAGCAACTCATTTCAAGCCCAAGATCATCTCTCCAGTCTGCTAAAACAAAGAATTATGAAATGTATCACAATCAGGACAGTAACTATCCCTTCACTTTTGCCATACTCTATTGGATAGAAGCAAGTCACACTTCTATGCACATTCAAGGGAAGGAGAGTAAGTGTAAAGGGACAACTCCATTGGGTGTCATCTTGGAATTTTCTCTAACATAGCAATTCATGAGGCAGAATTTTCTAAGAGGAGAAAAGTATCACCTTTACTTCCATGTAGAAATTTAGGAAGATAACTTCTAGATTTTCTAACAGTAAAGACTTGTTCATCTAAAGCGTGAGGGAGAATCTGGTTTCTCCATTGTCTATTTATGGTAAATAGAGGATGTGCTTTCAACTCTGTTTAAGATGATATCTTGCCATTGTCTTTTGTTGTTTCTCTTCTACTTGCCATTGAAAGCATTTCTAGTGATTTGAATAAAATTTAAAGAGTAATCATTAGTGATAATTAAGTCATTGCATATATTCTTCAATACAAGAGAAAAGTTAAATTGTAAAAAATTAAAAATCATACTTGCAATTTTATTTTTCAATTTGAGTGCATAAAATAAGAGCGTCAGTAGGTATTATCATAATCTTAAATGCTACCTCATGTGTTTCCTGTTCTATAAATTATTAATATCTTTAACTTTAAACAAGACTAAATAACAGGATAATAGGATAACTTTTCACGATATAGAGCTTTGAGAAAACAGTTTCTGTACTGGTAGTTACATTCACTTTTAAAAATTTCCATTCCTGAGAATTCCATTCACACTCTAAGATTTACCAATTGTGGACCAATAGATTATAAGGAAAGTCTTATTTGTAATTCCGTACCCACTTATGAGCTAAGAATACGAGTGACTACAATGCTGATGCTAATTTATTGCATAACAATAAGATTTTACTATTGTAGTATTTAAATTAATCACGTAACAGGGAGGGTCTTTTCTGTTCTTCTTCATTCAAAGGCATTTGTTCAAGTTGTATCTTTACTTTCTCATGTCAGAGAAAACATTAGACATGATTAGCTGCAGGTATCTGTGCCTCATGATATCCAAGCTAAGTCCTTTTTATATTTCATCTTATAATTGTATTTGCAACTTAATGTTTGAAGTGTCAGTCTTTGTAAAATTAGCTCATCTTGTTATGATTTAGAGCTTTGATGTGAGTGAAAGGCTTCGATTGCAATGCAGAGTCACATCTGAGAGTAAACTGCATAGACAAAGAGACTTACAAGACTAGTAAATCAAATACTCTCAGCTGTCTGTGTGGATTATGAGATAGTATTTGCATAACTTTGAAGTATTTATACTGATGAAATTACAATAATTAAAATCATTGCTGTGTCAATTGCTAGATGCCACAAGGCATAGCAATTACTAGCATGCAAATCAGACTTTGTGTAAGCATTTTAAAGAATAATTACCTTATTTGATTCAGATGTGCCTGAAAGGCATTAAGAATCATTTGAGCTATTTTGCCTTGAACAATTTTAAGGCTCGTAGATAATGTTGTTGTTATTATCAATTATTTACTTTTGTATATCACTCTTCCTTATTTTGGTTAAAACTAAATGCCACAGATAAAATTAAATACAATTTTGCTGTAACTAGGAACAATTTACAATATCAGTTAAATCTGCATCTTGTTTCAGCAAACATTTTTCTTTTTAATGAATTTTACTTTGCTGTGTCATCAGCTTCATGCTACATAGTTAATGTATACCCAATTTTACATTTATAAAATTTAAGACCAGAGTTGTGAACTGCAGAAAAACCTCAGACACAAGAAGTTGTAGAATATCCTCTCAAATATATTTGTCACAGGGTACGCAGAGGTGAACATTTTAGTCTTCACATTGCAAATATTTTGCCTTCTAAAATTGCCTCCGAATTTTTGATAACACATAAAATCAAAACTGACATCAAGCCAAAACATGTAATATTATAATTTAGAAATCATGGAGTATTTCCTCCTAGACTTTAGATCCAGTGATGGGTAGTAGTAATTTGGTTTACACCATGTGACTATTTATTTAGCAAAATACTAAGTGCTCATCTACTGTGTTTTGAAAAATTTACTTCTTCCAAGAGACAGAGAGAAAGAGAGAGAAACAAAGAGACTATTCCCACAGTCTTCACACTGTAATTCACTGCTCAGTTTTGTTTTTGTTTTGTTTTGACAAAAAATACATGTGCACATGCCTGAGAGAGAGAGCACTCCCCAACCGGGACTGGTCATGCTACAATCCCTTCTTTCCAGCCTTCCAGCTCTTCAAGATCCTGGGTGCCTATGTAGACTTCCACTGTGTTTTTCAGGCCGATGGGATTTTCAACCCCAGCAGCCCTATGGCTTCCAGCACTGCAGGGTGTCAGTGTTACTGTTGCACCACAGTGGCTGGGCTTCCTGACCTGCTTTTCTTTTTTTAAAAATTAATTAATTAATTATTTTTCATTTCATTTCCTTCCAGACATTCAATCACATTATTGTCTTTACAAAGTGGATATTTCAACAGGTGAACATCACTCCCTAGTACAGTTGATAAAACTACACAATATCTTCAACAGATAATACCGCACTGCTTCATGCCATTAATGCTTTGCCTCCCTGTCCCTCCCCAAAATGTCCTCCCTTCTCTTTCACACACACTATATCTGGTATTTACATCTTTATACAGTGTTTCTGCATCCTTTAGTCAATTAGTTTCATTCATAGAGTGCCGACACTCGGGACCAGCCTTTAATCTATGGGGTAAGTGATTAAAATATTAAGATTTTAAAAAAATACATGTCTAGCAGAATAATGAGTTATAAGTCATTGAATCATGACAGGGATTTTTAGGAGATTATTGCCTAACCTGCATTTTTTTTTTTTGAGAGATTTTTGCTATAGGGTGCATGCCCTTGCCAGAGAGACAGAGAGAGACAGAGAGACAGAAAGTGAGAAGTCACCCCTCAGGGGGGATGGCCACGCTGAAATCTCTTCTCCTCCATTCTCCTCTCGGGATCTTGGGCATGCACGCACATGTGCCTGGCGTGAGTTTAAGCCACCGGGTCCGGGACTTGAACCGCAGTCAACTACATGGAAGTTCAGTGACATTGCCATTATGCTAACTGCTGGTCGCTAACCTGCTTTTTTTCTCCTTCATGTTTCTTAATAAATTGTTTCTGTAAATATAAAGTTGCATGCATTTCCTTGAAAATTCAGTGTGTTTTTATTAGCAAAGCATTATTATTTTAACATGTGTTTCTTTGGTTTGTTGTCTAAAAGCTCCTGAAAATACAAGAGATTTTGTGTTTTAATTATTATAGTTAAAAGTTAATATAAAGTTTTCACAATTATTTGTACAAATAATTTGCCAATTATTTTGACATTTTTTTTAAATGGCTATGGAAATTGTTTCAATTTCTTTCTTTTTTTTTTTTTTTGAGAGGTTTTCGCTATAGGGTGCGTGCGCTCGCCAGACAGACAGAGAGAGACAGAAAGCGAGAAATCACCCCCCAGGGGGGATGGCCACACCGCAATCTCTTCTCCTCCATTCTCCTCTCGGGATCTTGGGCACGCATGCACACGCACCCAGCGTGAGTTTTAAGCCACCGGGTCTGGGACATGAACCGTGGTCGACTACATGGGAGTCCAGCGACATAGCCATTACGCTAACTGCTGGTTCCCTCTATTTCTTCTTTTATAGAGTCATAAATATCTGGAAAGTGTCACTCATTCGGAACGCATTTCAAAAATTGATTTTGGGGACCAGCAGTTAGCGAATGGCTATGTCGCTAGATTCCCATGTAGTTGTCTGCGGTTCAAGTCCCGGACCCGGTGGCTTAAACTCACGCCAGGGGTGTGTGTGTGCGTGCCCAAGATCCTGAAAGGAGAATAAAGGAGAAGGGATTGTGGCATGGCCATCCCCCCTAGGGGGTGATTTCTTGCTTTCTGTCTCTCTGTGTCTCTGTGTCTCTCTGGCAAGCACATGCTCACTGTAGCAAAAACCACTCCAAAAAAATTAATTTTGGATTATTAATGTTAGTATAATAACTGTATTTGAAAATATATTCTGTAACAATAATATATCTAGAGGTATATAGGATCTGAAAAACTGGCAATAATATGTGAGGTTTGTGCCTCACTTTTCTAGATCTATTCGTTTCTGTATAATTAGTATGCTATTCTAAATAAGAAAAAAATACAATGGACAAACTTGTGTGTTTCCCTTTTAGAAAAGCTTGTATAAGAAAGTTTTAGAATTATGCTAGGAATATTTTAGGGCTATTTTTAGGACTGATTAAACATTTGTTCCTTGATTAAGACATCAGTGTAAGAATACATATTATTGAAATATTACAAAAAATAAATTTCGTTAGGTAGCAAGAAAGCACAGTTGCTACATCTTATAAACTAAAAAGAGATTCTATTATGATGACAATTCTAGACCTCATTAATAGCTAAATAGCAGATTGAATACAATTATAATGCTTTAGAACAAAAAATGTAAAGAAAGAAAAGAGGCACAGGAGTATTGAAGTACATATAAAAAATAAAGCTGTGACAAATTCTAGTGTCTGCAACCACTGGAAATTAAAAAGATTTATTGATTTTCCATTTCAATATCTTTTTAATCCATTCTTTTTTGTTCTAGCCTCTCCTCCCTGTTGGGAGACTGTGGGTAATCTATTTGACTCTTTCCATGTATTTCAAGCTTTATTTTTATTATTTTAAATAAGCCTTCATAGATATGTTTCTTATAATTATTTTCTATCTTGTAAAGACCACAGAAAATAAAGTTCTACTGATGACTCTTAATTACATTGGTTTACAACAACATTTTATGTGGCTTTAGTTACAGGGCCTGTTACAGCCCATAGTAAAGTAAAAAATGTCCCTTTGTTCCCTATGGCAAAATAAATTGATCATTAATATGGACATTCTGGGCAGAAAGTTAGGCAACATGAATACTTTTTGTATCACAATGCATCTGAATAATAGTGTCATTACTACCAGTCCTCTCTTTAATAAAAAATATTCATGCTTAACCACAATGGATCACAGTTCTTTAGAACATGTTGAGTCAAGATTTACAAAATAACCTTACATTTTTTTTTATTTTCCACAGTTCTAGGCAGAGATTCTAACTAAAAATCCGCACTAGCAAAATTTCACATTAATTTTATTTTTATATGCTAAGAAAGAAAGTGGCATAGTAGACCATCCATAAATAGAAAAGTACATTTCATTTTTTACATAGTTCACTCTCAAAATGTATTCTTACAGCATATGCTTCAGGATGAAATGCTTTCATAGTTTTTAATGATTACAGACAGCATTATAGTACTAATCTGAGCACACAATATAACATAGCCTTATATAGTCCAGGGCAATGATTCAGAACAAGCTCAATATCAGTATTTCCTTGAGAACATTTTAAAAATGAAATATTCTCTTCCCTGGAGTTTCAGAATCAGTACTTCTAGGAAATATTCCCTGAGCCTCTACAACATATTACAAAGAAATTCTCCAAAGATATTTGGATACAGTAGGGTTTGATAATCACTCTCAGGTTTCAGTCTGCAAAAGGGGAACCATAGAGAGATGGGAGACTTACATCCATCTTGCTTAATCCTGTTCTTTTTTTTTTGGAGAAGTTTTTGCTATAGGATGTGTGCACTCACCAGAAAGACAGAGACAGAGAGAGAGAAAGCGAGAAATCACCCCCCAGGGGGGATGGCCACACCGCAATCCCTTCTCCATTCTCCTCTCAGGATCTTGGGCACGCACGCACACGCGTCCGGCGTGAGTTTGGGTCCGGGACTCAAACCACGGTCGGCTACATGGGAATTCGGCGACACAGCCATTACACTAACTGCTGATTCCGATCCTGTTTTTGTTTGTTTGTTTCTTTCTTTTCCTTTCCAAATCAGACAAACTTCTACTTCTTTTATTGTGTACAGTTTTAGGACAAGATTTTGTTAAACAAAATGACTTAAAACGTTCAAAAATAATTTGTTAATCTGATGCTTTTTCAAGTTAACTTTGTACATTTAACAAATAGTTATACTTCAAGCACAGATCTTTTTTTCCATAAATATATAGAAATTGGTGGATATTTTCTTACCATGAAAACCCTATATCAGAGTAATATATAATGGAACATATATATTAAAAATTTAGGGGAACCAGCAGTTAGCGTAATGGCTATGTCGCTGGACTCCCACGTAGTCGACCGCGGTTCGCGTCTCGGACCCGGTGGCTTACAACTCACGCCGGGCGCATGTGCGTGCGTGCCCAAGATCCCGAGAGGAGAATGGAGGAGAAGGGATTGCGGCGTGACCATCCCCCCTGGGGGGTGATTTCTCGCTTTCTATCTCTCTCTCTCTCTCTGTCTGTCTGGCGAGCGCACGCGCCCTATAGCGAAAAACCTCTCCAAAAAAAAAAAAAAAAAAAAAAAAATTTAGCATTATGCTTATTGGGGAAATAATAGAACTTATAGGACAAGTTGAAAGGAGAGAGCCATATAGTACATAAGTTTTATTTTAATATAGTTTAAGAAAGATACTAAATGCAGTGAAACTGAGAATAAAATATAAGTGTCATAAGCTAGAAAGGAAAATTTAAGAATCATATAGCTTATAAATCTGGGAGAAACAACTAAGAAACCATTATATAATAGGTTGTACAGTCATTAAAACTCAGTAGAGTGACTATGTAAAATTTAAAGTATAGAAAGCAATGCTTTTTTTGACCCAGTTGTTGGCATGGTGAGCTAGATGCCAAATGGCTGATTATGCAGTTTGAGTCCTGGACCTGGTGGCTTGAAAAATGCCAGGAGTGCATGTGAGTGTGCCCAAAATCCCAAGGGGACAAATGGTGAAGAAGTAAGTGCTGCATAGCCATCCCCCATGGGGGCTACTTTCCCACTTCTCTTTCTCTCTCTCTGTCTCTCTCCAGTGAGCAGATGTATCCTCTAGCAAATTAAAAAAAAAAGGGCAACAACTTTCTTTATATAAATTCTAATAATAAATATAAGTGATTAAAGAAAATAGATAATTGAAAATAGCAATAAATAATACTAAGTGCTTAAAACTTCAAAATAAATGTTCAGCATCCATATGAAGAGAAACGTTGCATTCTCTGAAGTAGTCAGGATACAACACCATACTCAGGAACAATGAGATATGCTCTGTTTGATTTTTGTAGGAATAACATGTTGTAAAAAGTGTAGAGAGATGGAGCTAATGGGGGGTGCATGAGTATGCCTGATCAAATTCCTAAGAAGAGAATGGGGGAAAAGGGATTGTGGTGTGGCCATCCTTTGGAGGGTGATTTCTTGCTTTCCATCTCTGTCTCTCCTGTGAGCAAAAATTTCTCAAAAAAAAAAAAAAAATGATTCAAAAATGTAGAGAAATACCATGAAGGTGACAAAGTCAATTCTTATATTTAATGCAAGACTGATTAAAAAAGCAAACACCATTGGTTGAAGGTATCTGGCAAAGATTGTAGAGTTCAAGTGGAAGAATAAAATTCTAAGAGTCACAAAATTATGAGAAATTATTACAAGTGATATAAGGAAAAAATAAATATACATACTATAAAATTCTGGTTATAAAAATATAATATTTATACTGGAATTCATAAAAAAGAGATTCCAGAAATTAAACAATTTAGAATGTGATAAAGACATCATTTCAAAACAACAGAAAAAACAATCACATTTAAAAATGTATTGGGGAATTCTGCTTCTGGTCAGCACAGAGTAACAGGGATCAGAAATACTCTCCTCCATGACACTATTAAAAATTCAGATATAATACCTAACATAATGGATTGCAGACATTGAACAATGGACAAAGCAGGACAATGATGGCTGGGAGAGGGATTAGCAATTGAAGAAAGTCTTAAAATGATCACAACCTATTTCCTAGAGAGAGATTCCAGGATACCACACAGCAAGAGACTGGCAAGAGGAGTTCTGCTATCTCCTGAGTTGAGGAGTTGATGGATCTAAGAGTTCAGTAAGGTTATAGAAGCAAGAATTCACAGGACAGGATACCAGAGATGAGAGAGCTGCCCATAGAGAATTCCTGTGTTCTGAACGGACATCACTCTAAGTTGCAGTTAACCAATGATCACTGCATGGAAGTGAGGAAACTGCCCAAGGCCCAGGGTAAAGGAAGCAAAAGAAATATTCTCTGTAACTCATAAAAGGCAGGGAATTTGTACTAGCACCAGCCAGAGTGGAAAACCTTGCAATTCATAAGTCAATAGTAGAGTACTCGGGGCGGGGATATTGTCTCAATAGTTGGGTAAAATTAGTACTTGACTAAAGACTGATCTTGTGCATATCAAATATTAAAAACAAAACTCGCATGAATCAAGCTATTTCTAAATATTGTAATTTTCTGCATCCTACGACAATGCCCATGAATATTTACAGAAATAGAAAGGTACTCAAAACTCATAAATTTAATGTTAATAATGCCTGGTATTCAATTGGAAATTTCTAAGGATGGAAAAAAACCCAGAAAATATAACTTTTAATAAAGAGAAAACTCCATCAGTAATAGAAAAAAAAATATGTAATTCACAGAAAATGAATAGAAATCAGTTATAACTATATACCATATGTTCAAGAACATAGAGAACAGATTGAACATGTATGCCAAGACATTGAACATATAAAAGACACTCTGTGGGTCTAAGCAAAAGCATACAGAGCATAGAAATAGTAAATATGTGGGTAAATATAAAATATTTCTTTTTCTGTTTAAATCTCTTTATAAAATATTGGGCCATTTTTTTTTTTTTAGTCCCTCTGGTGGTGATTAAGGGGCTGCATCCCACATGACCGACCCTAAATGCCATACTTGGCAGCTTAAAAAAACATGCTGGGCACACGTTTGTGCCTGCCTAAAATCCCTAAAGCAGGGATTACAGAGTGACCATGTTTCATATGGGCTGCTTTCTCAATTTCCTTCTATGTCTTTGTTTTTTCTTTAGAGAGATTATTCCCATAGGTCACGTGCCCTCACCAGAGAGAAATTTCCCAGAGGGCACATGCACTTTCAGGAGAAGAAGGAAAGTGAGGAAGCAATCCCATGGGAAATGGTCACACTACAATCCACAATCTCTATTCCTCCATTTCTATCTCTTTTGGGGATTTTGGACACAAGCTCACAAGTGCCTGGAGTAGTTTTCAAGCCCTTGGGTTCAGGACTCAAACCAACCATAAGATTGTTCATATGGAATCCAGCCACTTTTACGACCCCATGCCACCAGCTAGCATCAGCATACCTTTTCCAACTGTCTGAAAGATTAAATTGGAATTATATACCATGAAGGACTTTGAAATTGTTTATTTGATAAGCATTGTGCTGATCTGTTTTTTTTTTTTTTCCTATAAACTTCTCTGTCCTCTATTTTCATATATCACAAAGACTACCAATCCCTCCTAAATAGTATAATGGACTTGTGAACCATCTGAGATCAGTCTCCAGCTCCTCTCACTTCTCCAGCACTAAACCTAAAGAGCTTTCCTTTCATGAATAGCTAAAAGAAAAGGAAAGGAATGTCATCAGCATTCAAAGGCGAGTGTCCCTTAATACAATTTTTTTCACAACTTAAAACAGAGTCCCCAACCCCTAGGTCACAGACTAGTGCACGTCCATGGTCTGTCGGGGGCTCAGAGCTGGCTGATGTTGGACCACAGGGCTGTACAGTGTGGCTGGGCAGCAGGTAAGTGAGGCTTGATCTGTGTTTGCAGCTGCTCCTCATCACTGGCATTGCTGCCTGGGTTCCACCTCCTGTCAGATCAACAGCACTGCTGGATGAGCATGGGAGCTCACCCCTATTGTTGAGTGAGTGTTTCATCGTATGTTGCACTGTGGTAGTGGTGAAATGGGGTTCATGGTGGATGACGCAACTAGAGCCATCCCAGGACCAACAGCCCCAAATCCTCCAACCAAGCCAGGGAGGGATTGTCTTGTGTCTTTTAACACTGGAAGTTTGGGGACTGCTGATATAGGGCACTTAAAAAAGATATTGGGGGCCAGCAGATGGCATAGTGGTTGAGGTACTGGACTTCCACATGGTCGATCCCAGTTTGAGTCCTGGACCGGTGACTTGAAATTCAAGCTGGGTGCTTGTGCATGCTTGGTCAAAGTCTTGAGCGGTGTAATGGAAGACAAGGATTGCAGTGTGGCCATACCCCATGTGGGATGATTTCTTTCTCTCTCTCTCTCTGTCTCTCTGGAGAACGCACATGTCCTATAGCAAAAATCTCTCCCCTCAAAAAAAGATATTGTACCAGCTGGTGGCATAGTGGTTAAGGCAGCTGGATCCCACATAGCCTACATTGTGGTTCAAGTCCTAGACTGGCTACTTGAAAAAGATATATTGGTTGTTGGTTACGCTGGTTATGTGCATGTGCACCCAAAATCCTGAAGGGAGAGTTGGAAGAGAAGAGGTTGTGAGCATTCTCCAAGCAGAGTGCTTTCTCACTTTCTCTCTCACTTTTCTCACTTTCTCTCCAATAGGCACACACACTCTGTGGCAAATAAAATAAAATAATATAGCTGGTTTAATTTTTAATGAATCAAATAGTAAAATGATTATATTAAGCAAGAGAGGACTACTTTAAGGAACAAAACAGCATGAAAAAAGAAAGTATAGTTAAATAAAATAAGTAACAAAAGCAATAATAGTAGACTTAATGCCACCAGTAAAACATTTGTAGAATAGACAAGTAATAAGAATTCACAGAACACAGACAATTACATACAAAAAAAATAATGGAATAGTTACATAAATAGAAATGTAACTTACAAATACTCTTTTCAAAGAAAAGAATATAACAAAAAGGGGGGATATAACATGTATAAAGGGCTGGCTCTGAGGCCTGGTGGTTAAGGTAGTGGGATCCCATGTGATCAACCACGTGGTTCAAATCCCAGATCCAGTGTTTTGAGAAATGCACTGGGCACATGCGCATGCGTGCCCGCAATCCTAAAGGGAGGGAGAGACAGAGAAGAGATCATGTTATGACCATACCTCACAGAAGGTGCTTTCTACTCTTTCTCTTTCTTTCTCTCTGTCTCTCTTCATGAGTATATATGCCTTCTAGAAAAAAAAAGAAAAAGATAAAAGAAAAAGAAAAAAATTTAAATACTAGCACCATTGACTCTAAAGCTCATTATATGAGAAAAATTCTTAAAAGAAAAAAATCCTACTTAAATATTATTTGAAGATATTGCTTTAATTCCAAAAATAAAGAAAACATTGGCTTGTACATATCCAGAGAGAAATAAGTAACTAGAAAGGATACTCATTGGAGACATAAAGGACTTAAAAATGAAATGCGTGAAAAAAAATTTCATTACTCACACTTCTCAAAAGAACAAAAATGGTAATACTAATTGCCTCAAATGCTTTTTTTGTAGCAAGATAATTGCAAGTAAATAAATTATTAGGTAATGAGGAAATAATAGAAAATTTAGAGTATGAACAGAATAAAGAGGATCATTTTAATCTTTTTAGAATAGTCTATTGTAGTAAGAAAAGAGAGGTATCTTGCATTATTTAAAATCAGTCACCTGCCATAAAAAACCATTTCAGTAGCTTCACACAGGAAGTCTTTCAATATTGTACTGCAATGCAGGATACATTCCAGTGTCCTGGGAGGCTTTTATTCCGTGCTAGTAAAGAGTATTTACCGTTCAGTTGTTCAGTCATCTTCTAGTACCTGCCTGCTCTCCACCTAATTTTCAGGATATGGGTAATCATGGGACAAATAAATATATCAACTTTTTTTTTTTATTTTGGAGAGGTTTTTGCCATAGGGCGTGTACACTCGCCAGAAAGACAGAGGGAGACGGAGAGGCAGAAAGCAAGAAATCAACCCCAGGAGTGATGGCCATCCTGCAATCCCTTCTCCCCCATTCTCCTCTTGGGATCTTGAGTATGTACACACACGTGCCTGGCATGAGTTTAAGCTGCCAGGTCCAGGACTCAAACCGCGGTCAATTACATGGAAGTCCAGTGATGTAGCCATTATGCCATCTGCTGGTCTTAATATAACAATATTAAAGGACAGACATGGAGAATTACAAATATATAGAAATACTTTAAAATAAAAAAAAAAATGCTTACCTGCATTGCTATTTAAAGATAGCAAATGCCATTTGTTGCCAAATACTAAATGATACCCCTCAAATCACAGAATGCAATAAAAATAAAATTCAAAGCCTTTATGACATGTGCTATGAATTGTTTCATTTTTTCCTTGAACTTATAAAAATATGCATTAATATTCACATTCAAGTGTTTTTTTGTTTTGTTTTGTTTTGTTTTTTTGGAGAGGTTTTTGCTAGGACACGTGTGCTCGCCAGCCAGACAGAGAGAGACAGAGAGATAGAAAGCGAGAAATCATCCCCCAGGGGGGATGGCCACGCCGCAATCCCTTCTTCTGCATTCTCCTCTCGGGATCTTGGCACACATGCACACGCGCCCGGTGTGAGTTTTAAGCCACCAGGTCCGGGACGTGAACTGCGTTTGACTACGTGGGAGCCCAGCAACGTAGCCATTACGCTAACTGCTGGTCCCACATTCAAGTGTTTTGTGATGGCTTTATTCAAAAAGTCCAAAGCAATAGAGAAATCATTTGTGTAAAGAGTTCATTGAAGCATTGTAGACACACACACACACACAACAGATAACTATATATATGAAAAATATGCTTTCTACATGCCTTAAGTAATGGTATTTAACCAATTTTACCTACATATGTCATACTATTTCAACAATGATAGAACATGTTTAGAAGGCAATAACATGGAAATTGGCTATAATATAATAATAATTACAGAATGAACATAATAAAAGATTACATTTATATTATGAGCATAATTGCATTTAAAATGCAGAAAAGAATACTTTCTAAATATAGAACAAAAACGACTCAATTTTACAAAATAAACAGACAATTCACATTCAAAGAAAGACAAATAATTCTTAAACATGAAAAATGCTAAACCGTGCTCATAAAATAAAAGAAACTAAACACTGAGATACAATTTCTTTTTTATGAAATTAAAAAAATCTAAAATTGCAATGTAATTCATCATAAGACTACAGAAATATGTATATTGTACATGTATTGCATCTCTTTTTTTTTTTTTTCTTTTTTTGGAGAGGTTTTTGCTATAGGGCGCATGCGCTCGCCAGACAGACAGAGAGAGACAGAGAGATAGAAAGCAGGAAATCACCCCCCAGGGGGGATGGCCATGCCGCAATCCCTTCTCCTCCATTCTCCTCTCAGGATCTTGGGCACACACGCACACGCGCCCAGCGTGAGTTTGAGCCGCCGGGTCCGGGACTCGAACCGCGGTCGACTACGTGGGAGTCCAGCGACATAGCCATTATGCTAACTGCTGGTCCCGTATTGCATCTCTTTTGTGGAAAAAGTATTATAATATCTACAATAGCATGTATATATTAACATATATATTCATCTTTTGACATGGTGGTTATACTTTAAGAATCTATTTCAAAGAATGGTAGTAAAAATACTGACGATGCATGCATAACTCTTTTAATCCCCTATTGTGTTGTATTCAGAAATACCTGAGATTGAGTGATTTATAAAGAAGAGTGGTTTTTCTGGGTCATGAGTAGGGTGCCTGGAAAGTCCAAATACATGAGGCGAACATCACATGTCTAACAGAATCAGAGAGGATGGTGGGCACACGCAGAGAGAGAGAAATCTTGGGGCAAGCATCTTTTTACAACCTGCTCTCATGAAAATTAACCACTTCTCATAAGTATGAGGATTCACTGGGTCTTAAGTGACATCACTAATTTATTCATGAGAGGGATGCTTGTGTGAGCCAATCACAGCCCACTAGTCCTCCACTCCTGAAGGCCTCACCACCTTCCAATGTCATTACCATGAAGACCAAATTTTAAAACAAAGCTTCGGGGGGAAAAAATCACTCTACAAACAACATTCCACTCCCGGCTTTCAAGGTTCATGTCATTGTCATATATAAAATACAAACATCCCATTTCAATAGTCCTAAAAGTTTTAATTTGTTCTAGCACTAACCTAAGAATTCAAGTCCAAAGTCTCAATCTGGAATGCAAGCAAACTCCTTCCAGTTATGAGTCTGTGGGACAAAAAAAAAGAAAGCAAGAAGCAAATATGTTAGTGACTTCTCAGAAAAAAAAAAAAAAAAGATGTTGATGTAGGAATAGGGCAGAAATTCCAGTTCCACAATATGAGTAGAGTATTGGCCCCCAAGGCAAGTCTGAAACCCTACAGGGAAGACATTTGACCTTTGAAACTTCATGTACCACATCCTAGATGCACTTTAGGGGTTGGGCCCCTAGAGCATCTCTAAGCATCTCTAGTGACAAATTTGTGGTCTCTAATTACTATTTCCCACTAAAGGAAAGTAGCATTCTTAGGAGAAACAATGATTCCAGGTTTGACACAGGAATTGTACAAGATGTTATAGCAGAAAAGAAGAATCATATCCAAGACTGACTGACGTCACAAGGACTAAGAGTTCAAGAGTCTATGGGATGAGTTTCCATTTTTCAAACATGGGGCAGTTTGAGATTCAATAAAAATAATAACAGTTATGGAATGATGGCAAGCTGAGAGCTGTAAATTTATCAGTCTCTAATAATATTAAAATAAAATTTAAAGAAATATGAACAGTGGTCACCCTTTTTAGAGGATGAACTTATTTTAAAAACTAGTAAATAGAAACAAAGCAAGAATATTTCTCCGTTCCACTAAAAATAATACCTAGAGTATCTAAAACGGAAGTTATTTTCCAAATAATAAGTGAATAAGAATAATTAAAATATTACTATTTTGTTACCAAAATCACTATAATGGATCTAGTTAATGATCATCACTCAGAAGAAAGTGCTGAGTGCTTATATCTGTAGGTATGTATTGTCTGGCTATCTCTCTCCTGGTGATCCTAACAGTCACCAATGACCATTGCTTTCTCTCTCTTTTTCTTTCCCTTCTTTCCTCTTTCCTTCCTTCCTCCCTCCCTTCCTTCCTTCTTTCCTTCTCCTTTCTTTCATTCTTTTCTCTTCTTTCATTCTTTCTCTCTCTTTCTCTTTCTTTTCTTTCTTTCTTTCTTTCTTTCTTTCTTTCTTTCTTTCTTTCTTTCTTTCTTTCTTTCTTTCTTTCTTTCTTTCTCTTTCTTTCTTTCCCTTCCTTCCTTCCTTCCTTCCTTCCTTCCTTCCTTCCTTCCTTCCTTCCTTCCTTCCTTCCTTTCTTCCTTCCATCCATCCATCCTTCTTTCTTCCTTCCTTCCTTCCTCCCTCCCTCCCTCCTTCCCTCCCTCCCTCTCCCTCCCTCCCCCCGCCCGCCCGCCCTCCCTCCCTCTTTCTTTCTTTCTTTCTTTCTTTCTTTCTTTCTTTCTTTCTTTCTTTCTTTCTTTCTTTCTTCTTCTTTCTTTCTCTTTCTCATTCTCTCTCTCTCTCTTTTCTCCTCTTCATTCCTTCTCTTTCTAATCTCTCTATTTTACAATGACATTTTGAAGTAAATATTCCAGAGTTCTGTATTTGGATATTCTCTACATTATTAGACTTTTCCAGCTCATGAGTTTAGATGCCATTTATACAACAGTTTCCAAATTTATATTTTCATACCAGATCTTTCATAGTTAATATATCCAAGTGTATTCAACACCTATACATAAATGTTTTATTTTCAGAATTAGCATATTTATAATTGTTTTGGATTGAATTGTGTTCCTCCAAAAACATATGCTCAAGTCCCAGTGCTTCAGAATATCACCATATTTGGAAATAGGGTCTTTTCAGATATACTAGTTAAAAGAGCAGAATGAGAAAGCAAGGTGGAGCCTTAATCCAATGTAAGATTCGTTTCTTGATCTGATAGCCATGTGAAGACAGTAGGACCAAAAAGTGTCGAGGTCTACCAACAGCTGGAAGCGTCCAGAAAGGATACTATCTCTCACCACTTTTTATACCCCTTTGACGTCACCTACCAATGTTACCCTGCTCCAACTATACATGTCAGAAAGCCTACTTGCTTGTTATTAGTATTACCTATACCTAGAACAGCATATCTTCACACCTTTCTATTTAAATGTCATCGTATAATCTTATCAGACAAGCTGTGGTGTTGCAGAAGTAATGTAATGCTCTGTGATGCTGAGGCTACATGGGAAAGGCCCAGGTTTGTGTCCAGAGGTCTCCCATACTCGCTGGCTATCACATGCATGCCCATGATCCTGGTTGGCTGAAGCTGGGGAGGGATAATGGCATGAAGGCCTTGCCTTGGGTGCCTTTCTCTGTCTCTCCATTTCTCACAGAAAAAAAAGATGAACTTAAAAAAATCCTGACACTAAGGCCTTTTCTGATATCTTTATAAAATTTCAGCAACCTTAATTCTTATCTTTCTTCATGTTTTATTTTTCTTCATAATACTTATCTCCAATTGTCATACTATACAATTTACTTATTTATGTTTTGGAAAGATTTTGCTATAGGGAGTGTCCTCTTGCCAGAGACAGAGTGAGACAGAGAGATGGAAGGCAAGAAATAACCCCCCTCTGTAGAATGGCACATCACAATCTCTTCTCCATTCTCTTCTAGGGATTTTGGGGATTTGACACACACACACACACACACACACACACACACACCTGATATGTTTTAAGCTGTTGGATCTGGGACTCAAACTGAAATTAACTACATGGGAATCCAGTAATGTAACCATTCCGCCATCTGCTGGCCCCACACTTTACTTATTTAATGCCTGTCTTAGTCCACTAAAATGTATACTTTATCAAAACAAATTTTAATTGACTTTGCACCTCAGATCCTTAAAGAAGACCTAAAAGAATACCTAAGTATTTCATAGATACTTGTGAAAATTAATGATTGCAGAGGATACCACTAATCAACTTGAGGAGATAATCTGTTTTAAAAGACTTATTATGTGTATTATATGCATGTGAGGAATTCCATCTGTAGAGGACATTTTACTTCATTATGTTTTCTTTTTTTTTTTGGAGAGATTTCTGCTATAGGGCACGTGCGCTCACCAGAAAGACAGAGAGAGACAGAGAGACAGAAAGCGAGAAATCACCCCCCAGGGGGAATGACCATGCCACAATCCCTTCTCTTTCATTCTCTTCTAAGGATCTTGGGCATGCACGCACATGTGCCCGGTGTGAGTTTAAGCCACCGGGTCCGGGACTTGAACTGCAGTCGGCTACATGAGAGTTCAGTGACATAGTTATTACACTAACTGCTGGTCTCACTTCATTATGTTTATCAAGACAGGTTTTGGAATTAAATAGTATGATTTACTTTCTAAGTGAAATTAGTATAACTGGATTTTTTAGTAACATTATGAGATCTAACTATTTTACTAAATCATAAAGGCAAATTAAAAATAGTAACAGCATTATCAAAGTTTGCTCCCTAAAGTAATTAAACTTATTTTTCCTAAAATAATTATTAGGAATACGTAGCTTAAAATAATCACTAGAAATAAGTATATCATATGACTATTATCAGTGATAAATTTACTTTTTCTCATGCATTGTTTTTGTATAATTTTACTGCAACCCAAACATGTAAGCAAATAAGAGCCAATGACTCATATATAAGCTATCTCCAAACTTAAAATTTGATATTTCTATTCAGCAAGCTTAAAATTCCTGGCCATATAAGTATTAAATAATAATATCTGATTACCAGCAACTTTATATTCTTATGAAATGTCTTCAAAATGTTGAGTTTTCATGCAGAGTAGATGTCTTTTGTATTTTACTGCCAAAATAACATGTTTCAAATAGTAAAACGGCAGGGGAATACTGACTGAGCTATTAATAAAACACACCAGCTTTTAGCTGGCAAAGCAGCCTTCTTTCCATCAAACATGTCTCAGCCTTTAATAAAGAAACTCAAGTGGTGTAGGTGAAAAATTACTTTTCTCACCCGGTCATCTGTCTGTCATGTATTATTCAGGTCACCAATGTTTGTCCTGAACTGTATCATTCTGTAGTTGTGTCAGGTATGAGATATGTTCAGTGTAATTCCATCAGACTTCGTGAAGTTGATTAGAACAGATCACCTTTCGGCATGGGCACAAGTTATCTCAGCAGATTGAGTGAAAAAGACTTATTTATCTTTGCCTTATAATAAAGAAAGAGATGAGCAAATTTATCCATTAACTTGAAAAGAGTCACATATTTGGTGTGAAAACAAACTATAGACAGTAATTCTATTGAAAATACTATAGTACATGGATGTTCTTCAGGGAGGAAAAAAGCTTATATTAGAATCTACATTTAATAGCATGAAATATTTAACCAAAGCACACAGATTTTATTATAGTCCTTAAAATGGTAAATGTCTCTCCTGCAACAAAAGGATAGAATGTATTAAAATATAATATATCTTCCTTGGACTTTTTTCCTAGCATCTTTTTTTGCAAAATTTGATTTTATAGAAAATAATCTTCAAAGTTTACGCAATAATTACGCTATTGTATCTTAATTAAACTGTAGACTATTTTACCACAAAGATTCTAAAATAATTAACAATCAAAATGGTAGTGAAAAGATTTGGATTAAGTGTGCAGAAGCCTAATGTCATCTGATTTGATCTCATGTTCTCAGGTTCCTCATCTGGCAAATTAGTAAATTTGTCTTAGGGATTCCCAACTTGAACTGATCATAAACTTCAAATTCAGACTTGGCTGCTTGTTATACTCATGACTTTTAGACATGTTCTTAAATATGAGAATAAAATAAAGGACTATATGGTAGCATCTATCTAGCACAGGGCAACATTTGCATATGTTCACACACACACACACACACACACACACACACAATGTTTAAGAGTTGCTTCATCCTCAACTGATCTAAGAACGCACAAAGTAGACATCAATGTGCATTCTGTATTCACATCTTCCAGCTTTGATTTTAAAAATTCCTTAAATGACTTTTGAAAAACTATGAAGCAGTGCCACTAAAGGCAAATTAGGATTTTAGGAATATTGAAAAACAAAATTTGAATTGCTATTTAAGAAGTGAAGTTTCCTATTGTGAAGCCTACTGAGGAATTATTTGATTATTCTCTTTTCTTACATCTTCTGTACAGTACCCAGTAGACTAGAAAACAGTCATTTTTTTATCCCCTAGTCTTGAATGTGTATTGAAATAAAAATGTTTAGAAATTGTCTTAACTCTTCTTCTACATAACTGTTGTATATTCTGTTGTAGTTTTTTTGTGTGTGTGTCAAGAATCGAGCTGGGCCTTTCTCTTTCTCCTGCTCTGTTAACCTGTGTATTTCCTTTCTCTGATGTCATAGCTCAAAGCAATGAGTATTTATTAAGCTTTGAGGATGTGGTTAATATTGTGCTAGGCTGTAGAGAACACTTGTCAGGTATTCTTTGTTCTCTCAGAGCCAAACATGCTTTGAGCAGGTGAAGAGGAAGGCTTACCTGTGTGAAGCAAGTCGAAAACAATGCAGAGCAAGTCTAAATTACGTGTTAGTGCTTAAAAGAGCAAATTAAACGTGCTAGAGAAATTTGAAAATATTTTGCTTCAAAGAGAGAATCCAAGGGTTGGTCCCATAGCATACTGGTTAATGGAGTTGGATCTCACATGGCCAAGTACGCTTCATCTGGTCCCAAAATTTTAAAAAATACACTGGACTCATGTATGTATATGTGTAAAATCTCAATGGCATGGAGAAATGAAGGAGAAAGGATTGTGATGTGACCATGCCTCTTGAGAGATGCTTTCTCCCTCTCCCTCTTTCTCTTTCGGTCTTTCTATCTTTCTCTGTTGAGTGCCTACACCCTCTGGTCATAAAAAGGAAAGAAAGAGAGAAAGGATCCCAAAAGATAAAATCAAATTTATACCTACTTACTTTACGTCCTAACAGCTTTTTTGGGAGGGTCGGATGGTGGCAGAGTGGTAAAATATCTAAATGCAAAAAGCAATCTCACAATTCAAATCCAGAGTCCTTCCTGAGAATGCCAGGCACAGACTTGCCCATGATCCAGGGCTGTCTGTAGGCTGTGGATGGATCATGGCATTGAGACCCTGTTGGTAGTGCTGTCACTCTCTTTCTACAGTTCACAGAAAACAATAAATAAATAAAATTTTGTTGAAAAGCTTGTTTTTTAAAAATAATTTGTTTGATATTATAGGTTCTTTATTATTATTTAAATTATTACATAGAACCAGTTTATGATAGTTTGAAGCCTACTGGTTATTTAAATAGGCATTCTAGATATCCACCTGCAGAAATTTGAAACTGGACCCCTATCTCTCACCATTAACTAAAATCAACTCAAAATGGATCAAAGATCTAAACCTAAGACTTCGAACTATAAAACTACTGTTGGAAATTACAGGGAAAACTCTTAGAGACATTTGGGTAGGCACAGACTTCTTAAAGAAGACCTCAAAAGCACAGGCAATAATCTCTAAAATAGACAAGTGAGACTACATCAGGCTTCTGTGCAGCAAAAAAAAAAAACATTAATTACATGACAAGACAACCCTCAGAATGGGAGAATATATTTTCTACCTATCCCTCAGATAAGGGATTGAAATCTAGAACATATAGGGAACTCAAGAAGCTTACCTGCAAAATAAACAAACAAACAATTCAATTTAAAAATGGGCAAATTAACTGAACAGACATCTCCGAGGAAGATATACAAATGGACGAAAAGCTTATGAGAAAATGAAATGCTCAACATCTCTTATCATAAGGATATCCTATGAGATTTGGATACTTGGATCAAGATCAATTAAAAAGAAAACTTTAAAATCTCTAACTGCTTGGGAAACTAGCTATCTATTTCTAAATATTCCATTGTTTACAGTGGTAACTATGCAGTCTGGTGGTTATGAGAGCTGGGTACCACATGACCAACTGCATTTCAAGTCCCAGCCCTGATGTCTTGAAGAATATGCTGGATACATGTATATGTGTGCCCCAAATGCCAACAGAGTGGACAGATGGAGGAAAGAGGATTGTGGCATAAGCACACCCTATTGGGGGTACTTTCTCCCTCTGCTTCTTTCACTGTCTTGCTATCTCTCTTTCACAATAAAAAAAATTCAAATAAAAAATGGAAAATGTTTGATTAAATACAATTAAAACTAGTAAAATGGAAGTAAAACTGTGCTTTGAGTTCATGTATAATTTGCATGCTCATATTAGAGGAAAAAACAACCGGAAAAGAATTATGTATCTATCATGCAGTTAACTAAAAAATGCAAACAAATTAATCCCAAAATGTGAGGGAAGAAATATTGAAGATAAAAGCGGAAGAATATGTCATATCTATTGGTTAAAGAAACAGCAGCATAAAAATAGCAACTCTCCTGCAACTTAATATATTTGACAAAATGCCAATTCAAAAGCTATCTTGTGGAAATTAAGCATATTTTACAATTTATAAGAAAATGCAAAGGATGCAGTATAGCTTTAAATAGGAAGTATAAGGCCTGCTGAGTGGCACAGTGGTGATGCATTCCTCTAGGAAAACTAGACGCTTATGAAAGATCATGAGTTTGATTCCTCAGTAGACCTGTACATACTGGGCACACATGCCTGTGATCCTGGCTGATTGGGGAGGCTATGGGGGAACATGGAATGAGGCTCCTCAGAGAGTGCTTGTCTTTCTCTGTCTGTTAAAAACTCATGAAGTAAACAAATAAACTTTCTTTTCTAAGGTTTTTACCATAGGGTGTGTGTGTGCTAGCTTGAGAAAGAGATAGAGAGAGAATGAGAGAGAGACCCAAAGATACAGAGAGGAAAAGTGAGAAATCAGCCCCTAATGAGGATGGCTATACTTCAGTCCCTTCTCCTGCAGTTTTCTCTCAGGATCTTGGGCAATTACACTCATGTGCCCAATGTGATTTTTTTTTTTTTTTTTTGAGAGGTTTTTCGCTATAGGGCGCGTGCGCTTGCCAGACAGACAGAGAGAGACATAGAGACAGAAAGCGAGAAATCACCCCCCAGGGGGGATGGTCACGCTGCAATCCCTTCTCCTCCATTCTCCTCTCGGGATCTTGGGCACACACGCACACGCGCCCGGCGTGAGTTGTAAGCCACCGGGTCCGAGACGCGAACCGCAGTCGACTACGTGGGAGTCCAGCGACATAGCCATTACGCTAACTGCTGATTCCCTGCCCAATGTGATTTTTAAGCTTCAGAGTCAGGGACTCAAATCTCAGTGGATCCTGTAGGAATCCAGTGCGTTAACTGCCACACTACTTACTGACCCCAGTAAATGAATAAACCTCAAAAAAAGAAGTGTGTTTAAAGATTTACTCTATCAGACAGCAATACTCATTAAAACAAAACACTTAAAAATTACAATGTGTTATTAGCATAAGGAACAATACCAGGTGAATGGAATATAATATTATTCAAGTAACAATGCCAGGTATATATGAACACTTTATTTGATAAATGGTGACTCTACAATGTTGTAAAAAAAGGAAGGTCCTGAAAAATGGTGGTGATTCAACTAACTATCCATCTGGATATTTAACTCACGCCACATATTTAATTCCAAATCACCTTTATTTTAACTGTTATATGTAAAGACACCACAATGAAAGTTCTAGAAGACAATATTTTATAGAAGATCATGATCTTCTCCAAGGTACATTATAGCCAGATTGACCAAAATCACAGACAAAGACAAGATAATAAAATTGGCAAAAGAGAAACGTCAAGTTACCTACAAAGGATATCCCATCAGGCTGATAGCAGATTTCTCATCAGAAACAATGTGAGTGAGGAAAGAATGGGAAAACATGCTCAAAGTGTTAAGAGAAAAGCAATTTCAACCAAGAATACTCTACCTGGCAAGGTTAACCTTCATATGGGAAGAAAAGACAAGAACATTCTCAGATAAACAAAACCTGAACAAATTTACTGACACCAGACCAGTTCTCCAAGAAATTCTGCAGGGAGTGCTATACCAGGAAAATTAAATTCAGTCAGCTATGAAAATGTATATCCCAGAATTTAACTGGGAAGAGCGAATCACAACAGGAGATAGATTAAGTACATGAGATTGAACAGGTGAAATAGAATTTTATGACTTTTGACTAAAACATTGCTGATTTTCTTCTAGGCTTTATTTTCCGGTTTTAAGGATTTTTGTCTTAAGCTGCCGATAGGTTCATGAACTTACTATTTGAACAGAATCCCAATGTGTTTTCTGGTTTTAAGTTTTAAGCATAGTTCCTTAGCATTTCTATGATTTATTAAAGCTAAAACTGCTTTTCTTGAAATTAAAAAATATAGTAAAAAATACATAATTAATGCTCTATAGCAACAGCTATGTGTTACCTTATAGTACATTCATTCTACTCAGAGTTTCATGACTAAAGTCAGACATGTATTCATAGATATGTACATATCAGCTGAACTTGCTATTGAAAGTAGTTAGATTATTTAAGAAACGTTATGAATCAATAAAATGTGGGAAGAAAAAGGAATGGAAAACAACTGTGGACACCTGAAATACTGTGGGAGGAGGGTGGGAAATGGCAGAAGGTGAGAAATAGGGGGAATACATATATATATATATATATATATATATATATATATATATATATATACACACACATATATATATATATAAAATATATATTTTATATTTCATATATATATATATATATATATGAAACTAGAAAAGAAAATTATTGATGATAACATATATGATTAAGCCACTATGCACTATATTCTGGATGAGAAATCACATTTTGTATGTTGTGACAATGCTCAGTGAATGAATGTAAATTAATTAATTAAAAACAAAAAAAATTTAAAAAGAAAAAATGAAGATTATGTTTGTGACTTTCAGATTAAAAAATTATTTTAAGGAGGACAATTTAACTTATTAAATGTGATTGTTAGATGAGAAATACCATTAGTTAAAATATTAGGAGCTGTAAAACAAAATATTTTATTTTATTTTATTATTTATTTTTTGGGAGAGGTTTTTGCTATAGGACGCATGCACTCGCTAGACAGACAGAGAGAGACAGAGAGACAGAAAGCGAGAAATTATCCTGAGGGGGGATGGCCATGCCATGCAACCCCTTCTCCATTTTCCTCTCCGGATCTTGGGTACACAGGCACACATTAAAGCTTCTCTTCATCAAAAGACAACATTAGGAAGTGAAAAGGAGGGCCAGCAGGAGGCATGGTGGCTAGATGCTGAATCCCACATAGCCAATCAACTCTGCTGTTTAAGTCTCCAACTTAGTGGCCTGAAAATCATGCTGAGAGTGTATGTGTGCATGTCTAAAATCCTGACAGGAGAATGAAACGGGTTGTGGCATGGCCATACCCTCTAGGGGATGATGTCTCACTCTCTTTCTCTCTCTTTTTCCAGTGAGTACATACACCTTACAGAAAAAAAGACTTTAAAAAATTAGTAATAATGATAAAGTGAAAAGGCATTCCACAATGATAAAAGTTAGAAGATATATATATTGGCAATAACTTATGCACTTAAAATATATAAAATGTATAAACCAATATTAAAAGAGCAGAAACCTCATTGGAATAAGTGGGCTAAAGTATAAAACGCAGTTTGTAAAAGGGACATTCAAATGGCCAATAAAGTAGAATTCAATCTCAGTAGAATTTACTAAACATATATATTACAATCACAATGGGAGACCACTATAAATCTACGAGCATGAGTATAATTGAAAAGATGCACAATACCAAGTACTGACTAAGATATAGGATAGTGGAAAATCTACTTCAGAAAAATAGTCTTCTCAAGACTGGAAAACAATTTGGTCTTATCTACTGAAGTTCATAGGAAATCCATTTTCTTTAGAATTATTTGGAATCATCTTGTATCTCCTTAACATGCAGATAAATTAGTGTTTTCTCTGAGATTACATATACACAAAATTAATCACCTTTCCAATGAATATAAACAAGTATAGTCTAGAGAAATTCATTCTACGGCCATGTTTGAAAACAAACAAACAAAAAATAAAAACAAACAAACAAAGGTAACTACAGAAAAAGAGTAGTGTAACTACAAAAAGAAAAGTGACTCAGCATCTTCCATTTTCTTCTAATGAATGCGAGCAACTGCTTACCTTTTTTAAAAAAGAATTATTTTATTTAACTTTATTGGTTTATTTTAATTTGACCAGAGAGGGACAGAGAGAGACAGAGAGAAAGCCACCAGGTCCAGGACTCGAACCATTGTTGGCCATCTGAGAGTCCAGCACCCTTAACCATCAGGCCACCAGCCAGCACCATCAACTGCTTACCTTTTACCAGTGAAAAGACTTGCTTTCATGACTCCTTATCCTGGATGAAAATTAAGAAAAGCAACAGCTGCTTTGGTCTTGTTTTTTGTTTTCCTTTAATTTTTTAAATTTATTTTTTTTCCATGGTAGGTACAGAAACATATAAAGAGAGAAACAGAGACAAGCATCCCCAAAAGGGTTTATCACATTGTGATCCACCCCAATCTCATGTGGCTTGGATCCTGGGTATGTGTGCCTGGCATGCTTAGGAAGATACTGGAACAGAAACCCAGTATCTTTCCCAAGTGGGTCAAGTTGTACAACTCCTACATCATTGCTTGGCCTGTAGCAATGTTGTTTTCTGACAACATTCAATCTAGAACTGGCCTCAACACCTTTCATGTTGACTTCACTATTTCAACTCTTGTAAGCCTTATCCAAATCCCTTTGTCAAGATATACCACCATTTCTTTAGACTGTTTTTTCCTTTGCTGTAAGTTACATAAATTACCTTGTAAACTACAAGTGTGCTTCTAGTGGTGTGTCATTGGTGATCTTTAACAAGCCATAGGATTGATTTATTCAATAATCTATCAATTGTGTTTTCAAAGTATTTAAATATTAGTTGGAGCTCTAACTTTAATTTTTCCAACATTTTTATTTTGGAAAAAATTCAAATCTATATACAAATTTAAAAAAATTTAATTCACACTTATATTCTTGTTACCTGGATTCAATTATTAGTATTGTACTTTATTTACAATATTAACTAGGTACCTACTACATCCTCAACCACCTAATCACATTTGCTATATTAAGTAATTTTTCAGTTTTAAAATCCTTTATTATCTTGTCCCTTTTTTAAAGAATTTTTGAGAGTATGCTTTTACATCTCTTTCCACACCTTTTCCCATCATTGCAAGATACAACTTTTTTAAATTATATATTTCATATAGGAGTACCATAAGGCTGCATTCTAAGTATTGTGTTTTCTGTTTTCCATAATGTCTCTCTGATTTCATTTTTAATCTTAGTTTTAATCAGCATATATAATCAAAAAAATCTCAAGTTTATTTATCCCCTATTTTCTAATTTCTAGAGCTATAAAAACAGTTTACTGGAACCAGCTGTTGGCATAATAGCTATGTTGCTGGGCTCCCATGTAGTCGATAGCAGTTTGAATCCCAGACCCAGTAGCTTAAACTCATGCCAGGCATGTGTACATATGTGCCCAAGATCCTGAGAGGAGAATAGAGGAGAAGGAATTGTGGTGTGACCATCCCCCCCGGGGGTTGTGATTTCTCGCTTTTTGTCTCTCTGTCTTTCTCTGTCTTTTGGGCGAGTGCACACGCCCTGTAGCAAAAAAAACAAACAAACAAACAAACAACCTCTCCAAAACAAACAAAAAAACAGCTTACTACCTTAAATGATCTCTGAGAAGCATCAAATACATCTCAGATTCAGTAAGTGTAAAACCAGACCCTTGACCTTCACCACTAAATACTGATCTTTTGCCATTGTTTTGTATCACAGGGATTGGCACCATCATGCATTTGCTTAGAAAAGCATAAATTCTGTCATTTTGACATCTTTCCTACTGATTCCTCATAAATAATACTGAGAGATTTCCCTCATCCTCTATTCTCTAAAATGAAGAAAGAATATACTTAAAGATTAAAAATAAAGGGAACCAGCAGTTAGCGTAATGGCTATGTCGCTGGACTCCCACGTAGTCGACCAAGGTTTGCGTCCCGGACCCGATGGCTTAAAACTCACGCCGGGCACATGTGCGTGCGTGCCCAAGATCCCGAGAGGAGAACGGAGGAGAAGGGATTGCAGCGTGACCATCCCCCCTGGGGGATGATTTCTCACTTTCTGTCTCTATGTCTCTGTCTGTCTGGCGAGCGCACGCGCCCTATAGCGAAAATCTCTCCAAAAGAAAAAAAAAAGATTAAAAATAAAGAAAGTCTAATTATTTCATGTGCTTTTGCTTGGTCAAAAATCTTTAATGTCTTTATATAGTCTTCATAATAAAGATTCTTTTCCTTCCACATTTTTAAAGTTTATTTAATTCTTGAGAGAGAAGAACAGGGGTCTCCTGACAAGGCCTTGGCACGCTGTGACCTAGCCTTACAGCTAACCAGAATCATGGATGTGCCCTCAGGTGCATCTGAAATGTTTAGGTTGACTCAGGATTTAAACTCTCAGCCTTCACATTTGGCTCCAGTATTTTGCAGCAGTACCCTACCACCTGCACCACTGCAGCTGGGCCAAAATGATTCTCCTTAACAGACTGTAAAGCTCTAATCTCCCTTCTTATATTGAACCTCTCTCTTGTGTCCCATTCTCTGCATATTGACTTCTTTAGGTCCCTTTATGTCCCATGCTTTCTTCTATCTTTGCACACTTCACCTCTTTATTAACCTTCTTCCTACTAATTTTTAATATCCCATGTCAACTACTATTTCCAGACTAGCTATGTCTGTAACAAATTGCCTTATTTTATGCTTTTGACATGCTTTCAAGGTACTTGTATGCGGTCGAGCTCTATATCACTTATCACAATTAAATTTTATATCAGGAAGGAATGCACTCACCTACAAGCACAAAATGAAGAAACAAAGAAAATAGGTGTTTTTCTGCTATAATAATGAATCTGGAGCAGGACTTTTATGACCTTTTACGTTACCATCTGTAGGCTGTGGCCTTTATTCTCATCATGCTTGCTTTATCCAAATTTTACGTTTGCATTTCAGACAGAAGGAGAAGTGAGAAGCTACATACTCGTGCCATGTTTACTTCTTTATATCAGGAAAGCAAGGTTTTCCTAGAAATCCCAATAGACTCCCCGTTAGATTTAATTGGTAGGAATTCTGTTCCGATTCTACCACTGACAGCAATGGATGCTAGCAAGTATCCAAACAGGAAGCCAGTGAGCATGGCTTTGAAACAGTTATGCCATTGTCTCATAGGTTTACATTATTGTGGGGTTATTTGATTCATGTTTACCTATCCCAATAGATTAGATTTTAAGCTCCTTTGAGGCAGAATAAAAAGTGTTTTCTGTTGATCAGGAAGGAAAGGGGACACCTAAGTAGTTTCTTGCATCCTTTCTAAAATTTCATAGTTTCAAAAATTTTTTTCTTTCAACTATATGAAGAGACTTGAAGCCACTTGCAGAAAAATGGAATTAAGGTATGTATTTATCTTGGTGAAGAAACACTTTAATTCCATGCATTTTTTTATATATAATACACATTTTCCATGAATTCTTCAAAGATTCCTTGCATAAGGGGTGACAACAGGCTTCTTCAGCCCAAATTCTCAGTTGCATGAGTCTATTTCATATGTGGGTGCAACATAGCATTTTGGTTACAATCTCAGAAAAATCTATAGAGCTAATTAACTTAAAGGACGTATTGTTTTATAGCAGAAGGAGTCTCAAGTTTGATACTGAGTGATGTAGGCAAGTAACAGATCTTCAGGATGCACATATGCACATAAGTTCCTGAAAGGGCAAAATTAACTTTACTTTGAGATATGTGCATGAGAATAAAGAAAATGGGTCATACAAATAGTCCCTCAGGTCAGATATTTTGTAGTAGTGCTCCAAGGGACATATGTAGGAAATCATTTTAATTACTTTCCATGACACATAACTACACTATATGAAAACTTTCTTAAATAAAATTAAACTCAATTTATGAACCTAACATGAAATTATGATAAATGCATATAAAATAATGGAATGCAGGAATTAAAAATACCAGTATATGAACTGATATGAAATTATACATCACAAAATCTTTTATTTTTAAAAAATTTGCCAAAGGGCACATATTTTTTGTGAGGGAGGGAGGGAGGGAAAAAGGGAGAGAGAGACAGAGAGAGAGAGAGAGAGAGATATGTCATCCCCCATGAGGGGATGGTCATGCTAGAATCTCCATTGTTTTCTCTTTTTGGAATTTTGGGCACGCATAAACAGGCCCCAGTATGTTTTTTAAGCCATAGCTTGAAAACTGTGTATCCACAGTTAAGGATCCAGCTGCCTTAACCACTGCACCATAGGCTGACCCCACAAATTCTTAAGCAAAAGTAAATTGAAGAACAGACGTTGAAAGACTACAGCACACAATGTATTTATATATAGTAAGAAGCAATGTTATGTGCTCAGTAATGCAATTTGGTAGAAAAAAAAATATTGTTTAAAATTAGGGCCAGCAGGTAGTGTCGTGTTTAAAAAGCTTGGGATCTCATATGGTCAACACCACAGTTCGAATCCTGCGCCTGGTGGCTTAAAAAACATACGAGGCTCATGTGCTTGCATGGCCAAAATCCCAAGAGGAGAATGAAGGAGAAAGGATTATGGAATGACCATCCCCCTGAAGAGTGATTTCTCACTTCCCCTCAATCTCTGATTCTATCTGTCTTTCTTCCACAAGTATGGGCACCCTATAGCAAAATTCCAACAACAACAAAATAGTTTAAAATTCTAACAAATTGGATGATATTCTAGAAACTGAATTTTAAGATACCTTGAAGTACAAAAATATTAGGTATAAAAATTATATACAGGGACCAGCCGTTAGCGTAATGGCTATGTCGCTGGACTCCCACCTGGTCGACCGCGGTTCGAGTCCCAGACCCGGTGGCTTAAAACTCATGCCGGGTGCGTGTGTGTGTGTGCCCAAGATCCTGAGAGGAGAATGGAGGAGAAGAGATTGTGGCATGGCCATCCCCCCTGGGGGGTGATTTCTTGCTTTCTGTCTCTCTGTCTCTCTCTGTCTGTCTGGTGAGCGCATTCACCCTATAGTGAAAACCTCTCAAAAAAAAAAAAAAAAAAGTATATGCAGTCAGAAGAATATAAATATTTAAAAACTTAAAGTATATCATTGGTAACACTTTATAATATTACACATAGTTTTATTATATTTGGTCTTCATAATAACTCAGATGACAGGTACTTATTTTCCCTTTTTCACAGACAGAAATGACTGTTTTAGAGACATTAATTATTTGCCCAAAGTAATACAGAAACAGACATTTCATTTAATCAAATTAAACATTAAAAAAGTCATTATTATAATAGTAAATGTAATATTTATTGAGAACCTACTCTGTATTTGAAACTGTGATAGATACATTTGGTGCATTGGCTTGTGCATTCTAACAAAGACTTAAAAGTTGTAAACTATTTCCACCAAATTAATCTTTAATTCAGAAAAAAAAAACTTAGTGATTCTTAAAAGGAATAATCTTGGAAAGATATAAAAAAAAATCTTTATTTAGAAGAATAAATGGCTGGGGACCAGCAGATGGCATAATGATTACATGGCTAGACTCCCACATAGTTGACTATGGTTTAAGTACTGGACCCGTGCTTAGAGCTCATGCCTGGCACATGTGTGTGCATGCCCAAAATCCTGAGAGGAGAATGGAGAAGGGATTGCGGTGTGGCCACCCCCCTCGGGGGCGATTTCTTGCTTTCTGTCTCTCAGTCTCTCTCAGTTTCTCTGGTGAGCACACATAACTTATAGCAAAAATATCTCTCTCAAAAAAAAGAATAAATGGCTGAAAAAAGACAAATTTCAATTATAAATGCAAATACTAAAATGCATTATGATGAAAACATTATAATAAAAACATAGAGTCAAATTGATAGCACCCAGAGGAAAAAAACAGAAACAGATATGGCAATTTTAATAAATCAAGAAAACAATGATTCAGTGTCCAAATTGTTTTTAAAACTTATGTATAATATATATAATTAGCATTAATAACTTAAAAGTAAATATAGTTTTTATAAATGAGCAAAGGAAGAAATAGAAATAGATAAGATCATTTCATTTTCAGGAAATTAAAAAACATTCACTTATATCATGGGTTATCAATTATTTTCCAGTAAGATCTTGATAGTAAGTATGTTATGCTTTCAGTATGCATCACCTCTGTTTGACTACTTGACTCTGCCATTGTAATATAAAAGCAGACATTTGCAAACACAAATAGATGAGTATCTGTGTTGTGATAAAACTTTAGTGAAACATAGTCTTGAGGTCAGCTAGTGGCATACTGATTAAGGCAACTGGGTCCCACATGGCCAAATGCACAGTTTGAGTCTTGGATCCAGTGGCTTGAAATAAGCCCCAGCAGATGTGTGGTTGTACCCAGAATCCTGAGAGAAGAAGGGAGGAGAAGGGTGTTCTTACACTTTCTCACTTTTTCTCTCTCTCTGTTTCTCTCAGAAGGCACATGAACCTTATAGCAAATTGAAGGGGAGAAAAAAATATTCAGGCAAGATTTGACTCATAGTTTGAGAATCCCTAATTTATGCAAGTGAGAAACTACTGTTCAATTAGTAAGTTAGTAAACACAGACAAACTAAAAGAGTGAGAAATTTTATTTGCTGCAGAATAGGAATAAAAAGACAACTAGCTCTTCTGTGAAGTATATAGTCTCTATATTTTCATTATCTTTTGACACCAAAATCCTAAGATTTTTATCCCAAGGAAATGACCAACAATAGTCTAAATCTTATTCATTTTGTTTGTTTGTCCTTTATTTATTTTTGGATTTTGCATTTGGAAAAATGAAGAGAGGGAAGAACAAAGGTGAAACATGATTTTAAAAAAATGGTTTCCAAGAATGTTTATGTGCTTTGTAAGTTTCAATCCTAATATACTAACAGGAAAAAAGTGCTAAAAATTATCTCATGAGCTTAGACTAGTCTAGAAATCAGTATAGATAACTCTGATTTTCGTTTGTTAATTAAGCCAAGTCATCCTATCAGTGACTTATCCCATTTTAATTTCTAGTCTATCTTGTATTAGTAAAATGGTCGACTGATTCTTTTTTTCTTGCTTTATGTATATACAGAGAAAGCCATGGGCAGTAATAACAAAAAAATTAACTGCAGCACGTGAAATGTCATTTTTAAGACAAGATTTTCTAATTAAAGTTAGGCTTAGTTGTTAATCCGTTCACTCTGCAAAATGCATTAAACTTTTGACATGCTAAACAGTATCCTGATGGCCTACCTGTGCTAACAGTAGACACAAAAATCTATATAAAAAGCAAGTAAAACACTGAGTGAATCCAACTTTATATATGTTGCTTTCTAATGGGCAAGGTTGTTCAAGCTCAAAAAGCCTGTTTCTTAACTTCCTTACAGAAAAGTGAGAAGGACTGATCCTCTTCAGTGTACTTCTGAATTTAGAATCATCTTGGGTTAACAGGGTTACTATTTCCAGGCCAACTGTCAATCTCGGGCATCTGAAACTTCAGGCATTGAAGGTCAACGCTAGCTTGTTAAGCCTTCTTACAGTCTACGAGGGTAGCTGCTTTAGTTAGAGATCCTTCAAATCTTTCTGGTATTCTACTTTCATTTTTTTTCTTAATGTTTCTCTACATTCTTTCTTGATATCACTGCCTTATAACAGCGTGCATCGCTATCACTGTGATTAGACCTAACCTCGCCTTTCCTGATGCCAACAGATTGACCTCCAAATTGCAAAGGGAGATCTAGAAAATAACCCCTTTCAAAGACTCCTTCCTATTGTTGCCCTGAATTCGTTCTTAAGCTGAAAGTCACAATAAAAGGTCAAAAGGAAGTATAAGGTACACTAATGAAATGTAGGTCATATTCAACCCAAACTACATTGCTCGTGATAAAAAAGAAAGCAATAAAATGCTTCTCTTTCTACATAGGAGATGGGGAGGAGCTTTGACAAGAAATAGCAACTTGAAGTATTTCTGGAGATTTTTAATGAGGATGGTTAAACTTCAGGCACTATTCTAAAATACATAGTTCGATCCATCTTTATCTCTAAATTATTAAGATACTTATGCTTAAATTTCAATTTTAGCATTACTAAAAGTCAGGTTTAGAATTACATTTATTCAAATGTTTGTGTAGAATTATTATACTTATTATATAGTATCTGTGGTTATAGGTATAAAGCCAGAAACATTTTTCTGATAAAAACTTGTTTCTTGATTCTCCTTTTCTGAGCCTAATGTGGTCACCTCCAAGACTTTTCCTTACCATGCCAAGAACACATGAGTAAATTGAAGAATGACACTGCGGAGCTATGACAACCCTCTTAACCAGCCCTGGCTGACATGAATTATGAAGGCCATTATGTGGGAGCTCTGAGGTGAGTGAGAAACCCTAATGGTTTGATATTTAGTGAAACGTTTAGAAGTTTGGATGCCAGTCCATTTTATTACAGTTTTATAACTTTTTTGGGGCTTATATTGAGGATTTAAATTTCTGATAAAAATGATCTATTCTAAAGCATGACTTTGATTTTTGTCTTTGCTTTTTAAAATTTAGAAGAACAATAGGGAAGCAAAGCATTAATGGGACAAAGAAATGTGACATTATCTGTTGAAGGTTTTTTATAGTTTTATCAACTGTACTAGGGAGAAATGTTCACCTGTTGAAATATCCATTTTGTAAGTCAAAGAATGTGATTTAATGCATAAAAGAAAATGAAATTAAAACAATTTTTTAAAAAGTGAATCAAAAGTGAGGGTTATTTTTCATGAAAAAAATGACAGAGCTTTTAAGTAAAATTAAGTATTTATAGATTGGGCAAACTAAAACTCAAGACTATAGCTTTCATTTTGATAGTTCTTTCTCCCAGTTTTAAAAATAGCTTTAAAAAGATTTAATTTGTGTAATCAATGTCCTATTTATGTATATACAAGATGAATAAATAATAGCAACCCACTTTAAAAATCTATGAACTATGAAAAAGTATTGATAATTAAAATTGAGTTTCATCACTGTTTGCCTAATAGAAAACACTAGCTGGAGTGTACCAGAATGCAATCTTAGTTTATCAACATTATCTCCATAGTAACGTTTACAAGTTGATTCTAAGATTGTAAAAATTAAGTCTAACTCTTGAATTTCTTGTGTATGTGTCAGAGATTCAGTATTTTTCATGATTGTTTCTACCATATATATCAAAGAAATTGTCTCCACTACATATATTATTTCCAAGAGTGATTTTTATGCCTAAAAATGTAATGTAATTTGTAAATGTAATTTTATATATATATAAAGCGGAGAATAGCTAACTAGAGCTTCATATGTTAACAATCTCTATTTGATCTTTATACAGGACAATAGCCTTGGCTAGAATAAGATAGTGAGCTATGAGGGTATGTTCATTGGTAGAATTAAAGGACCAACTGAATGTAAAGGTCTAAGAAAGTAGGTATAGACAAAAATGACTTATCTGGCTGATACAACAGATATAGGATGAAATAATTCAGTAGGATAAGCCAACTTTAAAAGAAAGATGCCAAGTTTTGTTTTACATGGGAACTTGAAAAACAAAGAACTCATTGAAGTATAGAGATGTCCAGCATCTCAACAGACATTAGAAGTGAAGGTCAGACAAAGATAAAATTTATTCTTGAAAGAGGTTTTTTCTATAGGGCAAGTGAGCTCGTCAGAGAGACAGAGAGAGACATAAAGTGAGAAATCACAATGCCCCCCCGGGGAAATGCCCATGCCATAATCCCTTCTCTCCATTCTCCTCTCGGGATCTTGGGCACTCTTACTCATGTGCCGAGGATGAATTTTAGTCCTGCAGGTCCAGGAATCAAACTGTGGTTGACCACATGGAAGTGTGGCAACGTAGCCATTATGCCATCTGCTGGTCCCAATAAATGTGTAAGCCATACATTTAAGAGTTTAAAATCAGCAAATAATAATGGAGTACCTAGACTGTGTCAGTTTCTGAAGTAATCAGCATAGGTCCTTACTGAAACCAAGGAGATATACAGAAATCCTAAGGAAGATCATAAAGTGGGAAGAGAATCCTGAAGGTAGTGAAAGGTGCAGATGAAGAAGGAAAGGAAGGCCTGAGTTGTCAAAAACATGCTAGTTCAGAACATAGAACTTACCTGGGTGAAAAGGTCTATGTGCTGCGGAGGGAGGCGAGAGGCAAAGTGTTCATCTTTACTTTGTTTAATCCTAGAATATCCTTATACTGTGAGGACAGAGCAAGGTTCTACCATATTTACATTCTGCAAATCAAGCACATTGAAGTCATTTCCAAAATATGAAGGAAGGGGTAAATTAGAGAGAGAAAACATCCAGATTCTGATTATTTTAAAATGTCAAATCTTAGACCCAAGTCAAATATCTTTAAGCCTCATAAGACATTATTGGAAAAGTGGACATGACAAGAGTCGCACTTGGTTGGTATAAACAGAAGACAGTAAAATTTTATTTCCACTATTAAATCCTTCATGATTTATTTGTGAATTGAAAAGATAAGATAAAATTTGATCTGCTTTTATCTACCATTAACAAGGATATACAAGATGTAACAGATTTTTAGTGAGCATAAACTGCTTGCTACTGCTTAAAATAATTAAAACAGTGATTTCTGTTTTCCCTTCAGGTCTGGGAGAGCAATTTTCGGTAGGAATAAGAAAGGCATCATGAATCTTCAGGTGTTTTTTTTCCTGAAAATGTTTTCTTTTGCCAGGCTTAGTGCTGAGGCAGGGCCTCCGCCTTCACTGCTCTTCAAATGAAGCATTTCCTATGGATGAAGTTAAATTTATATGCACTTGAATGAAGTTTTCTCTATTGTCTGTATGTACATTAGACTTAGTAAGATACTGAGGCAGGATGGAAAGAGGAATGTATTGGGAAACAAAGAATTGGGGTCCTATCCCTAAGATTTTGGAAAGGAAAATTCATCCATGTTATTTTCAATTTTCCTATCTACATAAAGAAAGACCTGATTAAGACTATTCTAAATTTTCTATAAACTTTTATATTCTAGGATTCTGTAGGGGAAAAGCCAATCATTTTTTACTGCTGATGGCTTGATTTCCTTGGGCCACGACTTTGTACCCAGTCTGTGTTTTGGAAATGAACGTCTTTGGGAACCATAATATGTATGGACTATATTTATGCATTTATCTGCATAGTTATTCTAACTCTCTATAAAAAGTTTGGTATAACTGTTTATGGTCCTTTGAAAAGACATTGCCATTGTAAGGATTCAATCAGTTTTCTTCATATTTTTGAGATGTGTATGTATTTGTGTTTAAAAGTTTACATCTACTTCTGAATGGATCATTAACCATAAACACCGTTCTCTGCTTCTTTGCTTACCAGATTATGGAGTGGAGAAAGAGAACATTTGAGGACACCCAGGGGGACAGATGACTTCAATTGTCTCCTTTCCATTTTATGATTTTTGCTCCTATTATAAAAAATCATTTTTTTCTATATGTAAAAATTCTCCTTAAAACTATTACCTGTTTTGACCTTTGAGACCATGTAGGTGCAATTACCCAAACTGTACCTTAATAACCTTATAGTATAATGCCAGGTTATCACATCTCACTGGAAAGAATGTACGTCAGGAGAGAAAAACATAAAAAGTTTCTTAAATCAGAAACACTGTCTTTGTGCCAATTGTCTTGGTCTTCTAAAGATTAACATTAAGGGTGAGAAAATGTTTTAAGTGAGCACACTGAACAGATTTCATTGTAATTAGTTTCTGTATTCAGATTAATTCATGGGTTCATTGTCAACTACTGAAATGCCCAGACAAGATAAGGTAATCCGTCCCTCAGGGGAAAGAATTAATTCAAAGTGTCATGGATATGAACACAGAAAAAGCACATGGAAGAAAATATTAATCATGATGGGGGAAGGGCGGGAGGGGAGGAGAGGGTTTATATTTACATTCTTTAATCCTGACATTTTTTTTTTTAACCTACATGTTTGGAAGACTATTGTTTAGTTATTATTTATTTTTAGATTATCCCATCTTTAGCCATTTTGATTAAATGTAAGTCACAATGGAAAACTAGTCTATATTCTTGTGGGGGGAGTCTTATCTTTTTCCTCTTTTAATCTTGGAATATATTCATATTTTTATCTATACATTTGAAAGTCCACTTTAAAAAAAAATAATCTGACCTTTAGTCATTTCGATCAAATGTAAAAGACATAAGGGAAAACTGTGTGATAAAAGTGGGAGGGGTAAGAGAGAGAGGAAAGTATTTATCTTTAATAACTGTTTTACCTTGGCACGTTCTTGCATTTTTATGTATATGTTTGGAAGATTTTTGTTCTTTAAACACCATATTTTAGCCATTTGATCAAATGTGAGACATTACTTCTATGATTTGTGTTTCTATCGAGCCAGAAATAATTAAAAAGCAATTTCATCCCTTGAAGATATAGAAAGTATTTTCACAGCACATCCTGTGGCAAAATAATGTGCTCCTACCAGAGACAATTTGAGCAGTGCTTAGAAAGATGTTCATCTTCACAATCTATTATTTCTTTTCAAGCAACTATCTTTTCACCACACAAATCCTGACAGCCTAATGAGTAAGAATTTTTCTTGCCCTTTTCTTTTTTTCCTGTGTGGTCTAAAGAACCAATGACTCCTTTGCCAAGACACACTGGATTGAGAAGTCACTGCCCATGCTCTTATTTGGATGAGTTTTTTTGTTTTATTTTTTTTTTAGATGAGCTTGTTTGTTTTGTTTCTTTTACTACTTCTGCATCTTCTACTTGTGTTGACTTTGCGATTTGCAGCATTTGTTCTCAGCATCTCAGCATGGTTTCAGAATCTTTAGCAGAACTGTTCAGAGTTGTCTGGTACCACACAGAAATTGCTAACTCCCTTGAACAAAGCATTTGAGTCTTGAAGGGTAAAAATTGAGCTCCCATTTCTTCATGATAACCTTGAACTCTCTTCAGTACAGGTAGAAGCACTGAAAATATTATTTAGAACAGAAGAAAATAACTGGAATATTAGAAAAATATTGTTTTCCATGGTTGATAAATACTTTTTAAAATATGTATCTCTACTTTGTGTTTATGACCAGCATGTACTCCCTTTTAGAGGTTTGTGCACACCTGTGTTTTGAAAGGCCTAAAATGTGCTCTTCTGAATCTTCCCTACAGTCAAGTTTGCGTACATGGAACTTGAGCATGTTACCTCCTTAGCCTCCAAATTTATGTTTACTTCATTGGGAATACTCCATACATAATAGCCTTTGGGTCAAAGGCTTTTCTCCAAATTAAAGAAAACATGGCTTTGGCTTTTACAACTTGTTTAAGCATCTTGTTTCAGTTTTTGTTGTGTTTTGTTTTGATCATAGGGTACATGTGCTTGCTGAAAACAGAGAGAGACAGAGGGGGGAAAGGGAGACATCATGCCCCAAGAAGGGCCACACTGCAATCTCTTTTTCATTCTCCTCTCAGGATTTTAGGCATGAACACACACCAGCCATGATTTTTTTTTTTTTTGAGAGGTTTTTTTCGCTATAGGGCGTGTGTGTTCGCCAGACAGACAGAGAGAGACAGAGAGACAGAAAGCGAGAAATCATCCCCCCAGGAGGGATGGTCACATCGCAATCCCTTCTCCTCCATTCTCCTCTCAGGATCTTGGGCACGCACGCACACGTGCCCGGTGTGAGTTTTAAGCCACCGGGTCCGGGACGCGAACTGCAGTTGACTACGTGGTAGTCCAGTGACATAGCCATTACGCTAACTGCTGGTTCCCATAATCCCCTTTTCTAAGCCCCTTCTCTTCACTATACATTTTGTTTTATTTATTTATTTTTTTGAAGAAGTTTTTGCTATAGGGCGCATGCGTTCACCAGACAGAGAGAGACAGAAAGCGAGTAATCACCCCCCCAGGGGGGATGGCCACGCTGCAATCCCTTCTCCTCCACTCTTCTCTCGGGATCTTGGGCACGCATGTACACGCACCCGGCGTGAGTTTAAGCCACCAGGTCCGGGATGCGAACCGCGGTTGACTGCGTGGGAGTCCAGCGACATAGCCATTACACTAACTGCTGGTCCCTGTTTTATTTTTTATAGATGCTAGAGATATGAAAGTGTTAAAATAGCAGATTCTATAAGGCATATCTCCTTTCACATTAGATTCACAAAGTAAAGTAAATAAAACAAAATAAATTTATGTATATTATACAAATACTGTGCTATAGAATGTTTATCACCACAATAATCAGACAATTCTTAAAATTTGCTCTTTAAACAGGATTTTAATGAAAGAACAAGAAAATAATTCTACATAAAGAAGTAATTCAGGAAAAAATTTAGTAAGAATTTATTATAAGTAACCAGCAGGTGGTGTGATGGTTAAGGTGCTGGATTCCCCTGCGACTGACTGCAATTCAAGGCCTAGACCTGGCAGTTTGCTTTCTTGCTTTCCCTCTCTCTTTGTCTCTCTCTGATCAAGTTAAAAATAGTAGTAATAATAAATAAAATGAAATAAATAATTTCAAAAGAATTTATTATGAAATATAGAAATATACATTTTTTTCACTTCAAAAGAGGCTAATTCCAGAGATTTTGAAATAAGACCACTTTTCACTTAATTCTGCACCCATAAATGCACGAACATATTTGGACAAATCCCACTATAAATTTTATCAAATACAAATGCCCTATCCACCCTCCAACTATATTGATACTATTAAATGATTGTCTTTTGTGAAAAGCAGGTTGATAATTCTATGAAGAGATTATATATCTAATTTATATATCCTATGAAGAGGTTATATATCTAACTTAATAATATTCAGGGGCCTCTGCATGGAACATTTAACCACACTTTGAGTTTAAAATTCGGTATAAAAAATCTTTAATTCCAATCTTGCCATGTGTATTGTTGACTTCTCCCTGCAACTTCATCTCATTTAATTTACTTAGAATTAACTTAATTACTTTGGTTTGCCCATGGAAATAAAAGCACTTTACATACTTCATGGGGGTGCCATGTAATTAACGTATTGAAATTATAGGGTAAATAATACTGATTTGGTCTGAGTAACTGAAGTATTTATATAATGGTTATTTTGTCCCATATGTATGCACAAATACAATCTCTAGGGATGCATCAAGACTCATTAGTGACTGTTTAAATGCTCTCATTTGCTACCCAAAGAGAACTGTGTAAGGAACTAAGTGCCCTGGGTTGACATCTATAGCAAACATACACTGCTTCCGTATTATGGAACCCTAAGCAGCAAGTCAAATCTAAATGCCTCAACTGAGTCTTGTTCATGACTTTAGTGGATTATGTTCAAACAACCCACAGTGGTGGGTAGGTGTCTTACCCTATAAAATACATACTATCAGGAAATAAGAAAAGGGGTTATTTAACAATGTAATTCTAATTAGATAAATTAAGAGAGCAGTTCAAAGATAATAAATTAATACTTTACCAGCCTCATGGTCTTCTTAACATGTCTATAAATCTACAGTAGAGGTATTGGCAGGTAAGATTGTATTGGTTGTAGAAAACAAAAGAAACTTCTACCTTGAGAAAGAAACCTCAGGAATGCTTTTAAGGTACAGCTTGCTCTTTAGAAAAGAAAGAGTAACACATTCTCTGTTAAATGCAACTGCTTCCATTTAAAAATAATTAGAAAGGATAGCATGAAACAATTATCGCAGCATTATTTGACACAACTGAATGACTGCATGTGCTAATGACCTCCTTGGCATTGTGGGAAAAGCATTGGTTTGGAGTGAGACACATTTTAGTTTTAGCCCAGAGTTTTCTCCCTTCGTGATCAATAGATAAGTTTAACTTAACTGTCCTATTGTCTCCCAAGCCACGAAATAGGGATGACAATATCTATCCTAAACATAGGGCTATTCTAGGAGTTGGCGTGGTGTTTGAAAATTTTTTTTACATAAGCTGTGAAACACTTTTAACACATGTTAATTTTTGTTGTCATTACTAATTTGAGTTGTGGAATCCTGCAGTTTGACCATACACGTTCATTTATTATTTTCTTGTGTTTAGAGTCAATATATTGTAAATAAAAGCAACAACTTAGGTCATTCAGCATCAATCTCATTTTACAAATGAGGATTTTAAATACCAAGAAAGGCTAGCTGATTTGCATTTGGTCACTGAGTTATTCAGTGACAAAGCAAGACTGAGATTTACATTTCTTCATTTCCAGGCCAATATTCACTATCTGTATGTTGCCATTCAAGTCATGATTTTTTGCTCATTTCTCTGACAGACTTTCATTATCAAACCTGACAATCCTTGGCTGAGTTATCTGCAAAAAACAGTAACAACATAAAATACTTAAAATATGATTTAAGAAAATCCCATGTTTAAGTAGAAAGTCAATAATAGTTATAAAAGATAAAGTAAATTAAAATAAAAATTAGCAATGAACAAAATTGTTACTCAAAGTCTGACTCTTTTATGCTTGTAATTATACATAATACATATGTGTGTGTGTGTTTTATGGGGGGGCAAAGGAACAATAGTGTTCCCTAAATTTATACTTACAAAGCTCTGACAATGGTGATTGACTTACATCTATGGTTTACAGTGTCCAAAGTGAAAACTTTTTAGTTTAGAATTGAATATCTTTATCATGTTTTCAAGCAGTTCCACTGTGAATACTTTTTACTTTTAAGAAGTGAGTATCCATGTTCTGGGACAGGCTAGGAAATTGGATTACTGCCAAATCCAATGATGTAAAGTAAGAGAGATGGTCCGCCTTCAAAGTAAATTCAACAGAGTTTTCTAGTCTGATATCTGGCAGAGCCATGTGTCACTAGGTGCCCAGTTGAATGTGAGAGTCGAAAGGAGAACTAATCTTACATACATTTGTGAATTTAACTAAACAAATATAAAAACACATTTTCAACCACACAATTGAGGGTCTTTATAATGCAATTATATATTTTGATTCATAAAATAGGGATATTATACAATAATTTTCTGATTTGACCATTGATTACTGCTTTTAAGCATAACTCTATTATAACAAAGCATGGGCTCAAACAGATACTTTGCAAAAGAAAATTGCAATAAGTAATTTTTTGTTATCTTTTATTTCTAATCATACATACCCAATTCACTTGACTTTCTTATTTGGGAAGTACTATTCCTCTTAATAATTCTTTTTTTTTTTTTTTTTTTTGGAGAGGTTTTTCGCTATAGGGCGCGTGTGCTCGCCAGACAGACAGAGAGAGACATAGAGACAGAAAGCGAGAAATCACCCCCCCAGAGGGGATGGTCACGCCGCAATCCCTTCTCCTCCATTCTCCTCTCGGGATCTTGGGCACGCACGCACACGCGCCCGGCGTGAGTTGTAAGCCACCGGGTCCGAGACGCGAACCGCGGTCAACTACGTGGGAGTCCAGCGACATAGCCATTACGCTAACTGCTGGTTCCCAATAATTCTTGATAACTCTCCATAAGAGTAAAGATGGGTACTTTTGATAGACTGGTCTCTAAGCTTCACTTTTCCCTAATGCTAGTAATGTCAGCTTAACAGAAGACTTTTACACGTCTTCTAAATATTAAGGAAAGAGACCTTGTGTGAGGCACAAGTTTTAGTGAAATAAAGTTTTAGAAAGAAGCACGTGTTTGATAAGATTCTAAAACACAAAACTGAGACATAAGCAGAACTTAATTTTATTCTCTCCAAAGACTTCAGTTGGAGATTCAAGTAAGTGTAGGTACATAGTGCGTTTTGTTTTATTAACTTTTTCATGGACTGTTTATTGTTTCCTATCAGTAGGCACAGCTAATTTGCCATTGTCATACCATATTTAAATTAATATTTGGTATTGAAAGGTTGTATATGGAAAAAGAAATGTACATAAGATGAAAGACTAAAGAATAAATAACGCAATCATGAGTTTTGTTGCCATGTGCATTAATTGTAAGTTTGTAGGAAAAAAGATGATGTGTTTCCTAGAGAAGTTGATTTATTAGGTTCTTCCAATGAATACATCATTTTCTTTCTTTTCTCATCTTTCTTTCTTCTCTCTTTCCTCTTTCTTTCTCTTTTTCTTTCTTTCTCTTTCTTTGTTTCTTTTTTTACTCTTTCTTTCCTCTCTTTCTTTCTTTCTTTCTTTCTTTCTTTCTTTCTTTCTTTCTTTCTCTTTCTTTCTTTCTCTTTCTTTCTTCTTTCTTTCTCTCTTTCTTTCTTCTTTCTTTTCTTTTCTCTTCTTTCTTTCTTAAGATTTTGTCAGAGGGCACATGCTCCTGCTGGACAGAGAAACAGAGAAAGAAGGTAAAGTAAGAAGGCACTCCTTCCCCTGTTGGGAATGGTCATGCCACAATCCTTTCTCCTCTCTTTATCCCACCTTTTAGGAATTTGGTCACACACGCACAAGAAGTGAATTTTTTCTGTTTTTTTTTTGAGAAGTTTTCGCTATAGGGCGCGTGCGCTCACCAGACAGACAGAGAGAGACAGAGAGACAGAAAGCGAGAAATCACCCACCAGGGGGGATGGCCACCCCTCAATCCCTTCACCTCCATTCTCCTCTCGGGATCTTGGGCACGCATGCACACGCGCCCAGCGTGAGTTTTAAGCCACCGGGTCTGGGACGCGGACCGCGGTCGACTATGTGGGAGTCCAGCGACATAGCCATTACGCTAACTGCTGGTTTCCGTGAATGTGTTTTTCAAGTTTCTGAGTCCTTGACTTGAAAACAGGATTAGTCATATCAGATCCAGCTGCCTTAGTCGTTATGCTACCAGCTGGCGCAATCATTTTCTTTATTCTCTTCATCTCTAATTAAATATCTGATCTGACAAATGTCATTAAGAAAGAGACCTATGCACAGATTATGCAAAATAAGTTATGACCCTAATGTAAGACTTATGCCAATAGAACTATTAAATTCTTGATAACATAAAGTAGAGGATATGCATTTGAATGTTCTATTTGAAAGTTTATTTATTTAATTATATCATTGGTAAGAGAGAGAGAAGATACCCTTAACAGGATCTCTATGCCACCACCCTCTCCAGCCCTCTGCCAGTGCTGAATTACGAGTGCATCTGGCATACTCAGGCTTGAACTGGCACACTTCCCATGTGGGATTGCCTCAAAGATGCAGCTTAACAGCTGCACCACCTCCTGACCCCTAAATTCTTATTGTAGTCTCCAAAATGGTCACTTATTCCTACAATGGGTCATACTTTTTAAAAGTTACAGAAACAGCATTTTTGGGATAGAAGTCTCCACTTTTTTTTTTTTCCTATTACACATATAGGCTGTGTGATATTGCTTTTTTAAAAAAATAGTAAAACTCGGGACTAACAGTTAGCAAAATGGCTATGTTCATGAACTCCCATGCAGTTGACTGTGATTCAAGTCCTGGACCTGGTGGTTTAAACTCACACTGGGTGTGTGTGCATGCGTGCCCAAGATCCCGAGAGGAGAATGGAGGAGAAGGGATTGCGGTGTGGCCATCCCCCCTGGGGGTGATTTCTCACTTTCTGTCTCTCTGTCTCTCTCTGTCTTTCTGGTGAGCACACACGCCCTATAGCAAAAACCTCTAAAAAATAGTAAAACTCTAGTGAGTCATATTTTAGTATTATATTTTCACTGAAAAATAGTGAAAGGATACAACTCTTTGTATGACCTTCTGTTTCTTACCACTACAGATGCAGGTAAGAGTTCATCACTTCATCTAAGCCCTGGTAACCAAAGTAGTCCCACCCCTCTTCATACTCTAATGTTACTTCCCAATATTTTTTTTTCATAGCAGTTAATTGATACTATATTGCTTGTGTATATTGACATCTTTAATTTATGTCTTCTCATCTTAGGTTATACGACACATCAGGGTAGAAATTTTTACTATATTATTTACTATTTTATATGGCAGTGTTCTGAATACTTAAGGATCAATTTCAAGCTCTGCTTTGATGTTTGAAGAAAATGTATCTGTGAAGTAATGTGATAGAATTTATCTTTAAATGTGATACTAAGGGATGGTCATTAAAATCAAGAATTTAAAAATCTGAGTTCCTTCAGATTGAGCATCCCTTATCTGAAATGTTTGGGATAAGGCATTTTTTTAATTTTGGAATATTCACACACATATGATGAGATAGCTTGGAGAAAGGGCACACGTCTAAACATAAAATTCATTTGCATTTCATATATTTCTTATACATATCCTGAAGGTAATTTTATATAATATTTTCCATTATTTGTGAATGAGATAAAGTTTATGGACATTGAACCATCAGAAAACCACTATCCCAACCACTTGTGTGGACAGTCTGTAGGCATCACCGTACTAGGGGGCTTGAAAGGTCTCTTTTCTCTTGAAGACACTAATTAAACTGTGTATTCTATGCCTGCATTTTGAGGTCTGTCATGAGGTTAGGTGCAGAATTCTCCACTTGTGATACCATGTTGGCACTCGAAAAGTTTCAAATTTTGGAACATTTTGGATTTTGGATTTTTGCATTAGGGATGCTCAACTTATAGAGATATTGCTAAAATGAATCAGATTTTAGAATGTTTATTTAAATCTTTGACATACTATTCTGTATGTTTATCTGAAGGAGGTATGAAAGTAATGGTGATGTACAGTCATCATTTACCTTCTTAGATCATGAAAATGCATGTGCTGGGTAGATCTTTCTCTAACTTAGTTCGTGCCATCCTGGCCACACATTGCCTCCACAGGCATATTTTATCCTCTTACAGCATACTAGGAAACATATGCAGATGTGTCAGTTCAACTGTGCTACTCTCATGGGAAAAATTGCAAAATTAATTTTGTATTACTATGCACTTTCTCAAATTCAGCAAAGATGGATTGTATATGCAAGCCTTACATAATATTTCTTATTTTGAATGTCACAGTGACTAACACAGTCTCTATTTTCAAGGAACTCAGAGTAGTGGACAAGGTAGATGAATGAAATAGTCCATTAATGCCTCTGAGTATTGAGTGCCCCTGACTGAACTGCAGAGATAAACAAGTAAGTCAACAGTTCTAAGTGGAGAGCTTAACACATCTGTTTTGAAAATGGATACATCAAGACTACAAAGTTTAAATTAAGAAACAGTGGATGTGAATAACCCAAGTATCAATTCACAGCATATCACAGTCACATACATTTTTCAGATATGAATTTTGTAATATACTAGGACAGAAACAATCATTAATAAATTAAAAAAAAAATAAACAACACATGTTTTTTCTTACGAAAATTTAGCAAAGCTGGAGACTACTAATTAAGAAATCTCAACTAGCTAGCATATTGTTCAATAATGAATCTGTTAAAAATGAAATAGTAAGGAAAGGTATGGAATACTTAAAATAGATTTATCTTTCAAAGAGTACATATCACAAATTGTGAGCCCTAGCCAGAGCAGTATTCAGAAGGAAATTTATAACTTAGATATATTTCTCAAGAAATGAGAGAGCTTGACAGCAAATTAACTAAGTATTCAACTCAAGAATTCGAAAAAGAACAGCAGAGCAAAACCAAAAAAATAGGTAAAATGGAAATGATAAAGATAGGAATGTACCCCTAAACTACATACCTCTACAAGGTTAGGAAAAATTAGACTGAATGGAGAAAAAAGAGGTGTTTTACTTTAAAATCAGAAGCAGAACAAAAATGTATACAGTACCTAATAGGATAAGAAAGACGAACATGGAATAACAAACGAACTCCAGACCTCAGAGGCTTAAAAAATATTTATTTCTCACCATCACTAATACCCATTGAGGTCAACAGAGATCTTCCACACATCATCCTTGTTTTGTGAACCAGGCTGCTGAAATGTCCACCATCTGTAATATCTCCAGCTAATGTGGCAGATAATAAGGCATGTGCTGAAGGGCACACTGGCTTTTTAAGATTTACTTCCAAAAGTCACAAAGGTTATTTCTAGTCACATTTTGTTGGTGACAACTGGTCTTATCCTTATTTCTTCCTTCATGGGAGTAAGGAAATAGAATATGACCCTATCCTTTGAACGAAGAGAATGGACTGGGGGAATTGGAGGAGGGCTAGCAATCTGCCTTACTGGATGCCACCACAGTATCTTCTTTACTATTTATGTACAACTGGAGATCATGGACATGACCACAAAAAGAAAACAGTAAAGAGTTTTGAAGGTGTGTCATGTGGAAATCACATACAGCAACTTGCAATGGAGATGCAATTCCAGTGACTCAAACACACAAATACTGTGATGAGCTCTGTGGAGCAGTCGTAATGCACTGCTAAAGAAAAACTGAATCTCCCATGGCGACCATGGTTTGAGTCTCCAGCTGGGTCAGCCAGGAACATACCAAGCATCCATGCAATTGCCCAAGATATCATGGCCAGAAAACTGGGTAAAGGGGATCACAGCATGACCACACCCTGTAGATGGTACTTCTCTCCTCTCTCTCTCTCTCACCCACATGCGAATAAAGGGAAAAACACACAAATATTTCATCTTCGACTTGCATTCAAGAATAAGTAGACAGAGGACCAGCAGATGGTGCAATGGTCACATCACTGAACTCCCACATAGTTGACTACTGTTTGAGTCCCAGACTCAGAGGCTTCAAACTCCTGCCAAGCGCATGTGTGGGTGTGTGCCCAAAATCCCAACAGGAGAATGGAGGAGAAGGGATTACAGTGTGGCCATCTCCCATGGAGGGTGATTTTTTGCTTTCTGTCTCTCTCTCTCTCTGGCGAGAACACATGCCCTATAGCAAAAATATCTCTCTTAAAAGAAAAGAAAAAAAAAAAAAAAACTATGAGTAGGATTAGGCTAGAATGGAGTTGCCATAAAAATCATCATTTACCCAGGCTCTTGCTACTTTTCTGCTCAGCCATACTCTTGGGAACAAAAGGTTGATCTTTCTTTTCTTTTTCTTTTTCTTTTTTTGGGGAGGTTTTTGCTATAAGGCACAAGATCTCACCAGAAAGACAGAGAGAGACAAAGAGAGACAGAAAGCGAGAAATCACCCCCCAGGGGGGATGGCCACACCGCAATCCCTTCTCCTCCATTCTCCTCTCGAGATCTTGGGCACACGCACACGCGCCAGGCATGAGTTCAAGTCACCAGGCCTGGGACTCAAACCACAGTCGACTACATGGAAGTTCAGTGACATAGCCATTATGCTAACTGCTGGTCCCAAAATGTTAATCTTTCTATTTTCTGTCATGAGAGCTTATACAATGAGAGTATTGGCGGCACACATACAAATCTGGAATCAGGTTGACAAAACAGCAAGTTAGAAAGTAGAGATAATTAAAATCCATTTGAGGGGGCAGCCCCTGTTGTAACAGTTTTGTTGCTGAATTCCCATGTAGTGGACCATGGTTCCAGTTCTGGACCTGGAGGCTTAAACCTCATGCCGGGCTTATATGCATGAGTGCCCAAGATTCTGAGAGGAGAATCGAGGAGAGGGGAGTGCAGCATGGCTATCCCCCCTTGGGGGTGATTTCTGGCTTTCTGTCCCTCTGTCTCTATGGCAAGCACACCCTCCCTATAGCAAAAAATCTTTCTAAAAAATCCATTTGATATAGTAATATTTTCTGTAGAAACAATCTGATGAAAACCATTTTTTTTGAAAGTTTTTATTTGTTTTTTGTTTTTGTTTTTGTTTTTGTTTTTTGGTTTTTTTTTTTTTTTTTTTTTTTTTTTTTTTTTTTTTTTTTTTTTTGCTATATGGCACATGTGCTCGCCATAAAGACAAACAGAGACAGAGAGATTGAAAGCAAGAAATCACCCCCGCACACACACACACACACACAGAGGATGGCCACGTGCAATCCCTTCTCTTCCATTCTCTTCTTGGGATCTTGGGCATGCACGAACATGAGCCCGGCGTGAGTTTAAGTCACTGGGTCCTGGACTTGACCGCAGTCGGCTACGTGGGAGGCCAGTGACATAGCCATTACGCTAACTGCTGGTCCCAACTTTTACAGAGGTATTTCAGTCTAATTCTACAAAAGTTATGATCCATATCGGGTTCAAAGCATCATTCCTCTGCATCATACCATTAAGAGGAAAGAAAGAGACTCAGGAGTAACATGGCACCACTGCATGCCCCCAGCATGTATATGCTACAAAAAGTCTGCCTCTCGGCGAAACACCAGGTCTCCTTCAACAGGGATCAATCCAAAGTTCAGAAATACGTGCTCCTAGCAATAGTGTCCATCTCAACTCACCACTCAAAGTTGTCACATGACCATTTATAACCATCACCAGGACTTATTTTAGGATTTCCTATATTTTTATTTATTTTTATGACACAACTAGAGATAGAAAGAGGATTTTTGTTTTGTTTTGTTTTTTATTGGGATTTTGCCATGATTTGATCATTTTGTTCAGTCTGCCAGATAGCTAGGATTACAGGTACATGCCACCATGCACAACCTGTTTAGATTGATCCAGAAACTGAACCTGGGCCTCCCATGTGGCTCCAGTCTGTCTTGTTTAGTGGATTCCTTCTACTTGTATCACCACGACTGGGCCTAGCATCCCCTGTGGTGATATTTGTGTCAGTCACTATAAGTAGCACATAATTCCTAGGTCACCATGACCCCCAAAGAAATACCTACACATATGTTTTCTGTCCCTGTTCCTCTCTATTTACTGGACCTTTGCTCCAGATCATCTGGAATTTAATGAAATTGTCGACTCAATTACCTACATCCTTTCTCTGGTCCTTTAAATTTCTTACTATCATTGGCAATTCTCACTTGCTACCTGAGTACTGGTCCTTTCTTTTTCTGGTGGTGGATGCTCCTTTTTCACACCTTGGTGGACTTTGAGGAACATTGAGTATCTTCTTATTCCTCCCAAATCTTAATTTCATATATCACATTCTCCTACTATCACTTTTGACCATTCTACCTCACTTATTTCAGTGTCCTAATGCCAACCATGTTTTCATTACGCTGAGACCTACTACCTTGTTACTGTTTTCTGCTCCATGCATTTCCACAGTTATTTTATTATTGAGCTTAAATCCCATGACGTTCATTGTATTTATTCTTTCCAATCTCCTCCCTCATCTCCTTTGTTCTTTCCCAACTTCATTGTACTCACTTGTCTAAACTACAGCCACCTTTCTGCTTCCTCCACATCTGTACTGTCACAGAGAGAGAGAAAAAAGCACACAACCAACCCTGAGAGTTCTTAGTTTAAATCCATAATTACTAATTTCAAAAGGGCCTTTCATGCTGCCTGGCAATCATACAATTTATCTTTAGCCCTTTTACAGTCCCTCTCTCTTAGACTCCTAGGTGACTATTTAAACATTCGCACTCTCTCTCTCTCTTTTAACTTTCTTCATCTACTTCTTCCAGAAGGGAGAGAAAGTCAACCCCAGCAGAATCCTCATCCTGCAATCCATCCTTGGTCTCAATCAGCCAAAGCATGGGCTAATGGGCCTGGTATGCTCAAGGAGGGCCTGGGATGCAAACTCAGTACCTTTTCTACATGGGTTGAGTTTGGCAATCTCCTGGCCCACCAATGACTATTTTGTACACTGTCCTCTTTCTTCAAGCCCACAACATTACCCTGAAATTTGCATGAGAAATTTGAAGCAACTGGAAAGGAATTTCCATAAGCACCTGCCACCAAATATACACACCTATTTGCATCTGTGCTCACATTCTTCTTTCCTTCCTAATAAGATGGAAGGACTCAGTACATTTACCCTCCTCTTGGGCACTAATCCTATCCCTTCATTATTGAATGACAATACTTCTGTCATTTTTCTCTCCTACATAATCAGTTTTCTTCTCTGTGATAACTCATTTCCATCAGCATATAAAAATGTTAGTATTTCTTCCGCTTTAATAAAAAAGAATCTCCAGGATTCAATTAGCCCTCTAGGTATTTTTCCTATTATTTTTCTTTCCCTTCCCTATAATGAAAATTCTTAAAAAGAAATAATGAAAATTCTTAAAAAGTTTTTACCCTTGACCCCACTGTCATCACACTTTTATTCCCTCCACTGCAACAAAGAGGTTATTATTACATTATACCTTCGCTGTGTAAATTCAGTGATCAATTTTTAATACTTCCTTATTTAATCTATCAGTTACATTTACATTGAATATATTTGATCATTCTGTCCTTGAAATATTTTTCTCATTTGGCTTATAGCCTCATAAAGTTGTCTTTTTTGTGCCTCACTCGTTAATACCTCCATCCAGTTTTCACCCACTGTTTCTGTATTCCTTCTTGACCAGTCAGGATTGTAGTATTCCTTGACATTTCCTTAGACATTTTTAAAAACCAAACAAACAAACAAACAAAACAACAAACTCATTAAGATTTTATTAAAATATTAATATTAAAATACCCATTTTAAGGGTAAACAATAAGACAAGTTTATTCAAAAAGCTGTGCAATCATCACCACAGTAGATTTTAGAGCAGTTAGGACACTTAGAACATAACAAAACTATCAGCTCAGAAGTAAACCACGTAGGGCCAGCAGATAGCAGTTAAAGCAGCTGAATCCCACCTGACAACGCAGTTGATTCCGATTGGGCAGTTTGGAAAACAGTGGGTGCATGTGTGTGAAGGCTCAAAATCCTGAGAGGAGGAAGGAGAGGAGATTGCAGCATGACTATTCCTGGGTAAAGAGTGATTTTTCACCTTCCCTCTCTCTCTCTATCTCCGTCTTCAGCAAGTGTACAAACCTTACAGCAAAATAAATAAATAAAGAAGTAAACTGCATATTTTTTAGCTATCTTTCTGCTAGCTTTAGCCCCAGTCTCAACACTCAGTGATTTTCTGTCTGTCTACATTTCCCTGTTTTGTACATTTCATATGAATAAGCACACGTATATGTAATATTTTATACATTGTCTTTCACTTAACATGTTTTCAAGGTTCATCAAGGTTGCAATGTATATCAGTACTTCATTCATTTTCATGGCAGAATAATATTCTGTTGTATGGATATACCACATTTCATTTATCCATTTATCAGTTGATGAACATTTGGACTGTTTCTATCTCCTGACTATTATAAGTCATTCTGCCATGAATACTTATATATGAGATTTAGGGCATGCATATGTTTTCATTTCTCATGGGGATATACTTAAGTAGGATCAACTTATTTTTCTATAAGAGTGACAAGATCTTACAATGGGGAGAGTATAGTAATTTCAAAGTAATGTTGGGACAATGTATAGCCACATGTGAAGGAATAAAATTGGTTCTTTACCTCACTCCATTCATAAAAATTAACTCAACATAGGTAACAAACCTAAATGTAAGAGCTAAAGTTATAAAACTCCTGGAAGAAAACATACGGAAAATCTTCATGATTCTGGATTTATCAAAGAATTCTTAGATATGACACTAAAAACATGAGGAACAAGAAAAAAAAAACACCAGAAAAATTAAAGTCCATGAAATTTAAAACCTTTGTGTCTCAAAGGATATCATTGAGAAGGTGAAAAAGAAAAAATTACAGAATGGGAGAAAACATTTGTAAATCATATCAGATAAGGACATTGTATCATTGTATTGATAAAGTATGAGAAACTCTTACAACTAAATAATAAGAAGACAAGATCCAATTAAAAAATGGACAAAGTGAGGTCAGCAGGTGGCATGGCAGTTAAGGTGACTAGATCCCACATGGCCGACTACACAGTTCAAATCCCAGACCCTGCGCCTTGAAATACACTCCGGGCACATGTTTACATGCATGACCAAAATCCCAAGAGGAAAATGGAGGAGAAGCAATTGCAGTGTTGCCATCTCCGCTGCAGGGTGATTTCTCACTTTCCCTTTCTGTCTCTCTCTCATTCTGGTGAGTGCATATGCCCAATAGCAAAACCTAAGAAAAAAATTAGTAAAGTATTTGAATAAACAGTTTCCTATAGAAGATATAGAAATGGCCGATAGGCAGATGAAAGAATGTTCAACCTCACTAGTCTAACCTAACAAATGCAAATCAAAATCTCAATAAGATAGCACTTCAAATCCACTGTAACCAAAAAGTCAGATAATAACAAGTCAGGGTTATGTACGGAGGTCAGAATGTTCACATTGCCAACAGTTATATAAATGGTGTAGCTACTTTGGCACAGAGCTTGACAGTTCTTCAAATGATTAAATTTCGTTCCCATATGGTCTAGAAATTAATTTTACCCCCCCCCCCCCCCAATTCACTGTCTGTCTCTCTCCGGCTCTTCAGTGAGCACATGTGCCCTATAGTAAAAATCTCTCTAAAAAACTTAAATAGATAAATAAAAATACTGTATTATTTAGTGATGCACAGCTTACAAAGCATTTTTCTAAACATTTCCTCCAGGCTATCTTCACACTAACCTGTTGTAAAGATTAAATATTATTTTTTCTATTAAAGCAAAATGAAGCCAGGAAGGTTAAATAATATATAGCAAATCATACATCAAGTAATAAAGTTTGGGGAGCACCAGATGGTGTAATAGTTATGTCGCTGAATTCCCTCTCAGTAGACAGTGGTTTGAATCCCTGACCCAGTGCCTTTAAAATCATGATGGGCATGTATGCATGTGTGGCCAAAATCCTGAGAAGGAGAAGGGACAGTGGCATGGTCATCCCCCCCAGGGTGGCGGGTGATTTCTCACTTTCTGTCTCTCTATCTCTCTGGTGAGTGCACACACTCTATAGCAAAGGTCTCCTAAAAAATAATAAAACTGAATAAAATTAAAAGTTGAATTACCAATTCCACTTGTAATTCTTCCAATTTTTCAATCAATTAATCAAGAAAAATGCTGTACGCATCCACCATATAAATCACAGTCCATGTTAATGTGTGGGGATATAAGGAAGAGACAGCCATGGCTTACAGAATATTGAATTTACAAGACAGGCAGATCCTCTGTTCCTCTCCTGCACCACTCTTTTCCATACTGATTACATTGACTCACTTATATTAGAAACCTACTTTAGTTATGATAAAAAAGAAAGTGATCTTCTTTAATAGAGCAAAGATATTAAATTTTTATGAAAAGGCATATACCTCATTTCAACAATTTCATCCAATGTATCTATGAGTTGGACACTCAATTGGGTGCTGGGGAGAAAGGGATGAATGAAACAAGAACCCTTTATTAGAAACTAATAGGAAACACGGACAGAATTATTTGAGTGATTAAAGAAAATACAAGTACTTTCTTATGGGAGAGGAGAGAATTCTAGGTTTCTTGTATTGATATGCTTAGCAAAGTGCCACACTCTAATATTTCAACAGAAATTTGTGGAATTAAATAAAGTAGCAATAATTTCTGTGTAAGAAAGTCAGGAAAGATCTTCAAGGGACATGTGCAATCTAAACTAGCATCTAAAAGATAACACATTTAAGTTTCATCTCATCTATATTTAGGACTAGTAGAATAAAAGCTAACCAAAAATAATTGCTTTTTTAGCTTTCTAAGTAAAACATCTCAGTTTTCTAAATTATCCATAATCCAATAAACAATACATGACTTTAATGCATATACCTTAGAAAGTTAATTAACCGCTAAAAGAGTTTATGCTCAATGTCCATAAGATGTAAAATTTTATATTTTTAAACTTCTAGTTGAAGTCTCCTAGTTAAATTCAGTGATGATAAAGGCCTTTAAAATACTTTTGTGTGTGTGTGTCTCAACATAGAAACAACTTTAGAATATCTACATCCAAACTTTGTAAACTAGGAAACCCCTGCTCATGAAGTTATACAGAACATTGAAATAAATTGGCCTATGATCCACAGAGTACAAGGCAAAACAGAGCTGGCAATGAAGTGTTAGTAAGACCAGTGTAGACTCAACATTAAATGGACAGATTGTATCTTGTTTTTATTTCTTGTTAAACTGTGGATTATTGCAAAAGTATCAAATAATGGCTGGATCTTCATTTAATTTTTGTTTTATAACAGAACATTCTTTTTTTTGAGAGGTTTTTGCTATAGGGCACGTGCGCTCGCCAGACAGAGACAGACAGAGAGACAGAAAGCGAGAAATCACCCCCCAGGGGGATGGCCACACTGCAGTCCCTTCTCCTCCATTCTCCTCTCAGGATCTTGGGCATGCACACACATGCGCCCGGTGTGAGTTTTAAGCCACTGGGTCCAGGACGCAAACTGCAGTTGACTACATGGTAGTCCGGCGACATAGCCATTATGCTAACTGCTGGTTATAGGTAACAGAACATTCTTGTATGAGTTTTCATATGTTTATAAATACAATGTAATTTATCATGCAGAAAATTTTACTTTTTTATATTTAAACACAGTTAAAATATCTGCAATTAAGCTAAAGTAAAACCAGAAAACTTGTTACTTCCTTTGGCTTATGAGATCAAGGACCCTTACAACATTCTTAATCTCTTATATTTCCAAAATTTTTCATAGCAAACATTTTTTTGTACTGGTTCCCAAATACAGAGGATATTTAAGAATTATAGATTTAAACATAATAGAAAGTTGATTCAAAGTAGGTCACATGCAGTTTTTCAGAAGGATTTCTGATAGTAAAAAAGACAGGTCGTTTGCTGCGTTTTTGACAGTACTTAACATGAATACCATCAAACTTAAAGTGGTTTGATTTTGTTCCATTTATGACTATAGCAGAAGATTAGTTATTTTCCCCAAATTGTTTTGTCCATTTATTTGCTCAAAACTATTAAATGGAATAGGGTGATAAAACTGTTCAATTTCAACCAAATAATCTAGAGTACTTTTAGATGAAGAAGCTAAAAAATAACTTTTGGCAGAAATATCTATATATTTGTCATAAAATTGTGAGTGTTCATAATTTGACATTCCAGAGAGGCCTTGGCATACTTAGAATGGAAAAACAAATCCAGGAATAAACTCACTTGTCTTCAGATCAAGGCCTTAATGGCATATTTGCTCCATCAGTAGTTTTCAAAAGTTTTATCAATAAATTTGATCAGTGACCTGAAAATCTCAGCAAAAAAACTGTTCTCTCTCATATTTATTTCTTCCAATTATATCGCTGTTTATATTTTACTGCTTCCACCACCTGTCCATATACAAATGTTTAAAATGAGAGGATCCTATAGCTTGTGTAGAAGACACATAATTTTGTTTTTCAGTATTTAGTTTTAGAATTTTTAATGGTATGATTTGCCTTCTGGGTATACATTTGTCAACAGTTGAAACAAAAGATAGTCATACCACAGAAATAAAAATTTATAGTCCAAGTTAATGTACTTTATAGTATAGTCCTTCTTAAAATTCCTTCCAGCACTGCACTATTTGTATTCCTACTACAATAATTTGGCTCATATCCTTATATTTTAAGTTCCAATCAGCTTCCTATAGCTATAACAAACAGAAAACGTCTATGACCTCCATTGTAGAAGAAAACAATGTTTATTTTTCTAATTTCAAAAAAAAAAAACTTGAATGGCAAGTATGATAATGTATTCACATCTTTGCTGAAACTGCCACCTCTATACTGTTTATTTACTTGGTTTCCAATTGATCTATAAGTTCTTTTGGGACATAGACCAGTATGTAAGTAATCTCTTTATTTCCAGTTTCTAATACAATTGTTAAGATGTGCTCATAGATGTTGGACGAATATCCCAAGTTCCTTATTATTAAACTCTAATGCCCATATGTATTCTTACAATGTCATACATGAGGAAAAAATACATGAGAAATTGCTTAATCATTTCACTAGAAATTTTATCCTGTGCCAGTTGGAACTATCAGGGTCTGAAAAACTGATTGTTGAATTCAAAGTAAAAACTGTATTCTTTCTTATCCACATGTACCTGTTTATTGGACTTCTACATAATATCTAAATGAATGTACTTCCTGATTTTGGAAGATGTGTATGGCATATACATTGAACTATCTTTTAAAAACATCCCTACCATAGTTTGAAAGACTGTCTCATAGTATCAATTTACAAAGTTGCAGTATTAAAGATGGTTACCATGACTTAGCAGATAATTTGGGTTTGATTTCAAAGCTCAAGAGGAGGAGAAATTGACTTTAAATCTCTTTGTTTAATAGCTAATACCATAGGATATATAATCTGGTCATGGTAGGAAGTTGTTCTATAATAGATATTTCTAGACAAAATCTGTGAGTCACTCTTCAGAAGATCATCACCTTGACCACTTGATCCCCTCCACTGCATAATTGAAGAGTTTCCCCAGATATTTCAGAATCAACCTCCCTGCAATATAATCATTTTTCTACTAAGTACCTCTAGTGTTAGTGTTAGTTTTAGCCTAAAGTATAATAATAGCAGAGTGGAAGAGATATTGCATATAGAAATTCAGTAGCAGTAGCTATTATATCCATTAGCAATATCTTTTTAATCTATCATGTTGAACCATATAAAATTACTATTTGTGTAATCAGAAATTTCTAATGGTTCAAGTTAACAAAAAAAATATGGGTGATAATCAAAACAGCATTATATTGGCACAAAAATAGACATGGGGACCAATGGAACAGAGTAGAGACTCAAGAGATAAACCCCAAAATATACAGCCAATTCATCTTTGACAAAGGGTACCAGTCAATCCAGTGGGAAAAGGAAAACCTCTTTAGCAAATTGTGTTGGAAAAACGACATCCACCTGCAGAATGATGAATCTGAACCCCTATCTGTCACCATTAACAAAAAATCAACTCAAAGTGGATCAAAGCTCTAAACCTAAGACCATAAGCTATAAAACTACTGGTGGAAAACACTGGGGAAGCTGGGAGACATTGGAGTAGTAAAAACTTCTTAAGTAAGACCCCCAAAGCACAGGCAATAATCTCCAAAATAGACAAGTGGGATTATATCAGATTAAGGAGTTTCTGCACAGCAAAAGACACTGTAATTAGTGTGAATCAACAACCTTCGGAATGGGAGAGAATTTTTGTTAAATGTGCCTCAGATAAGGGACTGATAACCAGAATACACAGAGAACTCAAGCAGCTTACCCGGAAGATAATGATTAACCCAATTAAAAGATGGGAAAATAAGCTGAATAAACAACTCTCTAAGGAAGACATACAAACAGCCAAAAAAGCATGTGAAAAAAATGCTCAACATCCCTCATTGTAAGGAAGATGCAGATCAAAACCACAATGAGAAACCACCTAACCCCATTCAGAATGGTGAAGGTCAAAAAAACAAATAATGATAAGTACTGGAGGGGATGTAGTGAAAGGGTAACACTCCTACACTGTTGGTGGGAATGTAAATTGGTCCAGCTACTGTGGAGAATGATATGGAGGTTCCTCAAAGACCTTCAAATAGAACTACTATATGATCAGGACCAGCAATTAGTGTAATGGCTGTGTCACTGGACTCCCATGTAGTTGACCGCAGTTCAAGTCCCAGGCCTGGTGGCTTAAACTCACGCCAGGCACATGTACGTGCATGCCTAAGATCCCAAGAGGAGAATGGAGGAGAAGGGATTGCGGCTTGGCCATTCTTCCTGGGGGGTGATTTCTTGATTTCTGTCTCCCTGTCTCTGTCTTTCTGGCGAGCACGTGTGCCCTATAGCAAAAACCTCCCACCACCACCCCCCCCCCAAAAAAAAAAAAAGAACTACTATATGATCCAGTAATTCCACTTCTGGGTATCTACTCATAGGACAGGAGAGCACTCAATCAGAAAAGTGCTTGCACAACTATTTTCATTGCAGCATTATTCACTGTTGCTAAGATGAATATGGAAGATTTGTTGCTGAATGAAGCAAGTCCGGCTATGAAAGAGAGACATTGTATGTCTCCACTTAACATATACCTACTGTTTGCACTCTGTGGTAGAGACTGAAAGACTGGAGAACAAAAAAGTATTAAAAATTGTAATGGAACTAGAGACAAAGTGGAAAAGAGCAAAGGAAATTTGGGGGGAAGTGGATAGGTAAGACACTTGTGGGACACAGATAAGGTTTATTATCTGCTGACAAGGATTTGTATGTTGGTCTCAATTGGGCTGGACTGAGGTGTATATCATGCTGGGTAAAGTCTCTTCACAATCTAAATGATGTATGGCGATTTAATGTATGAATAATAAAAAAATAAAAATTATGGTTGTGTTTTATAAAGGTTAGGAAGTATCTATTTATGGAGAATTATAAATTATGTATACTTATTTTTAAGTTCATACATTTAGTCTACCATTTGAGGACTAGTTTCAGAAGGACTCAATATTAAATTCAGTATTTCAAGTTAAAAGTTAGCTGTTGTTTTTTTATCACAATAAAGTGCTAATTGAAAGACTTTAACATATCCACACTCTGCCTTAACTCTGCACATCCTTATCTTTCAGAATAAATCTGCATGATTTTCCAAGCTACCTTAAGGTTGGGATAGATGTAGAAAACATAATTAACCAGAAATTCAGGATGCACAGTCCAAATTTAATTAGATTAATTATACATTTATAAATATTATGATTTTAAAGTAAAATTTCCTGTGAAGAAGTTGTTATGCAGCTAAAAGTACAATAAGTTATTCAAAGCCTCTATATAGTCATCGTTCCCAAAACCATTCAATCTTGCAATATTAATTCTTAAGCTAAAGAAATTCTAGAAATAACGGATCAGCAGTTGGCATAATTGCTATGTCACTGGACTCCCATGAAGTCGACCAATGTTTGAGTCCCAGATCCGGTGGCTTAAACTCATACTGGGTGTGTGTGCATGCATGCTCAAGATCCCGAGAGGAAAATGGAGGAGAAGAGATTGTGGTGTGGCCATCCCTCATGGGTGGTGATTTCTCGCTTTCTGTCTTTCTGCTAAGCGCACGTGCCCTCTAGCAAAAACTTTTCAAAAAAGCACAAAATTGTATAAATAAGGGCAAAAAGGGCTTTGAATTGAATGGCCTCTGAATTTCTTATATCACCATTTAACATTTGTCATACTCTCTGCTACTGTGAGTATAAGCAACTCCAATCTCCAGTAGGATCTGAAAATTATTCTACTGTATTGATTAGTTTATCCTACCAAAAGAGGCATGAAACTCTCATTCATATCTCTGTGGTTGATCATTAGTGAGATTAATTATCAAAGCAGCACCATCCAATATAAATACAATATAAGGCATATACACAATATTAAATTTTCCATACAAAACAGATAAAATTAATTTTTGTAATTTATTTTATTTAACATAATATTTAAAATATCACTTAAATATGCAATCAATAACTAGGATAAATTCTCAGACCATTCCAAATATCTGATTTAAATAAGACTTTATTAATAACTTTAGAAATCTGATTTTCATTTAATATTCATGTATTACAAAATGTAACTCTTCTGATTTTCTTCATTTAAAAATGTAAAATCCACCTTAGATCACCAGCCCTGGAAAAGCAGGTGGCAGGCTGGGTCTTGCTCTCAGATTCTAGTTTGTCAACTAATCTTTAAGTTGACACATTAATGAGTATGATAATGCATAAAGTTTTAAAAATCTCTCTTGGGTGGGACCAGCTGATGGTGCAATGTTTACATCACTGGACTCCCACGGAGTCCACTATGGTTTGAGTCTTAGACCAGGAAGCTTAAAACTCACGCCAGGTGCATGTGTGTATGTTCCTAAAATCCTAAGAGGAGAATGGAGGAGAAGGAATTGCACAGTGGCCATCACCCCAGGGGGTGATTTCTCACTACGTCTCTGTTTCTGTCTCTTTACCGAGCACACGCGCCCTATAGCAAAAATTTCTCTACCCCCCAAAAAAAATCTATCTTTTGGCCAGCAGGTTGAATAGCAGTTAAAGTGCAGAGCTCTCACATGGCTGACTAAGGTTTAAGTCTCAGACGTGGCAGCTAGAAAATCATACTGGGTGCATATGTGTGCATGTCCAAAATCCCAGGAGGAGAAAAGATTGTGGCATGGCCATCCCTCTGGGAGGTGATTTCTCAATCTCTCTCTCTCTCTCTCTCTCTCTAATCTCCAGAGACTGCATGTAACCCATGGTATAAACCTTAAAAAAAAAAAATCTTGACTCTCTTTGTATTATTTTTTTAGAGAGATTTTTGCTAAAAGTCATGTGAACTCATCAGAAAGACAGAAAGCAAGAAATCACCCCCCCGGGGGTATGGCCATGCTACAATTCCTTCTCCTCCATTATCCTCCTGGGATTTTGGGTACACACGCACACATGCCCAGAGTGAGTTGTACTGGTTCCAGGACTTGAACCATGTTGGACTATGCGGGAGTCCAGTAACATAACAATTATACCATCCGCTGGTCCCGACATTCTATGTAATTTTATATCCATCAGTGAAAACTGGATTATAATAAAAATCAAAACTTTAGAAAAATATAAAAATATGTGAATTATCAATGGGCTTTTGAAAAATTAATGTGTGAACAAATTCCACAAAATTTTGACATTATTCTGCAAAGTCACAAGTGGTTTGTGCTTGTAATTTTCTACTGTTCCCTTTCTGTTATGGAATTCACTAAATTACCCTGATATTTGGTATCTTTTTTGCACTGTGGATTTGTGGCTTATGTTTTCATTCTCTAGGGAAAATATACTATATTTAGGTCTATTCATTGTAGTCATTTGTTTTGGAAAGGTGCAAGTACACACTTGGCCTTTAATATACACATACTTTACATCAAAGGAGCTGATTTTTAAAAAAACAAAAACATGTAACCTTTGTTCATGGTTATTTAATTTGTATAGCTCAGTATTGGCAATGTTCATCAGAATCAGGAAACAAGCAAAAATATTTCTGGGTAAAGATTTCAATGTTATATCTTCCAGAAGAGTTAAAAACTCAATCACCTTTTCATAAATCCCAAATTGTAGAAAAATTATAAATAAATATAAAAATTGTGATAATAAATGAGCCTTTTACCCACTGTCTCTATCAATTCTTTCTCAAGAAAGAAGTAAAACATTAAATCATGCTTTAATTTTAATTTTGAACTTTTAGAGTCAGATTTCTTTTTAAAGACTAAACTGCTTTAAAATAGTCATTAAAACATCATTTTTCTTTTTCCCAACTATTTCTAAGGTTTATCAGAATCTAATAAAACCCTATAGATTAATTAGTCATGACCTAAAGTCATAATTTAAAATATTGGAATATTATGTTAATGTATTATTACATCAAAAACACATTTTACTGAAGTCTAAATGAAATGGATTGTGCTCTATTATTAGAACTTTGAAATAATATCTTCAAAGGCAATGCACAATTTGCCATTTTAAAATACCTTAAATGTCATTTTATCTTTTTCTCGGGAAATTGAACATATGATTCATTTCTGCCAACTTTATGCTATGCAGCAATTCACCTTTACTTCACATTTGTATTGTGAAGAAATGTTAAATAGTTCTTCTTCTTTGTTTATTTTCATTATATTTTGACTTTATTTTGTGCTTAGAATTAATATTGACTTGTACAGCTGTACAAGTTGTTGTCCTAAGACACATATTTTGGAGCACAATTTTATATTTTCAAAATTATCCCACATACTCCTTGACTCATCTATGATCCTTTACGTGAACAGTCACCAAAAAAATTATACTTTATGTTATTTTTTTTCTTTTCTTAAGTCATAACTAACAGGTTAAAGAAGAGATGGATAGGTCTGAACATTTGTTTGTAAAAATGGGGTGCTCTTTGTGTACAAAGGAGATAAATTAAGAGAGAAATTAGATTTGAGTCTTGAAGGCTCTGCAGCTGCAAATAGACATGCTTAATACTGACTCAGAGGTTCCACAATTTTATGGTAGAGATGCTCTGTAAACTTCATGGAAGTATTTGTTCTATTGACTACAAGAGTCTTCCAAAAAGATAACTTGGGATTAAATACTTAAGCAGAAATGGTATTGACATCTATGCTAGTTCCAGACAAGAAAAAATAGTGCTGCTTGAGTGATTATATTGCCAGAACCAGTGGGCATTAGAAATTTGTAGCAGGAGGAAGTACCACAAATGTTACGTGTAGAACGATTGAGATTAGAAAAAAATTTAAGGTTTGAGTGTTATTTCTTTTTTTTTTTTTTTTGGTGTCTTGTTATTGAATTACTTTATGATCAACAGTGCAGCTACATAAAAGGAAATATTAGCTTACTTTAAATAAAGAAAAAGTTTTAACTCTCAGGTAGGATAAAGTAGTCTATAGAAAGTCAATCCTTTAATAAAAATGAGAAAAAAATTATGTATTACAGCTACTTTATATTAAGGCTGTCAGAGAGCCACAAAGCGAGAAGAACCAAAGGAGCACAATTCTTAGGGAGTTATGAGCAGGTAAACTTTCATAGTAAACTAAGGGTCTACAAAAAAAAAAAAACAAGAAATTTGCCAGTTCTGGGTATGGACTAGTCAGAGACTATAGGAGCCACTATAGAGGAGAAACCAAAAGAGCCTAAAGTGATAATACAGGGTTGGAAGGGGAGACTGGAGACTCAGGAACTGTATAGTCATTGCAGTTTTCAAGTATTCTAAAATCTGAAGATATGAGAGTTAGGAGACCAAAGGAGTCAATTGAACATTGTAAAAAGTAAAGTACATTTACCTCTTTCTCTTAGGGCTGCATGGATAAGGTCACACTGGATGTTTATTGAAAGGCCATGAGGACCATATCCTAGGAGCTAGGCAAACTAGAAGTTATCTGAGTGGTATCAAAATTGGAGTCCAGATTTGCACCAGTTCAATCCATGTTTTGCTTGAAGGGTGCAACCCATATCTTTCCTCTATAGCAGAGGAGAGGGCAAGCTCATTCTGGTAAGAGTTAAGTCACCTTCAGCCACTAAAAATTTTAATATAAATTATCCATAGTTAAATTCATGTGTGTGAAACATTTATAACAAACCAGTCTATTGGGCTGATAATCAAGGGCGTGAAATAGATAGTAGAAGCATACCATTGGGTATTCCAGATGTCGAAGCCAAAACCAAATCACTTTAAATTATTATATGTTTGGTCAAAAATCTAGAGAAAAAGATAGAAAAAAGTAGGTGAAAAATGGAGAATTATAAGAGGAAATAGAAATATATATTAAAAAATCAATTGGATATTTTTGAACTAAAAATAAATTTCTAAATTTCAAATGAATTGGTTGGTTTTACTTGCAGGTTGGACGTAAGAGAAAACAGAATTAGTGAACTATAGGACATACTAGTAGAAAATATTCAGATTAAAGCATAGAGAGATAAAATGATGAGGAAAAATGAGTAATAAGAAATTGTGGAGCAGAGTTTAAGTAGTCAAGATACTATTTGGAGAATGGAAGGAGAGAGAACAAGGTAGACAAGATGAACAGCTTAAAATTTTCTATAACTGATGAAATGGTTCAACACATAGTTTAAAAGCCCAGTAAAAACAAAGATAATAAATGCAAAGTAAACAAAATTCAGAAACATCAGAAACAAACTACTAAAAACTAAAAAGAAAGAGAAAATATTGAAATAGAAAAAAAAAAGATAAAACATTGTCTTCATCTCATCTGATCACCGATAAAATTTCTGAAGCTGGAAGAAATTGAAATGCTACCCTTGAAGTGTGTGTGTGTGTGTGTGTGTGTATGTGTGTGTGTGTGTGTACATATATACACACACACACACAGAATTTTATATCCAAAAATAATTCCTTCTAAATTTATATGAGATATTGAATGACAGTATTACAAATAAGTCCACATGAAGACAAACTGAAAAGAGAAAAGGAAAAAGTGAAAAAAAATCAAGAAACTTTTTTGAAGAGAAAGAAACAGTGCCACATGAAAACATGAAAAAGTGAGAAAAATATCATATAGTGACATTTTATAGGTAGAAAAAAGCAACAAGCACAAAATATGCAATCAAATGTGTATAGAATCCTCAGCTGAAATGGTGTGAAGTGTATTCATGCTGAAAAAATTCATTTTGCAAGCTAAATGATGTATGGTGATTGAATGCATAAAAGAAATTAAGATAAAATAAAATATAATAAAAATAAAAATAGTTAATAGATGAATGAACGCATGTAAATCAAAACTTTTCGATTATTCTATAAGAAGGTAAAAAGGATAAAAATTAATATGAAACAGCAAAGTTAAAAAGTTGTTAGAGAGTTAGTATAAATACAACTATATAATTCATTCACTCATTCATTACAAATGAGTTAAATCAAGTAAAAGAAATTGTTCTGCATGTAAAAAAAAATCTAACTAGATGTCAGTTATATGACACATATTAGCTAAAGGTTTGAAAATACTAAGTGGAAAAATATACCAGGCAAAGGGTAATCAAAAGAAAACTACACAGGTATTAATATAATAAAGTCTACACAGGTAGGCTTTAAATCAAGAAGCAATACCAGAGATAAAGAGAAAGATTTAAAAATTTTAAGTTTATAAATGTAGTAGAAAATGATTATATTCATAAATCTGTGTATACTTATTAATGTAAGTTTGAAGTATATGCTCATTAATAATACATTTCAATGTGTTAAAGAAAAGTTGACATAGCTCAAAAAAGTAATAAGCAATTTCCTCAACCATTGTGAAAGGTTAACACACATTTTGATACAAAATAGAACAGACAAAAAATGAGTAAAAACAGACTATATCTGAGCAACTCAATGAATATACCCAGCAAATGTTACATAAGCACAATAAAATATTCAAAAATATCAGAATTTACATCTTTTTTGAAGTGCACATGGAATATTTACCCAAATACATGTGGTCCTGGGCCATAAAAAAAAAAAAAAAAAAAAAAAAAAAAAAAAAAAAAAAAAAAGCCTGAAAAAATGTCAAAAAATTGATTTGGTTCAAATGGTGTCTTTGCCATTCTAGCAGGAATTCTACCTGTTTCTTAACATTCTTAACAATCTTTGTTAGTATGAACTTCCCCCCCAACATTTACATACTTGGTAGGCAATTTTAAATAAAAGTTTTGGAAGAAGGATTAAGAAACTTATTACAAGTTTATGAGTCTATTCTGTACTTTTATTTGTATTTCTATTATATGCATTTACCTTTCGGAAACAAAATAGGAGAAATAGAAAATATTGCAAGTCATAGCATTTTGTTAGCCAGAAATAAGCATTATATCTTAGATAGATCCGAGAAAAATTTATTTCTAAGATGCTTATTATTTATCAAATAAATTTCTTCTCTCTACTTTTTAAACTGAAATAGAAAAAAATATAGTTATTTATTTGACACAGGTTTTAATGTAAAATGGAAAGTTCCATAGGTATCAAAGAAAGATTTCTGAAATTATAACAAAATAAAAAATAAACTCAATGATTTATGACAACTTGGAGAAATTTTCCTGAGGTACAGCTAACTTCACATTTATTTTTAGACTAACTTCACAGTAAATTTCTTTATTAAATTTCGTTAAGAGTATTGGTTTCCATTATTTCATCTCAATTATCTTGATACTACAGGTCATTAAGAGGGTATATTATATCCCTTCCAGTTTTTCATCTTCTATTCCTGATTGTTATCATTGTGCTCCCCTCAAAAGCTTTAAGAAACGATAGTTCTAAAATCTCAAGATATAGTATTGGAGAAGATTGAAACTCAAAGCTATATTCAGACAGAATAAAACCATAAAACAAATAATGTTATGATCAGAGTTCTATTTTTTGGATGCCTCCCACTATTTTTCTTCTTACTAATATGTATTACTTTTGCTTTAAAACAACAAAAAGCTATTAATCCAGTCAAATTGAACCTCAAAATTGTTTTCTTCCTTTTGTTTTTATAATTACAAAAGTTTTATTTGATTTTATATAGTCTATAAATTTAATAGAGGTTTTCATAGATTAAGGCATTCTTTTTCATTGAAATGTAATAGATTCTATTAATAATTGGAAAACAATTGACCAAATCACAGTTTTAGAAAACAGAAATGGGCCAGCCAGTGACAGTAGTTAAAACAACTGAATGCCACATGGCCGACTTCATGGATGGAGTTCCAGACCCAGCGTCTTGGAGCAAAGAATCGTACCAGGTACCTGTGGGTGCCCCAAATCCTAAGAGAAGAATGGAGAAGGGATTGGGGTATGACCGTTACCCCTGGCGGGGAGGGTGCTTCTCACTTTCCCTCTCCCCCATCTCTATGTCTTCCCTGCAAGTACACACACCCTATACTAAATTGAAATAAATAAAGTAAATAAATAAAATAAAGCGGAATCATTTTAAAATACAGTATTCATTTACAGTCTGCCTTTCATGGGGATTTTATTTCCTTGTTGTTTAATGAATTAAGTGATTCTATAGTCACCCTTTCTTATAATACCATTGTTTTAGATTTCTTTTTCTACAGATGGAATTTTCAGTTTAACATCACAAAAGGAAAATAGTCTCTGCAATGACTTTCTCATGTTATATAACAAAGAGTGGAGTACGTGCCACAATTTATCTGATTTCTAAGTGACCATGACAATAGTGGTTATTTGCTTCCTCCAGGCACTATTGATGTTTTTTCTTGTTCCAAAAGGAAAGGTTTTCCTTAGAATTCTGTACAACACAGCAGATCTCTCACTTAAGCAGAACCACATGGTAAGTAATTCAGAATTTAAAAAATAGCACTTTTATCATTGTCTATGGAGGAAAGCAACAAGTCCTTCTCTTTCTTGATTCATTGTCATTGCTAGTTTGTTTCTTTGGGGATCAGTGAGCTCTGGGGATCATCTGACTGAACCTCATAGCTCTACTGCAGCCTAAGAGAGCAAATTGTAGAGTAGACTATAAGAAAAGTAGTTATTGGGCATCCAGTTAAAGATACTGTCTAGCCTGTCTTTAATAAGACTGTGGGTGAATGCGTAAGTTTTGTCCAGTAAAAAATCAGCAATATTTACATTTATCAATTCTACAGTTCTGCAACCAGCAGATGGCATAACAGTTATGCCATTGGACTCCCACAGAGTCGACCATTGAGTTCTGGACTTGATGGCTTAAAACTCACACTGGGTTCGTGTGCGTGCCTGCCCCAAATTCTGAGAGGAGAATAGGGACGAAGGGATTGTGGTGTGGCCATTCCCCCAAAAGGGTGATTTCTTGCTTTCTGTCTCTCTGTCCCTCTGGTGAGCTCTATGGCAAAAATCTCTCTGGAAGAAATAAATAGATAAAATCCAAAGTGCTACTCTAAATGGGAAGTGTATACTTCCCCTGTCTACTCTCCTTTTTCTTGCTGATAAGAATGGGCAGCTTGGTGGAAAAATGGAAGTAGTTTTGTTCCAGGAAATAGATGTTCAGGTGGGTAGAGAAATAAGACAAATGAAGTCTGACTTCAAAGAGCAAGAAGACGTAGACTCAAACATCGGTCTGGAAAATCTCAAGCAGAGCAGCCAGCCCATGATGTGGTGGTTAAGGCAGCTGGATCCCACATGGCCACTGTGTGGTTAAGTCCCAGACCCAGCAGCTAGAGAATCATCCCAGGGCATGTGGAAATGGAGGAGGAAAGATTGCAGCATGGTCATTCTCCATGGGGAATGATTTCTCACTTTCCCTCTCTTTTTGTCTTTCCCCGGTTAGTGCATTTACTCTCTCGCAAAGTTAAAGAACAAACAAGCAAAATATGCAGTGAACTACTAGACACATTTCTGAAGTTTTCTGAGTTTCAGTCTTCTCAGTTATTATTATTATTTTGAAAATCAAATGAGATTATTATTATTGCAAGGATTCTTATATTGTGCGAATTAAATGAGAAAATGTGTGCAAGCTACCTAGGACAGCTAAAAAAGATGTCATTTCTTTTCACTATTCTTTCCTATTCAACTTCAAGTTCATGTTCTATATGGTTTCTTCCTAATAACTTTTCAGTTTTCATGTGACGCATGTTAAGTATGTCATTATAAAAATGCAGTTTCTTCTACTTAGTTTGTTGTCAGTTCCATCTCTTGTATTATTATCTCTCACATTGTAGTATTTATGTCAATAAGATAATACTAATAATGTAAACATATATAAACACACATACATATGTACACATATACATAAAAGTTTAATATCACAAAAGGATGTTAAGCACACATACATAAATATATATATGTGTATATATATATATATATATATATTCTATCTCATATAGCTCTACTTCATATATTCAGCATGTGGATTTTAGTTATAACAAGTGTTTCAATGTCGTCTGTTAATTTTAATATCACTATCAGTTTTGAATTCAATATCATTGCTTTTTTCCCTAATATTAGGGTATATATTCTTCCTTCTTTGTAGAACTAGTAGGTTTTAATTGGATGCCAGATGGATTTAATCTAGCAGAATGCTAGATAATTTTGTATTTATATAATTATTTTATAGTTGCTTTCTTGGATATGGTTAAGTTCGAAATAGTTTGATCATTTTAAGTTTTGTTTTTAAGATGTGTTAGTTGGTATCAGAGCAATGCCCACTTAGTCTAGAGATAATTATTCCTAATCTCACTAGGAGAGACCTGCGGCTTCTACCCAGTGCCCCTTGAATCATGAAGTTTTCATATCTTTTGACAGAAAGATACACTGTTCTTGACTCTCTGTGAGGACTGCTTTCTGCTACTTATAATCCTTTTAGAAAGTGGCTCTGTTTTGGGGCCTCAGGGTAGTTTCCCCACATGCCTGTGCTGATCAATACTCAGCTGACTACTTGAGGTGAGTCCTCTTCAGATAGGCTGTTTTCTCCCTGTGCATCTCTCTCATCTTCAGTACTTTCTCACATGAACACTGGACACCCAGAACGAACACAGCTCCCACTCCTCAACTCCTGGAACCCATCAGACTCATCTGTGTCCCCATATTTGTGTCACAGCACGAAAACTCTAAAGACAAGGTGGAACCGTCCTGGGATTACTTGATGTATCACTGTCTCTTGAAGATTGCTGCTATTTGTTGTTTGATGATCAGTGTCTTGAAAACTGTTGCTTGACATACAGTGTCTTTTCTGGTAGTTTAGGGGAAAATTAAATCGATTACTTGTTATTTCACCTTGATGAGAAATAAAATTCAGAAGCATTAGCTAAGTAATGTAGATCGAGAACGTTCTTTGCTATTCTGTATTAAAGACCATCCAGATTAATCTTTAAAACTCTATTAATAAAATACTATTTATTCTTCCATGTAACAGATGAAGGAATTGAGGTTATCTGATGTCAGGTGGCATAGATAGAACTCAGACTGTCTGAGCCAAAGTTTATTTATCTAACCTCTAGTTATTCTACTAACGGAATACATGTGGTCTCAGGCCCATGTGTGGTCTGAAGATAGAATCAAAACACGAAAACAAACAATTGAAATACAGTGTAAAAAAATCTGTGATGTAGAAGTGTTCAAAATTGTAAGGGAACATAAACAATATATAAATTTTAGCTTTTTAATTGAATACATAATACTCTTTTTAAAGACTAAGTGCTTTGTGGGGCTAACAGGTGGCATGGAGGTAAAGCTGGATGTCACATGGCTGACTGCACAGTTTGGGATTTGGACGCTTGAAAATCACACTGGGTGTATGTGTATGCATGCCCAAAATGGATAGATTAGGAAAGTGGAGGAGAAGAGGTTGTGGCTGGGCCATCCTCCCTGGGGGATGATTTCTCACTTTCCCTCTTTCTCTTTCTCTCTGTCTCTCCAGTAAGCATATACACCCTACAGCAAAAAAATGAAAAACTAAAAAAAAGGCTTTGTAAACGCATGGAAACTATATTTTGTATAATATTTTCACACATCCCAAAAGGCAGTTTTCCCGTTATCTGTTGCTGCATACGGACCTAATCCATAATTTAGTAACTTAAAGTTACATCAGTCATTTTATTATCCCCCAACTTGTGCATCAAGGACTCTGATTGACTTGGCTGGTAATGCTTTGTCCCAGGCTGCTTTAACTTGAATCACTCAGAGATACTCAGCTGAGACTATCGCCCAGTGACTGGAGCTGTTCTGAGGATACAAGATGGCTCTCCTCACAGGCACCATGTTGCCATGACAGGAGATGTCTGAGCTCATCTGCATCCTTCTCCTTCTCCATGTGGTCTCAGAGCCTCTCTACACACTTGTTCACAAACAGGAGTACTGAGTGTCTTCAGGTATGAACATCTAAAGTGGTAAAGCAGATTTCATTTATTTATTTTTTTCTTAGAGAGGTATTTGCTTTAGGGCACATTCACTTGCCAGAGAGACAGGGAGAGACAGAGAGACATAAAGTGAGAGATCACCCCCCCCCCCCCCCCCAGGGAAGATGGCCCATTACAATCCCTTGTCTTCCATTTTCTTCTCGGGATCTTGGGCATGCATGCACATATGCCTGGCATGGGTTTCAAGACACCAGTTCTGGGACTCAAACGGTGATCAGCTACGTTGGAGTCCAGTGATGTAACCATTATGCCATCTGCTGGTCTGACAAAGTAGATGTTTTTAAGGTATGCTATTTCATATTGAATTCTTTAACTGAACAATGATAAAAAAAAATAGCTATGCTCTATTTAATACACATAAATGCCCAGGAGGCAAATGAAAGTGGAAAAAGCTACATTCTCAAAATTGTGGTTGTAGGTGTTGATTGTAGAAATAAGTGATACAGAGTGCTACAGCTCTTAACATTAAAATATATTTTCTGTGGGACCAACAGTTGGAGTAATGGCTATGTCACTGGACTCCCACGTAGTCGGCCGTGGTGTGAGTCCTGGACCCAGCGGCCTATACTCATGTCGGGCACATGTGCGTTTGTGCCCAAGATCTCGAAAGGAGAATGGAGAAGAAGGGATTGCAGCAAGGCCATTCTGGGGGATGATTTCTAAGTTTCTAGCTCTCTCTCTCTCTCTGTCTTTTCAAAAACCTCTCAACCCCCCCCCCCCAAAAAAAAACCTCCAAAAAACAAAATAATATAGTTTCTAGGAGCCAATGGGTGGTGTGGTGGTTAACATGCTGGAATGTCTGGCCACAGTTCAAGTCCAAACTGGTGACTTGAATATCACTCTGGGTGCATATGCAGGCCTGCTGAAAATCCTGAGAGAAGAATGGAGGAGAAGGGAATGCAGTATGGCTGTCCTCCCTGGCTGGTGATTTCTTACTTTCCCTCTCTGTCTGTTTGCAGCAAGTGCACATGGAAAAAATAACAAAAAACAAAAACAAAGCTATTAAATAGTCTAACTTGCTAAGGAAAGTACTTAACAATTGAAATCCCTAATTAATAATCTAGCCACTAAAATATAATAAATTAGATTTATTCTGATTTACTTAAAGCACAGTATATATATTTTTTAATAGGGTACATGTGCTCACCAAAGAGAGGGAGACAGACAGAAAGTGAAAAATGATTCCCCAGGGGACTGGCTATGCCGCAGTCCGTTCTTCATTCTCCTCTCTGGATTTTGGACACACACACACACACACATGCACGTGATGCAGGTTTTAAACTGTCAGGTCCAAGACTCAAACTGCAGTTGACTATGTGGGAGGACAGCCATGAAGCCATTACACCATCTGCTGATCCCAAAGCACAGTATATTTAAGGCTAACTATGAAAATAATTTCTGAAGTCCTTAAGATAAACTTGTTGCAAAGCATAATACTGTTACTTTTATAAAAATAATATAAATACAATTAAAAAATTCCTGACAGATAATGAATAGTTCAGTTCAAAACTTTGTAAAACATATTCATACGAAACTTTCAACATAGAGGGCTAAATCCTATGGAAAAAATCATGAATGAAGAAGATAACACTGAAGTTTATATACATATCTGAAACTTGAAGCAACCGTAAATATGTTCATGTAACCAATTTTGCTACCTGCTTTGAAACTCACAACTTTTAATATGTTCTTTCTGCGCTTTTTAACATATGTAAGTGCAGAAATGCTTATGGATTTGTTTCTTTTGCAAATCATATGAGTACTGTTTTCCTATGATAGTATTTCTTCATGTTCATAAAGTGTTGTATTAACAGATTAAGCAAATTGTGTTTGAAAATGAGGTTTAAAGAGAATCAAACACACACACACACATACACTTTTCCCGCAATTGTGAATGGAAGAATATAGAAAAAGAAGGGTAACAGATATAGTTCCCCTGAGTTCTATGCTAGGGCCAATCTCATTTAGCTTCTGTATAAATGACCTTGAAATGGGAGTAAACTCAACCATACCTTGGTTTGAAAACAGTAGACAGAGCGAAGTACGGGATAAAGCTACAGGGAAATCATAATAGAATAGAGCTGTGACTGGGAATGTTACAGATGGAATTTAATGTGGTAGAGTTTCATTTTAGCATCACAAGGGAAAGTGCGAGAAGCATGGTGGAGAGAGGGCAGACTAACATACATAATTTGAAGCCAGGAATACAGGTAGTTTTTAGTCCATAATAGTGTCTTCGATTGCTGTGTGGTCTGTGAATGTGCACATTATTTTAGCAGTTGGAATTTAGATTCTGAGAAAATGAAGTGAACGTATAGACTCCAACTATTAAAACTTTATACATGAAATTAAAGACTAGGAAGCATAATCATCATGTATGCATACAGACGAAGTTTGTTTCTATCCCCTCATTTTCATCTATAAGACAGTAGTAAAAGCTCATATAATAGAATGACAGTGTAAAGTGGGGATGTATATGGAATATTAAAATCTTACTTATCAGACCAGCAGATGCTGTAATGGTTATGTCGCTGGACTCCCACATGCCTAACAGTGGTTTGAGTACCAGACCTGGTGGCTTCAAATTCATGCCACATGCGTGTATATGCATACCCAAAATCCCAAGAGGAGAACAGAGAAGGAATAGCGGCGTGATCATCCCCCCTCGGGGATGATTTCTCACTTTCTTTCTCTCTGTCTCTGTCTTTCTCTCTGGTGAGTTCACGTACCCTATAGCAAAAATCTCCCTAAAAAACATCTTCCTTATAAGAGAAATTAGATGTTATATGCAGTAATCTAAAAATCAGTGAATCACCCTCTGGTGGGCTTGCCTTGGCACAATTTCTTTTCCACCGTCTTCTTGGGATTTTGATCATGCACACACACATGCCTGCCATGAGTTTCAAGTCACTGAGTCCGGGACTCAAACCGCGGTTGGCCATGTACTTCATCTGCTGGTCTCATTGCTCCACAGATAGAGTAATAATGTATTCTTTTTTTTTTTTTTAAGAGAGACTTTTGCTATAGGGTGCGAATGCTTGCCAGAGAGACAAAGACAGAAAACGAGATATCACCCCCCACACACACCAGGGGGAATGGCCATGCCGCAATCCCTTCTCCTCCATTTTTCTCCCAGGATCTTGGGTGCGCACACACAAGTGCCTGGCGTGAGTTTCGAGTCACTAAATCCAGGACTCAAGCTGTGGGAGGCCAACTGGGAGTCCAGCAACAAAAACACTACACCATCTGCTGGTCCTTTAACTCAGTGTTACCGGAAAAAGGTTTTCCATGATCAAATGAAACTGAAGAACGCTAGGGTAAGAAAAAACAAATAATTTTATTTCTGCAGAACTTCTTAGATGATCAAATACAGCAATGCAGATTGACAGCTTCTAGTGTGCAATCCTTCTTTGAACCTAAACATCTCACTAGATAGTTATCCTAAGGAACTCAGAGTGCTCTATGGAAACCATTTACTTAAATGAAGGATAACAGCCATAGCTCTCAATGCACGTGGTACTTACCTGCTGGTGGATTTGGGGAACTTTGAAGGGTGTTTTTGTCTTTTAGAATAGCCAATATTTAGTATACTTTAAGTATATTATTCCATGGTATACTTAAATTATTGTCTTTTATGGTTGAATTAGAGCATTGCATTGCTTATCTGTGGTATTATTTTGAAATAACATTATTAGGTTGTCAGGAAAGCCATGAAGTGTTTTTCTAGGCAAAAATGAATCATGACTTTCCAGACAACCCAATATATTCATATTATCTATAAATTTTCTTATGATGTGTGAAAATATTTGAAGTATCAAAAAATACTGAGACAAAAGGTTTATTGAGTCTTAAAGTTTCAACCACTTTTCTGATTATTACCTGAACTGGGAAACTATTTATTACAGGTGATTGTTACTTATAGTATTTTTCATCTTTGTTGTTAAAAGTTCTCTGTACTGGTGCCGGCAGGTGGCATGGTAGTTGTGGGCGCTGGACTCCCACATGGTCAACTGCAGTTCGAGTATCAGACCTGGCGGCTTGCTCTTTCTCTCTATTGCTGTCTCTCTCTTTATCTCTCTCTCTGTGTCTCTCTCATCAAAATTGAAAAATAATGATAATAAATAAATAATTCTTTTTTTTTTTTTTGGAGAGGTTTTCTCTATAGGGCACGTGCACTCACCAGACAGACAGAAAGAGACAGAGAGACAGAAAGTGAGAAATCACCCCCCCCCAGGGGGGATGGTCATGCCACAGTCCCTTCTCCTCCATTCTCCTCTCTGGATCTTGGGCATGCACGCACACGTGCCCGGCGTGAGTTTTAAGCCACCGGGTCCGGGATGCGAACAGCGGTCGACTACGTGGGAGTCCAACGACATAGCCATTACACTAACTGCTGGTTCCCATAAATAAATAATTCTTTTAAAAAAGTTCTCTGCACTAAAAGATGAGAGAACAAGGTGAAGACAGAATGTGTTCTGAAAAAACTCTCTCTAAAAAATATAATAAAATGGGACCAGTAGTTGGTGTAATGGCTATGTCGCTGGACTCTCATGCAGTCAACTATGGTTCAAGTCCTGGACCCGGTGGTTTAAACTAATGCTGGGCACATGTGCGTACATGGCCATCCCCCTTGGGGGTTGATTTCTCGCTTTCTATCTCTCTGTCTCTGTCTTTCTGGTAAACGCATGTGCCCTATAGCAAAAACCTCTCCAAAAGAAATAAAAAAGAATGTGTTCTGGGTTTCTGGAATGCCATTGAGGTGGTCTTTTACTTTATTGATTGTAGTACAATAAGTCTCTCTCAATTGTCAGGGACACCTTTTCCTCCGTAAATGGCTGACATCAGGAGGGAGAATTTTATGGTACATTTTAATCTGAGCCTAGATTCTAACTTGAAGCTCAGGAACCATCACATAAAATGCTAAACTCCCTTAGCAAATGATTTAACTATTTACTCAGTAATGCTGAGCTGTGGTGTTTCAATTAGTTCCCTGGCCATTATTTTTCAATTAGAGACGTGTCAGCCTAAGCAAGGAAAAGTACATTTTTACTTTCCTGATGAAAGGTTACTTCAATTCTTATTCTGAACGGTAACTTCATGAACCTTGTGACTGTGACAGGGTTCTCACTGTAGTATTTGAAACTTTAATCCTTTTCAGAATGTTCATTCTACTTCATGGTTTCAACTTTCTATCTATATGTGTCTAATTCAGTAGGAACCTGACTCTTACAGTGACCTGAACAATGATTTTGATAATTCTAAATTGGTGAATTGGTGCCAAAGTTTAAATATCTAAAGGCTTTCTATTAACATATGAATATATTGGTTTCTTTGGAAAATTAGGCTAAAAGGCCTCAGGGGCTGTACATTCTCACATGGGAATAATCAATAGGAACTAAGAAACAACTATCTCTTTCGAGAAGATATATTATCCATTCTCCATAGTCATCACTAATCCAAAAGTCTTCCTTACACTGAGGCAAAGATTTCCTTCCATTCACTGCTACATTTGACCATTGTTCTTTTGCTACTGAAGAGGGTAATAAAGAGACTACGTGGTTTATGAAACATCTCTCTATGTGTTTAAAATTCAAGAAGTCTCTATAGCTAAAGAATACCTCTGAGATCCAGTTTTGGAGGAAACTTTTACTTGTTTATATTGCCTGTCTAATCTCTGAAATCACTTGAATTACAACAGTTGACCTGGGGCTTAGTTTCCACAGTCAGGATGCAGTAAATCTTCCTTGCTCTGACACCTTCATGTCATGCTATTGATCCCTTATACGTGGTATCTTCAACTAAGCATAAACAAAATTAGTACCTACTACTTTAGCATTTGCTTTTGTTAGGGAACCAAAATTGATATGAAGTTATGATAGATGTATAATTGAAGCTATTCTTAGGTAAGATAATGTTTTCTTAAGAAAATACGATCTTAAAATAGGGTGTCTTAAAGGACTTGCAAATTTCAACCAAGAAAAGTCTAAAAAATAAGTGCTAATAGTTTGACAATAATTGAGGTGCCCCTTAATTCAAAGACTGTTGTGCTAAATTTCAAAGATTGTTTCTTTCACAAAACTCTAGACAAACTCCTCTGACCCCTTTTTCAAGTTGACCCCATTCGTGGGCATGTCATCAAGCACTGAATTTTAACCAGAATTCTGTCAAGTGGATTTAACCAGCATTCCCATCCCTGGTACCTGATCAAGCTCAATATCTTGTCAAATTTCTTTTTTTTTCTTTTCTTTCTCTTTTTTTCTGCTTTTTTACTTCCTTTCATTTTTGTGTTTGTTTTTGTTTGCTATAGGGCATTTGTGCTTACCAGAGTGCCGGGGAGAGAGAAAGAGAAAGAGAGACAGAGAGAGAAAGAGAGATCATCCTCAGAGGGCACTGTCCCTTCTCCTTTATTCTCCTCTTGGGATTTTGGGCACACACACACGCACACACACACACACACACACACACACACTCTATGTGAGTTTCAAGCCACTAGATCCAAAACTCAAATCATGCCACTGGCCATGTGGGATCTAGTGTATTAATCTCTCCCCCACCTGCCAGCCTTCTTTGTCAAATTTCTTATCTCTAGCTGAGATAAGCTTGAGAGCAAGTGATATCGGAGCACCATGGTCTAATTTCAACAAACATCTTATTAGATCAGTTTAGTCTCTTAAAAATTGTTCATGTACTGATCCCATCCCTGTTTGATAGTTATATTTGGAATTAAATTCAATCCTGAATTAAATTAAATTCAGTCTCTTTCCCTCTATTGCAATAGTTCCTGAAGAGAATCTGTTTTTACCACTTTAACTACTGACAAGCTCTGTTTTTTCCTTGATAGTCACAGTGATTCATCATTAGATTCTTGGATCTTTGACCTAGGACTCTAAGTTTGCACCTCTGCCTTCACTCCTGATTGATCAGGGATCCATCAGTGAATTTGATTTTGGAGCCAGTGCTCCAATGGCACAGCATTGAAGCAGGTATGAATAGATTCTGAACCTTCTGAAAATATTTTTTTTTCAGGTTTTGCCATAGGGTGCACACACTTCCCAGAGGGAAAAAGAAAGAGATAGTGAGAGGGAAAGTGAGTAATCACCCCCAAGGAAGAACGGCCATGTCGCAGTCCCTTCTCTGTTCTCCTCCTGTGACCTTGGGCATGCACACAGATGTGCCAGGTGTAATTTTCAAACCACCATTCCAGTATTCAACCTGTAGAGGGCCATGTGAGAGTCTAACGCTTTAACTACCACATCACCTACTGGATCCTGCATGTACTCTTGAAGCTGAGTTAAAGACCCACATAAATAGAACCTCTGTTAGAGTCCTGGGCCCTATGCTTATAAAAAGCTGGCTTAAAATCCTGGGCAAACAGAGGCTTCATTAGAGCCCTAGGCATCTCTGTTTTAAAGAGGCTAGTCTCTCTAACAAAGAGAAGTGGCGTTATAGTCCCACATTTCCTTATTCATAAGCATAACGTTATTATTAGTTAAGAATGTAAGAGCTAGTCTCCTTCTTGAACTCCTGCTGACTAAATACTCTGCCAACTCTGTCCCCTTCCTTTCTTGTTGGCATGGACTTCGTGGCCTCTTTGGGAAACTTAGGATCTCCTCAAACTGGCTCTTAGGGACTCACCCCACCTGTTGTATCTACTGTTCCTACCTACTTCCTTTTTTTAAATTTTTTAAATTTTAAAACTTTAAACATTTTTAAAAGTATTATATTTTATTCATTAAATCACTTTATATCATTACAGCATGCAAAATGAATTTTTCCAGCATTAATACAATCTCCATTCAAAGATATCATACATGTTACTACAAGCAGATAATTTTCCGTTTTGTGTCCTTTAAATTTTTGCTTCTTTCTTATTCCCCTTGATTCCCTTTTTCTCACCTCCTCCATATCTCACCCTCCTCCCACAGTCTTTTCTACCTTTTTATCATCTTCAATCTTTTTTTCAGCTCCCTTGAATCCTTTGAATATCTCTTGTCAACCCTTCACCCTGACACTCCTCCGTCCACTCCTACTAGACCCTTTCCCTTCCTCATGGAGCCTATTGTCAACTTAAACTTTAGGTCACCTACTCTGACTAAAGGCTCTGGAGGAACTCAAGCTACTCCTTAAGGCTGAAATAGGAAAAACACACACACACACACACACAAATATGAAATAGGCTAGATATTTTATTCACTCACACATGGCTTTGGAGACATCCAGATAGCTATTTAATGTCTCTCAATCTCTCACCTAACAGGTATTCTGAGAGTATATATCCAGGCAAATGAAAATATTAAAATTTGATAAATATTGATTAAAAGCATTAGTCCTCAGACTGAATAGGCAACCTTAACTGGTTTCATCTGCCAAAAACATAATTATTACACACAATGCAAAGTGGAATAAAGTATGTATTACTGTGTTTACTTGAAAAATGGATGAAAAATTTTAGAATGAAGACTATATGTTTGCATATATGTTTGTGTAGGTATATATATATATTTTGTAGACCTCATAGGTTTCTAGAGACCTTTCTATCTCTGGGTGGTGTTACAAAATTAAGTTTTAGAATTCTTTAAAGGGGTACTAGTCTTATTGGCTTAGAGATAAATAAATGCTTATATAAACTTTTCCTAAAACAAACAGAAATAGAGAAATTAACCCAAATATTTTTTAAGTACACACAACTTAGATAAATAGTTGGAAAATAAGATTTGTTTAATATCATTGGTTTAATAAAAGCAGCTATGTTTTCTGAGATTTTAGGAGCCAATGTAATATAAACTTACATTTTTATTCTACTAGATTTGCTAGTGAAATAAGGCAATATTATATCTACTTGATTTTTAAGATTATGAAAATTATAAATTCAACAAAGAACAAATATAGAAGTAAAGATACAATAAAAGTAATCGCTCAATATCTATTACTTCCTTTATATCAAGCACAGCAATAAAAAAAAAGAAAATGTAGGTTTTTGCTTTTGTGGTACTTGTCTAATGTGTGCTATAAAAATAGCTAACAGAGAATTTAGTGATATGATGACTAGCTTTGTTTAATGTTGTAATGTCTGCCGAACAACAGTTTCCAAAATCTTTTCAGTAACTTGAAATCATAGAGCTATTCTGAATTAAATTAAGTAACAGACATTCATTAACTATCTAGATTATTTACAAGATAAGCTATTTAAATATCCATTACTAAGAAAAGGCTTTTGTTTATATCCTTACAGCTTTTTGTTTTTGTATGGCATAGAGAGACAAAATATGTCTTCATCTATTAATAAACATTTTTTTCTGACCACATTAAAAAAAAAAACTGTACTGGGACCAGCAGATGGCATAATAGTTACATTGCTGAACTTTCACACAGCCTACCGTGGTTTGAGTCCCAGACATGGAATCCTGAGACTCACACTAGGCTCATGTGTGCTTGTGTCCAAAATCCCAAGAGCAGAATGGAAAAGAAAAGATTACAACATGGTCATACCCCCTGGGGAGTGATTTCTTGCTTTCCATCTCTCTGTCTCTCTAACACCCTATAGCAAAAATCTTTTTTTTTGAGAGGTTTTTGCTATAGGGTGCGTGCGGCTGCCAGAAAGACAGGGAGAGAGACATAGAGACAGAAAGTGAGAAATCGCTCCCCAGGGGTGATGGCCACACCGCAATCCCTTCTTCTCCATTCTCCTCTCGGGATCTTGGACACGCACGCACATGCGCCTGAAATGAGTTTAAGCCACCGGGTCCAGGACTCGAACCACGTTCAACTACATGGGAGTCCAGCCACACAGCCATTACACTAACTGGTGGTCCCTTAAAATATTTTTAAAAAGAAATAAAAAAAATTGAAGTATGAAGAAACATACTTTTAAATTAATAAGATTGGTATATTCATGAAATTTGCCAATCTGCTACAGAATACTGGTATGTGACGAACAATTAACAATTGTTTACTTCTAGTTTTGTCTGTAAAAGTTTTATTAATGGTTAAAAATTATAACTGATCTATGTAAATAAAGCTATTAAAATGAAGGAAAACAACTCTTTATAAAATGTGTTTAAGGAAAGCAAGAGATGTCATTGGTAGAGAAGGGAATAGGATATGAAAAATGTGATGTTTCTGAGTGATTGAGATAGTAATTTTATCCTAAAATAAGATACTCGTTGTTCCAGATGAGAAATAAAAATATAGGACAAAAATTGAGTAGATATTGAAAGTTATAAAAGATCTGGGGAAAAGAAATGTTATGTGTGGTCAAAGCTAGTAAGATTGAATATATATATTAAGATTTTAAAAAAAAAATGCCCAATAATGTATTAACACAAATTTAGGATACATTTTTGTCTGTTAAAATGACAATGCTTTCTCGAATTATTGTTGTTTTTTTTTTTCTTTGTTTTGTTTTTTTTTTTTTTTTAGAGGCTTTTGCCGTAAGGTATGTGTGTTCAGAAAAAAAGAGACTAGCATCATGACAGGGAAAGTGAGAAATCACTCCCTAAGGTGGATAGCCACATGGTAGTTCTTTCTCCTCCATTCTCTTCCTGGTATCTTGGGCATGCACTTGCATGTGCCCAGTGTGATAGTCAAGCCACTGGGTCCAGGACTTGAACTGCGGTCAGTAAGGTGGGAGTCTAGTGATGTAACTGCTATGTCATCTGTTGGTTTCTTTTGGACTGTTCTTAGAAGAGTATAAAGAGTTTTTACTTACATTTTCAATAATCTGTCTAGAAAACTATGATTTTTGAGTTTTAGAAGAAAAATTTCCTTTTCTTTATACCTTTGAGTATTTAAGAAAGTCAAGACTTATAGCTTTGAAAAAATATAAAAGAGCTATTGTTTTGGGGTTTTGCTCATTTCTGGCAGTTTTACCTTTCCAAAATAAAGTTCTAAATGAAATCTTGTTCTCCAGTTGAACTTAAAATTTCCCAAAAGTCCTCTGAGAACTAACTCCAAAGCATCAATAATAGTCCATAATGAATAATGAGGTACATTGAAATGTATTAAAGATGTAATCATAAAGCATGACCAATTGTCAATATCAAAGATTAGAGCAGAGGGCTGGCTCCTTAGTCTGGTGGTTGAGGTAGCTGAATTCTACATGGCCACCCATGCAGTTTTAGTCCCGGACTCAGTGACTTGAGAACCATGCTGGGTACATGTACATACATGCCCAAATTGCAAAAGAAGGGAGAGATGGAGAAGAAGAAATTGACATGTGACCATTTTCCCATTGGGGGGGTTGCTTTTTCCTTTCCCTCTGTTTCTATTTCTATACCTCTGGCAAGTGCAGACGCACTGTAGCCAAAGACGGAGGAAAAAGAGAAAGAGAGAGAGAGAGAGAGAGAGACCGAGATGAGTAGAAATTACTTGAGACAGTTCAGAGCAGTAAGTAAACAAGGGAAATACAATGCTATTGTTGACCCATGTCCAGAGCACTCCACATCTTATTCTAAAACAAACTGGCTGGTTTTGTTTATTTGTTTATATGGACAATTTTTCAGATCATAATACTCCTATAACTTTAGTGATAGGTGTGATAGGGTCACACACATTGGGCCAGTCTTAGATTCTCTCTCTGATTATAGTGATCATTCTAGAAATTAGCAAGTAACAAAGACTCAGCAAGAGATTCCTTCTCTGAGGTTTTCAAACTTGGTTGCTGAGGAACATTTTTCTGATTTATTTGCTACCTGTCTGATCATAGAGCATATAGGATTTAAGTCCTATCTGCTCTCGGGCATTTTTTTTTTTTTTACTTCCTTCCTCATCTGTTTGAACTAGAATAAGAGAAAATTTACTGGCATTCAGAAATTAGATATGAGAACTAGAGAGCATCTGATTCAATTCCTTCAGTGTTAGTATCCTTAAGGCCAGTTTATCCATTCTCTTACTGTGGTTTGATTCTCTGGTCCAATAAACAACCCATTTCTATTTAAGATAATGTGAAAAGTCAACATCTATATTGGTTACCAAATATTTTTGAAAATTATCATAAAATTAATGCTAAAGCTTTTGTAGGTGATAAAAAATGATTGTTTTAAAAATCTAAAAATTAGAAATATAAGAAGAGGGGTGAAGAGGTTAACTTAGAGAGAATTCCCCATGTTTGCAATGATAGTGCAATGATAGATTTTAATGTCAGTGACTCTATAGAAAACCAAAGGAAATGAACAAAGATAGCTGTACGTTCTGGTGTTACCAAGAGAAAAAAAAATTTACTCTGTGGAAACGAGGGATTTTTTTTCAAGAGTTTAGAGATTTAAAATGCATAAAATTTAATACTTATCACAAAAAGCCACCTACCATCATGATTTGAAAAGGGGGAAGAAAACCTTAAATTATGCACATACTTAAGATTGAAAAATGTCTTCTGAGTACATACAATGGATATTTTTCTCATGCTTATCATAATTCTATTCCTGCTCATTTGAATGCAATTTACCATCGTCATAATGTTCTGAGGGGAGCCTATAGAGATTGTGTTGTGATGTCAAATTGCTATATGAAAACAATTTTGATAAGCCCATGGACACCACATTATAATGACAAATTATAATGACAAAATGGTTTTATGTTTCCATGGAGACTAAATTATAATGTCAAATTGATGGCAAAATGAGGTCAATACAAATCTACACAGACCAGATTGTGAAGTTAAAACAATGCAAAGCAATATCGCCACAAGTCTGGGAAGGCTATGCTATGATGTCAAGATGATGGGAAAGCAATATTTAGGATGATGTCAAAACAGTAACAGAAAAATGTCAGTGGAAATCTCCCCAGCACCCCTCATGATGACAGTTCAATAGAACACTATTATTAATGCAGATTTCACCTCTGGTAAAATTAATCTAGTAAAGTAAAAAAAAAAAAATGGTAAATTTGTACATTTAAGTATTCTGGTTCTAAATATTGCTTTATTGTGAGTTCTTAGAAACTAAGTGCTTAGTCATGGAAGTTAGAGTGAAAAAACTAAGCTATATTACTCAGTGGTGGAAGTTATTTATTGAAGAATCTGTTTAGATGTAAATTACTTTTCTCATTTACAAAAGGATTTTGAAAGGACCCACAGGGAGACAAGCTGATTAATTCAGTTCTCTCTAGAAGGCTTCACTGGCAGACTTTTCTGCAGAAATGTCTTTGGGGCATTACTGCCCCCCCCCCAACTTGGGTTACTTGTCACACCTTTTAATTCTTCTTTCCTAAAGATGTTAAAATATTTACAGTTACATTTTTATATTTTATAAATTATAAACCAAGTAGTTTAACATTTCCTTAAGCCTGCCATTGTCAAGAACAGTATGAAGCATAATGTTATCTTCACTGATGCAGGTTATTCCCATTTGTTCTTAAATAATAAATTATATTGATGCAATTTATCTTGAATAAGTACAATAAATATTTTAACCTAATGCTAATGCCAATCAGGTAAATATTAAATGCAAATGAAGTAGATTACATTTATCATGGTTTCTCAACCCAAATGGTTTTTTTTCTTCCCTCCTTGATAATTCTGACTTGTGGTACAAACAAGAGACAACATACTCCTAAGTCATAAAACCATTCTGGCTCCTCCCAAAATAATACTTGATACAATTTAGGAAAACAAATGATACTTTGCTGTATTGTATGAGTTTGTGTTATCTGTCCAAGAGTGAGTCATTCCAAATTTGTGAATTTATGCTATGAGATAAGGCCACACTAAGTATTCAGACTCTTTTAACCCTGTTGACTAAATGAACTGGATATTCGCTTTACCTTCAACAAACATATTTTAGTTGACTATTATGTGTCAGATAATATGCTAGCTAAATGCAAGGATGTAGTTTTAGAAATATGTTTTACAAGGTTTATGAGTTGATTTTAACTGCTCTGGGTAAATTGATCCATTTGCTTAGAAGGGCAGTATCTCAGTTCTTCAAGTTCCAGCTTCTTTTTCTTTTCTTTCTTCTTTGTTTTCTGTTTCTTTTGAAGGGAATTAATAAAATGGCATGAACGGAGAGTTTCTTGAAAATTCTTGTTCAAATAGATAATGTAGTATAAGACCCACTTAGGGAAAACAACCTGTGGTAGGAAGGTAGATAGTAATGAGCATGTGGCCCTAATAGAATAACAGAAGGACACCTGTCACGTCAATCACAATGTCTTGGGAGTTACAACCAAACCCTCCATAAAATGCCTCCTTTCTACCCAGCTACTGGTGCCAGGAAGGCGAGGCAAATATCGTTTTTTATTTCTTGGTACCTGAGGAAGACACATAAGGATGATTATAAATTTTCCTCTTATCATTCCTCATAAATACAAAAAGACCCAACCAGACATTTTGGTCAACATCCTGATTCCCACTGGGGCAATAAACTAATTGGGCAGTTCATCTTAATAAGGATGCTTCTATCTTCATGGCTCACACTGGGCATGCACAGTTAGGTAATAAAATTCCTCAAATTTTTTACCTGTGAGAGAGATGCGAAAGTGCAGGAAGAAATCCAGAAATTCAACAAAGGACAGAGATAGTGTGACAGACCTCCCACTGTTAAATATTCATTATCATCTCTGGTAATAAAAAATAACACCTAAACCAGTTCCAAATGCAACAGTTGTTAAACCAGTGCCAAACACAGTTGCTACCTAGCAACCTGCCCATCCAAAAGTCTTTTGAGTGTACTTCTTTTCTAAAATCTTTCTTTCCTATTAAATTTTCTTTTTTACCTACTTTTATTGTGTACGTGACTTTATTTTGCACCTAGGGACAGGTCTCTAGTTGTCGTGATCTGGACCTAAAGAACCAAGGATTTTACACAACACAGCTCAACACTCTCCCATCCTATGACACAAATCCAGCTATTACTTTAAGAGATATCACATCATTTTCAGTCATTCTTGAGGGAATAAAAAGCTAGGGACAAAATATGCCCAAGTTTAATTTGAACTATAACTGGTTCAAGTTAAATATATATTGAGAAGAAGAAAGGGAAGAAGAAAAGGAGGATGAAGAGAAGGGGAAGAAAGAGAAGAGGAGAGGGAAGAAGAAGGAGGAGGAAAAGAAAGAGAAGGAGAGGCAGGGTGAGAGAAAGGAGAAGTCGAAGGAGAGAAAGGAGGAGGAAAAAAAGGAAAAGGAGGGGAAGGAGAAGAAAAGAAAGGGGAAAGTGGAGAAGGAGGACTCCAAAGGCATTCTTGATGCAGACTGCAGACCTTCAGTGGACTCGCGGTTCTATTATTATGTGAAGTACCTTAAACAAATCAGTTACTTCCTGTGGAATCTCAGTTTTCTTCATTATAAATCATAAATGTAAGCCATTTCTCTACCAGGTGTGGGTCACAAGAACAGAACTGATCTCCCGGAATCATTCTCTCTCAGAGTCTCAGGAGAATATAGAGAATATAAGAATTGTTTGATTTCGGGGGCACCTTAAGGCACATTATTAGCCTCATAAAGACCCGACAGGAGACTCTGGCAATGGATGACACACTATAGGGAGCTCTGCCCAAAGTGACAAATCGGACCTGCATTCAGGTCTACCTGCATTCAGATTTACGCTGGAGCCCTAGGTTACGCAGTAGCAGCTTCACCTCTGAAGAACTTTCATTTCCTGTATGACCACCCCCCTCAAAATCTCTTTATACTCTGGTTTCAGTGAGCTTCCCAGGTTGGCAATGCAATGTGTGATTTTCCACCCATTATTGAAAAATAAGTGAAAAGTCCCTCTCCTCATTACTAACTTATGTGTGATTTCTCAGGCTTGAGCATAAACAATTACAGAAACCTTACCTGACAAGCCTTATGGGGAAAAGATGCTCTCCCTACATCAAACTGTGCACAGCCAGTGCCTTGCTTTTTCTGAAGGGAGTTGCTGTCAGGACTTTCTTCCCTGTGGCTCATCATGCACTTATATTCTGGCCCCTAGCACCCTCATTCTTGCATCTCTTTATCTGAGACCATAAACCAAGGTGTTTTCAGTGCTGAGGTCTTCTTACGGGGAAAGGATGAGGGCGACCTCCAACACTCTTCAGCACATTCTGACTCAGTCCCCAGTGCTTGTCCACTCCTTGCCTTTTCCTGCTTCTTTCTTTGATCCAAACCCAGAAAACTGTGGGAACCATTTGTTCAGGGCTTCTTTAACGATGAGAAGACTTCACATCTCGAATGATCTATTTGATCCTAACTGGGATACTATTCCACTGGGAAAATGGACTAGGAGGACTTGCTTTCTACCATTGTAGCCTCTTGCTAATACATAATCATAAGTGATAAAGGCACTTTATTGTTCCGTTTGTTGCTTCAATTGACCACTCTGATACCTGGCATCTCAGCTCTCTCTCTTTCTCACAGCTCAGCTGACCTTCTGCCAGCCTTGTCTGCCTAGTTCCACTGGAAGGACCAGCCAGAAATCCAGAGCCATGGTCTCTCCTGGACCCTGGCCTATGTGCATTTCCCTATAGCATGTATCTATTCACTGTAACAAACTATCTTGGGACTGTAAGAGCTTTATTGTGTTCTGTGAGTCCTAGTGAATTACTAAATCTGGGGTTGGTCTCGGGGACCTCCAGAACAAGTACACATATAAAATTAAATAATTAAATCATTAAGAAAAGTTTTTTTTTTTTTTTTTTTTTTGGCCTTAGTGCATGTACACTTGTCAAAGAGAGAAAGAAACAAAGAAAGGGAGAGGGAAAGTGAAAAATCACCCCCTCCAGGGGGATGGCCACACCACAACCTCTTCTCCTTCATTCTCCCGGGATCTTGGAAATACATACACACACATGGTCTTTAAGTCACCGAGTCCAAGACTCGAACCACGGTTGGCCACATGGGAGTGTCCTGACGTAACCTCCACGTCATCTGCTGGCCCTCCAAACACAATGTTTTTAATGTCTCCATTTTTCCAATTTGAATATAAGAAAAATTTCAAAAACTTGTTAAAATTGTCAGATAATAGCACAGTGGTTATACAACTGGACCCACATGGGAAAGATCTGGGGTCTGTGTGCCAGGACCTCCCTGAGTACACGAGACATGTGTGCACGTGCTCATGATACGGCTAAGAGTGGGTCGCAATGGAGAGACCTTGTTGAGGTGACTGTCTCCTTTGTTCTCTTTCTCACAGAAGAAATAAATGAATAAAGTTTTTCTTTAAGTATGAAAAAGGTTATTAATTACTGTAATAGTATCTACAAAATTTCTAATTCCATAAAAAGAATCAAGAAACTCTCGACAGATGCCTTCTAGTTTCACAGTCAAAAGATCAAACAGCATAGTTGTATTTAGTTCCAGTGATAATTAAGTGTAAAAATAAAATTGTAAAAAGATAGCAGAGTATTTACTTTAAAAGTGAATTTTTGTAGGGACCAGCAGATGACATAATGGATATGTTGCTGGTATCCTACTTCATGAACCATGGTTTAAGTTGCGGACCCAGTGGCTTAAAACTCATCCATGGTTGTGTACGTGCATGCCCAAACTCCCAAGAGGTGAATGGACGAGAGAAATCAGACTTCATAGACTGGTACCAGCTCCAACAGTTAGATGGTAATCAGCATGACCATCTCCCTGGGGGATGGAGGTGGTGATTTTTCACTTTCTATCTCTCTGAAGTGCCCTATAGCAAAAATATCTCTCTCTAAAAAATAAAAATAAATAAATAAATACATACATACATAAAAAATTTTTTCTTGGGCTGTCTCTGAGGCCTGGTGGTTGGGGAAGCCATTTCCCACATGGCCAACCTTGTTGTTAAAGTTCCAGCCCCCAGCGACTTGAGAAACACACCAGGCACATGTGCATATTTGCCCCAAATACTGACAAGATAGAGATTGGAGGAGAGTGATTAAGGTATGATAGTTCCCCATGGGGGTGGGTGTTTTTTCTCTCCTTCTCTCCACCCCCCCCTCTTTATCTTTGGCAAGCATGTGCACACTCTGGCAATTTTTTTTTCTTTCTTTTTTTGGAGAGGTTTTTGCCATAGAGCACATGTGCTCGCCACAAAGACAGAGAGAGACAGAGAGACAGAGAGACAGAAAGCGAGAAATCACACCCCAGGGGGGATGGCCATGCTGCAATCCCTTCTCCATTCTTCTCTCAGGATCTTGGGCATGCATGCACACGTGCCTGGTGTGAGTTTAAGCCACCAGGTCCAGGACTTGAACCGTGGTCGAATACATGGGAATCCAGCGACATAGCCATTACGCTAACTGCTGGTCCCTACTCTGGCAAATTTTTTAAAAAGACTCTTCTTTATAGAAATATTTGTAACTATCAAGATTTGCCCTAGCATTAGAGAAAAATCCAAGTAGGTATTACACAGGTAAAAGGAATACTGTAGTCTGCTAAAGGTAAACTTTTTTTAAGAGACATTTTTGCTATAGAGCATGGGTGCTCACAGAGACAGAGAGAGACAGAAAGTGAGAAATCACCCCATACCCTGGCAGTGGGGATGACCATGCTACAATCCCTTCTCCTCCATTTTCCTCTTGGGATTTTGGATATGCACACACACATGCCTGGCATGAGTTTTAAGCCACCGGTTCAGGGACTGAAAACTGAGGTCAACTATGTGGGAGTCGAACAATGTAACCATTATTCCAGCTGCTGGTCTTTCAATGTAAACATTTTTATATGAGGAAACTGAGGCTCAGAGAATTTATAAGTCATGACCAGTATCACAAATTTAGTGGCACAAATAACCATTGCATCTAGATCTTCTGACAACTCAGCATGAGTTCTCTACTGTGTATCAGATTCTATCTTCAACACTTTACAACAGTTCCACAATATTCACCAAAACTAAATTTCCAATGTTTTACCACTTCTTCCACATAATCTTGGGAGAAAGGAGATAGTGAGTTACTGCCACAGTTCATGTGAAGTCATCCATTTGTGTATATAATGGTGACAGATAAAGCACTTCGTGTAGGGTTCTAAAGAAGCCATATTTTTCATAGAAGTCATGGGACAGAGTAAATATTAATGGCTAAGTTTACATCCTTGTAAATATGTCATTTAGGCTACAACTACTGGTAAGAAAATTTTGTCAATTATACCCTGAATCAATAGGTCTTAGCTAGGCAAGCTCTAAGAAAATGGCTCTGCTTTCTTTACACCTGCCTAGACTGAAAAATACGGCTCTAAATTTATTTCAGAAGCTAATTTGAAAGAGTTAGATGTAAGGATACATGCAGATCTGAGGAACAACCTTATCTCTGTGAGGATGAAAAAAAGCATGGATTTCAAAGAATCAGTGAAAGACAAGGGAAACTAATTGGACTTCATAGACTGGCACCAGCTCCAACAGTTAGAAAGATATCCTCAAAGTTAAGGAAATAATTGGTGAGGGGGGTCCAGCAAAATGGGCTAGAATCAAAGTCAGAATCTTCTCCTAAAGAGAAAATGTGGATCAAAAGGAACTATTGGGTCATCAGAAAAATCATGATGCATTTTTTAACTAAAAAAGATAGAAATATATACATCATGCTTTTTCTGATGACTCAATAAATCCTCTGAAAGAAAAACGGAAAACTTGCAGGAAACAAGAATCTATGTCCCTGGCATCCCTTGTCAAACAAATAAACACACTAAGAGCTCAACCATATCCTAAGTGACTGATAAGTAAGTAAAGTGAGAACTGATAGCTGACCACTGTGTTTAGAAACCATTGAAATCACTAATAAACTTGAAAAGTTAGAGATATTTGAGGTCAAACCTGACTGGTGTGGATTTAAGGGAGTCTAGAACTAAGAGATTATTTTGACAGCAAAACTAAGTCAGAGTGTTTTCTATACTCATTATTCTCAATTTCTCTTTCCTAATACTTAACTTGTGTCTGTCTCACTCTAAACTGTTTCCATGGTCACATTGTCTCCTCTGCTGTCTGTGTTCTCTTCTATCTCTTATGAGGACACTTGTCATTAGATTTAGGGTCCAGGCAGATAATCTAGAATGACCTCTTCCTTGCAATAGTCCAATAGTCTTGTCTTTTTTTTTTTTTTTTTTTTTTTTTCTCCCCAAGGGAGATTTTTGCTATAGGGAACATGTGCTCACCAGACAGACAGAGAGAGACAGAGAGAGAGAAAATTAGAAATCACTCCACCCGGAGGAGGGGTGGCCACACTGCAATCCCTTCTCCATTCTCTTCTTGCAATCTTGGGCATATATGCACACACACCTGGCGTGATTTTTAAGCCACTGGGTATGGTACTCAAACCGCAGTTAACTAGATGGGAGTCCAGCAATGTAACCATTATGCCATCTGCTGGTTTCACAACAGCCTTATCTTAACTACATCTGCAAAACTCTTTCCAATAAAGACATCATTCACCAGTTCTAGGAATTAGGATGTGGACATATAGGGGGATGAAAGGGGGTTTAAGGAGTACTATTTAATGCCCTACAATGCTCAATATGTTTAAGAGTTACAGGGTCCCTCAAACCATCAGCAGTATCTTTAGGATGTCTTAGGACAAATACTAGTCCACTCTTAACATTTTCCAGATCCTGGTCTTTCTGTACAGATTCAGTGAGGTCTTCCGCTAATGTTCTGCTGTCTATGAAAAATTTTGAAATATCTGTATAAAGTAGACCCTTATAAAAACTGCTGTTTCTGCTAATGGTGCTATTTCACAAAAAGCCACCAACTTTACCTTCTGGGCTAGTGTTGCCCTCCCAAGTAGTACAACTGTCCTGGCTGCAACTGCCTCTACTGATGCTGCCTATGGATTCCACTAAAGTTTATATGTTGCTGGAAATCTGAAGTTCCAGAGTAGCTATAGGCTGTATTCTATGTAGCCCTCTATGTACTTATACCAAACTTTAGTAAGCATCAGTCCATAGTCAATGTTATTTCAACCCATTTCACCACCCCACCAATGGTTTAATGAAAAGCAAATCTCTGATAATTTTATCCATAAATGTATCACTTCTGTTAGTCATTAAAATTTAATAATTCTTTATATAAAATTTTCAGTCCATAATTTTCTTGTAATTTTCTTGTAAATATTTCCATTGGTTTCAGAATCAGAACCCAAACACAGTCACCCATTGCAACTAGTTGTAACATCTAAAGTATCTTTTAATCTATATCCCCTTTTTTCTCTCCTTCCCTCATATTCTGATCTCTCCTTGTCATTTGTCAACAAATACATCACATTTCAGGTGGTACCATATATTACTAAAAGTCTGCTGGCTTTCACTGGAATTAAATAAATCAGTCAATAGATTCACCTGTTAGCCTGATTCATTCACTAAAAAGTCCTTCTTCAGCTTTTTATTTAGTCGTGTTAGTAGTCTTTGACTGTCATTACCCAGATTCAGTATTTTATCAGGAGTTTAAAAAATTATGATACCCTGGGGCCAGCAGGTGGCATGGTGGTTAAGGCGCTGGACTCCCACATGACTGACCACAGTGCAAGTTCCAGAACCAGTGCATTGAAAATCATGCCAGACACATGTGCTTGCATCCCCAGTATTCCAGGAGGAGAATGGAGGAGAAGGGATTATGGCCTGTCCATCCCATCAGGGGCTGATTTCTCATTTTCCCTCTGTTTTTTTTTTCTGGTGAGTATACATACCCTATGGCAAAAACCAAAACAAAACAGATAAGATTCTAATTCTATTATTTGTTTTTTGTTAGCTGGAATATTCATAAGGAGAACTTTCCACTCATTAACTATTTGGTTACCCAAAGGAACTTGTCCTACATGAGAAGCAGGATAATACACAAAGTTCTTTTTTCTCATCAGGTTTCAGAATGGTTATTGGTTATTACCTTAAAAAACCACCAAAGGTTAAAAAAAGTTCACTTGTGTTTTCAGTATCATGAATTCATAGATTAAACTATATTTTGATATATATCAATCTGTTGCCACTATTATGCATGTAACAGTAGATTCTGAAAACCAGTGGTCCCCCAAACCCTGTCCATGGACTGGCGCTCTCTGTAACCTGTTGGGAACCAGGCAGCAGTCTAGTGCTGGTCCACTCAGCCATATGGTGGTGGGAGGATGGCAGGTGATCAAGTGATGCACGCTCTGTGTTTGCAGCCAGTCTCCATCACTCACATTGCTGTCTGGTTTTCACCTGCTGTCATATCAGCAGCATTGATTCTCATGGGAGCCCAAGCCCTATTGTCATGTGATTGTTTCATTGTATATTGCAATGTGGCAGTGGTATAAGTGGGGTACACAGTCGATGTAGCATGCTTGGGTCTCCCCAGAAGACATTTTGTGCATCATTTGAATACACTTTTATTTAACCTGGGTCTCTTATTACAATTACAGTGTTTTCTAATTTCTATTTATATCATATTTTAAAAATATAAATTATAGGACAAGGAATTTTATAAAGAAAAAATTATACCTAAGACCATTTGGAATATATCCAGAAGTTGATTCATTTTGACAACAAACTATTTTGGATGATTAATATGCTGAGGAATTCAATTGAAAATAAATCAGCTCCCCTTAAAATGTGGTTTTAAAATAATTTATGTCTTTGTGGAAATAAAAATAGGAAATGGTTGATAAGTTATTTGTAGTAAGAATAATGTATGATTGTGAAGTTCAGAAGTCACCACTCCATGTGTTTTTGCATTTTTAAAAACCATATTTTATTTATAGTTCAAATCAGAAACAGGTATTTAAGAATTAGAAAAAAAAAAGCTAAAATCATGGTTAGATAGATGCCTATCCTTATGAGATCATGCTGTCTGAATTTTAAGGGAACAATTTCAAATGACTGATTTAATTTTTTCAATAAATTTTACATTTCTGTTTGCTCATAGTTTTTTATTCTCTTTAGTGCTCAACAGAATGATTATTTTCTTGCTTTTTTAAAAAGATAGCTAGTTATCGTATATTTTGAATTTTGAGTAATTACTCCTGTTAATATTACTTTTTAAAACATAAACTAAATGGTATTTATTATAAACCCAATGTGCAAATTTTATATTAAAAAGTGAAAAATTTTAGGACTATTCTATTACATACTAAACAGACCAATATACACATGAAAGTACAAGAAAACATTATTTAGAAAAATCTATGTTCATTGAATTGTAATTTATTTTTCGATCTCTCTTTAGATCTTTCTTTTCTTCTTTCTGTCTTTGCAGATGTAAGTGAAAAACGTCAAATCTAAATTAGCCTAAGGAGGGAGAATGGACTGATGAAAGCAAACGGGATTAATTGGCCCATAATGGGAGGATTGAAAGGTAGATCTAGATTTAGGTCTGGATCAAACAACTCGGGCCTGGGATTCCCTCCCATCTGTTGAGTCTGCTTCCTTTATAAGAACTCCATTCTCTAAAAGCTCATTCATCAGTGGTCTCAGAGGGGCCGCCAGAAGTTCCTAGGGCCACACCAGACAGCAAAAGTCTTTTGTTTGAAGGTTTCCGGAATACATCCTGAAATTAATTTCAGTGAGATTTACTATGAACCAATTGCTATTGTCAGGAGAATCAAGTACTGATTTTCTTTGACCTGAGAATATCACCACTCTTGATAACGTGCTGTGAGAATCAGGGCACAGTGGTTCCTAAAACAAAATTCCTCCTATTGTTTGCTGAATGGTATATGATAGAGGAAAACAGCCAATAAATGTCTCAAGAGGTTCTAATAATCGCAGTACATTTTTAGAAAGTTTCCTAATAAGTCAAACCAATTAAAAAATAGTTCTGTCTATGTTTATATCTTCATGGTTTCGAAGATTTCTTAGTCCTTGGAACCAATACAGAATACTGTATTTTGCCTATTGATTTATGTATGAGATTTCCAGGAATGAAAAAAGAGAACATTAAGCATTGCTTTATTGCTTTGCAAGCTTTGACTTACCTCCCACCTGCCTTTTCCCTTTTCATTGTCTCCTTCCCAATTTACTACTTACTTTTATTTTTTTGTCTATTATCATTCCTTTTTCCTTTCCTCTTCCTCTCTTCTTTTATAATTTCTTTCCTTGTCATTTTCCCCCCTTTTCATTTCTCCTTCCTTTTTCTTTTTTCTTGACTTTGTCTGTTTCTCATTTTTTTTGAAATTTTATTTATTCATTTATTTATTTATTTTAATTTGCTAGAGGGCACATGTGCTTACCAAAGAAAAAGAGAAAGAGAGAGAGAGAGAGAGAGAGAGAGAGAGAGAGAGAGATAAGAGAGAATGAAAATCAGAAAGCAAGCCTTCAGGTCTCGGACTCGAACCACAGTTAGCTTTGTACAAGAGTGCACCTCAAACACCATACCATCTGTCGATCCCTTGTTTCTTGTTCTTTTGTCTGCTTTAAGCTCCTCACCCTCCATTGCTAAAATCCCTTTCTCATCTTTTTAAACTAAAGGGTTTAGCCAGCCTGATTTAAATAAGTTTCTAGTGGATAAATTTCTCTTTGTGTAAATAAAATGATGAATCGACACGACAGACTTCTAAGGTGTTCTAGGTTCTGTTCTGTCAAGGTTCTTACACACCAATAATCATTGTCTTCAAGTATCTTTGAACAGTTTCTTTTCCCTGAAATACAATGACAGTTGTCCCTATCAAGAGCACTAATCATATTCAGTTGTTCGTTTTGGTTTTTGCTTGATATTAACTACTTTCTGACACTGCACTGCTCGATTACCCTAACATGAAATGTTTTTCCTTAATTTCAAAACACCCTACTTCACCTAACTAAAATGAATTTTTTCCTTATATGAAACTTTATAGCAATAACTGTCAGTGACATTCAACTGACATTTATATACTTATATGTGTTACCAGTTTTCTTTTTTTCTCCATCTTCTCAGAGAGAAGAGTGTGCTCTAAATATTTATATCTCTAGGATTTGACACAGGATTTCACATAAAAATTATGTATTAGAAGTTTCTGATAGGGTGATTAATTTCTTTCCATTTTGTGGAGTAGCAGTTAGAAAGTAAATAAAATATATGTAAGAAAAAAGTAAAACTCACCATTAATATATGCAAATTTTATAAAATAATGAAATTAAATTTTATTTTGTATCATTTCTTAGAACTATAATAAAAGGAGATTCGCTAATTGGTATCTTTTTCACTAACATATGTTTAAAACACATTAACTAAGCATCCACTATGGTTGCTGTGTTAGAAGCTGATGTTGAAATTCTGTTTGGAAACGGTACATTTAACAGAGACAGAAATAAAAAGTTATCAGCTGATGATACTGTATTGGGTAGTATGAAAAGTCATGATGTATTACTGCATGGAAAAACATGTTATGACTTTTCCAGAGATTCAATATATGGTAATATCTTTGATTTGACTAACATGCACTGTATTAATGCCAGGAAAAGCAATGTTGTATGTTGCAAACATGTACAACGATTAAATGTAAGTAAAGAAAAAAAGATATTTTCTTTGGCCAGATGTCTAGGGGCACAGCGCACATAGTGAAGCAGGTTGGCATATATCATTGGTCACTACTTTCTCGTTGTGACCTCTAGAAAGTTGCTTCATCTCTCTCTGTCTTATTTACTTATTTATAAAGTGGAATTACTATATGTATTTCATAGGATTTTTGTGAGAATTAAAGTGTAATGGAGTACATGGAACAAGTATAATGCTTTCGAAGAACATCTTGATACAAATACTCTTGATAGCAAGCTGAAGAGCTTCTCTTAGAGTTTGCCCACCACAAGGGATAAATTTATGAGGCTAGAGGTGGGAGATAAGGGGCCATGATATACAGGAGACAGAAAGTCAGAAATCTATACTATCTAGTACTTGATTTGTGTGAAAATAAAGAAAAAAGGGAGAGCCAAAAGATCTCCTTTCTATTTAAGATTATAGGAAAAGATAAAGAAGAAACGGAAGGTGAGGTAGGTGATCCTGACCACAAAGATAAACTTAGGGACATTCTGAGACTAAGGTAGAAGTATTTTGCCAGTTCATATTTTGAAATTAAAAAAGTTACCCTATAAGTTAATACTGTATATTCTGCTTTTTAAAATTTATTTACTTATTTATTGCACATGTATAAGCAGAAGCAGCACCTATAAACTCAGCATTCATGGTTAGTGCCCAACAGAATAAATTCAACAAGAAATTTCTTCTTTATTTAACTTTATTCTATTGAGAGAGAGAAACAGATAGGGAGAGAGAGTCTTTCTCTACAGGATCTCGTCATGCCATGATTTCCTTTCCCTAAGTGCCCTGCCAGTCAAGATCTTGGGCATGTGGTCCCAACATGTTTCAGGTTGATGTGGGATCTGAACCCATAAGCCATATGGCTTTCAACACTACAGAGGAGCACAGTAACACCTAAGCTATAATGGTTGCACCATGAAATTCTTACTTCCCCCTGAGATAAGCACTCAAAAGGTACTGAGCATGTCACTTTGGAGACTAGAGAATCAGTGAGTCAGACAACTTTAGCTTGGAATCACCATACCTGGGTTTGTATGGGGAATTATGGCAACACTGTGATTACAGAAATGGCAATGAGACAGCATTAGCAAGCATAGGCAATTAGGTCCTTACTCGGCTGAAGCTTCCAATTCACATCTCACTCAGCAAACTTTACTAGAGAAAGCCCAAGTGTACACAACACCCAGATATTATGGGAATGTCATCATTCATCCAGTCATCCAGGAGGAGTTAATAGACAATGACCAAGTTGCATGATTTCTTTGTCCTACTTCCATGAAGATAAAGTACTTGATTTTGCATGACATCAAGAAGAGAAAAGTAGGGAGGCCTATGCCATCCTAGATAGGGAGTGAAGCTTTGAAAAGATTAAATATTTTAACCAAAAGACCTTTTAAAAATGCTTAGTATAGCTGATGTGAAATACTAATAATTAGAAAATCTCAAAATGTTCCTTTAATGAAGACTGAGGTAGTTTTATAATGTAAAGTACCCACATTATCCTAGACATATGTGTATTGGTAATAATTTTACATGTATTTGTCCAAATTTCTCTTAGAAAGCAGTTTTATTAGAGAAACGGTGACTTTAGGGTAAGTGAGAGTAGAAATAAAAGTAAAACCAGGAAGTCAAGCCAAGCATGTACGACTGAGCAAGTCATCACTTTAGACAGGGCAGATACAATCTTTCAGCGAACTTCCATGAGCTGCGTGAAGAGTGCATCTCAGAACTGACTATGAGGAAGGGAAGATGGGACATCTTCCGACCGAAACTGTCTCCTCTTCTGATCAAGTTTCAAGTCTTTCAGCCTTGCAGGTTTGCACAGGCAGGGTTGTCCAACCAATTCCTGTAGTCATTTCACATTGTTTCATCAGAGAAACCTTGAACAGCACATAAGAAATTCTATGAACCATTGGGGCAAGGTGTTGTCAGTTACATCTATAATACATGAAGCTGGTAGTGAAAGGCTGGCCAAAGTGAAAGGTGGCCTGACAGGCTACTGGGTGAAACACAAGAGGTGGGCAGAATCCACTTACTATGTCACAAATACCCTAACAAATATCCTTTTCTAGAGCAAAGTAAGTACTTAAAAAATGCTATCTGAAGCCAGCAGGGAGCGTGGTGGATTGGGGTACTGGACTCCCATATGGTCGACGGTGGTTCAAGTCCCACACCTGGCAGCTTGCTTTCTTGCTTTCCCTCTCTCTCTCTGTCCTTCTCTGATCAAATAAAAATAAATAAAATAAAATAATTCTTTAAAAAAATACAAGCTATTTTTATTACTAGATGTAATTCCTATGAATCATACACATTCTTAGAGCCTATAAACAGACAACCAAATACCAGGTACAACAGAAAACAGTATCCAAAGAAATGACTTTTTTTTTTTTTATTATCATCATAATCTTGAGGAAATGACTTTAGATAAATAAATAAATACAAACAAAAGAGATGTACATCATTGCCTTCAATAAGCACACAGTCTTCCAGAAAAAGAAATTTAAAACAAAATTATAATAATGCTATTGATACTATCATAAAAAGGGTCTATTAGTTTGTATCTTTATGCTATGCTTTGCTCCAAAGATTATCCTTTTTTTTTTTTTTTAAGGACACATGAGAATTTTATTTTCATTTAACCATAAGCTTGCCAACTTCTTAATGAACAGCATTACTCTTCTGCGTGATACCCAGCTGCACCCACATTAGAAATTTAGTAAAAATTACATAATGATTCCACTTTGAAGTTTTACCCATAGGTTAACACGCCTTGACCAAGTCTAACCACACACCAGATAAACTTTGTAGAAGGAATTCTTTCTTAATGAAGAATTCTTACTATTTCTTCTTTTAAAAATATTCTACCTTTATTCTGATGTAATTATATATTTAAATTTCAACTTACATATGTAAGATCACAGCCAAGGAGGTTAGTCACAATTTAAAATTTTATCACCACCTATTTTTACCATCTTCTCATATCTATCACTTTACTTATGACTTTATGACTTTACTTCCATCCTGATGTATGAATTTGTTTAAATGTAATAATTAAGGGCCTTTTCTCTTTTGGAGGGGTATAATAAAAAAATTAAATAACACATTAAAGATATTACTAAAGATAATTCACATTTTAATTATGGCATCTACAATGAATATCTATAGGAATTTTTCTAATTAACTTTGAAATCTCACAACCTCCATTTAAGGAAATGTTCTCTTTGAAATAATTAAACTGAATACTTTAACAATTAGAAACTTAGTCTCAAGACCCTATTTCCATAATAAAATATTTTAACAAAGTTCCTAAATATGTTCTATATAAATTTTCTTGACTATAAGATGCCAAGAATATGGAAACGTGTTTACTGTAATAGGACAATTAGTGACATCAGTTTCCCACCAAAGTCATTTGTGGAGGATTATATCGGCCATTTCCACTGGTTAGCAGGAGGTTCTTCCACTAATGGCTCCCATGGTTTCCATTTCATCATTTTTCTCGCCAGACTTAGTTCATTTTCTGCCTGAAGAATCACCTCTTCTATTTGACCACCCTGAAGTTAGTCTTCTAATTTTTTAACATCTGATTCCGCTTTCACCATACCCAGCCTGTCATTTGTTATCTGCTCTGTATATTTTCTATATGCTGCATTTTTAGGCATTTGCTGAAGAATTTCAAGAATCTTTGCATACAATATTTTCAGGCGCTCCTGTGGACTGTCGGACACAGCCAACCCCACGAGACCCGTGGTCTTCTTCAGCAAATCCGCCATGACAGCCCAGACACCGCGCAGCCTTATCTTTTAACAATGAAAGTATATAAAATATGGAGAAGCAGAAATGAGAAAGTGAGGAGAGAGATGGTCAAGGAATAGCCCCTAGATGAAAAACGTTATGATTTTCCCTTGGCACCTAACATAAGAAAACATTCCCTATGAAAAGGCAGGATTTGTGGTGCAAATATACTTAAGAAATCAGTAAGAACTTTAATCTCATGGTTACACAGGCAGGTTCTGAAGTCAGAATGCCTAGATTCTATCTGCCGCTTAACATCTTTGTATCTTTTAGCAAGTTACTTAAATCTGTGTTTAGTTTCTTCTTCAGAAAAAGTATATTAAAAAGAGTAGTAAAAGTCAAGTAATTGACATATGATAAATAATACTTAAAATAATGCCTGCTACATACAAAAATGCAAGATAAGCATTTTCTAATTTAAAAATATTTTTATTTTGTCTTTTTTTGGCTATAAAGAAAGCTCATTTAAGGGAGAAGGATTTATACTTTAGAATATAAAAACAAGAAAGATAAGGTGATAAAGATATCAAGGAAATTAGAAATGCAAACATTGAAGCATTAACTGAAATTTTCAAAACACAGGAAGTGAAAGAAAATGATATGAAGGAGATCAAGAATTACATGCGGATCATCTCAAATGTATGTGATTCTTCTCATAGCATTCAACAATAGAACATTTGAACAGTCTGTTATCCTAAACTCAGAAAAGAGTAATGAATGGCAATCTTCAGTAGAAAGGAAGAGCTGTGCTTAAAAAAAAAAATGAAAATAATTAAACACACACACAAAGAAAAAGTATAGTAATGAAAAGTGAATTTTGGTCTTTGCTACCTTTCTACCGAATGGTATAGGTTGCATTGACTCATAATTTACTAGCTGTAATTGCTTTAACCAATTAACTCCAACCTTTCTGTGTCTTAGCATATCAGTATCATAGAAGTTCACCATGTTAAATAGCTATTCAATTTAAGCATTCTTCTTTGTGTGGGAGACAGAATGGGCTCTATTCCACATCATTATACCTGTGTCCTGGTCACCAGAGACTGGCATCTAACACATGAATTTCCAACTTACCATGAGTGATGCAAGCCAGAAACAGGGAAAAACACAGGGGAAGGAAGGGGATAGGGATGGTATAGATTGTTCTTAACCATATAGCCCAAAAGTCACATACATCAATTCTATTCCTATTTATTTTTAGAAATCTGTCACAAAACTTTATCTAAATCCAAGCAGAACTGGGAATTGTAGCCCTTGGATAAAAATTATATTGTTTCTGTCACCATACTATTTTATGAAAGAGAGAATCTGACTTTATGGGCCAGTTAGCCCTCTTTGCTATATAAAGTCCTCTCTCTGTAGACAGGGTGGAGTATATATTGTAAGAGCATGTGTAAGATTATTTTACTCACATGACTTAAACAGAAAAGATGTGTTCATCTGAGTTTTTCCAATAAAGGACAGAACTTGGAGTCATAAAATAAAGCAACAACAGTAATAAGAGGGGATATTGGAACTGAACAGATGATAAGAAAGATTATATTTTGATTTTCTGAACATGGCTTCAGAATATGGGACAAAATCTGAATAGGAATTAAATTTACCATCCAAAATCTGAGTAGAAATGTTAGTGACTTTGAGACATTTAAATTTAACTAGTAAATAGTTTTTTAAAGACAGAATTTACATGCCATAAAATTGACACATTATAAATGTACTATTGGATGATTTTTAGTAAAGTTGTAATTATGCAACATCGGCACAGTTTTAGAACATTTCTATTACCACAAAAGTGCCAAACCTTACCTGCACCCAGGCTACCACTAATCTTCCTTCTGTATCTATTGTTCTACTTCTAAGAACTCTAGAAAAATCAATTTACAAAGATTTAATCATTCACGACTGTTTCCTCCTGGAGTATAATGTTTTTGAGGTATATCCATCTTGCTGCAGTTATTAATAGTACCGTTTATTGTTGAATGGTATTCCATAGAACGTTTATAAACCATTTTTATTACCTATTCCCCAGTAAATAGCTATTTGAATGTTTTCATGTATTTGACTATTATGAAGGATCCACATTTGCATATGAGACTATTGTTGGCATATGCTTTTATTTCTCCAGGGAAGATACATACAGATGGAATTGCTGGATCATCTGAGAAGTATATATGTAAGATTTTAAGAAACTATCAAATTATTTTCCATATTAATTTTTACATTTTATGCTCCTACTGCAAATATATACACTTGATTTTCCCCTCATTATTACTAGAGTTACTTTTAGTATTTAAGATTAAAGCTAATTTAGAGTCTGTAGTGATTTTAATTTTAGTTTTCCTAATGCATAATTTTAGTGAGCATCTTTTTTTGCTAATTTATATACCTTATTTGGTGCAATATCCAAATTTTTTCCTGAAATTTTTGTCTATTTTTTGGAGTTACAAGATTGATTTAAGTCTTTTGGATATAAGAACTCTAACAAATATATATTCTGCATGTTTATTATTCTAAAATGCAACCTGTTTTATTTTTCCTACTATTGAATAGCAAATTCCAACTTTAATAAAGTCCAATCAATATATCAGTCTTTTGGGACCAGCAGTTAGCATAATGGCTATGTCACTGGAGTCCCATGTAGTCGACCACGGTTCAAGTCCTGGACCCAGCGGCTTAAACTCACGCCAGGCATGTGTGCATGCCCAAGATCCCAAGAGGAGAATGGTGGAGAAGCGATTGCGGCATGACCATCCCCCCGGGGGGTGATTTCTTTCTTTCTATCTCTGTGTCTCTCTCTGTCTTTCTGGTGAGCGCACGCGCCCTATAGCTAAAACCTCTCCAAAAAAAAAAAAAATATATATATATATATATATATATATATATATATATGTATATATATCAGTCTTTTTCCAGTGAATATTGTGGTATACTATCAGTGAAATATTTGCCTAACCCAAAATCATAAAAAATTTTCTCATGTTTTCTCTTAGGAGTCTTAATTTAGCTCTAATGTTTAGGTCAAGAGTATGTTGATAAAACGATAAAATTTTTGAAAGACTCTGAAATAATTCATGAAGGAGAAAAATATATTTATTAATAGAAAAATATCAAAAGCTATTTTTCCCATTTTTTCTATAAATAGATTCTAATTCCAATAATTTATTTTTTGAAGAGGTTTTTGCTACAGGGCGCATGCACTCGTCAGACAGACAAGAGAGCGACGGAGAGACAGAAAGTGAGAAATCACCCCCCAGGGGGGAATGGCCACTCCGCAATCCCTTCTCCTCCATTCTCCTCTCGGGATCTTGGGCACGCACGCACACGTGCCCAGTGTGAGTTTAAGCCACCGGGTCCAGGACTCGAACCATGATCAACTACATGGGAGTCCAGTGACATAGCTATTATGCTAACTGCTGGTCCCATTCCAATGAAAATTTTTTAGTGTTTGTGTAATGAGTCTGATGAACTAATGCTACAATTTATTAGAAAGAACAAAATTCTAAAAAAATGCTCTCAGGAAAGTATGAAAGTCTTGGTTTTCAAAATATCAAATTTTTTTAAAGTTATCGTAATTAAGATGGCATAACACTGGTCAATAATAGAATATTGATAAGTAACAGAAAACAGAAAACTGAGAGCCAGACCTCCTCATTCATAGGGAAGCTTATTATTTGATGAAAACTGCAATATAGCTCAATAAGAGAGTGAGAGACTCTCCAATGAATAGTGCAAAGCAACTGGTTATCCATATGAAAAAAAATGACATTGGGCACCTACTTCTTGTCATATAAAAATTACCTAAGAGAGTCAAGTAGTTAATAAAAAGGCAATACATAAACGTTTTGGAAGAAAATATAGAATATCCTTATATTCTTAAGATTTAACATAATTTTAAAAATAAATCTCAAAGAGTCTTAAAACACACAAAATAATATTTGGGTATCCTAAAAACTAAGAAACTTTGGTCATCCAAAAGACACGATGAAGGATGTGAAAATGTCAACAATAAATTGGTATTAAAAGATTTTATGTGATATTGACAATAAATGAATAAATATTACATATTGGGCATAAAAACACAGCAAAATATAATGAGAAAATGGTAGATATAGTAAATTCATTTTTTAGAAGAATAAGCCTAAAGTGAATCAGCATACGATACCCATCACCTTTAGTAATAATAATTAAAAAATACAGAAGAGAACCACAATTAAAAGTATTTTGCATTCAATTTGCATACCATTAAAAGTTGAACAATATCATGTATGATGAGGGTATGAAACAATTATTTTTTAAGATTTTGCTATATGGCAAGTGCAGTCACCAGGGAAAGAGAAACAGACACAGAGACACAGAGAGAGACAGTGAGAAGTAGAATGATAAATCACCCCAGGGAAGATTGTCACATTGCAATCCCTTCTCCATTCTCCTCCTGGGATTTTGGGCATACATGCATACGTGCCCAATTTCATGTAGGAATCCAGTGCCTTAACAACCATGTCACCTGTTGACCCTGGAATGGTCAACTTTTATGTATTTTTAGAATGTTTTCTAGCCTTGGGAAAAGTAAACATTTTATCTTATAAAATAGCACATTCCCATAACCTTAAATCCACCAAAATCTATGCCTGAGAATATAATCTAGAGAAATCATTTTAGATGTGCAGATATGTAATTTTCTCTGAGTATCACCTGTCTCTAGAAGCAAAAAGTGACATCATATTACTTTTGCCAGATGCTATTGTTAAAAGCAGGCAATAGGTCTAGTCTATAGTCAAGTGGAGAGTTTCAGTGGGTGTGAAAACAGTGATCTTTGGCAATCATTTTAGAAGATGCCTACCACAATATATATATATATATTTTATCATTATATTGATTCAATCTAGAATCAATTAGCTCTTATTTTATAATCCATTGCCATTTGCTTCTATAACCATTCACTTTTTTTAATAGAGATTTTTGCTATAGGGTCTGCTCACTGGAGAGACAGAGAGATAAAGAGACAGAAAGTGAGAAATCACCCCCCAGGGAGGATGGCCACACCATAATCCCTTCTTCTCCATTGTATTCTTGAGATCTTGGGCATCTACACACACATGCTGGCATGAGTTTTAAGTCATTTGTCCAGGACTCCAACCACAGTTGACTATGTGTGAATTCATCAACATAAGCATTATGCCATTTGCTGTTCCCTATAACCATAGAATTTTAAATGTGACAAAAAGGATGGCTTGGGGGCAGCAGGTGGCATGGTGGTTGAGGTGCTGGACTCCCATGTGGTCGACCACAGTTCGAGTTCCAGATGCTGTGGCTTAAAACTCACTCGAGGTATGCCTGTGCATGGGTGCCCAAAATCTCATGGAAAGAATGGAGAAGGGATTGCAACATGCCATTCCACATGGGGAGGAGGGAATAATTTCTCACTTTTTCTCTGTCTCTCAAGCGAGTGCATGTACACTATAGCAAAAAAAAAAAAAAAAAAAAAAAAAAAAAAAAAAAAAAAAAAAAAAAAAACCACTCTCTTAAAAAATAATGGATTAAAATCTTTTTTTTTTTTTTTTTTTTTTTAATTTGCTATATAGCATGTGTCCTCACACCAAAGAAAGGGGCAGGTGAGAAAGCATCAGGTTTGGGACTTGAACCTCACAGTCAACCATATGGGATCAGCTACCTTAATCACCATGCCACTGGCTGTCCCAAAGGATAAAGTTTTATTCTTTTCTCTATGGCCACCCAGTTACCCCAACCTCTATTTATAGAAAAGATCTTCTTTTCTTTACTTCTTTGCAATGCTATCTTTCAAAATGAATCAGTTGTCCATATATGCTTGGATCTATTTCTAGAGTGTCTGTGCCCATTTAACTGCTGTTTTACAATTAGTCTTACAAATTGGTAATTTAGATTTTTCCCTGTTGTCTCTCTTAAAGAATGTCTGATCTTTCTTGATAACTTTCTCTTTTTTTTAATTTAAAAATCTATTTTCCAGTTTTCATTAAGTGTGATTATGTTGTGTCTTTAGATTAATCTGGAGAAAAGTTAATTTCTTTACATCTTTCAATTTCATAACATCTTTCAATTCATAAATGTGGCATATATTTCCATTTATTTAAGCTTTCTTTAATTTATTACATTAATATTTTATGAATTTCTAAGTAGAAATTATACCTGTATTTGTTAGACATATACATAGAAATTGAATGTATTTTTTATGATCTCATAATTTATTTCTGTGATAAACATACTTCTAAGGATGCTACCTTCTAGAACAATGCTTCTGGTTATTCAATCAAACACTGATCTCTTACTGATGTAAAGAGAACTCAAAGGTATAATTAAGGTTACGATCTTTAAAACAAAGACATTATCCTGGATTATCCAGGTGGGCAAAATCTAATCACATAATCCCTTCAAAACAAAGGAATTTATCTGGCAGAAATCAGTGTTGTAGCAAAGAAGGAAGCAGCAATGAGATGAAGCAGAAAAGAAAGTCAAAGAGTTTGCTTGGGAAGAACTTAACCCAGCATTTGTCAGCTTTGAAGATGGTGGAAGAGGACCATGAACCATGTAATATGAATGACTCTGGAACCCAACGGCCAGAAAAGAAGCAGGGAATTTAGTCATACAATTGCATAAAACTGAATTTTTAACTGTCTAAATATGCTTAGAAATAGATTCATCCTTAGAGACCAGAAAGGATTACTGATGGTGTAGGTATTCAGTGGATTTTTGTATGTTAATCTGTCTATAGTAAATTTGCTAAGTTCATTTATTCATTTATTTGGAATTTTTAGGTACATAATTACTATTTGCAAAAAAAAATCACATTTTTCACTCATTTTTTTTCTAATGTAATGGCCTCTAAATTTTCTGCCTATAGAGTAGTGTCTAGAACCTTGTTATGGCTTATGTTTCCTGCCCCTATCAAATTAATGTGGTGAGCCTTAGAACGATTGTAACAGTGTTGAGAGGGTGAGCACTTGATCTGATTATGATATTGAAGGACAGGGTCTTTAGGAAGTGATTAGGTTTAAGGTCATCAGGCTGAGGCGTCCATGACTGATCTTGTTGGTTCATCAGGACAGGGAATAAAACAGAGAAATAGACACAGATGCATGTCCTGTCATTGCTTTGTCTATGTGATGCTCTGTGCAGCTTGGGGACTCTGCGGTAAGCTCTTACCAGCAAAAAATCTGTCCCCAGATTCAGATTTGGCCCCTAGATTTAGGACCCCCAAACCTTGGGCTGAATAAATCTCTATTCTTTATAAATTACTCAGACTTGGGTATTTCTGTTGTTAGCACAGAAATAGAACACCACAGACTAGAACAGACCTCTACTACAATATGGTACAGATGATAAAAAAAAAAATGACATTTCTTATTTCTCCCCCAAATCCAAATTAAAATTATCAATACTTTATCATTAATTACTATGCTTGTCGTAAGTTTTAAAAATTCTTTTTATTAGCCTAAGAAAATAATTATCCACTTTTCCAATGAATTCTTACATAAATTGATGCTGAATGCTAGCAAATATTTCTTCTGTATCTTTGAGATGATTATTTTTTCCCTGTTTGTATCTGTATGTCTAATTAATTAATTGATTTTAAATTTTTAAAATAGATTAAAATAAATGAAAATGATCATCTTTTATACATTGCTGGATTTAAAAAAAATATGTTTATATCTGAGTGATAATATCCTGAATTTTTGTTCTTGGAATGTCTTTTTAGTATTTTTAGTGTCAAGTTAATGTTAACTACATAAAAGAAGTTGGGAAATTCTTTTTCCTAGTCTCTTAAAGAATTTGTGTCAAACTGGTGGTATAATTTCCTTTGATAAAATTTAGTTTGCTTTGGTTTAACAATATTATCTTTCCCTATAGTTTTCTTTGTAGTTTTAAAAATAACTTTTTTAAACTATTTAATTAATCTAACTTTTAATATTGCCCTTTGGGTGAAGATTATGTAGTAATGTTTCCCTTTTAATATTTGAAATCTATTATTTGCATTATGTGTATATGTTCATGAATACATGTTAATAAATCTTTCTTGGGCTTTATGAATTTGTTGAGCTGTTTTCTTTATTATAGATTTGTTTTCTATTTCATTAATTTTCACTAATTTTAATCTTCTAATTCTATTTTCTTGTAACTTAATGTGCTAATTGTTTTACTTGTTATTGCAGATGAGTAGATTATTAATATTTAAACCTTTATTCTCTTTCAATAAGTGCATTTAAAATTATGATGGCTTCTACAGTTTAGCAGCATCTCACAAGTTTCAATGTGCAGTAATATTATTATAATATTCGAAATACTTTCTACATCTCATTATGATTTTTTTTCTTTGACTTCTGCACAACTTAGAATTATAATGCTGAATTTCTGAACTGGTTGAGTTTTTCTTCTTGTAGCCAAAGTCTTTAAGGCAGTCACCATAATGAGAAAAATAGTCCCAAATGCCAGGCTCATCTCTTTGGTCTTCCTCAACTTCTGGATCTGCATCTACAAATTCTCACTCTAGATATCTTAAGTAATTTTTGATAATTCTCTACAGTTTCCATCTTGGTTTAATTTGTCACTACTGCTACTACAGCTATTATTTCACTTTGTCCCAAACTAATTGCCATTACTGGAAATGATTTCGATTTTTTTTTTTTAACATTCATTTGACTCAAGGACAGACCCTCTGTTTGAAACTGGCTCACGTTGTCACCTTTTCTTGACCATGAACTAATAAAGTCCCTCCTCCTCCTCTGTGAAATCCCAGTTTGTTCCGTTGAGGGCATTATTTCACCTCACGAAATGTTCTCATAACCTGATCTAAAAGCTAAGAGTTGAAAACAGCCCATGATGAGTTCAGAAGGAGAAACTACAGAGGACTCCAGTCTCTCTTAGAATTCTGCTCAACATTTTGCATCTGAACTATGCTATATTTTTGTCAAATGTCATCACGTTGGTGAGTCCTACTTTTTCCAGGAGTCACCCATGATCTTGTTGTGTAACTTTCTAGGAAACAACAATTATACACAGAAAAGCTGAAGTAAATCTTTGATTCAAGTATTCTCTATAGCTTACCTTCTACTTAGAATCTTCAGGTTATAATGGCAATATCACCCTTGTTTACAGGCTTTCAACTTATTATTTTTTATTTTTATTTTTTTGAGAGGTTTTTGCAATAGGGCACGTGTGCTTGCCAGACAGACAGAGAGAGAGAGAGAAAGAAAGTGAGAAATCATCCCCCAGGGGAGATGGCCACTCCGCAAGCCCTTCTCCTCCATTCTCCTCTCAGGATCTTGGGCACGCACGCACACGTGCCCAGAGTGAGTTTAAGCCACCGGGTCTGGAAAGCAAACCGCGATCGACTACATGGGAGCAACATAGCCATTATGCCAACTGCTGGTCCCTCAACTTATTCTTTATTTCCTTTTGGCTCATAACTTTGCCTACCAAAGTGAACATTTGTACAACTGAGAACACTATGCATGTAGACTGCATAACCATACATGACTTCAGTGACCCTTTTTAAAAAAGTTTTCTTTTACTCTTAATAGAAAGAGCATTTGTGCATGTATGAAAGAGACCGAGAGAGAGAGAGGCTCACTCTCTCATCATACAAAGATCCTTTTGTCTCAGCCTTCAGCTTGTTAGAAACCAAGGCACATGCACATACACCTGATGTGTGTGCTTTTAAGCCAATCTGCGGCTTCAAACACACAGTGGCCATGTGGCTTCCAGCACTGCAGCTCAGTTTGCTACTAACTGCGCATTGGCTCTTTCTTAGATACCTATGTAGATTATAAAAGCATAAAGATAAGCTAGGGAGTGTTTCACATCAGTTTAAAGATGGCAATTGTTCTTAGCTGAGAAGAAGGAAAATGATTGGGGAGAATCTCACAGTGAGTTTCAAAATCCACAATATATATTTTTAGATTTAAAAACATAATTTAGAGCAACATCATAGAGCAACTTTTGGGTATATGAGTATTCAATTTGTGACTATTCTTTGAACTTTATTTAGAGCTTTATTGATTTTTCTAAGTACCAAGTACATGTCACACACACACACATACAGATATATAATAACAGCAGCAATGGAATTGGCACTTGACATTTTGGAAATCCACAGTTATTCTTGACGAACAAACTCTTTTCTACCTTGGCCAAGTCAATGAGTTAAATGAGAAAGCAATGAGAATCTTTCTGGTGTATAGAAAATTCCTTTCTTTCTTCCTAGTCATATAGGCTTTATACCATAGAATAGGGAACCATTGTGGAGATTGAGCTAATTCTTGCATATGTGTATTCTAACTATACATTCAGAAATTTGATAAATTATTTGGAAGTGTCACATAATGTAGTGTGGGAGAAACAGAGGGAAACATCCCTTTTCTCTTTATTTCCACAAGACTTCACTTGAACTATTTGTCCACCTTGCTATCCAAGACCCAGAGTTTAACGTGAGTTCAAAATGAACCTGAAGTAATTCCACATATGTTTGAAGATACTTTCATATTCTCGATTCATAGTTGTTCTTGTAAATGACCTTAAGTCCCTTTGGACAAGTTTACAATGAATATTTGCAATATGTGGTTGTAATGAGTCCTACCTGGGTATACATAATTTTTTCTTCATTCAACAGGTTCTGGGGTTCTGAATTGACTCAATTTGGGAACTGAATAAAGAGCTGTGAGCTTCCATTATTGTGATTCAAAATAAGCCTCACTTTAACAGACCTAGGTTAATTTTAGTATATTTTTTTCATATCTGTACTAAAATAGGATCAAAACGTGCTGCCTGTCTTATAGTTTTAAGAACTATATGGGTTGAGCCAGCAAGGTGGCATGGTGGTAAAGAGGCTGGACTCCAATGTGGCTGACCAGTTTGAGTCCCAAACCCAGTAGATTGAAAGTCATGCTGGGCGTGTGTGCCTGCATGCCCAAAATTTCAGGAGGAAAATAGAGGAGAAAGGACTGCAGCATGGCCATCTTTCTCGGGAGGTGATTTCTCCCTGTCTATTTGTCACTCCCACGAGTGCACATGCCCTATAGCAAAATTCTCTGTCTCAAAAAAAAAATATATATATGGATCATTATTCACTTTAAATTATGTTATTATAACTAACACTCTGACTCTGATCTCTATTTTGGTAACTGCATCCACATCCTTGTCTCAGGAAGTTAAGTTTTGCCACCTAGACTGTCATTTCTGGATTTCATTATCACTATGAAATTTAAAAGCCCATTTCAAAAATAGCACTAGCGACCATCATCCAGTAGGCTACAGGAAACAGAAACTGTAGTCATTTTAAGAAAAATCAGAACTCTTCCTAGCCATGTGTTTCTCAACTTCTTTTGGTGTCCTTTTTGCTCTTAGGGACATAATTTTAAAGAGTAGGTGAATGGATTGCACATCATAAATCACACTCAACATTCCCATCTCAAATGACTTTTACTTCCTTCCTCTGGATTATAAGGGATTTCCAACAGTTCAACCTCATTCCACGAAGGCCGCCATTGTTTGCAGACCAATCACCTTTCAAAGCCTACATTAGAACCATTATGAGCTAACTCAGTTTAATAATAAATCAAGACTCTCATATAAAATCATTCATATTGAAAAATCCAACCTAATCCAAAATTATGTTTCTCTTTACCTAACCTAGCACTCTCAGAATTCATACATATGTAGATTTTTTCCAACATAAATTATCAAATTATTGAAATTCTTGTGATGTGTAAGTTTTATTTGCCTTAGCTTAACTTTATATTTGCCTACTGGTACTTGCAGGAAGCTGGCTCCAGTTTAATTTCTAGGAAACAATGAAAAATGATTTATGAGTAGGCAAGAGACTTTGCATATACAAAAAAAATAGAACTACTTTTGGTAAAGTCTGTATGCTCCGAGAGTGACCACATTGTATTATATGTGCTGTCTGTCACTGACTAAAGGTTGTTATGCACTGCAAGACAACGAATTGACCCCAAATAACCAAATCTATACAAAAAAAAAAAAGGAAAAAGAAATGTCCTCAGCTATCCCTAAACCAGAGAAGATTGATGGCTTACCTAAAATTAGATTGATGTGTTGATCATTTAGGTATGAACAGTTTTGAGAAAGCCTATAGGTCAAACTGCTAATGACATAAACAATATTGAAATAAGTGGTTGATGAGGAACATGCTATTGAAATCAACATTCATTTCATGGCAACGTGCCTCATCAGCCTCTTATTTCAATACTATACATGTATTTAGTATAAATAATAGGGTTTATAATAGGTTGTTATTAGCCAACCTTATAGAAATGTAAATTATATGTTTGTACATTATAGGTCTTATAAATAAGTAAATATATGTGTGTGTTACAAGAGTTAGGAAGGTATGATATGAAGCTACTTTTTAACTCTGAATCAAGCAACATATTATCATCTAGTATGAAGATGGTATTTATAATTAAATCTAATTAGTTTGTTCATTGTTGATTCTGGTTATTCTGAGCACACTTAGCTTTGCAGCTGTGGTCTTCAGAAACGTCAGAGTCAGTTGGGAATTGGAATGTGGATAAATAATCAGTTTTTTTATCACAAGATTTTTTTGATTTCTTCTCCCAACAACAAAATTCATTTTCACTGTAGTATTTTTAAAGTCCTTACATTTTGTGGTCACTTAAATATCTCAACTCTTTTCAAACTATGAGGTATTAATGTGATTGTAAAATAAACTGTGAACCCAGAGGTAATAATGAATAAAATTAAATAGTTATTTAAAAAAAGTGCATACATTAAAAAAATAATATTAGACAGTTGAAAGCCTCTCTAAGCAAGACATAATTCTTGCCCTAAAAGAGGGAAATATAAATAAATTTGACTGATAACTGTAGAATTGGACAACTCCAGGAAGAAGCATTATTATTTATATACATCTTTCAGATTGGTAAAATTTTAAAAGGATGAAATGCTTACTGCTAGGGATTGTGGAGAATCAGGCCATCTAATGTACAGAACATACATCTCAGAGATAAATTTATTTTTTTAAATGATATAAAATGTAAATGTGTATATCTTTTGGTTCTTTATTTTTATTTTATGATATTATTCACTAGATATGCAAACTTAAGCACACAATGTTGTATAAACAGAGATGTTCTCTTCAGCATGATCAAGAATGACCAATCAAAAACAAAAAGAGGAAGCATTAAAGCATAGACACAAATGACTTGCAGAAAATTAAAAATCCAGCAATGGTGATCTGGTTCCGTAAACTAAGCTCACGATGCAATTGCACTATTATTCCACTGACACGAAAGGTAAATTCAAACTGACTGTGCTGAAATGGACAGGTCTCCACAATGTATTATAGTTCCTCAATTTTAAGATGTATTCTTTTATGTACCAACATCTTGGAAATATAATTGGGGCAGTTGTGATATAGCTTTGCTGCCTGCACATCAAAACGACAGACTCGGGACCAGCAGTTAGCGTAATGGCTATGTCGCTGGACTCCCACGTAGTCGACCGCGGTTCGAGTCCCGGACCCGGCGGCTTAAACTCACGCCGGGCGCGTGTGCGTGCGTGCCCAAGATCCCGAGAGGAGAATGGAGGAGAAGGGATTGCGGCGTGGCCATCCCCCCTGGGGGGTGATTTCTCGCTTTCTATCTCTCTGTCTCTCTCTGTCTGTCTGGCAAGCGCACGTGCCCTATAGCAAAAACCTCTCCAAAAAAAGAAGAAAAAAAAAAAAAAAAAAAAAACGACAGACTCGAACTTGTGAAATGGCTGTTTGCTGCTTGGAAAAAAGTCCCCTGAAACAATTACTTGTCTTTTAGGGGCTAAAAGACTTTTCGCCTAGTCTCTTAGGGTTAGGTGGTGAATTTAGCATATTTAGAAATACTCAGGAAGTGGACCAGTGGCTAATATTTTTTATGGGTTTTAAAAGCTGCTAAATGATCTAAGCACTGGATGATATAATGAAAAAAAAAAAAAATACAGACATTGGAGACTCCAAGTGAAAAACTGACTATAATGATTTGATTATTGAATATGAAATTTTATGTTATTTCATGCAATTTATTTTTGCCTGACTTTTCCTTTTTAATGTGTTTGCAAAATGGCTACCTTAGAAATACATATCTAATTAAAGCTAAAACTAAAATAAAATTTAAAAAACATACATGTTGGGCTGGCTCTATGGCCTGGTGGTTAAGACAGCTGGGTTCTACAGAGCTGACCATGTGGTTCCAGCACCAAACTCCACTGCTTGAGAAACACGCTGAGTGCACATATGGGCCCCAAATCCCAAGACAGAGTGATGGAGAAGAGATTGCAGCAGGACTCTAACCTGTGGGGCATGCTTCCTCTTCTCCCTCTTTCTCTGTATCTCTCTGGTGAATGCATGCACTACCAAAAACAAAATACACATATTATATTTAAAAAAAATTTTAAATGATGAAAATGATAAGTTCACTGCCAGCATTTTTATTTCTTAGCAGGATGTACAGTAATAGCATATATCTCATAAAATGGTGTCTTAAATTTGATGACTAAATTATAGCAGTGTCTTGTGAAACAAAAGGATGATGCAAAACAGAAAATTTATGTATTATTTCAGTAGGAAAAAATTGAAATGGTAAAAGTAACTAGAAAAGCTACAAACAAAACAAGCACCGTTAACAATATGAGCTAGTAGAAAGAGTCAGAACTCAACGTGATCCTGTTTTCATTGAATTTCTTTTTATACTTTTTCTTTTATTTCCGATGCTTTCATCATAAAATCAGATTATCTTCACATTCCCCCAGAAGTTGTTGCATGAATTCCAATGTTAAAAACATATTACAGGATTGCCTAAATGCTCTGACTATATAAATTTAGAAAACATTTCTCACTGTCTCAGAAACTTTATTTCTGCAGCTTATGTTTTGAGGAGGTTAGAAATTAAACATTGCTTTTTGCATAACATTGTATAAATTGCAATATTCTTCTTCATTCTGTATTCTTTTTAATCTAAGAATTAGTAACAATTGAAAACAAGGCTGAGAGATGGCATCAGGAAAGTAGAGTGGAACTTTCTCCCTTAACTGTTGTGAACGCCACATGTGACGTTCTTACCTATCATATATTAATGTGTTAATGCAAACTATGTTTTAATATACAATTATTTTTATAAGATTCTAATGCCCCACATCAGTACTGCTACATCATTCTAAAATAAACCTTGTATATTTATCAAGAATGTTCCCTAACATTTCTCCTAGACCCCAGCATTTCCTATGTTTTTTTTTTTTTTTTTTTTTTTTTTTAGGGATTTTTGCTATAGGGCGTGTGTGCTCTCCAGGAAGACAGAGAGAGACAGAGAGACAGAAAACGAGAAATCACCCTCCAGGGGAGATGGCCTCACAGCAATCCCTTCTCCTCCATTCTCCTCTGGAGATCTTCGGCATGCTTGCACACACACCCAGCGTGAGTTTAAACCACCAGGTCCGGGATTTGAACTGCGGTCGACTACATGGGAATCCAATGACATAGCCATTATGCTAACTGCTGGTCCCAACCATGTGTCCTTTAAGTGATTTTAAGAGAGTAATGAGAACAATGTGGAATTGACTGATTTTATATATATATAAATATATATACATATATACATATATATACATATATGTGTGTGTGTGTGTGTGTGTGTGTGTATGTGTGTGTATATATATATATGATTAGATTTGGCTAGTCATTGCAAACTTGTACACCTAGAGGTTTTCATTTGCTTTTATCTTATCACTCTGTCGAACGTCTGTTCCTACATGTTGATATATACAAATACACATTTATGCACATTCACAATAGCATTCTTTCTTTTCCTTTACTAAATCAGCTAGCAATTAAAAGTATATTGATTTTTTTTCTTAATTATATAAGAAAGTCAATCTCAAGAGTTATACATTGGGTCCAGCAGGTGGCGTGCTGGTTAAGGCACTGGACACTTCCACACTGCTGCCCACACTCTTGAGTTCTGGACCTGGTGGCTTGCTTTCTCACTTTCCCTCTCTCTCTCTGTCTCTCTCTGGTCAAATTAAAATAAATGAATGAAAAAATAAAATTGGGAACAGCAGTTGGCATAAGGGCTATGTCATTGGACTCCCATGTAGTTAACCGTGGTTCGAGTCCCAGACCTGGTGGCTTAAACTCACGCTGGGCACATATGCATGTGTGCCCAAGATCTCGAGAGGAGAATGGAGAAGGGTTTGTGGTGAGGCCATCTCCCCTGGGGGGGCGACTCTTGCTTTCTGTTTTTCTGTCTCTCTCTGTCTTTCTGGTGAGCACATGCGCCGTATAGCAAAAACCTCTCCGAAAAAAAAAAAAAAAAAAAAAAAAAAAAGAAAGAAAATTAAATAAATATTTATTTATTCTTTTCTAGCCAACCCCTTGGGGGGTGATTTCTCACTTTGTCTCTCACTGTCTGTTTCTCTCTCTCTCTTCTCCAGTAAACACATGAATCCTAAGGCTAAAATCTCTAAAATAAAATAAAATAAAATATCCTCTGTATACATGTGTATGCACCCACTAAATCCCCATAGGATGAGATGGAGAAGAAGGGATTGTGACATGACCATACTCCATAAGGGATTGCTTCATTCCCACCCTTGATCTCTCTCGCTCTCTCTCCTACAAATACACATATCCTCTGGAAATTCAGGAAGAAGAAAAAAACCAGATTGTTACAAAAATAATATTCTTTTTTCAAAAGAACTAAGATTAGAGAATTGTTCATAATCATTAAGGAAATAGCTACTGCCATGCAACGTTTTACCACCTCATGCTATGTATAATTTTATTTTTAAAGATTTTTCATTGTTATTTGTAAGTTATATTACATTGAGTTTATAATTATGTTGACATTATGGACTTTTAAGTACTTTAAATAGAAAAGTCAAATTAAGAAATATTTAATGAGTTTCTAATAAGTCAATACTGCTCGTGGAATTATGAGAAAAAATTTTTTAAAAGTTTTAAAATGAAAAACAAATTGGGTCATACCTATAGCTTAGTGATTAATGATGTCAGATTCTGTATGGCTTACCATGGTTCAAATCCTGAAAAACAGGCCAGGCATGTATGCATGCATGGCACAAATCCCAACAGAATGAGAAATGGGAAAGGACTGTGGCATGACCATGCCTCTTTTATAGAAGCTTTCTTTCTCTCTGTGTGTGTCTCTCTGTCTCTGGTGAGTAACATGTCTTCTGGCAAATATAAATGAATAAATAAATAAGAAATATGTTTTTTGAACACCATTCTTTATATTGCATTTATAGTTATGACCAAATACAGTGTCATTAAAATGTTTTTTACCATCTTATCAATAATATAGTATATTGTGATGAAAGTTAACAGAAAATACTTTAATTGCAAACTGAAATTTCTTATACTCTGTAGTAAGTAGTTCATAAAATGATAGAATTCACTACATTGTTTTGACATAATGCTCAAATAGTAACACACACTATAATAATATCTATCTCATGAGATAGCTTAGAACAAATAAGTCTGTTGGATTAGAGATGACTCAAGAGAAAAAATTCAGTATGGTGTGATCCGGCGAAATATACAAATCACATAATTGAAGTCCTAAATAGTTTATTATCAAATTAGAAAATATAATAAGCAAAGTTGATGCCGTTTTTCTTATAGCAAGTAGGGCAATTTCTGTGAATCCTCACATCTGGTTATCAGTAGTTTAAAGGAACTGTCCATCTGCTTGAGGTCGGTAATGTAATTAAACACATTAGCATTCTCTCTTTTATTTGGGGGTACTCTTCATGAGAAAACATGATTCTGGAAGCTACAGAATGCCAGGAACTTCGGATGAGTTAATTAGTAGAAGTACATTCTGAATTTTAATTCCTACGTGAATGCTATGATTAAGTGACTTCCTTAAGTAGAAATTATGATAAACATACCTTCATGTCTTCTTGAAAGGGAAAACTGGCTTACTCACTCAACTCCACAGCCTCCACAAGTGTTAAAACAGACTGCATTTGTTAAAAATAAAACTTTCAGTTACTAGTTAAAAAAATAGCTCTCTGATGAATGTCATTGAGGGTATTGAACAACACATTTCAAGTTCTGACTTATTCAAAATGAAAAGAAACATAATTTAAAAATTTAAAAATCTGTGATTGCTCTATGTTGGTTATCAAATCAGATAGAATTTTAAATGCCCTATTATATGCTAATGGAGTAATGGTAAGTAGAAAATACACCATTTCTAAAAATATGTCATCAGGTAAGATTCGTGTCTTATATAATAATTCATAAAGGTAAATCAGATTTTTAAAATTTACAGATTAAATTTTAAATCCTCATTATCTGTTAAGAAATGACTAAATTTTTATTTTATATTTTTAAGATGTTTGGACTCACATCATAAATATCTATGTTTGGTTAAAAATTTGGACATAAAAACCTTCATAATTCTTTGATAGTATCAGCATCTTAAAAATGTGCCATGTATTAGGCACTAGGTAACTTTAAGTTGTGTTTATTTGAAAAGGAAATCTGACTTACTGTGGAAAAATTCTAATCTTCTTCAATGTGATTGTTAATGCAGTAACCACATAATTTGTTTCTGGGAAAATATGATTCCCCCAAATATTTAGTACATTATATTCAGTTGGTTATTAGTGATAGTCATATGAAATTTAAAATGACAAATATTGAATAGAGACCAACCTACTTGCAGTAAAAGTTTACATACTCTAGATTGAATTCTGCTCTTCTGAGGTGCTATTTACAGCACACTAAAGTAAACTCAATTTTACCAAACAACTCTGTGATATTTGATTTCACACATTTCAGTACAGTTTTCTAAGATATTAGTATGTCTCTAATTGAAGCCCTAAACTTTCAGCACTTTTTTCTTTTTCTTTTTGCCATTATGCTAAGGATATATAATTTCTGCTGATTTAGGTATGTTGTGCCAGGGCAGTAAGTATGCAATTAGCTTTAGTTTAAGTGATAGCAGCATGCTATAAATAAGATTCTTAATTGTGTTTGCAAGATTAAAATTTAGCCTCATTGTTTGTTCCCTTTATTTCTTTGGTGGCATTGTGGTATATTCACATTGCTACCTCTAAATGAATGTCAACTTGTTTTACCTCGACTGCAACCGATCGATACTTCATTAGGCTGAATTGTCTTGTGCCCATGCAACCTTGAAGCTGTGGCTTAATTACCACCGGTATTATGCAGTGACTCAGAGAGCTGTGCTCAGCTGTGTCAGTTTTGGAAAAGAAAAATTTTAAAAGCCATGACATTACCTATGTCCAGGAAAAATGGCCACTTGTTTTTTTCTTTTTTAATAGTAATGTTTAATAAATTAAGCAGTAATGATTTCTTACCAAATTCATTTAAATACACAAATTGAAAAAAGTTCACTTTTGAAATTCTTTCCATTTCACAAAACTCCCTGAACGAAAATATAATTTCCCTGATCAAGTCATTGTGCAGTACAGATAATTTAAAATTAATGGCAAAATTGCATTCATAAGAAAGAGAAGAGAGGCAAAAGTGCAGTCAAATGGCAATCATGACAAATGACATCTCTTGTCCAAGAGTCATTTTTCCTCACTAGACTGATTTGTCATCCTCACTTTTGACATTTTTCATCCTGCTATGAAATCACACTGACAGAATAAGATATTTCTAGACTTAACAGCAGGCCACAGAAGATGGTTTCGTGCCTCCATTTATTTTTTGGTTGGTTGTTTCAATTTTGATTTTCAAGCTGCTCAAATCTGGACATACAAAACTTAGTCCTAAGAAAATATTATTATTTAAACAACTCTATGGAAGAAGACAATTTTAAAATAAGATGTGAAATGATACATAATATTGCTTAATTGACAATAAATCTCTCTACTGCTCACATTTTAAATGTACCCAAGTTGTGTTTGGCATATCATTTAATGAATCATTTAACAGTATAGGAGTTTATGCCAAGGTCTTAGAATTGGAACCATCCCACAGAAAAATAATCAAAACAAGGAGATTGTTCATCACCTCGCAGAGCCACGAAATTTAGATGGGAATTTGGCCTTAGAATTTGTATTCGTTTCCTAGGGCCGTCATAACAAAATACCACAAACTGCTGGCTTAAAACAGAAATGTATTGTCTCACAGTTTGGAGGTTAGAAGTCTGAAATCAAGGTGTCAGCAGGACTTTGCTCTGTAGAACCTAGAGAGGAATGCTTTCTTGTCTCTTCTTAGTTGCTGGTGGGCTGCCAGCAGTCTTTGGCATTCCTTGGCTTGCAGTGCATGATTTCAATCTTTCCACAGCCTACAGACAAATTTAGGCTCAAGACAGCCTCCTGAGCTTGAGATTAAATGAGATTTCTTTATTCCTTCTTCCTTTGCTTCTTGCTTTTATTTTTTTTCTTTCTCCTTTCTTTCTTCCTCCCTCTCTCCCCCTCCTTCTTTCCTTCCCTCCTTCCCTCCCTTTCTTCCTTTATTCCTGAAACATTTATTGAAACACTACCATTTGGCAGGAAATTAAGCTAATATTTAGGGGCATTAAAAGCTTTCTCTTGGGACCAGCAGTTAGCATAATGGCTATGTCGCTGGACTCCCACGTAGTCGACCGCGGTTCGAGTCCCGGACCCGGCGGCTTAAACTCACGCCGGGCGCGTGTGCGTGCGTGCCCAAGATCCCAAGAGGAGAATGGAGGAGAACGGATTGCGGCGTGGCCATCCCCCCTGGGGGGTGATTTCCTGCTTTCTATCTCTCTGTCTCTCTCTGTCTGTCTGGCGAGCGCACGCGCCCTATAGCAAAAACCTCTCCAAAAAAAAGAAAAAAAAAAAAAAAAACTTTCTCTTAATTACATCAGTTTAGTTACAGGTGGCAAGAGGGAGCAAACAACCATGTAATCTAAAAATATTTTTTAAACCATGCTTATTTTTGTGTGCCCCCTAGACATCATTTGAGAATCTTGCTAAAATAAAAACTCTGAGATAGTAAGTCTGTATTGTGGCCCAGGATTCTACACGAGAAACAAATGTCCGAGTAACGATATCGATACTCTTTCATGGAGAACACTTCAGAAACACATTTTTGAAAGGCACAAATGGAGGAGAAAGGATTAACTCGAGCTAAAGAACTGGAACATTCTTGAAAAATATAGTTACATGTGATCTTTATCCATAGGAAAGAACCAGAAGCATGTTGTCACATAGAGAACAGGGTCAAGGGCATTGCAAAATATAAAGAAATGTTCTAGGAATGGAATTACAGTATGGCAGAAGCGAGGACTAGACTGGAATTACGGTGTGGGAGAAGTGAGGCATTTGCAGTGAGGGGAAGACAATGATTTATTGATATGTAACTGTGTCTTTGCAAGCCCTGTTCAGGAGAGTAAACTTAACCCTATTCAATGGAGAACCAGACCCGTGTGACAGAGTAGACTTATGCTAAGAAAGGTCTAATAATCAGAAACACAGAATTCATTTAACAAATATTCGAGTGCTGACTAGGTGCTTAGTAGTATCTATTCTTCATGAAGCACTAATGAAGAAGACAAAGCATTTTTTTCTGCTTGGTCTTGTGTTCTAGTGGAAAGTTATAGTCTTTCAGACTGATGAAAATCATCTCTGAAGGAGGAGAGGCATCAACGAAAACCATGAATTCAAAATGCTGTTGAGATCAGACTAATGTCTTGAGAAAATACTGTTATAGTAGAGTCTGAATAAATAGTATAGTAAATAGTAGGTTTGGAACTTCAGGTTAAAAACAGTCATTTTAAACACGTTACTTTCCGCTTCCATTTAAGCTCCCTCTCTAATGTGAAAATAGTATAATTAAAAAAAAAATGTGAAGTGGGCATGGGGGAAATGGATAATTGCACACATACCAAAAACCCAACAAGAGAAGGACGAAGGGTGAGGGTTTAGAAGATAACAGCAGAAAGACAGGAACCTGCCCAGCAGAGGGGTGGGTGGCAACTACCTCAGCAGACGAGCATGTAGAAGTCTAGGTGTGCGGGAAGTTGAGGAGGTAGAAGGGTACCAAGAGACAGGTGTGTCACCCTGTACCACCCCAGGAAGACTCAGGATTTGAAGCATGCATTTGTGAAGGCATTTCTGAAGCACGCATTTCAGAAGGTTTGGTTGACTAAGCCAGGAACAAATTAAACAAGGAAGACTCCTCCTTACCCAAATTTAAGCCAGGGGAAAGGTAGGGTTCTACTATGGTAGAAGAGGCAATTATCTGGAAAAGACCAACAGGACCTAGACTCATGGATGCCAGACACAACTAAGGCAATGAGCACTGGGAATAGTGAGACACCTTCCCTCATCACACATAGCTCTGTTCTCCCATTCAACTGAGTGGGAGCCAGATCAATGAGAATAGGTCATTTTTCTTTAAAATATTGATGAGATCAAAGGAAAAGAAGCAATTTGCAAACACATACATAGACTACTTGATAGAGAAGATCTCCAGAAAATTCCCTTAAAGGAAGGGAAAAAAAATAAAAAAGAAAAAGAATAGGTTTGGAACTGATTAGTTCCTTTCTTGTTTCTTTTTTTTTTTTTTAATGGTTAATTAAGGATTGAAAAAATCTTATAAAAATGAAGTGAGAAACTGAAATTTTAAAAGAGACAAGGAACTGTAGACAAAGAGTAACAAGTTAAGGTGGAATAAAGTGAAGGCAAAATAATTACTACCCCAATAACAAACCTTGTCTTCAGAGATTTAGAAGAAAAAAAAATGAATTCATAAAAGTTCTATCAGAAACTATGAAATAACAGAAAGAGTTTTTGGAAATTAAAATTAACTAAGGAAATTAACTAAGGAAAGAGTTTTTGGAAATTAAAATTGTTATGGGAAAAGACTTCACCCCCTAGGATCAGGTGGGCAGGAGTGCCTGCCTCTAGTAGAAGTGGCGTTTAAACGGGCCTGAAGTTGGAGAAGGAGCCAGATCTGTCAAAAGCAATACCTTAAAGTCAGGGCTTCTAGTAATTCAGAGACTATACTAGAAAGAATGGATTTTAGGTAGTGAAAATAAATGCCCAAAGATACAGCAGTCTTAAATGAGGTCACAAATGGGAGGGGGGAGGAGTGTGCCAGAAAATGTGGACATTGCTGCTCATATTAAGGAATTTTATCTGAAAATCAAAGGAATCCATCCAAAGATTTAGAACTAGGGGCATACAGATGATAAACTGGCTTCTTATAAAAAAAGGTAGATTATGTAAGCAGGAGAAAACCGTTTGTGTTTTAGGAGAGAAGTGATAGTATCTAGAACAGGTGGATGCTAATGAACTAGTAAAGCAGCAGTCAGATTCCAGCTCTAAATTGGATGTTGGGATTTCATTCTCTATTATAAAGTTTATTGTTTCTTTACATGGGTGGTGGGGGGGGAGAGATGGACAAGGAGGAGAGAGACAGGGAGATGAGAGAGAGAGAGAGAGGGAGAGATAGTCGCCATCAGCAGGATTCTTACACTGCAATCCGCCCCCCAGCTTCAGCCAACCCTGGATCCGTGAATCTTGCGCTCAGTGTGTTCAGGGAGGTCTCCAGAGGCAAACACAGAACCTTCCTCTGTCGGTGGATCTTGCAGAGTACTTCTGCTACTGCTGGCCACTGCCCTGCCCTCTTAGAGGCTAAGATTTCTGATGGAGGTATGAAGGAACTGCAGATGAAAAATCAGGGAGGGAGGGCTAAAACCAAAGGAAAGGTAGGAACAGTAAGGATGTCCAGATTCAAAAGACTATTTGCAAAAGAAATTTACAGGACCTAGTGACTAATCTCATATTGAGAATGGAAGGGAAAATATCGAAGACTCAGATATTTGAAGATTTGAATTTCAACAGAGTGATGCTATTGTCCCTCTTTTTTTTTTTTTTTTTTTTTTTGAGAGATTTTTGCTATAGGGCGCATGCGCTTGCCAGACAGGCAGAGAGAGACAGAGAGATAGAAAGCGAGAAATCACCCTCCAGGGGGGATGGCCACGCCGCAATCCCTTCTCCTCCATTCTCCTCTTGGGATCTTGGGCACGCACACACACGCGCCCAGCGTGAGTTTAAGCCAGCGGGTCCAGGACGCTAACCGCGGTCGACTACGTGGGAGTCCAGCGACATAGCCATTACGCTAACTGCTAGTCCCTCCCTCTTGAAATATTAGAAACTGGGAAAACATATTCTTAATAAAATGTCGATTATTTCACTGAGCATATTTTGATTTCAATAAGTGCTGAAACCTCACAGTAATTTTTGGAATCATTCTACAGCTTTCAAATGAGATGTCAGAAATTTTCCTGAACTTTGGGATGCTTAAATCAGATTGGAGTGCCCAGTTTGTTAAAATATGGTTTAGAAGTAGGATTGTTATTCTCTTAGTCCCATAGGCTCATAAATGGAAATCACCCTGCTCAAACATTTTTTCTTAATTCACATAATCCATGAGAATACTCTGTTCTAGTAATTTATTTTCAAACCTCAAACTTTTCATATTGTCTTCATCTTTGTTTTAGCTTTTCATCTCATTTGTTCCAACATAGTGCAAAATTCTGTGGTCGTTGTATTCTGTTACCTTTTTCCTCTTCAGTTTGGACTGTCTGTCGTAGACAACTTCACTAGGAATCAGTCACTGTCTCATCATAGTATCCTGATACGTAAGGCTACAATTGTCTATGAAATTCTTGATTGTCAGTTTTAAGAAGAGAGTTTTTCTTTGTAGCCATGAAAAATGTTCTTGAAAATTTCTCCGTGTGTTTTAATTTGTCCACTCCTGGTTTCAGTTACATTTATTGGAAACTCTTCACTGGGCCGGCAGGTAAGCAGGGTCTTGTGTCTGTTAGGTACCCTTGCTCTAATGCAGTTTGTCTCTCTTTTTTAAAAAAAGTTTATTCATTTTTTTCCATAAACAAGAAAGAGATAGAGATATAGCACCCCCCCCAAAAAAAAATAAAATAGGTCCTAACCCTTCAAGTCATCTGCAGCTTCAGCCAGCCCTGAATTACAGGCTCACACATCCCTGGGAGGTCTCTCTGCAAACTCGGCCTTTCACGTGGGTCAAATTTGCAGGCTGTTGGTGTTTCACATCTGCTCCACCATCTGGCCCCACCATCCAGCCCCACTTACGTAATCCGACTGAAAGTGAAAGGTTAGAGACTTTTAGCTTTAAAATTTTGTTTCTCTTAAGTGAACAATTTCCTTTTCTGAAACACGTTCACTTTGTTTTCACTGAATTGGTTAACACTCTCAGAGACAGGTAAACATTAAAAGTAAAATGTAGGTCTTCTGAAAAATCGAACGCTTAACTGACCGAAGTACCCACTGTTTCACTCAATTGTTTACTTACGGCATCACTTCTTCATTGTGTACTTAGACCGTCACAGACAGAGTTAGCATCTGAAGATACGATAAGACACTATGTGACTTCTGCTTTGGGACATTATTTCCCTTTTAGTCTTAATGCCTTTTTTACATTTGAGTATTTAGGATTTGGCTAAAAAATTATTTAATTGATTTATCTTTTAGATTATGTTTTCAAGTTTCTTTTCATGTTTCTGAGATGTTATAGCATCTGGTAAGTATATGATTTTGCCTTATGTCCACCAATTTCATTAATACAGACTTTATACATATCCTGGAACTTTTTTAGATGATAAATTCTCAAGAGGAACCAGCAGATGGCGTAATGGCTATGTCGCTGGACTCCCATGTAGTCACGGTTTGAGGCCTATACTTGGTGGCTTAAACTCACGCTGGGCGATGCGCGTGCATACCCAAGATCCCGAGAGGAGAATGGAGGAAAAGGGATTGCGGTGTGGCCATTCCCCCCGGGGAGTAATTTCTCACTTTCTCACTTTCTGGCGAGCACATGCACCCTATAGCAAAAACCTCTCAAAAAAAAAAAAAAAAAAAAAAAAAAAAAAATTCTGAAGGAAAAGTTTATGCCCATTAACCCTTTAAAATTCCTAGAATGGTCTGTGATTATGGATTTATTATTTGCATACTGATGTTATTTTATTTTTCTTTATCCTCCATAGCACTATTTTAACATTCAACTCATTTGTGCTTGCCAAATTTGCTCTTGGCTTTAGAAAAATTGTTCAGACAATGAATTTTTACTTCTCACAGACAATTTCTTTCCTACATTGAAATATGAAAAATCATGTGGGTGTTCAATGAACATCTGAAGTTTATTATTCTATTATTCTACAAAGTAAAGGAACCTTATACTGTGATCTCAGATAGGGTTCAGTTGTTTGTAGCTTCTACTGACAATAAGCCTTGGGGCTAGCAAGTTGTGTGGTGGTTGGGGTGCTGGACTCCCACAACTGGCTGAATGTGGTTCTAGTCCTGGACCTGGCACTTTCTGTTTCTCTCTGTCTCTTTCTGGTCAAATTAAAAATAATAGTAATTAATATTATTACTAAATAATATTAAGAATAGAAATATGCCTTAAATTTAGAAATTTGTACCTATGAATTGCACTTACATATAAAAATGCTTTAAATTCATTTTTAGCTTTTAAATTCTATAAATGTAATGTGGCTCTTTATAGACACTTATATTTTAGAGTTTATATTTACAGTAAAATTTGATTCATCATATATACAAAATATTTTTTGAAGTTTACTTATTTAATGAGAGAAAGAGAGAGAGAGAGAGAGAGAGAACCTCAGCAAGGTCTCACCCCACAGTGATCCCAGCTGCCTACCAGCCAGTCGGGATCATGGGCACACCTGGCAGGTTCAGGTCAAAGAGGGACCCAAGCCCTGGGCCTTCCCAGGTGGCTCCAGTTTTATGTGGCAGTGTTCTATTGCCTCTGCCACAATGGTCGGGACCACATACACACACTATTTTGATCCTTATTTTAAGCAGCTTTTTATAATCCAGGTTAGAGAAGTTCATCTGCTACATAGTTTCATTAGTTCTTATTTTTTCAAAAACATGTCCAAAAATTTTAATAATTAAAAAAAAAAATTAGCCAAATTTTAAAAATTTTGTTTTGTGACTTTTAAGTCAAAAGAATTACTTTATAATCAACATGTTATGGCAATAATTTAATACTTGTGAAGATACTGTAACATATTAGCACTGAAATGTTCTGAGAGAGAAGTAGTCTTGCTTCCAGTGAATATTGCCGTGATTCTAAGTACATGAAGAATACAACATGGCACAGGCCCTCTGAGCCCAACGTATCTTGACTCATTTTCACAAAAGAAAAGCAGTCAGAAAAAGATAGAATTGGCTTTTTTGGGGACCAGCAGATGGCATAATGGTTAAATCACTGGACACCCACAAAATTGACTGCGGTTCAAGTCCCGGATCTGGTGACTTAAAATTCACACCAGGTATGTGTGCATGTGTGGCCAAGATCCCAGAAGAATGAATGGAAGAGAAGAGATTGCAGTGTGGCCTTTCCTCCTGGGAGGTGATTTCTCACTTTTACTCTTTCTTTCTCTCTGGTGAGTACACACATCCTATAGCAAAAATCTCTCTCTCAAAAAAAAAAAAAAAAAAAAAAAAAGACAAAATTGACTTTTTAATTTTTCTTTCTAGTCACAATTTGCCCTGCTGTTAAGCTCATCTCTTTAAAATAATAGTTTCTATAACTTGTTTTAGTTTTTATATCATTTTAGCATTCCAAACAACATAGTTTTGTTGACCTACATTTGACTAAGAATTTTGCTTGAGAAAAATTATTATTGGATTAGTTAGACACAAGTGATGTTAATTATTTGTATTTGAAAAAATATTTTGAATTACTCACAAAGCCCAATGTTATTTCCTTTTAAGAAAGAAGATGGGCCAGCAGCTAGTACAGAAGTTGAGTCAGCCTGAACCCACAAAGCTGACTCCTCAATTTGAGACCTGGACAGAGGGCTTGAGAATCATACCAATACGTGTTCATGGGAGCCCAAAATGCCAAGAGGAGAATGGAAAAAAAGAGATTGTAGTGTGGCCAACCCCCTGGGGGATGATTTCTCACTCCCCATGCCCCCTCTCTCCAGTGAGCACGTGTACCCTATAGCAGAAACTAAAAACTAAAATAAAAATTAAAAAAAGAGTACAAAATGCAAGAGATGCTTTCATTAAAATTCAATTAAATTTTGTGTATTGATGGGAACAGGAAATAAGATAACGTCAAAAAAAAAGATGCACGTTTGGTAGGACCTGGGTAAAGTTCAAGATTCATTTGGATTAGGAATGACATTTAGGTAGTAAAATATTTTACCATTATTAATACATTAGTTTTATTATTTTCAAACTTTATAATATTATCAAACATTGAAGTCTAAATGACAACTGGTGTGTCTTTTTAAAATTTTGTTTCTTAATTTTATTTATTTATGTATTATGTAAATTTCTGGAGAGTGAGTACTCTCACCAGAAAGAGAGGAAGGGACAGGGAGAAGGTTCCCTAGAGAGCCTTGGTAATGCCTCAACCCTTTCTCCACTTCTCCAATGTCAAGATTTAGGGCATGCTCACACATGTGCCCAGCAGGTTTTTCAAATCACAGTAGTTGGGACTTGAACTACAGTTGATTATGTGAGCTTCAGCCTCTCATAAACACCAGGCTATCAGTCAGGCTATTTATTTATTTATTTTTTTTAATGAGAGAAAGAGACAGGGACACTCCTGTCCCCTGACAGAAAGTCTTGCCATATCTGATCCTCCCTGAAGTCTTCCAGCCATTCAGGATCACAGGTGTGCTCACGGGTATGCTCACGTGAATAACTGGAGTGCTCAGATGTACCCAGGATTCAAACCTCATCCTTCTCATTTGATTTCAGTGTTGGGCAAGACATCCTACCACCCATGTAACCACAACAGCGCCATGGTTTAGTAAATTTTTCTTAACTTTACTGAGGTACATGTGATACATCAAAACATTCGCTTATTTTAAGTATACAGTGTTTAGTATATTCAGAGTTGTGCAAGCATGCACACATCTAATTTTAGATTTTTGTCACCTTTAAAGGAAGCTCCATACTCATTAGGGGTCATTCTCAATTACCATACTTCTTAACCTCTCTATCGGTCTCATCATCTCTCTCTGACAAGTGCTCTTTCCCTATTGCAATTTAAAAATTGTGCAATGATATAGGATCCCTCCATAAGAATTCCTGGACTATGGGAACCAGCAGTTAGCGTAATGGCTATGTCGCTGGACTCCCACGTAGTCGACCGTGGTTCGCGTCCTGGACCCGGTGGCTTAAAACTCACGCCGGGCGCGTGTGCGTGTGTGCCCAAGATCCCGAGAGGAGGATGGAGGAGAAGGGATTGCGGCGTGATCATCCCCCCTGGGGGGTGATTTCTTGCTTTCTGTCTCTATGTCTCTCTCTGTCTGTCTGGCAAGCGCACGCGCCCTATAGCGAAAAACCTCTCAAAAAAAAAAAAAAAAAAAAAGAAGAAAAAGAAGAAGAAGAATTCCTGGACTAGAAGATGGGATTCTGGTCACATGGAAGCTACTCTTGCCAAATCCCATCTCTCTCTTCTCCATAGACAAGAAAAGAATACACCTCTGAAAAACTTTAAGAGTTAATGAATGTATGTATTTCTGCTAAATTATAAAATAAGTACTTTAAGTGCTAGACTTTGTCATTGTCCACATTATTTTAATTTCTACTTTGTTTCTCTGGAGCCTCTATATCATTAGAATGATATTCTTACTTCTTTGTGAGCTATAAGTCTTGCCAGATTGAAGGCAAAATGTGAGATTCTTCATTTACAGAACGTTTGGCAAAATGAATTTGAGCCCAACTAATACTTTTATGTCAGTGCATTGTGCTGTGTTACTTAAATAAACAAAAATATTTTGTTTTCCTGAAAAAATAATATACAAATGTTGAGTAAATGTAAAGCTACACCACAGGGGAATGTTGAGATCAATAAAGAAGGAGAGTGATAAAAGCAAAAGCCTTGGGAATCACAGTTTACCGTGACAATAATTACGAAGTGTTGATGGCATGATCATGATGAACTGAAATGATCATTGACAAAGTGAAAACTATCAGTCAAATGTTAGTGAGTTAGCAAGTTATTTATCGAGTTTCTACTACGCTGTCAGTGTTCTCATAGACAATTCTCCTTGATGAGAGTCAGATAAAATCCTATAGCTCTCTGAAATGTACAGATAGATCCAGGTTTCCAAACACAATAATATACATTTGCTTGTCATTAAGACTTTTCATTCTAACTGTAAATATCTGTCAGTTTGAATTTTTAAACTTTTAATTTATTTTATCTTACTCTGGGGCCAAATTTGGGTGGTTAATTGAACAACACATAGAAAGAAGATTATAGAATGAATGAGGGCAGGAACTTCAGAAAACATTCCTGTTTGTATGTGTGTGTATCTGTATAAATTTAAAGACCTTTGAAACAGTTCAACTTCACCATCTATGTAAACTTTTGCATGTGATGCAGAATATTTTAAGTGATTATAATAAACTTTATAAACCTAAATTGGCTAGAATAACAGATAATTAATAAAGTTTATTTATTTATTTTTTCATGAGTAAGAGAGACAGAGAAAGAAAAAGTTGGTCGACCAGCAGTTAGCATAATGGCTATGTTGCTGGACTCCCATGTAATCGACCACGGTTCGAGTCCCAGACCTGGTGGCTTAAACCACACTGGGCACATGTGCGTGCATGCCCAAGAGTCTGAGAGGAGAATGGAGGAGAAGGGATTGCAGTGTGGCCATCCCCCTGGTGGGGGGTGATTTCTTGCTTTCTGTCTCCCTGTCTCCCTCTGTCTTTCTGGTGAGCGCATGCGCCCTATACCAAAAACCTCTAAAAAAAAAGAAAAAGTTGGAGGGTGCATCCTCTGCAAGGTTTTATTTATTTATTTATTTATTTATTTATTTATTTATTTTAAGAGAGATTTTTTGCTATAAGGCATGTGTGCTTGCCAGACACACAGAGTCAGAAACCCAGAAAATGAGTAATCACCCCACGGGGGGATGGTCATGCCACACACACACACGCACGCATACACACACTCACACACACCCCACACACACGGCATGAATTTAAAACCTCCAGGTCAGCCATGTGGGAGTCCAGCAACATAACCATTACACCATCTGCTGGTCCCTTCTACAAGGTCTTAATGTCAGGACCTAACTCTACTATCAGCCATCCATAGATCATGGGTGCATGGGTGCGCAGCGTATTCAGGGGAGTCTCTGGACATGAAGAAGGAAACTGCCCGTATGTCTTCTAGAGCATAGGGTTTCACCACTGTGATACCATTCATCCCCCTAAAGCACTTTAATAGATGAAGAATGAGTCCATACAAGACTGGGATGAATGGTTGTCAATCTGCTTATTGTTCCTAGAGTAGCTTTCTTTCATGTTAAAGGGGGAAATATGCCAATCTTAGCTACCTCATTTAAATTGCACACATATATGTGTGTGTGTGTGTGTGTGTGTGTGTGTGTGTATTTATTTATTTAATATATTAGGATGTGTATACTCATTGCAGAGAATTAGAGAGAGAGAGAGAGAGAGGGAAAATGAGAAATCACCCCCCCCCCCAGAGGGTTTGGCCATGCTGCAGTCCTTTCTCTTCCACTCTCTTTTTGGGATTTGCAGCTCACACACATGCACATATGCTGGCATGCTTCTCAAGCTGCTGGGTCCAGGACTCAAACTTTTTAGTTGGCCATGTGGGATACATTGGTCTTAACCACCATGACACCAGCTGGCCAAAATTGTACATATATTTTAAAAACTATATTTATTACTCTGCTCTTGTACTTATAAGTGGGCACTGCTGTAATAAAAATATCTATAAGTAAGGATGTGACTTCTGAAACTCATAGAGAAGTTAAGTGACTTTAAGTCACTAAGAAGCTCTGATGATATACTTTAGAGATTGTTTTAAGTAAAATTATTCTAATGCTTTGGATGTGATGAAACATGAGAATCAAGGTAAATGAATTTGTGTGCATTTGATTATTTATTGGCTTTTAATATTATTAATAAGGAATATATATGTGTAATTTTATATTTATATATGTGTATGTGTATATAGTGTTTAACTCCCACAATAAAAATGTTAATTGTGTAAATTTTATATTACAAGAGACCATTTATATTAATTATAATTAATATAAAGTAAATATTGGGCCAGCTCTGTGGCCCAATGGTTAAGTAGCCAGATCTCACATGGCTGACCACATTGTATATCCCCACTCAATATATACCAAATATCTGCACTCTATGGCAGAAATGGAAAGATCAGAAGATATAATAGTAGAAAGAATAAGTGTAGATTACACTACAGGGATTATAAAGAAGGGGATTGGATGATATAGATTGGGTGGTAGAGGGTAAATGTGAGGTGCAAATATAAGAAATATATATATATTTGAAGAGGTTGTTGCTATAGGGCACGTGTGCTCAAAAGACAGACAGAGAGAGACAGGGAGACAGAAAGCGAGAAATCACCCTCTAGGGGGGATGGCCTGCCACAATCCCTTCTCCTCCATTCTCCTCTCTCGATCTTGGGCATGCATGCACATGTGCCCGGAGTGAGTTTAAGCGACCGGGTCCAGGACTTGAAACCACAGTTGGCTACATGGGATTCTAGCGACGTAGCCGTTACGCCACCTGCCAGCCCCTGAAATCTCAACACTCTACGTAGAAAGAAGAAAATAGAATACTGAGGCACTACAAGGTGTCATCATCCATGATATACAGAGAACAATTAAAAAGTGTGAGTTACGTGCACGACCAGTAATACATAACCCATGTATTCAAGATTGCCACAGGAGAAATAATCAAGATTGAATAACCATGACTCGTCATGAATTAATCAAGAAATAATAATAATATGTAACAGAAGCAACTTTCCAGAAGACAACGTTATGAAATTAGCAACAATTTTTAAATAGGTATTAAAAATGGATTAAAAAATGCACTATATTATACTGTTGACTCATTAAAAATAATAAACATCATGTCATTTTAGGTGAAATGGTGATCCAGGAGGACATTATGTTAAGAGAAATACTGTATTTTTTCACTCATGTGGAAATTGAGAAACTGATTTCACAGAAGTGAAGAGTTGAAGAATGACTATTAGAGGCTGAGAAGGATGGGGAAGGAGGTCGAGATGCTAATGCTGAATAGCAGAAACATTTAGACAGATAAAAGGAATAATTTTTAGTGATATAAGACTCAATGGGATAAGTATAAGGATGTGGCTTCTGAAGCACACACACACACACACACACACACACACACACACACACAGAGGCACATTTCTTATACGAGGATGGTGGACTTACATGCAACTGCATTAATAGTTGTATTAGGTGAAAATGAATGAAATGCTCCAATTAATTGCAGAATGTGTAAAAATGGATCAAAAACAGATCCAAATTATAGACTATCTAAAAAGAGACAGTTTAAATATAAAACCAAATCTAAGACAAAAAGAAAAACAATGCAAACATTTTATTGAAGTCAGACACAAAACTACAAATTTCAATCATTTTATTTACAAGGATTTAAATAATAAACAAAACAAATTGTGTGGACAGAAATTAAAGCACCTTTTGCCTCCAGGGTAAGAAGAGACATACTGGAAAACAACACAAGAAATTCTCAGTGATCCGAGTGTTCCATACTTGATCGGTAAGTGTCATAGCTACACAAAAAACAAATTTGTTGAAACCCAAAACATACATTTAGATCTGTGCACATTGTTATAGATGAGTGTACTTCAAATATTAAAAATATGAGAGAATGAAAAAGGAATTCTTCGAAACAAATGAAGTAAAAATAGCAAGAATATCCAAAAAAGAAATCCACAACAAACTGATATGTTTATGAAAGCTGAAATACAAATGAAGCAATTATCAAAGACAATAAATTGAAGAAAACTACATATGATTCAGAAGCAGAGAAGTGGGGCCAGCTCCATAGTGTGGCGGTTAAGCACCATGTCTAGAGAACCAGATCTCACATGGCCAGCTGTGGTCTGAGTTCCAGTCCCAGAGGCTTAAAAACTATTCCAGGTGCCCGTGGGAGTGTGCCTAAAATCTCTACTGAAAAGAGAAATAGAGAAAAAAGCATGATCACACCCTATTGGTGGTGATTGCTATCTCATTGAGCGCATGCACCCTTTGACAGTGATGAAAGAATAAGTACTTGCTATATCTTAATACTGTAAATTTGGACCAGCAAATGGTGTAATGGTTATGTTGCTGGACTCCCACATAGTGGACTGTGGTTCAAGTCCCAACCTAGCAAATTAAAATTCACACCGTGCACTTGTGCATATATGCCCAAGATCCTAAAAGAAGAAAGGAGGAAAAGGGATTATGGCATGGCCATCCCCCAGGGAGAGATTTCTTGCTTTCTCTCTCTCCGTTTCTCTCTCTTTGTCTCTGGCAAGGGCATCCACACTATAACAAAAATCTCTCTCATTTTTTATTAAAAAATAAAATAAATAAATAAATAATAATTTTTTAAAAAATTTGTAACATTATATAAAATTATGAGAAGAAATTCATACTGAAGGGAATCAGTTGGGAAAAATATTGGGAAGAAATATTAATAAATTTTATTTTTGTTTATTTATTTTTTTGTGAGAGACTTGCTATCAGGCACATGTGCTTATCAGAAACACAAAAAGTGAGAAATCACTCCCGAGGGAGGATGACCACACCGCAATCCCTTCTCCTCCATTGTACTCTTGAGATTTTGGGCACACATGCACATGTGCTTAGTGTGAGTTTTAAGTCACCGGGTCCAGGACTCAAACCACAAATGGGAGTCCAGTGATGTAACCACTATGCCATCTGCTGGCCCCTTAATAAATTTTAAGTACAAGTTATCTAAAAATATGTTTCAACTGAATTAACACAACGTATCTAAACATTATCTATATTTAGTTATTTAGTTGTCCAAATATGTGGAAAGCAGGCCAGGAGGTACCTTAGTGGTTAAGGTGCAGGACTCCCATATGACCAACTGCAGTTGGACCTAGGGACTTGAAACTCACAGCATACATGTGTGTTAGTGCCCAAAATTTTGAGAAGAGAATGGAAGAGAAAGAATTAAGACATGGCAATATCCCCTGGGGGATGATTTAATACTTTCTGTCTCCCCTATCTCTCTGGAGGTTGCCTGTGCCCTATAGCAAAAAAAAAAAACTTTCTAAAAAAAATTAGAAAATAAAACAAATATGTATAAAGCAAAGCCTAGAAATCTATAATAGTAGATTAAAAACTAATATGAAAAATCTCTCAACTTCAGAATTGTTAAAAAATAACATCCAAATAGTTATTGTTATTGAACAGGATCATTAATTACACTTTTTTAGAATGAATATAAAATAAAAGGTAATATAGAATGATAGCAAGAGGACAAATAGAGAGGCAAGACATTAGTGGGACACAGAAATGGTTTATTACTTGTTGATGATAACATGTGTAGTATTGTCAAGTGGACTGGCCTGAGAAGTATTTAATGTTGGATAAATTATTTTTACAAGCAAAATGATATATAGTGATCGAATGTTTAAAAACCTAGTAAGAATAATAATAATCTGGAAAAAATGATGAAAAGTTATTTGATGATGATGATGTGGTTAGTAATGTCTTTGTCTTGACTGATATGCAAGGTATTTCTTCGGGAAAAACAAATGTAGTACACTGTAAAGATATATGTAATGCAATGTAATATAAACAAGATTATAATAATAAATATTTTTTTAAAAAGGAAATAAAGAAGGTAATATTTTACTGAATACTAATTGCTAGTGAATAGTATCAGTATTTCTGATAATCATTACTAGTGAGTTGTTATTACTTTTTATAGTTTTAGTAAGTTCCTCTTCAAAATATAGAAATAAGATGTGTTCACGAAAGATCATTTTAAAAATATCAGAAATGCAAATATAGTAAAATAAAATGACCTAGCAGGACACTTTTTCAAGGTAATTACAATTAAATCGTTCATTTTTTAAGTCTAACAAATATGCATTCAAAATACACAAAGATTTTTTATAAGCTTGAACTCAAACTTGCTAACCCTGGCCCTCATCCAAATAGAAACTTAACTTCTATAGTTTTTAGAAAACAATGATTACCCCTTTTTCATTTATTCCACAGACTCTGGTGAGTAAAATCCCATCCCTTTGGTCTTGAGGGTTGGCACAAAATTAAACCACTAAATTGAAAATTTCCTTAGGATATTCCCTAGGGAATATTTTCAAACTTCCACAGGATATGTGCCAGAGAAGGAAATTCTTACCTTGCTGCTTGCTAAGCCAACTGATACAAACTAGGATTTTCTGAAGGCATCACCAGAAATGCAAGGAATAACGCAGTCTACCGACACTCAGAGAAAAACACCTGAAAGAAAGGTATTGGGTAAGTCCATCCTGATGAGATTTAGTGAGTTCCAAATCCATTTCTATTCTAGTTCTGTAAGTCTTCAAATGCCATGTCAGGATTGCCGTTGTTTTTGTTGGATTAGGTGTATTTTTTTTTTTTTTTTTTTTTTTTTTGGAGAGGTTTTCACTATAGGGTGTGTGCGCTCGCCAGACAGAGAGAGACATAGAGACAGAAAGCGAGAAATCACCCCCCAGGGGGGATGGCCACGCTGCAATCCCTTCTCCTCCATTCTCCTCTTGGGATCTTGGGCACGCACGCACACGCGCCCGGTGTGAGTTTTAAGCCACCGGGTCCGGGACTTGAACTGCGGTCGACCACGTGGGAGTCCAGCGACATAGCCATTACGCTAACTGCTGGTCCGGATTAGGTGTATTTGAATTAGGCTTTTACCACTTGCCACCGCAGGGTCCCGACTACCACAGGATCATTGCTAAGAATCAGGTGGCCTGGGTTCTCTGTTGGTCTATCCCTCCTGCCTAGGCATGCAACCATGAGCAGTTTGGTTGAACTTGCTAGTAGTTTTCTTTTCCTTTCTACTACAGAGGATTAACATGAGCATTAATTTAATGGTTAACATGGCATTGAGGAAATATTAACAGTAAATGCCCAATAAAGGTTTATTTACATTATTAACCTCATCATATCATTATCAAACATTATTTTAGGTCATGACATAGTGTTTTAAAAGTTACGTGGACCATAATTTAAACAAGTGTTGTACTTCATGATAGTAAGTACACATGATTTTAGGGGATGCTCACATCACTGCCTCTTATTCTAAATTTTCCTTTTTACCCACCACACAAACATCTTAGGAAACTTGAAATATGATGTTCCAGATATGAAGAAAAACCCTTTACCTTCCTCTTTCTGATGTTTCTGTATATTTATATATCCACACAGACCAAGAATCCATCACATGTAATAGAATAATAAATAAGAGTGGAATAACTACTAACATTTTAACTAAATTAAAGCCTTTCAATCTATATTTCAGGAATTTTATTCTGTGAGTTTTTGTAATGACATTAAAATGCACAGACTCCATTTAGTTATATATTTAATATAGTATAAATATCTATCTATCTAATTTACTTATTTATTTATTTTTCTATTTTAGTGGTTTTTGCCTTAGGGCACATGCACTCACCGGAGAGAGAGAGACAGAAACAGTGAGAGGGAAAGTGAGAAATCACCCCCAACTTGGGATGGCCACACTGTAATCTCTCCCCTCCATTCTCCTCCCGGGATCTTGGGCACGCACGCACATGTGTCCAGATTGTGTTTCAAGCCACCAGGTTCAGGACTCCAACCATGGTTGGGCATGTTGGACTCCAGTGACATAACCACTATGCCATTTACTGGCCCCAGTATTGTATAAATATCTAAGATCTCTTAGGAATAAAACATTATGTAAAGCAAGGTCAGTACTAAAAATAAATGTAACCATTGACAATTTACATTTAATTATAGAAGTTCAAGCAAGTTTTTCTCAGGAAAACCATATGTGATAATGCCTACTAATGACCTGTAAAACATGATTTTTAAAAGTTATCACATTTGTTTATAAAACTACACTTTCTTAATCATCTAATGAATTAAAATTGACAGTCGAGTATTAAAAATATACAGATATAAATAACACTTGGCATTTATAAAATAAAGAATATGAATAATTTCATTAATTACAATTCTGAATTTTACATCTGTTGCTTAGTCTGAATTTTTGTCTTTTCTTTTAAACTAGCAATGCAATTTAGCATAATCTTTATGGTATAAATTGTAAGACTTTTGAATTTTAGATTTATCTCTGAAAGGCAAAATTATTTTTGAGTGACTAGATACTAATGGTAATGTATTATTGGTATAGAGTGTGTTTTTTAAGCAGTCAATTAAATATGAAGCTATCTTTAGATATGCAGAATGGATGTAGTGAGACTTCCATATGGAAGTTAACAAAGAAAGAGATTTTGCACTGGATTCTAAAGCTACCATAAGGTGCACTTTATTTTTGGATATGGAAAAATTATACTTTACCAATGTCAAAATGAGATCCCACAGATCAAGACTATTACAGAATAAGGTATACGAGAAAGCAACCAGGATGAGTAAAAAGATCAAACTGAAAAAGAGAATACACAATGACTCTTTCCAACATGAGAATAGATATAGATGGTTTTCCCTTATTTTGAGAATTTGTGGAGGAATAGTCATGAAAAAACATAGTAAAAGACAGACTGACTTCTAGGCCTGAGAAAAAGAAATAGTTGTGATAGTATTTTGAAATCGTAAAAATCTATTTCTATGACTAATTTTTGAGTGGTCTTTAGTTTTCTTTGTTTGCTTTTCAATACAAGCTAACAGTGAATAGCCACTGTGTGTGAGCTTCTGTGTAAGCATGCAAGAGCATGTTTTGTAGATTATTATATTAAATTCATGCAAGTGTGGAAATACTATCACTACCCTCATTTTGAAAATAGAAAAGCTTTGAGAAGTTAAAAGAAAAAGTACCCAAATTCAGACAAGTAGTAAAAAAGCAGAGACATGGGGTTAGCATGTGGCTTAGGAGTTAAGGCATGGGACTCCCAAATGGTTGACCACAGTTTAAGCCCCTTATTGGTGGCTTGAAAATTATGCTGGGCATGTGTGTGTGTGTGTGTGTGTGTGTGTGTGTGTGTGTGCCCAAAATTCTGAGAGAAGAATGTAGGAGAAGGGATTGTGGCATGACCCTTGACCCTAGGGGGTGATTTCTCACATTCACTCTTACTGTCTATCTCTGGTAAGCACACATGCCCTGTGTGTGTGTGGGGGGGGGGAACAGACAAAACTAATTTCAGTGTAAATTTTGACTCTAATACTACTACTCCAGGAGTTTGTAAGAAAAGCAATGTATTAGATTTTTGAAGCAAAAAATGCTGCAAGTTGTAAAAATAAAAAAGAAAGAAGGTAAGTGTGGGCGAGGCTGTGATGAAAAGGAAACTCTTCTACACTGTTGGTGGGAATGTAAAGTAGACAATCACTGTGGAGAACAATATAGAAATTCCTTAGAAACGCTCACATAGAACTACCATATTAGCCAGTAATTCTACTCTTAGGTATTTATCCAAAGGATAGAAAAATCCTCAGTTGGAAAAATACTTGTATATCCATGTTTATTGCAGCATTATTTACAATTGCTAGGACATGGAATCAACCCAAATGTCCCCAAATAGATGAATGGATTGAAAAAAATGTGGCCTATGTGCTCTATGGAATACTACCCAGCCATAAAAAAGCAATGAGACTCTGACATTTTATGTAAAGTGAATGAATATGAAAGACTTAATGCTAAGTGAAGCAAATCAAGCTATAAAAGACAGATTAGGTACATCCTGCTCATTAAATACTGAATATCTGTGGTATAATAGGGTGGGCAACTGTACTGGAGATAGTAAGGTGGGGTAAAAAAAATAGGTAATAGGGGGAGGAAGAGGAACAGGGGAAAACACATTTAACTGACACAAAAATGAAAAGTTATTTGCTGATGATACTGTATGTGGTAATGTCTTCGTCTTGACATGTGCACTGTATTTGTTCTGGAAAAAAAACATGTTGTATACTGTAAAAACGTATGGTAATTAAATCTAAATAATAAATATATATATAAAACTAAAATAAACTCTAGCAAATGTAAAAAAAAGAAGTTGAATCAAAGTTTGTTACAAAAATTTTTAAAAACGAATAAAAATTTGAAGATGTAATGGGCTGTTATATTCAAATTATATAAATTGTTTCATTAATAAAAAATTTCCATTTTAATAACATTTTTAGCTTGAGTATGTAGATAAAAATCTAGGTCTGTTGGGGCCAGCAGGTGGCATAGTGGTTAAGGCCCTGGACTCTCACATGACTGACTACAGTTTGAGTCCTGGACCTGGCAGCTTGAAAATCATGCTGGGTTTGTGTGCATGCCCAAAATCCCAGGAGGAAAATGGAAGAGAAAGGAGTGATGCATGGCCATCCTCTCTGGAGGGTGATTTCTCATTTTCCTTCTCACCGGCTAACTGTCTCTCTGTGTCTTTCTCTCTCTGACGAGTGCATGCACCCTGGCAAAAACCTAAAGCAAAAACCAAAAAACAAAAAGCAAAAAACTAGGTCTAACATCTAACTACTAGTTTGCTCATTCCTTTTAGCATCATATGAGAAGTCTTCAAAATCATGAAAAATATGTATTGCAAAAAAAGTACACATGGAGTTAAAAAAGTTTTGCACCAAAATAAACTGCATTTTAATTCATCTTTCCATGAACCTTTTGAAGTCCCTTTATTTTTTACCTTTCTTTTTAAGCTTGTATAGTTACTTCTTTCATGAACAAGAAACACAAAAAGAAAAGGATGCCACCCCCAACAGGGTCTTGATTCCACAGTTTACTCCTCGCCTTCAATCAGCTCCTGTTCATGGGCAAGCAAGTGTTCTGCTTACTTAGGGAGGTCTCTGGACATGAACTGAGAACCTTCCCATGGGGGTCAGCCTTGCAGAAGGTCCTGTTTTAGTGCTGTACCACCGTTTGCACCCGTGCCCACCATATTTTAAAATGTACATATGTGATTTTCAGTTTGCATTGTTTTCTACTTAATATATTTAAATTATAATGAATCGTGAATGAGTCAGTTGTTACTAAAAAACAGTTTTAAGTACTAATATAGTTCACTCTTGATTAGTAAACTGTTTAAGCATAAATTTTAATTCAGGTTATTATGGGGGCAGTTTCCTAATTTTCGTGAAGCACATTTTTGAGTTATGTCAATAATTAACATCAGTTTGAAAATAATGTTTGATTCCATTTTAATTGTGAAGCTCTTCCCAGGACAAATATAAGAATAAATATAATAAAGCACTGAAGGGTATGAATTTTGGACTCAGCCAGACAATAGCATAGGAGTGACCAGTAACTGACTTATCATCTTTAGCTTTCAGCTCATTCATCTGTGAATAACACAAAAATACCATTGTAAGAATTGAGATAGCTCATAATTCTTCAACAAATATCATAGCCTAATCTTTCTAATTTAGTAACATAATGCCCAGATGTAACGAGTCACATGGGCACCTTGTCAAAACCTCCCCTGCAGTTAACTTGTGACCGTGCCACTGTGCTGTATTCAGGAATACCTGTGGTTGTGGTGTGTAGAGCTTTGGATCTTGTCCTGTTTTAGTTTGCAGGAAATGCAAATCTTAATGCATAAAGTGGAAGCTCTGGATTGAGAAAAGAAATATTAAGAGAGAAACTTGCAGAGACCATATGCACCCAGAGTATTAATGTTAAGTCAAGCCTTCTCAAACTCTAATATGTGTAGAAGTCACCTCGGTATTTTGTGGAAATTAAGATTTTGATTCAGACGATGTTGGTGGGACCTGAGAAACCACATTTCCAACTAGTTCTCAGAAAAGGTTTATGTTACTGATCCAATGATCCAACTTTTAATATTAATTTATACCCCCCACTCATGGGCTGTTATAAATGTGAGAAACATCTATCTTATCTGTATCATCATTATTTTGGAACAATATAAATACTTACTTATATTCTGTATATTCAGATGTTAGTGTAGAGCCTTCCAAAAACAGACTTCTAGCAAATGATTAACATAACCTGCGTCAGTGCTGTGGAATTACTAGTAGTTATTGATAAACCATGTTCTAATTTTAAAACTTGTAGGATTTTCTATCACACAACTTAAAAATCTTTTCCAGTTAGATTATATTCTCTCTCAATAGATGTGCACATATGTATATGTGTAGATCATGCATAGATATATATGTATGTATATTTGTATGTGTGTGTGTATGTGTATATATGTATATATATCTTGTGTGTTGCCATATGAAAAAATATCTTCAAGAGCCAGTCCCACCTAATATTTACGAGGTAATCTGTAATCACATTTATTTCTTCCATAAGTGATGTGTGAAGCACAATCAGGAGTTGAGAAATTCCTCAGAGATCAGATCAGAAGCCTAGCCATTATGAATTGCCCATGCATTGAAATTTAACCTCTCATCCCCATGGAAAACTCAAGGAATTAGTATTCAGTTTTATTGGATCAGAATTTAAATACATGATTTAGCTACGGCTTTAATGCAATTTAGATAGTAAATTATAAGATATCATGTATCCCAATTATGCTACATAAATAATGGATAGGAAGAATAAAGGTAGAGAAAATTATTCTACTGGTAATTTTAAAAGATCTAATTTGATATAATCAGAAAAAAAGTTCTTCATGGCAACCTTGTCTATACTGCTAAATGGATTGGGATTGAAAGCAAAAAATATAAAAACCTTCTAAGTAAAATTACTGTCTGTAGGTTCAGAAATGTGCCATAATTATTCAGGGAAATATATCATCTATAAATGGATAATTAAGATGCAATCGCATTTTAGTAAGTATTGCTAAGCTGTTGGAAGTCTAAGAAATAACGTAGACATTATCTTTAAAGTATACGTATATTGGAATACCTGTTTTCAATGATTAAAAATGGTAATGTGAATTCTTAAACTGAATTTGTATTATCCGTAGACACAAAACTAGCTGAGATGCAGAGCTGCGTAGTTGTTGAGTGAGACATAAGTCGTCAATGCTTCTCTTGGGCAATGCTCAATGAAGGACCACTGAGCTAAAAAATGATACACGTAATTATTTGTATGGATGTCAATGGCTTTATCAATCCTACATCGCCAACAATAAATAACTAATGAAAATTTATGTGAAACCGCATGGATGGCAATGTTCTCGTCTAAATCACTTTCATTCTGGTCATTTCTTTCCTTCTCTTCTCCACCTCTACCTTTCACATGCTACCCTACTACCCTACTGTAGGCTGCCTTTTGCCATACCATTGTAGCAAACTAGAGGTGTAAAAAAAAAAAAAAAAAAAAAAAAAAATGATGTTTAGTTGCCAAACGGAATGAAAAACTTTTATTCTATTCTGTTTTTTATAGCACACTCTTCTCAATATTCCACATTCCCTGAGCTTCTGCATTTCGACTTTACTTCCTTACCTATTTCCGCAATTCTCTTACCTACATTCGTCTTTCTCAGTCTCTTCCTTGAATGTAGCAGCTTGCCTTTATTGTTCTCCCTCCCCTCTTCTGCCTTGACTTCTGTTGTTCTCAATCTTGTTTGTTTCCCTGATGCCTTCAACAATCCAATGAGTGATGTCTCTCCTGCCCAGAGGGGAAAACACACACACACTCACACTCACACACGTAGACATACTTAAACATTACATTTTAAGTGTAATTTCAGGGGGTTCATGAATGCCCAAAAGCCAAATGTAGAATGTCTTGATTAGGACACTCTGACCTATAAACTTTTCCATAAATTTGCATGGCTTTCTTTTTCATATGCTAACAAACTCTCCATAGCTCCTTTTAAAAAATATATATATTTTTTTCCATGAAAGAAGGACACACAAACACACAGAGAAGACATAAAGACAGATACCCTCCAAAATCCCAAGAGGAGAATGAAGGAGAAGGGCTTGCATCGTGGTGACCATCTCCCCTGGGGGGGGTGATTTCTTCCTTTCTGTCTCTCAGTCTCTCTCTGTCTCTCTGGCAAGCGCATGAGCACTATAGCAAAAATCTCTCTCTCAAAAAACATTAAAAAAATAAAGACAGGAACCTCCTATTGGGCGTTTATACTACAATCCACCCCCAACTTCAACCAATCTGGATCACAGGTGCTCTCTCTCTCTCTCTCTCTCTCTCTCTCTTAGTCTCTCTGATACACACACTTTCTGTGCAGAGAGTCTCTGGGATTTGAACTGGGGACTTTACCAGTTGTGTCCAATTGAATTACCTCTATGCCACTTTCTAGCCCCTCCATAGCTCCTCTCTAGCTCCACCTAATAGGGACCACAACAGTGTTAACTTTCATTCAGACAGCTTTTTTTTTTTTTTTTTTTTTTTAGAGGTTTTTGCTGTAGGGCGCGTGCGCTTCCCAGAAGGACAGAGAGAGACAGAGAGACAGAAAGCGAGAAATCGCCCCCTGGAGGGATGGCAATGCCACAATCCCTTCTCCTCCATTCTCCTCTCAGGATCTTGGGTACGCATGCACATGCACCCAGCGTGGTGAGTTTAAGCCACTGAGTAAGGAACTTAAACCGTGGGCGACTACATGGGGGTCGAGAGACATAACCACTACACCACTGCTAGTCCCCAGACAGCTCATTTTGAAAGTCAGGTGATCTCTCACACCCAGCATAAAATCATAAATAAATTTCTCATAGTCTTTCATTGAAATATCTATCTTAATTGAAAGCCTCATATCCAATGAGCAATATCCTTATCCTTGACATTTCCTTCTTTTTAAATTCATATTACAGAGAAATTCTCTGAGTGCATTTTGTTGATTTTTGCTCCCCTAACTATGGCTTATTTTTGGTTTTGGTTGTCATCACTATGTCAGCTCCTGACCAGGATTTCTGCATGTCCTAAATTATCACAATAGCATCTACTCTCTTCCAGTAACCTCTCTCCTCAGTCACTGATCTGATCATTTTCTTCTTCTCTGACTCTCTTTTAAGATAAGGTCTTTTCCACTGTCCTCCTGTCTTAGCCTCCAGTTGGGACTGTGGGTTCATGCCACCACATCAGCCTCTTTTTTTTTCTTTTTCTTTTCTTTTTGGCATGGTCCCTTTATGTTTCCCATGCCAGCCTTGAACTTTTGATACTCTTTCCTGGTCTCCCTAGTATCTAGTGTATGTCACTAGTCCAGTCTTTAGATTGGACAGAGAACTGAATATATCTAGACCTTCCCTATAGTTCTGGGGTCATAGCAGTGCACACCACTGCAAATGGGTCCAGCTTTGATTATTTTTTAACTTAATAAATGTCAGTGATTCCCCATTGTCTACAAAATGGAAAAAGAAGGAAGGAAGGAAGGAAGGAAGGAAGGAAGGAAGGAAGGAAGGAAGGAAGGAAGGAAGGAAGGAATGAATCTATTTAATGTACTAGGTATAACACTACATAATTTACACACATTACTTTCTGCTAATGATTATTGCAGTAAGGACTAAATGCAAACATCTTCAAAAGATTGTATTCTTCTTACTGAATCTCACGAGTACCATGAATTCCAATTCTATTATGGCATGTGTGTGTGTGTGTGTGTGTGTGTATAAATACACACACACACACACACACACACACACACACACACACAAACTTTCCTAAGCAGCCACACCTAGACTGCCCTCTTCCTTTATGGGAGTAGATATTTTAATCCTTCTTTTCCATTGTGTGTGGAGATGATCATTTGATTCACTTTTGGCCAAATCACTGAGGCTCTTCTGGATAGGAATTTTCTCCATAATAGAGAGAGATATGCAAAGAGACCCACTGCTCTGCATTATTTAAACAATGTCTGAAACTGTAGTAACCACTATTAAACTACAAGATGATAAGCCTAAAGATGAAAATCAACACTCTTTTATGTTAGAGGGGATGTATGTGAAATTCTGGAATTCTTGATGACTTTACCAAATTCTCAAACTACATTCAGACTGCTAGTTGGACAAATAATTTTCTTTTTCTTCTCCCAAAGAATCTGTTTTTAATGGTTTAAACTACTGTTAGTGGTTTTCTTCTCCAATAGCATAAACCAGAAAAAATGATGCACTACGATTCCAGTGTCATCTGCAAATTGAATTAAATACTATTTCTCAAACATGATAAGCATTTTCACATTCAACATTTTTTATAGGACAGTCCCCCATACAGGTTCTCCTTCCATATTTATTTTCCTGAATAACTGACTTCTAGCTCCTCCGTGATGTCCAGCCAAACCTCACCCCTCTCACATCTGTCTTCTGTGTTGTTGAACCCTTCCATGTTACAGCAGTCCATCAGGAAAAATAATGGGAGCAGAGGCCTTACTAAATTGCATCTGTTAGCATAACTATTGGCCCCCTTAGATTCTGCTTCTCAGTAAGTGAAGGCTTTTGTTTGTATTTCCCAGTGTTCAGAAATGCTGGAGGGATATACATGAATTCAAGCACTGGAGTCATCCTTTGGGTTTCATTTCTTCTTTTCTCACATGGTTTCCATAGTCGTTATTTTGTTTCCAAAAGGTGAAATTATTATAAAGAAGTTTATGAAATTTCCTAGACTAGTTCATTTCCAATGGAATATAATAGAAACCCATAATGTTAAAAATGGGTATATCGGGACTAGACAGTGGCACAATGGTAAGATTCTCTCATGGGAAGGTGCCCATTTCAAGTCTGGAGACTTTCTGAGAACACTGGGCACAGGCTTGCTGGCGATCTAGGGCTGGCTGAGGCTGGGGTTGGATTATGGCATCAGGGCCTGTTGGGGGCCCTGTCTCTCTTCCTCTCTCTTAATCATGGAAAAAAACAAATAAACATTAAAATACAAGTAATTTAAAGTGGATATATTTAAGAGGAATTAATTTACTGTATAATAGGAAGGAATCACTGCCCTTTGGCTATACAGAAAGAATAGCAGGTGCTGTGTCCTTAAATATCCCTGAATCTACAAGACAGGACTGTGTAGGTAAGCCTTCTATCCACTCCCAGGTCATACTGTGCTTTCTATCTCTCAGGACTTCCAATTTCATGCTACATCCATTAAATTTGTCTCCCTCACTGGATTTTTTTTTCTTTTTTATTTTTTTTCTTTTATTAATTTATTTATTTTTGTATATACTTTCAATCATATTGTTTGGCTTACAATGAGACCATTTCAATATGTGAACATTTCTCCTCAGACCCGTTGATCGAAATATCTTCAACAGATAACACCACACCTCCCCATCCCGTCAATGCTCTACCTCTGTATCCCTTCTCCAAATGTCTTTCGTTGGGCCCCACTCCTCCACATACACCTCATCTGACATTCACACCCATCTCTTGTGTTTGTTCAACTGTTAGTCAATCAGTTTCAGACATAGAATGCAGACAAACTGTATATGTTAAGTGGGGACATACAATGTCTCTCCTTCATAGCCTGGCTTGCCTCACTCTGGATTTTAAACTTGTTGAGGGAAAGGGCTTGGTTTTATTTACTCTTGTATCATCCACTTAGCACAAAACCTGGGTTATATTTACTAAAATAAGAATTGCTTCTTTTTGGGACCAAGAGTTGGCATAATGGCTATGTTGCTGGACTCCCATGTAGTCGACCGCAGTTCGAGTCGCAGACCCGGTTGCTTAAACTCGCACCGGGCACGTGTGCGTGCGTGCCTAAGATACCAAGAGGAAAATGGAGGAGAAAGATTGTGGTATGGCCATCCCCCCCGGGGGGTGATTTCTCGCATTCTGTCTCTCAATGTCTTTCTGGTGAGCACATGTGCCCTATAGCAAAAACCTCTCCAAAATATATAAATAGAGTTGCTTTCTTTTAAATTTATGCTTGTCATAATTATTTCACTATTACCAAGAAGTATTCTTTTTAAATTGAAGATTATATATTTGCATATAATATTCCAAAGTTTCATACACTGAATAGCTTTTTCAAAAAAATTTAATTATGTTACTATTCCAGAATTTCCTAACTAATTCACTACTGTGGTCTTTCAGGGAGATTTGAGAGGCTTCTATGGCAATGTTGTCATTCATCTAGGGAAGGGTGACTTAGATAAGACAGGACTTAACCTACCCCTGGAGACTACACCCTGTCTCTGCAAGACATTAAACCCCCACCAGTTCCTATTTTCTCTGCTCAAAGATTGCAAACCTCATCTCCCCAGGGTTTACAATTTCTGACAGTCTGTAAATCAGCAGGTATAAATTCTGCCTCTAATTTGTAATTACTGGGTCCACATACCAACAAGATAGATCAGGTATTACTGAATTTGCCTTCATTTAATGAGTGGACATATTTCTCTCTAAATATAAACCAGCGCTGTTCAAAATACAATGTCGAGAAGACTTCAAATTGCTTTTTAGCTTATTTTTCTTTTTACCTTTTTGTCTTCTGTTCTAGGATGCACTCACTAAGTTTCCATTCTACCTAAGCTTATTGTCACTAACATTAGTAATGTTCAATTTTATGCATATTTTTGAAGAAACTTTGTTTCTGCTAGAAAAAAAAAAAAGAATAGCAGGTTGTAGAATGGTGACTGACTGTCGGATCTTGAATTCTTATCCCTTTTCTGAGAACAGTCCCTATTATTAATGTATATTATTACTTCAAGTATGTCAGAAAAGGAGACAAACAGTCAGAGGCAGGAATTTCTCCCTAATTCACTCTGCCTAGCCAGCAAAACGTAACGCAAAATTATTCAGGGGAAAAATACAATTTTCTGTCATCTCTGTCATACACTGATAACAAAGCTACAGGCTAATATGTTTTGATATTTTTGTCACTCGTTTATCATGTGACCTTTCATGCTTTCATTAATACAGCTGAGGGACAGAGCAGATACACTGAAATAAGGGTGTGGAGAAGTCAGATTGCTTCTCTAACAACCAATGGTCAGTCACAGCAATTTATACTTTTCTCCAGTATAGCCCTGACTGAAGAAGAGAAATCGTTATTAAAATTTGATATTACTGTCTAGGTTCTGCCACCTAGAATTTGCAACTTTTGGCAATGATGAGAATTCTGGAGGGTTAATAAATTTCTCTTTGAATTATGATATTAATACAATACAACGTGTGTGTTCAGATATTCAGAACATATATATGAAAAAATGTATCCTAGACATTTGAACACTATTAGTCATATTCTGATTTGGAGCAATCCATGGAGCACATTAAAATATTATTGTTGAAATTGCACTGCATGTGTTTAGCTAAATCTGCTGATATTTTTAAGGTATAAATAAACCAGAATAATTTGTGATACTGGGGATCTTGACATGGACACCTAAAAGTTTAATACATTTATGTTTTCTTTGATGATAAATGATACCTAGCTTAAATTTGCATGCAGCCTGACACCATTTCTGACGGTGGTCTGGTTTTTATGTTGCCCATAGAGGTTGGACTGTTAAAATTCCAATATACAACTAATTTATACTTGACATTAATGAGTTAAGAAATGTTTTATACAGTACATCAGGGCTGGGAGAGAACTTTACAGGGTTATGCAAAAATCAAATTATGCCTGAATGCTACCATTATGTACAAAAATAAAAAATCCTTCCCCAATTTTAGCTAAGAGCTAGCAAAAAAATGCTATATATTTAATGTTTATATCAAGGCAACCATTTTGCTTTCTTTTACACAATACAGAAATATGATAATACAAAGGCAATAATATATTATAATTTTAAGGTACACATATCTATTAAAGGTTATGAAAAATTACAAGGTTGTATTAAAAATTATTAGTACTAAGCTAAACTATCTTTTATTAAACAATGAAAATAATGATCATATCTCTTTGAAGAATATACTTAAAATACAAATAAATCAGAAAATGACCTTTCTATAAAGAAAATAAAAACAAGTAAGGGTGACAGTTTTATATAGAGGAATTGTTAAGTAGGTCCCAGAGAGACTGTGAATATGTATATAGTAAATTCTTAAATCTTATTATGATGTGTATTATGTAAGTTACAAAGCTCTTTTTTTAGAATCCAAATCAGCACTTATTTACTAACTGGATAAAACTGCTAGCATGATGGTATATAAAGATTCAAGCTATTTAAAATTTTTGCTTATTTTATGTTTATCTTAATATTATGACAAAATAACATGAACTTCATCCTTTAAATCAACTTTACAAATAAAATCATTTGTATATGTATTTCAGTAGAAATATATGCTACTTGTACTATGAATACACTTTATCAGGAATATTCAACTCATGTGTATTGCATGATATAATTGAACTGTTTTCATCTATGAAGATATGCTCATATCATAAACAAATATAGGATATTTTAGTAAAATAATATATTCATATGTCCATATTAATTAGTAACAAACTTCAGAAAAATACTAATTTGATAGCTCATAGAATTTATTTCTAACAAATTTCATTAGCAAATGCAAGCTATATAATCATACAGATGAATATTTGATTTTTTCAAAAATAGCACATAAATATAATCTTTTAATAAAATGTTTAAGTCTTACGTCTTATCCTTTCCGTATACTGTTCTCAAGCAAGGATTTTCTAAGACAAACTTTCATGACTTCTCTATCATGAAAAGTAAGTTTGCCATGGGAGAGAAGCTTCATTTGGATGGTCACAGTAGATTCGGTATATTCCTGGTTTATCTACGGAATCCCATGAATAGATTTTTTTTACCAAAGTGAATTTTCAAAATTACATATATATTATGAGATCATGAATGGCTGATTACGAGAAGAGAATAGATTAAAGAAGAAAAAATGAATTGGAAAGTGTCTACTCAGAAGGCAAATATCCTGTATATGAAGCAAAGGTATCTAAATAAATAAATTTGTATTGGGTCATTGAGAAAGAAATTCTGAATGGCTTAGCTTCTCAGAGATGCAAACTTAATACCTAAATGCTTGCCTAATTACCATTTAAGGCAGTTTATGGAAATAGACTTATTAGCATAATTTAAAGGAGTTTATTATTTCTGTTTACACATACATCTTAGCAAATGGGGTATTACACTGATTTTGTGACAATTTTTAAAAAGTTGTGTCTTCTTATATATGTATATTGTTTTCTGTGATTGGGGTGAAGGGTTGATGGTTAGGTGCAAAGCTAAATGGAAGAACAAGATTCTAAGTTAAGCTTCCGCACACAGCTGCAATGGAAAAATGTGTTCTGCTTTTATTGTAATTGTAACATTATAATAAAGCTATGAAGTTAAGGTTTGTTTTTTCTTTTTATTTTTCAATTCTATGATAGTATGCTTAGCAGAAAACAGTGATTTCAAGTCTGGTATTCCTGTTTGCATGTAAATAAAGCCGAAGTCACAAACAAAGCCTGTAACCTCACATAGTTGCCTTCAGTGGTAAAGGATGGAAAGCCTGCCTGCTACCAATCAGCAAGTGGTTGCTATGGTTACAAGGTCAGGAAATATGCCTTTTCCCCAGTTGTCCAAGGCTTGCACATGTCACTTTTGAAACTATGAATTTTATATACAGGTCAGGAGATGCATACCAAAGAAATAAACAGTGAACTGGACCATAATGACAGCTAACGTTCAAATGTCCTTGGATTTTTTTAAATATCTAGGCAAATACATTCCTTTATTCTGAATGAATGGAGTTTGTTTGCATGTTTGTTGTATATATTTTTTGAACATTTTTTGTCTAGTGTAATTTTATATGGTAGCTTCAAATTATATCTTGGCATTATAAGCATATATCAATAACTAGCTTCGAGAAAGTGTTACCTTTCTCTCTTCCTTGAACTATTTTAAATGACAGTATTAGAATATTACAAAAATGAAATAACAGAAATTCAGAAACATAATAAAACACTGCCCTATGGAAAATTAAAATTGCCATGTTTATCTCTAAAAAAATATGGTGCTCAAGCTATTAAGGGAGTGGAGTGTATTTTTTTTTTTTTAAATAAATGTTTCTGTGTCTGCAATGTTAAATATGTGCTCTTTTAAAAACAGATTATTTAAAGACAAATTGTAAATCTGCAAATTATAAAAGTATAATCTTGTTTGTTAATCAATGAAAAATCTGTTGGGTCAATTTGTCACAGACCTAGCAAAAAGAATTTGTGCTGAACAACATCTAAAGCAAGTCAAGAAAATTTTATAATAATTAAGCATTGGGTTTATTTAAATTGTTTCCTTTTATTATAACTCATTATTAATCTATTAATATTAAAGTGAAATTATATTAAATACATATCACATGTAGTTGAGTTTTAATTTATAGAACGACAATTATTTCCTTTAAATATGTACCATTTCATGAACTCTAGGTATAATAAAAAAGATGAAAAAACATGTATTTTAATGTGAAATGACGCAATATTATTTACAAGTACGTACTAGATAGGTGTTTCAGTGCAAATGTGCTCTACAAAATTTTTTTTAAGTGTGTCAGTACACATCTTTATATACCAAGTACTTATTTTTCTGGGATTAAGAAGATGCCTATCCATTTGAGGTATGACTAATTGTGCCCTTTAATAATATAGTTTGGCTTATATCTTACATATTATACATGAGTCTTAGGTATATGTGATGAAATAGGATTATAAGAATCACATATTTTACAACAGATACTTTTCATAATAAGAAATTGATTTTGCATATCTTTTCAATTTGAAGTGGATTTCTACATTGTATTAATTGAAACTAAAAGCCTAAAAATAGGCCTAAAATACTATGGAAAACAACATTTGGCCTCTTTTTTTTTTTTTTCCGTGATTGCTGTTTTTGTTCAAATGAACATTTTTGTCCTTCTGTCTTTTTTTTCCCCTTTCTCCCTGTCTCTCTTTCTTTTGGGTCAGGAAAGATTAGTGCTTACCTTGATAACAATCCTTCCCATTTTTTTTTTAAAAACTGAAAGCAGCATTCAAATGAGAAACTAAGTACATTTCTTTTCAACAGGCAATTTACCCCATGATGAGATATGCTTTCACTTATTTTTCTTTGACATTCTAGCATCTAGCAGCACAGCAGGTATCTGGAGGTTAGGCTTCAAATAAAGGATAACTACATTCTTACATTAATAGATGCCATTGTATGACTATGTCATATTATTGTAACATTTAGTTCCTTTAATTGTGCCTTTAAAATTATACATGATAAGCTCATACAGACAAAGCGAGAAAAATATCAAAATCAATTCTGTTATCATTATTGTTCTATTTGTACACCTCTGCTTACATATACACCTAGCTATTCTCCAGGCATGAGTCTTTGAAATTAAGAAAACGTTTCGGATCATTTTATTCAGATGCAGTAAAGCTCAAAGTATTTAAGTTTCACTGAATTGACACATCGTCTTGTGGGGCAAGGCAAATACTCAGGCAAATATAAAGCTTGTATTTCTCACTGTTAGAAATTTTGCTGTCTGAAATAAAAATGTAAATAGATTTGTTCACCAAAAATCCTGTTTGAAGTGGATGTAGTTTACACAGCAATGTTAATGCTGCTGTTTTCCCCTTCCTTCTCTTTCAATAGTCTCTCCAGAAGACTGCTTTATGCTCTCCTATGAGTCTTTTCCCTCTTTTTGGTGACCTTTCTGTATGGCCAAATGAGTCCAGGGTATATATCGTGTGGCCTGTGTGCAACCTTGCCCATTAGCCAGTCCCCAAACCTTTGATGTGAACCATCAGCCCTACGATTTCTGTGGTTCATTCATTTTTGTGTTTCTCTAACGATCTCTGCCCCTGCTCTGAATCCTGCCTTTATTGTAGACAGAACTGACAACAGGCAGCCTTGTCTTTCATTTCCTTGATGTACTTTGTACTGTGGTATGGCTTTTGTTAGTATTGATGCAAACATTACCATAAACCACCACCTAGGGACTAGAAACAATTGACTAACTGTTTTCAAATCCAATACACTTAAGTTGATCAGACACGAAGTTTAAGTACAGTTAGCTCTAACAGCACCAATTCTGTGTGGTCTCAGTCTCTCTAGACTACAAAATAAAGGTCAGTGGGATGTGGATGCTTAAGTCAAGACAGCCTGCAATGAAATTTATTCAAGAGATGAATATTGGACCCAAAACTCATTCCTTCACTTCTTCAACATAGCAAATGCCAATTCTATTTCCTGGTTTATTTTAAATGATGTTCTCTTTATCTACTTAAAAGCTCATTCATAATAAGAAAAATAATTTGGCATGTAGAAGAAGGGACTCTTTTATGAAGGAGTTCAGATTTTGATGAGGATGTGCATTTCAAATTGACGAATGTTAAAAATTTTCACTGACAGTCTAAATTACAAACTCAACATCACTGAACTTATAATAACTGAATGCACCATTACACGCAGAATTACAAAGTTAACTATATTGTAAATGCAAACTGTGCCTGACCCTTATTGTGTGAGAAGGAGAGGCAGGGTCACTTTCTTTTTGAGCCTTGTGAGATCCTAGATTCAGGGCATTGTATAAAAGGCTATTCAGAGTCAGTTTCCCATATGAAGCTTCAAAGATGTCAGCTCAATCTTTGAAGTTTCTTCCTAAAATAATCAACTAAGAAATTGGGAAATTAAAAACAAAAAGATACAAACAAGTAGACTCGAGGTACTTACTATTTCTTATCCTCACAAATCATATTTTAAAATATAATCATAATATTTTAACCCAATTTATAATTGCCCTGTTCAATGTTGTAGTGCTTTTAGAATTCCATATATGAAATATGAATAGTTATTTTTAATAATATATATAATAAAATCTTAATATTTCTTTGAAATAGGATTTTGGGTGAAGTGTCATGTTATACCACAAAGACTTTTTAAAAGAACATATATTAAAATGAATTTCTTTTTTGAATACAACTCTGTCAAAGTCACACAGCTATACAATGTAGGACTTCTGTGTTTCTTTTTTTTTTCAATCGATATGTATAGTTTTACATCTTCCATAATTTTTAATTAGGAAAACATTGCCCAGAAATTTGAAGGAAATTATTATACAACTATTACAAAAGGTACACTTCAAAATGTGCAATGGAAATGAAAGTAAATTAGATTATGATATTGTGCCTGACATAATTTCTATTATACTAAAATATTTTTATATGTTCATATGCATATGCAATTCATAGCATTGTATGTATTTAAATAATATTTTAATAGCCCTATACATTTAATTTTAGTAATATGGAGTGTTTGGTACCTTTTTCCTGTGTATTTTTTTATTTTTTTACATGAGAAAATAAGTAACCTGGAATTACTGTTTTATGGAATTGTATTTATTGCATTTACATTATAACTAAATTTGTTGAGGCTTACTCAGCCACTTTTCAGTAGACAGCTTCACCAAGTTGAATTCCTATCACATGGATACAAGAAAGCCAAAATGATTTAAGCCATGAGTTCACTATGTCATACCCTTCTTGACATCATTTTATTTTTTAACCATCTTCCAATGGACCATATAAGATGTATAGGGGTTGATGGTTTAGGTGACTGAATTTATGTACAGAATCTCCTACTGAATTGCCAAATAATTGTATTCTGAAATAGATTTGGTAGGTTAAGTGCAATCGTTAACCAACTGAAAATGTTTGCTTAAGAGTCCCATAATATACACAAATGCTTGAAATGATTATTGCCTATGATTAATAATCTGATGTGGATAAACTATAATTAACAGTCTAAAGAATAAATGTTGTATTAATGCTCTGTAGTTAAATATTGCAGGATCATTCATAATAAAATGTATTATTTAGCCTGGTGATTACGGAGACAGTGGTAAGAATTTTAACTAATTTCACAAATGGATCAAAGTAAAAATATTTTAGGCCAACTATGCATTTAGTCTATCTGTTTAATATATAATTTGCAAGTGATTACTTGATTAGGATGATTCACCTACTAAATGCTCATAATATTAGGAGTGTTGCACTCAGGAAGAGAGTGGTCTTTAGATTTTCGTATTTTTTTTTTAAGGATAAGTATCTGTGGTGATTGAAATAGCACAAGTCTCTTCATATTTTTCATTCAGGGAAGAGAAAAGTTTTATTCCAGAAATATAAGCTTTCAGAAAAGCTTTAATTAAAGATTATTTTTTTCTTTCATAAAAATTTTAGGCACTTTTTTACTGAAGAAAATACACAAAAGCTATTTTTCAATTTTATTAAATTATGTGAACTTGTAGAATAATACTAGCAAAACACTTCCAGAAATAAGTCATTTGTCTTTGATATTGTATAAAAAAATATGTCATTTCTATTTTATAAAAGAACATATTCTGTCACAAGTTAGTCATGTATTCAATATTTTGCATCAGGTTTTTAGCTTACCTTTAAAGTGCTAATGATTACATTGAAGGAAGAATGAAAGTACCATTTTTCTATCACTCATGTGTCTCCATTTCCATATGATTCTTGCTCATTTTTAATGTTATATCTCTTTTAAAATGTGATAAAATTGGTTATCTGATCTTCAAAGAATTTGGGGTGAGATACACTGATTTTTGTTTCAACAACTCTACCATAGATGACTTCATCACAATTCCGAGCCACAACCACTGGAAAGATATCGGAGAAGAGTTAAAAGAAGATAAATGGAAGGGAGAAGATGCACTTAGGTGTGAAGTGGACACATGTACTTTCATTTAAACCACCTTGCATCCAGTAATGACCATGGGTCAAGTTTATAACTCTACAGAGCACTGGAAGAGCTGGGAGACAGACAGGAACAGTATTGCAATTTATATTACAGAATGAGCCAGAACTCAGTGCATGAGACTATTTTTTGTTGAACGGTGAAGTGGTTGCTTACACCAATGCTAAAAGATAAGTCCGTTTCTAGATATAGGAAACATTACTTATATTTCATACAGAAACTCCTTCAGTCTAACTATGACCTTTTCTCTAGAACTTTGAGAATTCAATTACTATATTTCCTACTCAGAAACCTAATTCAAACTGTTTTAAGGACATATCCACAACAATAAATCTGAACTTCTTAACAGTGATTAATTTTAAAATAAAAATCAACTGCCAAATTATCAAGCCAAGAATTAAAATTTGTCACCAAAAACAGCAGATGGTAGTTAAACCAGTGGACTCCCATGTGGCTAACCATGGTTCAAATCCTGAGCTTGGCAGGTTGAAAATCAACAGGGCAGATGTGTGTGAATGCCAAAAGTCCTGAGAGGAGAATGGAGGAGCAGGGATTGCAAGATGGCCATCCTCCCTGGGGGGTAATTTCTCATTTTCTCTCTCTCTGTTAAGAACAGGTTACCTAGAGCAAAAAACTTGTTTAAAAAACAAAAAAAGAAATAAAAAAGATAAGCATTGCAGAGTATTTTCCTATGTCATTAGCCCTTCATAATAAAATATTTTTGTCTTTTTATTTTCTCTTAACATTTAATTATTTCTTTCTTTCATAAATGAGAGAGACAGAGACAGGGAGATAGAAAGAGAGATAGCACCCCCAAAAGGGTCTTGTCATGTTGTACCACCAGCCTTGGATCACAGGCACACATGTGCCCAGCATACTCAGGGAAGTCTCTGGCCATGAACTCTAAACCTTCTCCTGTGGGTCAGCTTCCCAAAGCATTGACTTTTACTGCTGTGCCTCTCTCCATCCCTTCCTTTTCTTTCTCTGATAGGTATATAACAAGTCTTACCCAATACACGATACTGGTGAAATCTTGCAGATCTTCATTTAGAATTCATGAAGAAAATATTGACTAAAGCAAATCAGAAACCTCCTTTGGTGAAACTTTAGCTCAGACTGGGATTAAATTAGAAGTGCTACTTTTAAAATGATCCTACAGATAGTTTAGTTTCCCAATGTCGTAAAAATTACGGTTCATCTCTTCTCTTCAATCTAGTAACCAAGTGCAATTTCTACTTTATGAAGTGTCACTTTCTGAAACTCTCAGTTGTTCTGAGTTGTTCAAGACACACAGTGGAACCAGGGATTCAACTTAGGCATGTCTATCCACATCTTATCTTTTTACACATAATCATATAAAATAAAGAAAATAGAGAAACAACTTTCTCAATCAAACATGATAATCATTTTTAAATTATTAGATTATAATCTCATGAAGGGTGTCAGTGGGTGGTGTAGTGGTTAGGTGCTGGAATTCCCACATGGCCAACTGCAGTTCGGGTCCCGGAGCTGGTGGCTTGCTTTCTCACTTTCTCTCTCTCTCTCTCTCTCTCTCTCTCTCTCTGGCAAAATTCATGTGAAAGATAATAAGAATAAATTAAATAAACATATAATTCCTTCAAAAATAATCTTACAGAGTAGCAAACACAACTATTAGTACAAAGTAGTCATTTTAAAGAGAATCAATAAACAATAGTTATTGTAAATGATTAAATGAATTTTCACACTGTACCAGAATTCTAATCACATTTTAGATAAGAATTTTTAAATCTCTTTTTCTTGCTAATATGCACTATCCTTTTACTTGTAATATTTACAGAGAAGAGGTTTTTAAAATGCTTTAGATTAGACTCCGTGATAACATTTCTCAGAGTAGCCTTGGAAAGACATCTGCATTAGAGTATTCCAGAAAATATTTATTTGAGTATATGACAGTATTAAAGTTCATCACAGCACTTTGGCAGCTGCTCCAGATGCTACCCAATCTAGGGTTTTAAGATTTCAAATAAGAGCTTATGGGCAGTTGTCAAGGTAATTTCTTTTCCAAGAATTTATTTGGGCAATTTCATTACTCCAGTCACTACAGCTAAGGTCTCTTTCTTAGCCTGAGCATAATTTCTTTCAAATTTAGTCCCAGTGTGTGACACAAGCCAAGTAGTGCTTTCACTGACATCTGAAAATCTATGTGATATCAAAGATGTAGCTTGAGAAAAATTGTGCAAGTCAAGATTAAAAGTTAAAAAAAAAATTAATAAATATACTGACAATTTTACCCACGTACTATTTTTTTTTTTTTTTTTTTTTTGGTGCTGGTTCATATTCATTTGTTTTAACTTTCTCTTATAATTAGAAATGCAGTTTATCTTTTCATTTTTTTCCTGGTGCATTTGTTCTACTATTCTGTAAAATAGTCATACAGCCTCTGTAGAAAAACTTAAAGGACAACATGTCTGTATGTTATAGTAGTGTGTGTGTGTGTGTGTGTGTGTGTGTGTATGAATAGTATGATAGCTCAGTGCTTATAAAAATCATTCAGTGTTTTGTTTTTTGACTGGACCTCCTGCATGTTATCAGAGGTGTTAACATTTCTTGATATTTTTTTTTCCAGTAGACTATTCTATTGTAATAAAATGTTTAAAGTTTTTATTTTATTGAAAAAATATGTATTCTCTTGTATTAATAAAAGGAAAAGAAAGTTACGGGGTTTCACTGGCATTTAAAGCCACACTTAAGCATATTGACCATAACTGATATCAACGTTAGGAAATGAAGGATGGCAATAGTGGGCTTCAGTGACAGTCAAACTGAGAAACCACAATTTGACAAAACCATCTCAATTACTTGGTCTCTGAGTCTAAAGAGCCATGCTGAAGTGGAGAGTTGTGCAATTGCTCTAGTAATTAAATCCCTAAGAGCTCAAAACACATTTTGCCTAGATAATCCAGGTAATTCCAACTCAAGTGTGCAAGTGTCTCACTTACCCAGTGTACTAGAAATCCAAACTTACGGAAGAGCTAAATCAGAGAATGATTCTAGAGTCACAGAAGGATTTATCTAAGCTGCTCTTTCACTGCCAAGGAGGCTACAGCTCCCCAAGAATGAGGAAAATTCTTCGCTCATTAACTACCTGAATTACTCTTACAAGTTGACCTATCTCCCAGAAACAAACATAAAGTTAATTGAACAACAGACCTAATTCCTGATATCCTTGTTTTAGTGGCTCAGAGCAGTGTTAGACGAGTCAATTAGACCTGACTCAGTACCCAGAATATTCACTTAATAGTGATTTAATCTTGAAAATCCTGCCTAATCTCTTGAAGTCTCTGTTTATTCATCTGTTAAGTAAATATAATAATAGTGTGTATTTTATATGATTATTGAGAAAATAACATGATGTAATGGAAATAAAAGAGTAGAACCAGAAAAATAGTAACTGCTAATTGCAGGACTCTAGTTGCTATCTGCCCCCTACTTGAGGATAGCCTAAACTAGAAGACGCTTCTAGATGAAATCAATTGTCAATAAAGACAGTAATCAAATAAATGGTAGGTTTTTTCAGCTTGTCTTCTCTGGTAACTCATTACCGAAGTATACCAAATACATACACAACATTTTTTATTCATTTATTTGATAAGTATCTAGTCTATGCTAGTGACTGTACTGGGATCTGGACAAGCAATAGTGAGAAAGATTGTACCAATTCTGAAGAGTCCATCTTGCACAGAAGACATATTACATTCAAAAAAATTAATAAACACCGATCTTCAAAAGGTATTTTCAGTGTAAGATAATTTGTTTCTAGATGTTTCTTAGTAATTCTGAATGTACCCATGTACAAAATTCCTAATTCTCAATTATGATATTCCTGAATTATTTATTAATTTATTTATTTTAACAGGTTTCTCATTAGGGAGCATGCATTTGCCAGAGACAGAGAGACTGAGACAGTGAGAGGTAAAGTGAGAAGTCACCCACAGAAGGGATGACCACTCTGCAATCCCTTCTCTTCCATTCTCCTCCTGGGATCTTGGGCCCACATGCACACACACTAAGGATGATTTTCCAGCCCCCAGGTCCAGGACTTGAACTGTGAATGGCCATGTGGGAGTCCAGTGACATAACCACTACACTACCTGTTGGCCCCCTACCTATTTTTTTCTAAATTAACAACAAAGATATACAGAAAAGCCACAGTCTAAATTATTTAAGTCAACTAGATTCCATAGTTTTAAAGAACAAACTCCGTTGTATGGCATGATAACCATTTTATCCAGTATGAGACCACAGTAACTACTCATTGAGATACCATAATTGGTCAGATTATTGGGCAGATTGACTCTTTTTATCTAATTCATTCTTGATGTGATTACTCACTTGTTTACATAACAATGGTGTAGAAACGGAGATTAAATTATAAGAATATACACCATGTAGGGCCAGAAGGTGGCATAGTGGTTAATGTGCTGGACTCCCACATGGTTTACCATGGTTTGAATCCCGAATACGGTGACTTCAAAATCATGCTGAGTGCATGTGCACATTTGCCCAAAATCCAGAGAGGAGAATGGAGGATAAGAGATTGTGGTGTGGCCATTCCCCCTGGGGGATGATCTGTTTTACCCTATACTTTCAGATTTTAGGTCTCATATCTAAAGACTACAGAGAGTTGTCTATCTTACTAGATAATTAAACAGATTACAGGCATACAGATGTAGAGGTAGATACACGGACACATACACAAAAATATATTAGTGTCCTAGACTTTTATTTTTAAAAACTGTTACTCTCGAACAGCATGGGCCAATTCTATTACTGACTGATTCTTTTTTCTTTAAAACCAGAAGTGAAGAGGCTTAACTAGTCCAATACCTATTCCAGTAGAATGGATTATAATTAAATAGTGGGTTGTCAGAAAAGTCACGAGGCATTTTTGCACAGAAAAACAGAAAAATACATCATGACTTTTCTGATGACTCAATAATTAATGTAAATATTAATATTTAATTGCTTAATTTTTATTATTATTATTATTTTTAGATTTTTTTTATTATTTATTTATTTATTTATTTTCCATCCAAAGTACACTATATATCGTCTCAATCAAGCACATCAACAAACATGTTATTGTCAGTAAATGATCTTACATTTCTTGTCTTCTGTATGTTTTGCTTTTTTTCCCCCCATCCTTGATTCTCTACCTCTTACCCTCTGCCATCTCCCACTCTTCTCCCACAGTCTCTGGTATGTATGTTTGCTTTCTATACTGTTTTCTCCTCACATTTATTGTATCGCCAAAGACCCTAATCAATCCAAATACCCTCATAGCAAACACAGGTGATACCCACATTTCCATGAACACAAGTCTTACTTTACGCATCCTATAAAGTAGCACCTAGCTGTGGCTACATATCCCACTGCAGTCATTAGGTATATATATATATATTTTTTTTCTGAAACTTTTTTTTTTTTGGTAACTCAATTTACATTCCTTCCCTAAGCTTCATCACCGCATACAAAATGCAATTTCCCATCCAGTACACACTGCATAGTGATACACTCATGCACATTACAAAAAATTTTCCATTACTAGTTCCTAGAATTACTTCCACCCCTTTCTGACCTTCTGTCCCTTCCCACCCTTCTCTCACACCACCTCCAGTGTCTACAATTGTCCTTCATTCCCTTCCCACCCACATTGCATTGATCACACAATTTCCTACATAATCTAACTACTTTCAGTGTTGAGTTCACTCATTACTACTAAGAAAACCAGTTTTAACTTAACTCAAAGAAGTGCCAAAGAACTTTGCTTAAAGCCAGGAAACAAGTTAGGATTCTGTTCAAATGGTAGGTGTATGAACCTATCAGTCTCATGTACTTTTATCTTCTGTTCTGGTTCAATTTTCCTGATTAAATTCTAGGATACAATATTCAACTCCATACTTGTCCCTATGATTAAGTTGGCCACTTTCATAGTTTTTGGACTCTTATTTCCATGTGTCTGTGATTAATTTTCTTGATACAACACACCCTTGAGAACTTCTTGGAGATCTGGTCTGGTGTTGGTAAATTCTTTCAGGTTTTGTTTATCTGAGAATGTTCTTGTCTTTTCTTCCCACCTGAAAGATAATCTTGCCGGGTACAGTATTCTTGGCTGAAATTGCTTCTCTCGTAACACTTTGAATATATTTTCCCATTCTCTTCTCGCTCGCATTGTTTCCGATGAGAGATCTGCTGTTAGCCTGATGGGATGTCCTTTGTAGGTAACTTGATGTTTCTCTCTTGCCAATCTTAGTATCTTGTCTTTGTCTGCGGTTTTGGTCAACTTGGCTATAATGTGTCTTGGAGAAGATCTTCTTGGGTTGATTCTATTTGGAGTCCTTTGTATTTCCTGGGACTGGATCTTCGAATGCCTCTCTAGGTTTGGAAAGTTTTCTTGAAGGATTTCATGGAATAGATTATCAATGCCCTTATGGGTCTCTTCACCTTCTGGAATGCCAATTATCCGGATATTTGGACGTTTGATGGTATCCAGTACTTCTCGCATATCATTCTCAAATTTTTGAGCCATTTTCTCAGTCTTCGTGGTGGATTTTTCTAAGCCAGCCATTTTCTCTTCTACACCTGAGATTCTATTTTCTGAATGATCTAGTCTGCTTTTAATACTTTCTAGGGAGATTTTGACTTCTTGTATTATAGACTTGATCTCTAGCAGTACCGTTTGAGTCTTTTGTAAAGTGTGTAATTCCTCTTTTAGATCTTGCAAGAATTTCCTCATCTCCTGGAACTCGGCAACTTCTTTCTCCTTTCTCTTTAGCAGTTCATTATCTCTCTTTTCTTCCATCTCTGTTAGCTTCGACATTACGAATGCTCTAAATTCCTTATCAGACATTTCCATGACTTTCACCGAACTGCTTGTGGATGAAGGAGAGTTACTCTTTTCCCGTGGAGGAGAGGTATTTTCTCGTTTTCCCATATTTCTCGTGATTCGGCTGTGATTTCTTGTCATCTGATGAATGGCGTGTTTCTTTCAAATTCTTGAAATTAAGCCTCAATGTACAGGAAGAAGCAGACAGAGGTGTTCTAGAATCTGTTTGCCGTTCTGTTGTGATCGCTGGTGCAGCAGATTTAGTAGATATTGGGTAGAGAGACAAGAAAAAGGAAAATGAAAAAGAGAGAGAGAAACAACAACAAAAAGAGAGAAAAACAGACAAAAAAATAAAAAATTGTAAGTACTTTTCTTTTTTTTTTTTTAAAGAAAAAAATCTAGTTCACAGTAGCCATGAGGAGGTCTGCTCAGAGAAGGGCTCAACTCTCCTGCCTGGGAGAAAGAAGCAGAAGGGATTATTAACAAAACAATAGGAGGAGCTGAGAGCCAGAGAAAAACTTTGCCTTTAAAAAAATCGTAAAAAGGAAAAATTACCAAAAAAAAAATGAGGAGACAGGAGCAGAGAGAGACAAAGACCTCAGAGACACAGAGACAGAGATAGAAGGCCAGAGGGGCTCCCTACCACACTAGCTCTGCTTGCTGGAGGCTGAATTATGAGTAGAAAATCTTCATTTCTCCTGTTCCCTGAAAAATCTAGTTCACAGTAGCCATGAGGAGGTCTGCTCAGAGAAGGGCTCAACTCTCCTGCCTGGGAGAAAGAAGCAGAAGGGATTATTAACAAAACAATAGGAGGAGCTGAGAGCCAGAGAAAAACTTTGCCTTTAAAAAAATCGTAAAAAGGAAAAATTACCAAAAAAAAAATGAGGAGACAGGAGCAGAGAGAGACAAAGACCTCAGAGACACAGAGACAGAGATAGAAGGCCAGAGGGGCTCCCTACCACACTAGCTCTGCTTGCTGGAGGCTGAATTATGAGTAGAAAATCTTCATTTCTCCTGTTCCCTGAAAAATCTAGTTCACAGTAGCCATGAGGAGGTCTGCTCAGAGAAGGGCTCAACTCTCCTGCCTGGGAGAAAGAAGCAGAAGGGATTATTAACAAAACAATAGGAGGAGCTGAGAGCCAGAGAAAAACTTTGCCTTTAAAAAAATCGTAAAAAGGAAAAATTACCAAAAAAAAAATGAGGAGACAGGAGCAGAGAGAGACAAAGACCTCAGAGACACAGAGACAGAGATAGAAGGCCAGAGGGGCTCCCTACCACACTAGCTCTGCTTGCTGGAGGCTGAATTATGAGTAGAAAATCTTCATTTCTCCTGTTCCCTGAAAAATCTAGTTCACAGTAGCCATGAGGAGGTCTGCTCAGAGAAGGGCTCAACTCTCCTGCCTGGGAGAAAGAAGCAGAAGGGATTATTAACAAAACAATAGGAGGAGCTGAGAGCCAGAGAAAAACTTTGCCTTTAAAAAAATCGTAAAAAGGAAAAATTACCAAAAAAAAAATGAGGAGACAGGAGCAGAGAGAGACAAAGACCTCAGAGACACAGAGACAGAGATAGAAGGCCAGAGGGGCTCCCTACCACACTAGCTCTGCTTGCTGGAGGCTGAATTATGAGTAGAAAATCTTCATTTCTCCTGTTCCCTGAAAAATCTAGTTCCCAGTAGCCATGAGGAGGTCTGCTCAGAGAAGGGCTCAACTCTCCTGCCACACTAGCTCTGCTTGCTGGAGGCTGAATTATGAGTAGAAAATCTTCATTTCTCCTGTTCCCTGAAAAATCTAGTTCCCAGTAGCCATGAGGAGGTCTGCTCAGAGAAGGGCTCAACTCTCCTGCCACACTAGCTCTGCTTGCTGGAGGCTGAATTATGAGTAGAAAATCTTCATTTCTCCTGTTCCCTGAAAAATCTAGTTCCCAGTAGCCATGAGGAGGTCTGCTCAGAGAAGGGCTCAACTCTCCTCTTATTTTTAGATTTTTGTCAGAGGTTTTGTGCTCTCACCAGATTAAAAACAGAAAGACAGAGAGAGGTAAAGTGAGACTATGACCCTCCCTGGGGGGGGATGGCTATACTGCAATACCTCTCCTCTATTTTTCTCTTGAGATTTTAGGCATGTACACACATACACCTGGCATGTTTTACAAACCACCAGGTCTGGGACTTGAACCACATTCAACAATGTGGGAGTCCAGCACCTTAACCACCACACCACCTGCTGACTTCACTTAATTTGTATTTTTAAAGAAAGTCTCTCCCCCTTTAAAATAATCTCAAAAAATGGTGGATTTAGCTAGTGCAGACAACCATCACTTCCAAACACTGAGAAAGGTTGAATAGCATGTTTTTTTTTTTTTTTTTTTTCTTTTTTTGGGAGAGGTTTTTGCTATAGGGCGCGTGCGCTCGCCAGACAGACAGAGAGAGACAGAGAGATAGAAAGCAGGAAATCACCCCCCAGGGGGGATGGCCACGCCGCAATCCCTTCTCCTCCATTCTCCTCTCGGGATCTTGGGCACGCACGCACACGCGCCCGGCGTGAGTTTAAGCCACCGGGTCTGGGACGCGAACCGCGGTCGACTACGTGGGAGTCCAGCGACATAGCCATTACGCTAACTGCTGGTCCCAATAGCATGTTTTAAGACATCCTGACATTTATGAAGCACCTACCACATACTAGTCATGCTTCCAAATACTTTGCACGTGTGAACTCATTCAATCTTGTCAGTAACCATTTCAAGTAGTGTATTAGTAAGGGAGAAATAAAGCTACAACCCCCAAATCACAGTGGCTGAACAGAGTATTTCTAACTCATAGCATGCTCTATTATAATCCAGATAGTTCTTCATACAACACAGAGGCACTCAGGTTTCTTCCCTCTTGGGATGTTTCCATCTCCAATATGTGGCTTTAAGTCACTGGAGGATGAAAAGAAAATATGAAAGGTTGTAAATAGATGATTTTTCATGAATTAGGGAGGAAAATAATATCAATCCCCATAGCTATAGTTATTGACCAGAGCTCAGTCTCAGCCCAACTTCAAAGTGGCTGAGAAATTAATGTGTCCAGTAAAAACAACAAAAATGTAAATACAGGGGCCAGTAGGTGGTGTGGCGGTTAAAGGTGGTGGATTTCCACATGGCCGATCTTGGTTTGAGTCCTTGGACCTGGTGGCTAGCTTTCTCACTTTCCCTTTCTCTTTCTCTCTCTCTCTCTCTGTCTCTTTCTGATCAAATTTAAAATAATAATAACAATAATAATAATAATAATAACAAAAGGAATTAATGAAATAAATATTTTTAAAAATGTAAATATGGCAAACATAGAGTGACTCTTTATTAGTAAACCACCCCTCCATCACCACATTATCAATTTGTACTATCTTTCCTTTAGGGAGACAATGCCCTATCTAGCCCTTCCCCTAGCTCAAAGTCTACTATCTTTAAGATGTTCCTTCTGGCTTTGGATGTGGCTCCTAGATCAACTACTTAAGGTAAAGGGACAAAATATCTTTTCTGTCACCTCTTCACCTCTTCCCTCAATGCATACATACCCCATATGCAGTAGTGTAGCCAGAATAGGATATCCACAAAAATAAGTTCCTTTGAGAAAAAAAAGAAAAAAAAAAAAAAAAAAAACAGAATGGAATACATACAGTAGGCACTTATCTATAGCAATTTCGAAATCTTGCTGGGAAGATATTGTGAAGGCTTCTAACACTATTGATGGCTGAAGTTCCTTGATTAGGTCCTGATTCTACTCTCTTGGAAGATTCCCTTGTTACTTTGTTCCAAGGCTTCAGGATTTTCCCTGTGAGAGGCTATTCAATGATACGATGCTTGTGCGAAAAGACCACTATTAATCTGGTCTTTGCTGCAAACTTGAGTGCAAATGGAACTTTATTGTTCAAATTCTTTCTCAGTTTCATCCTCTACTGATTGGGATCTAGAAGCAGTCCTCTTTTCAAAGTCTGTATTTCAAGACTCGTTTATAGTCTTTTTCGTTTTTTTGCTGTCAAATCTGACAATTTTCATCTGAGATCACTGTGGTTAGAATGTCTTGTCAAACACAGTCAAATCTAGACAATTGCATATTAAAATTTTGACTTATTCCCATCACTTCTCTTAAGACTGTCTTTTTAGATTATCACAGACAATTTTTTTTCTTTTTTTTTTTGTCACTACATATCATAGATTACCATATTTTTGGCCACCAATATCAATTACCACCCTGACTGGTATGCCACTGAATCTTATTTTGGATGTTTGTTATCAGGGCAACTTCATTAACAAGATATTCAGCACAAATTACAAGATAACAGTTTCTGTTTGGGGCAGGTTAAACAAAGCAAGTAATTGTAATACATATTACCCAAATACCTGGTTTAATAGCATACATTGTATTTCATGTTTATGTCTTAATTTAATGAAGATTATAAATTTGTCCAAGTAGTGATTCATGGACTACGCTTCCTTCCTTCTTATGGTAGTTAAATATTCAACATATAGTCTTAAAAGAATTTATGAAGTGATATGAAACAATGGAGATTTATGTACGTGAGATTGCTATGGGCCAGTTTTTGAAATCGCTTCAAGACCACTAAAAAGTCTCTGTTTTCTGAATTCAGATCTTGCCAATCTCACATATATTTTCAAATGAAGAAACTAAATCAGAGGTGCATTAAACAATTTATTCACTTTCATCCTGCTTAAAAGCAGAACTAGCTCTAGTGCTAGGGATTTTAACTCTAGATCTAGGTCCTAACTACATAAAAATATATTTTAAAAAGATGATTTAGCAAGTGAATTAACAAATGTCCAAAGCAAAAAAAAAATCCCAAAACTAGAATTTTAAAGGATGAGACTTAATCACAGCAGACTATCAGATGCAGCTTGAGATCTTAGGAATCTGAGACTGGGTTTATAATTTTCATGTAATAAAAAGTTGATATCAGAGCTCTACAAGATAAAAGAAACAGGGACAATTATCTCTGCATGATGCCCAAAATATCTTAACATGATCCCTTCTGTCACAAGGACACTAGATAAAGCTTTGAAATCTGGTGAAAAATACATTTTATGAGAAAAATCATAATTTATTGATAAGTAATAAAAGCTCACACTTGTACCACACTTAGTTTTGGGAGCAAAGTTAAACCTACCTGCATGGTACAGAAAACCTAAAATAAAAATAATAAAAATTTTAAAAAGGTATGACTGTACCAGGGCATGGTAAAACCAAAGTGTCAAACTATAATATGAAAATATTTCCACACACTAATACAAAATACTTCCTGTAAGAAAAGACAAGAGAGAAAAAGAGATAATAAAAATATAAATCATGAGGACCAAACAGTTTACAGTGGTAAAATGCAATGTTCTGAGAAGCAATCTCACACAAGAGGGCTTCTGGCTCAAGTTCAGAGACCTCCCTAATATCCCAGGCACACTTGCTCATGATCCAGGACTGACAGATGTGGGAGGTGGATTGTAGTGTGGAATCCTGTTGATAGTACTGTCTCTCTTGCTTGTTTTGTTGTGGAAAAAAATTAATAATTAAACTTTAAAAAATATATTAAAGCAATATATTTTAAAATATTTATTAGAAAAAACAATATTATTAACACTCCATAAGCTTAAAAAGTTAGAACAATAAGAAATTATAAAATAATTATAAGTGAAATGATTAAAGCATCACAGACACTTAAGTTCCAATACCATAAAGACAAATAAAGCCAAAATTATATCTTATAAAGAATATTTTCAGAACTCATTGTGTGAACTAAATGGTGAAATAGACCTGATTGAAAAGAAGACTAGTGAACTAGAAGATAGATCTGTGGAAATAGTCTAGAATGTAAAATGGAATACAGAGATGAAATATATAAAAGAGAAACTAAAAGAAACAGAACATAAAATGATAAAAGTTTATGATATTTCAAGGAGAAAATAACATCACTATAGAGAACGCTTAGGTTTGGTCATTGAAGGGAATATAGCTGGGGATTCGTAAAGCTAAAGAAAATTATATCTTTTCATATTGAAAAACTTGAATTAGTCCTGAAAAATATATCTAATTTATTCACAACTAGCAACAAGACAGTGAAATGTAGAACTGCAAGATAAAGATAAAAATTAAAAACACCGAATTTAAGTACAAAAAGATATAGGAAGAGATTAAAAATTACATGGATAGGGGATTTCTCATCAGCAATACATGAAATATTTATAAATACATTTAATCCCCAAAATGGCAAATCGAAAACTGAAAATGATAAAGCCCTTACTGAGAAAAATTAAGGTAAACATGAATAAATGGAGTGATATAGAATTCCTGAATCAAACAGTTCAACAGTGATAAAAGAGACAGGTTCTCTCTGTTGACCTATGATTCAATGAAAATGCAATAAAAATTCCACAAAAGTCCATGCCATTTTTTAGGTGTTGTTGTTGTTTATATGTTTTGTTTTGCTTTGTTCTTTGTTCTTTGTTTTTTACTTTTATTTTTTCATTCATTCATTTGCCAGAAAGAGTTAGATTCTGGAATTCATATAGATACGTAATGGGAAAATTTTATTTTTAATGAGATCATTTTTTCTTCCATTAAATCTAACTTATTGATTCAAGTCAGATTTCAGAGGTTTTCTAAGGGTAGTCAATCTTTGGGATTATCATTTTGTTTACGAAAGCAGAATTCTGAGAGTTAACCAAATTCTAGAGAATCCAACAATTGCCAGAGAGGCTGCTTATTTAAGTCACAACATACCTGGACACCCCAAGTTATAGATCATTAATAACATAGTTCATAGCATTTATACACATACACACACAAACACACCAATATCCTCTACATCATATGCCAGGATCAACTTGTAAAGACAAAAAAAGAATGCTCTAAAACGAGGATTGACAATCTATCATTCACAGTGAAATCCCATTGCTATGTTTTTCCTTATCATCCCTTAGCTAAGAATGATTTTCGTATTTTTAAATGGTTGAAAAAAAATAAAAAAGAGCAATACATTGTGACATGTGAAATTCAGTTATCAATGTCCATGAATAAAGTTTTATTGAAACACAGCTACACTCAATAATTTCTCTATTATCTCAGGTTACTTTCATACTACTAGGGGAGAGTTTAGTAGTTTTGACAGAGACCATATAGCTTTCAAAACCTAAAATATGTACTAATTGCCATTACCTTGACCTTTATAGCTTTCAAAACCTAAAATATGTACTAATTGCCATTACCTTGACCTTTTCCCAAATAAATTCAGATATCTGTTGTAAGACAGACAAAAATCTGATAAGAAAGATGAATCACCAATTCAGACCCAACTCTTTATTTATTTATTTATTTATTTAGTATGATGAATTTGGCCAGTAGAAACACCCAAGAATTTTTTTTTAAAGAGAGATATTTGGTATAGGGTATGTTGTGTGTTTGCCAGAGAGACAGATAGAGACAGAGAGACATAAAGCAAAATATCACCTCCCAAGGCAAATGACCACACCACAATCCTTTCTCCTCTATTCTCCTCTCAGGATTTTGGACACACATATACATACACCTGATGTGAGTTTTTTGTTTGTTTGTTTGTTTGTTTGTTTTTGTTGTTTTTGTTTTTGAGAGGTTTTTGTTATAGAGTGTTTGCACTCTCTAGAAAGACAGAGAGAGACAGAGAGACAGAAAGCAAGAAATCACCCCTCAATGGAGATGGCCGCGCCATAATCCCTTCTCCTCCATTTTCCTCTTGCGACCTTGGGCACTTATGCACATGCGTCCAGTGTGAGTTAAAGCCACTGGACCCGAGACTCAAACCATGATTGACTACATGGGAGTCCAGCAACAAAGCCATTACGCTGACTGCTGGTCCCACACCTGGTATGAGTTTTAAGCTGCCAGATCCAGGACCTAAACCCTGGTCGACTACATGCAAGTCCAGTGACATAACTACTATGCCATCTGCTGGTCCCAGGCCATCACAGTATTTTAGAGATGCTTTAAGAACATTAAGCAAAACAGAAGAGAGGCTTGGTTCCTGTTTGCAGAATATTCTAAGATCATAGTACAAGAATTTGCACTCCTACAGCAATGTTTTCAGTGTTTTGTTTTGGTTTTGTTTCTTATTTACCAAGAAGTCCAGTGGTCGTTAACTTCTTTCAGGCAAAAATAAAAAAGTTCCATGACTTGTTTTTATAGTAATAGTCCTTCAACATTAATGAACAATTGCTATATATGTATCTTCCTCACGAAGACAATGTGAGATACTATTACTGTTTCTTCTAAAATACTGTGCAAAATGGTGTGCAGTTTTTTAAATCAGAAGACATTTAAGTGATATAAAATGATTTCTTCAATTTCTTTCTTAATTCTATGCATTCTCTTTAAATAGAGAAATCTGCTGTCAGATCATTGCTTTCAAAAAGCAAAGTAGATAATTTTTTTTCATGGGCCTTCTATGAAGGCCTTCTCTACCAAACGAATGTCTTCTTCTTTGCCTATCATTCGTACTCTTCAAACTGTTGCCTCAGTCAGTCTCTGTAGCATATTTTCCTGTTTGTAATGGGTGTGTTCACATCTTGGCCTCTGCCAAACTAAAAGGCCTTCAGACTTCTGTCTGCATCTCCCCACTAAAGATATCGCCTCATCTGAGCCAACTTTTCTCACCAATGTTTTCTTGTTTTATAAATTACCTAAATACTTTTACTTATATTTTCTTTCTAATTTTACCTATTAATACAATTTGTTAATGTGCAACATTGTCCCCTTCAGAAGATTCCTGTAGGTTCCAACATAATTGCTTACAAGTATGAAACAAATGTGGTCTTCTTTGCCTATCATTCATACTCTTCATACTCTCGCCTCAGTCAGTTTCTGTACAACATTATTGCTACATTTTATATTTTGGAAATCTCAAATCCATTTCTTATAATCATTGGCCACATATACTACAGTAAATTTTATTTTTCTTTGTACTTTAAAAATAAACGCGGATTTGTTCTTTAAAGGAAGGTATGACACAATATTAAAATAGGTTTTAAAAACAATTTTAACATGGAGATATGCTTCTCTGATTTTTTTGTGCAAATTATTTCTTAAAAAAAAACAATTGTTTTTAAGCAAAGAAACTTTACCTCTCAAGATGATTTATTCAAATTTTTAAACAGTTTTTGACTCTCTCAGGATTTATTCATGAAAAATGCCCATTTTGTTCCATAAAGCCTATTTGTTGTGCTATTCACACAATTTGTACATCATGCCTATTTGTCTATGTTATCATTTTCAGTGCCATTCACTCAGTTTCCAAGTAGGAGGACATGGCATTCACGATGAAATGACTCCCTGTTCAAAATGGGCAACATTTAGCAGATGACGAAACTTCCAAACTTTTGTAGTGTTGGCACATATCACCTATTTTGGATTTAAGTAAGAATTTTCTGAGTCAGGAAAGAGACATGTCTTTTGAATCCTTTCCTATATGTTATTCTTCTTTAATCATATTTTTTTCTGTCATATTGTTTTATTATACACGAGCAAATATCATTCTGATTCTTTTATGAAACCTATTAACTTATTATGTTTATTCTTCCTGCTTTATTAATTATCCCTATCTTTTTTGTCTAGCTAATGCCACTTCATGGTCATGTCACCAATGTACTGCTATGCAATGAGATAGAAATAGTATTTTCCAGAGCTGAAAAATGTCATTGAGTTTGAATACACAAAGAGCAGAACTAAAATGGAAATGGGAGAATTTCTGTGGGCAGGCAGGTCTCCTTAATGTCCTATGTTGACGGGACCAAGCTGAACTTAACACCTTGAGACTGAGGTGATGGCTTACGATTTTTAAGGACTTGACTCATCTCTGGTAGCATTTTACAATTAACAATAAGCACACAAACGTTAAAGGTTATTAAAATGCAAATTATTTTTTTGTTACTTTAAAGCAATAATATGCTATTTATTTTGTGGTACTAAAAATATAATAGTCAAAATTACACAGATTAACAATGGAGACAAAAAAATGGAAATACAGGTTATCGGGGCCAGCAGGTAACACAGTGGCTAAGGTACTGAACTCCCACATGGCTTGAGCCCCAGATCTAGAGAACTAGAGTCACACCAAGCACATATCTGTGCATGTCCAAAATCCTACGAGGAGAATGGAAGAGAAGGGATTGTGGCAGGGCATTCCCCCTGGAGCGATGATTTCTCACTTTCACTCTCTGTCTCTCTTTGTCAAGTACCTATGCGCTAGGACAAAAATAAATAAATAAATAAATAAATAAATAAATATATAAATCTAAAAATATAGAGATTGTGTGGAGATCTTTGAAAAAAGAGAATATGTTATTCAGACTTTGTAGAGAGAAGTGAAGCATAGGCTACCTTTATGAAGGTGATGTTGAAAAGAAGTGTCCTGTGTAGGCTGTATTTTCAAACAATGAGCCCTAAAATTAGACAAATGTCTACACCTTGGTACAGTCAGACCTAAAGTAACACATGCCTTTCCAGGCCCATTACAAAAATTAACAGCACGAGTCAGTGGGGCAGGACCTTTGTTTCCCAGTGGTCCCTAAACAACCTAGCGAAAGACTATAGGGAGGCATGTGACAGGGAGCTGGGAGGATTTTCTTTCCTTAACTCATGAGTTGCTTAATACATTTCGCCATCCTTGGGTAGAAGGGGCATACTTGGTGGTATGATATGTCAGGAGTTAAAAGGAATCTTTTATGATGGGAAGAAGACAGTCCTCTCTCTCCACCACTCCAGCAACCCTTACTGGAATCTAGAGTCCTGCAAAAACAAACAACAGGACTGCTATTATTTATCTCTTGGAAGTTGAAGTTGTGTCAGAAATTTGAAATAGAGAATAAAAATAAACTCACAACCGTAACATGAAGTAAAGTAACAAAATATAAAACATCATATAAAATCAATTCCGAAAGTTTCAAAGGTAGCCTGTGCATTCTATAAAAGGAAAAACGGTAAGTTGCTTCAGCCTCCTAGTACAGAGCACTTCCTAGTACGTGGTCCTCCTTCAGCAAGGACAAGAGCGGTGTC